>JAPDNY010000004.1:71256825-72456825 GCA_029375565.1 Gekko gecko | reverse complement strand
TAAGTCACATTTTGCTCCTTGGGCTTATTCCCTCATAAAGTGCTTAGTAAAACTAACACCCTTCTAAATCCATTACAATTAGTTTAGGATTGCACTTAGGATGGTTCTGGCACCATACTGCTCCATTTTATTCCTTGCTGTCTGCATGCATTTTTGTACCTTTAGTTTTCACTTTGCACACACACCCCATTTTCCCCTCAAGTTTTTAAAAACCATTTTTTCCCCAATCTTTTCCCTGAAAGCTGGTTTTGAGTTGGCGTTTTCCTTATGGGTAATGTTTCTTCAGTTGCCCCCCAAGCCGGAATAAGGAGACAGACAACAGTTGGGTATTAATGGGCCATTTTTATTAAACTGAACACAAAAACCAACAGCAAGGGTAGACAGGTTGTGGCATGGCCGAGGCCAGGGGACCGAAGACCCCTCCCTCACCATGAAACTAGGGCGAGCCATCTCACCCCAGACAACAACCAAGAAAATATGGCTCGCGTCTGGTCAGCCTGGTAATCAGCCAATTGCTGGGAAACCACCCCAAGCCACAAGGCTCAATGGGAGGCAAATCCCAGCAATGCCATAGGTGATCTGCTTTCCCTGCCCCGGGTTGCATGGTCCAAGGACTGTACTGGCAAGACCCCTATGCCCCAAAGGGGGTTATACCCATTGCTCATCATGCTGCCATCTGTATGGAATAAATTCCTGCCAACTAAAAGTGACAACCTATTTAACTTGGCCACACCAAGCCAATTTCCAACCTCAACAGCAGTACAAGGTAGGCAAAAACACACCCTCTGCAAAGCCAATCAGAGAGGGGATGAAAAATTCCTACCCAGCTCCCAACAAGGTGACCAGCAAAAGCCTGCACTGCCTGAAGGGCAGGAGGGTGGGCCGAGCACAGGGCAAAGAATGAGGACTGGAGCCACGAGCAAACCTAATTAACTCAGGCTCCACCCTCTTAGCCCCAGACGTGGCAATGCCATGTCAGCGCTGCCTCCTCTCCTCGCTGGGAGGCAAAGGCAGCCCCCCAGCCGAACGGCCTGAGTGCTGACAGCTGGGAAACCGAGTTTTCTTTGTTCTGCCCAGTCCTATTGACCTTCAGCCTACTTTTCAATTATTGGACTGTTGGCATTATCAATCACTCCCTCTCCCCTCACCACCCTGAAGACGTGGTTTCTTTAAAAAAATAATAAAATAAAATATACAACCCTTATAAGTGATATGTTGATATAAGCATGGACACACAAACACACAACATTTAGGTTAGGCCTAAATGTTCTCTGAATTCTCAGTTTTTTTCTTTAAAAAAAGTTTCTAGAACCCTTCCTTGCGGAGATATACCTTTTTCCTTATAGTGCCATCATGGAAGGGGATGGAACCCTTGTTTGGTACCCTCAAGGATGTCTGTATCCTGTATCCTGTTCTAAAAATAAATTCAAAATTATATGCTGGTTTAGCAAAAAATATAACACTGGTTTAGCAAAAAAGCTGAATTGGCCCACCTATGTAGCTTACACAAATGAAGAAAAAATATTTATTTTATGTAAATTATCTTCATATTTTTAGTATATTCAATGGATGTTCCTGCTAATTATGGAAAGGACAGTGAATTATATGGTCTAAACAGTAGAAAATTTATTCCACAATTGCTTCACTTTTGAGATTCCTTCTGCACCTCTAGTAATATTTTCAAATGACTAAGGACTAAACAATTTCTTTAAAAAAATGAAAACTGATGGTTTGGGGATGCTGAATTCTGCAGCTAGTATCGTATTTAATGAAAATGATATTGTTTTTAAGAATTTGGATTCTCAGAATCAGAATCACATTTTTCCCAGTAAAGAAACCTGCCCTGAATGGTTAACACCAGGGCTCTTTTTGTAGCAGGAACTCCTTTGCATATTAGGCGACACACCCCTAATGTAGCCAATCCTCCAAGAGCTTACAGAGCTTTTCTTACATGGGCTACGGTAAGCTCTTGAAGGACTGGCTACATTAGGTGTGTGTCGCCTAATATGCAAAGGAGTTCCTGCTACAAAAACAGCCCTGGTTAATGTCATAATTGTAATGCTGTATTTTGTACATAGGCTCTTGGAGATTCCATTAAATACATTCAACATATTTATTTCCATCTCAAACATCATTTACTTGAAAGTGCAGTAGAGAAAAAGGTGAAATAGACACTCATCAAAACAAATGCATTTTCTCTCTTATATTGAATAGTAAGCTTTTTAAAATTTGTGGTCATTCTTAAGAGATTTCATCAGTTGTTTGGCTATAAATAACCATGCCAATTTTATACAAAATCAATTTTGAAGTGATATCTGTGGTAAAAATTTGAACAGCTACTATTACACAATTCAGAAGTGTTTGTATAATGTTTTTTTATACGCCAGGTACCAGATCACTTAAAAACACATAAAAATAAGCTAAAAATAATCAGACATTGCATAATTAAAGTACTCGCAGTGATGGTCGTTCCTTCAGTAAATTAGAGATGGCATACTGTAAGATGTCACTCAGCTCATTCACTTGCGGGAGCATGAGCACTAGCTCCCTGCAATGCAGCCACCATCATGTGGTTTCACCTTTCAAGTGAAATTGTAATGATATAGCAGCGTAAGATGGAACTGCTCATATGATAAAATTGCATGGCAGATCTGGGTCAATTCAGCTTTCTTAGTGGAAATCCCATGGGCCTTGAGCTTGTAATTTCCGTGATGCAATATTATGCTGACTCTGGTAAGGTAAGGAAGACTGGGGCACATCTGCCTGATGGGGAGGCAGAACAATACAGAACAGAGATACTTGAACATCTGATGGTTTGAATCATGACCAGGTTACTATTCATGATCAAGCAGCCAATTGTTTAAGGGCAATATGGCTGATGGCAACCCATTTGTGGTTGTTTAAAGGACTGTGCTGTTTCCCAACAAAGTACAGTATCAACTTTCATGCTTGTACATTGTCACACAACCAGATGGAGATCTCTTCCTCTCCCCTGAACACTGGTGTTTACTACTTCAGTCTGTAACCAAAACACAGATTTAAATCAATCACCAAGCATATAAACTGCTGACAAATTATGTTTTTAAAAATATCCTAACATTTGCTATTCTTTTCTGTAATGGCTGCTGATCTCTTTGCATGGGGAGGATTTTCAGTATCACAGTGATACTGTCTGTATTAAACAAAAAAAAAGTAAAAAAACAAAGTGCAGGACAGCGAGAAACAGGAAAAAAGAACATATTGAAAGCAAGTGCATCCTGATCATGCTGGGCAAAAAATCTGCCACATGGTCTCTATAGTAAGGGACTTTCCAGGGACTTTTTACTAGACAAAAAAAATGGCAGTTTTCATGAGCTCAAGCAACTATCAAGCAAGGCTGCTACACAGCCTCAACCCTTTTGCAAGTCATACAAGTTGTTGTCACCTGTCAAAGGACTTTAAAGCCAAAGTCTTTCTTTAGGGAGACATATTGGGCAAAGAAACCCCACAAAAGGCTAGAGAATGAATCCTCACACTCCGGAATGCACTACCACCAGTTCCCTTGACTATCCCATCAGCCAGAGACTAATTCTCTAGCCCTCACAGGTTTAAGATTAAGAAGTCAACCCTGCAAGGTAAGACACTTACAAGGTGAGTTACGGAAAACAGTTACTCGGGTAGCTATAAGCCAGTAAGGACTAATGTATTGGTTTCAGACTGAAGCTCCAAAACCCCAAACCACCACAAAATATAATTAAAGTGATTTACTAAAAGATCATGCAGGTTTATACAATAAAAGATCAGTGAACCTTAAGGGTAAAATAATGAAGCTAAATATCTAAGCTAAGCACATTTACTAGAACTGGTTCAAGATCCAGTTGTTACCTAGTAAGACTGCATCCAGCAGAGTTTCAAAGTCCAAGAGAAAGCTCCAGCCAGCATCCCCCCCCAATCAAGAAGTGTCCCAAAGGTAGATGTAATCTAGACAAAGGGCAGAAACGAAACTGAAGAATCTTTATTTATTGGCATGATTCTATTTATTGGCAAACTACATTGGCATGATTCTAGTTACCCAATCAAACATATGGCCAATGATGTAACTTGCCCAGTCATGTATGTTGCTAACAAGGTGACTCAACCAATCAGGTGGGTTTCCTTAATGAGACCATATGCTCTGCAGTTGTATAGGGCCTAATCAACAAGCTCTCCCATCCATGGGCCCATGAACTAACAAGATGGAATGTATAGCCAAACTCCCTCTTGAATTCTTGGCCTTGAAAGTATCAAGCCTAATTGTCTGAGTGGCAACTGGGCAGCCTCCCATCTCCCTTATGTCACTCTTTGAAGCTACAAGCAGCTTGGCCTTAGTTCTCCGAGAGAGAAGCTTCCATGATTCCCCCCCCCCAGGCCTCAGCCTAAAACATTGTTTTGAATTGGCAAGAGGCTGATAAAGGGAACTTGTCCCTGGACACCGCCAAACCCCAAAAGTCTGGGGATTGTCTCACCCTGGTGCTCAAGCATCACACCAAGTAAATTCAACAGCTGAATGTATTCTCCATGTAATCCACAGCATACAGACCTTTCTTGCAGATATAGTAGCTACAGGTGTTACAGGTTTGTTTTTACTATTCCAGTTTCCATGCACAAATAAAATCAGGCAACTGTGCATATTTGGCCGATTATCTGTGTTGTGCAATGAAGTATTTCTAATGTCATTGCTTAAGATGTTAGTAGCTATTCTTTTAAATTACAGTTGATCACACATTTGCAGTGGAATTTTTACTGTATTCAGCCTTGACCATAATAAAACACATCCAGTCCTTTTGCATTCAGACACAAAATCCTGTTCTATTCTCTGGTTTGAATGCAGACGGTATATTTAACTGCACTTACATTTTTTATGACCTGATCTAGGGCTGCCCAAATGAAATCTCATCAAAGGAAATAATCAGTTCCAAGGACATTACCGGACAGAAGGCTTGTAAAATAAATGATGATTTCACTTCACTCATTGTTACTCTGTTTGTTAAGATTTTACCTCATTGAATACAGATGACATTTTTTCCATATCACCTTTAGTAGGGGTTCCTTGCTTAGCTCCATTCACCATTTCCCCATGTTTGTATTCAGGGCAATATATTCCTCCAAATATATCCTTAGATTCTCTGTGTCAAGGTGAGAAGAAGAAAAGAAGGCCTTGACACACCTTCTCACCTTGACAGAGAGAGTACTCCATTTTTCTGTGTTATACCTCTGAGGATGCCAGTCACAGCTGCTGCCAAAACATCAGGTCCTACCATGCCAAGACCACGGCCATACAGCCCAGAAAATCCACAACATTGAGATACCACTATAACCACTGGCCAACTCCCACCTTTTCCTGGGGTTAGCCCAGCCCAGGGACATGGCTAGGGGGGTTCTCAGGGGTTCCCAGACCCCCCTAAATTTCTGGGTCCCACATGGTTCCACCTCCATAGATAGTGACAATGGCCTGTGATGTCACTGGCTCCTCCCTATGATGTCACTGGGCCTCAGTTCTTTTAAGGACCTAGCATAGCAATGCCTCTGGCGCAGCCCCAGCCCCCCCCCCAGGAAATTGGAAAGTCTACGCCCTTGCATTGCAATAGTCCAGTCTAGATATAACTAAGGCATAGATCACTGTGGCTAGATCTGACTGAACCAGGAACATAGCTGACACCAGCTGACAATTCACTATTATTATTGTCAGGTGAGAATCTGTTATAATCTTCACCACCTCATACCATGCTAAGGTTTTATTATAACCCCCCCACACACACACAATTTGTGAATTTGTTAGAACTATGACATAATTTCATGAAATGTTAAAATGTTACCTCCTTTTACTGGGAGTCATATTGCCAGCTAGCTTCTGAGAGTTAGTTCACTGGTATTCCCATCCGCCACCCCAATCAATTTATCAACAGTGTTTGCAAAACCCCATTATAAAAATGCTACTTTGTATGACCCTTTCTTTCCTGAAGCCATGTTTGTTATTTCTGGGTGCCTGTCATGATACTTTCACACTCTAATCCAATTTGCAACCCATTTCTTCAGTTTAACACTGAATCCTATGGACTCATGTCCAGGGGTGAAACTCAGGAGAAGCCCACTCCAGCTCACAGAAGAAGAAAAAAGCAAGTAAAGTATGTATTTTAGCAGCAGCTTTGCTGGCCTTATTGCCATATTGCAACAAAGAATGAATCTGCTGCCTGCTAAATGCATTCCACTGGCCTCTAAAACCACTTTTCATCTGCTAGGTTTTGAATAGCCTTATATTAGAGAGCAGAATGAGCCAAGCAATGCTTCCTTGCAGTAGCTGGCCTATATAAAGTTGAAAGAACTCAGCTGAAAGAATGTTGTTGATAATGATGAGAACACATAAAATAAATAACTTATGAACAATTTAATTCATTAGAACTATATGTCAACTTGTCACTCCTCCCTCAAGGTCTAATTACGCCCCAAGTAGGGTTAAGAACCAGGGTTGCCAACTCCAGGCTGGGAAATTCATGGAGATTTGAGGGCAGAGCCTGGGGAGAGTAGGGTTTGGGTAGAGATGGGGGTGACGTCAGCAGGGTATAAAGCAGTCTATTACACACTCCAATCATTTTCTCCAGGGGAACTGATCTCTGTTGCCTGGACGTTCGTTGTAATTTCAGGATATCTCCAGGCCTCCACTGAATGTTGGCAGCCCTATTAATAACCGAGTCTTCACACAAATTCCAGTTCTTTCATCTAGGTGACAAAGATGAACACTTTATAAATCCCACTGACATAACACCTGTTTTGATGTCTAAAGTCTTTTGTGTCAGCAGAAGGCAACTTGAATGTAAGGAAGGTGCCACCATCAGCTGAATTGATCCCTGGAATCTGTTATTCATCCTTTTTTTCTCTCTCTTACGTGTTTCAGTATCTACATGAACTTGCTGGTGGAGGTCATCAGGGGATTTGGAGTGAGGTGTTATCATGTTGATGACATTCAGATCTATTTCCTTTTTTTAGTTTGAGTCAGATTCATATTGACAACTAGCTCCTGTGAAATAGGTCACCATTTATTCCCATTTCACAAATGATACACTGAAACTCAGAGAAAGCTTTTCAAAAAAGGTGCTGCCAATAGCAACATCCCCTCTCTCAATCCTAACTTCAGTGCTATAATTCTCCAACACACACCATTGTCTGAGGGCAATAGTCAGAGAGAGTATGATAGAGGAAAGTAAGTGAAAGGAAAATGGAAAGGATCTACAGTAACTCTGACTAACAAGGCCATAGGGAGTTTGTTTTCAAAGTATTGCTGTACTTGGGAACTATTTGACCCATTTCAACTATTCTTTGCCCTTCAAGCATGACAGAAATTGAAATTCTACCACAGGATTGAATCTTCCAGCAGGTGTGTGTGTGTGTGTGTGTGTGTGTGTGTGTGTGTGTGTGCCATAAGGCAACAAACATAAAAAACATTAAAACACTTAAACAATTAAAATGTAGTTAAAATATATAATTCTGGGGGAACTTCTGGCAGATGTTGATTAGAATGCTCGCACCAGACGCTGTCTCCATGTTGTTGCAAATGAAAAGAATTTAAAACACCTACTATAAATAATAATATAACTCCTAATCTCCAAGGCTGAGATGGGACAATCCAAGGGTCAAAAGAAGAAAACACACAAACCTCTACCAGCTGAGGAAGAAATGGAATTATCTAATGAAGACTCTCCCCTGCTGCTTGTATCAGAAGGAGAGGAGGCTTGGGCCAGCAAAAGGAAACATGAAGGCTCAATCTCAAAAAAACACATGCAAGATTTTTTTACAGAACTGAAACAAGAAATAAAAGAAATCAATAGTCTTATTATTCTAATTACAAAAATAGACAAATGAACAGAGAACATGGAAGAAATTAAAGCAGTTGCAGATTCAGCTGCAACAGAAGTGAAAAATAACAAACAAGCTATCTTGGAGCTATGTGATTATGAAGCCTGGTCCAAAAGTAAGCTAATGTTATTAGAATTTAGAGTTTGTGAGCGGAAAATTAAAATTTATGAGATTCCACCAAACTTTGAACTTTAAATTCTTGGCTGAGTGGGGAGCTGAAACTTCCAGGTACTGTGGTTACAACAGCATACAGACTAAACCCTAGTAGAGCCGGGTCACCAGCTTTAATCCCAGATGTTATTGCAGAGATTGTGGATGTTCAAACAAAGAAATTAATCTTAGAAACTGCTTGTAGCCAAAAATGTTTGAAACTAGATGATGTTATCACCCAAATGTTCCCAGATCTCCTGTATGAAATCTTGACAGCTCAAAGAGATATGTGTCCACTGGTACAGAGACTAATAGAACTAAAAATACCATATCAGTGGTTACCTCTGAGTCATCTCACAGTTACCCAACAGAGAAAGACTTGGACAGCCCATGATATACCTTCAGGAGAGGAAATTATTATGACTATTACACAGGCTGCTGGTAGCTTATAGGACTAAACTTGATAAGGTTGCGAAATAGGCAGTGCTGGTATAAAAACTTTTACTTAAATTTAAGTTGGGATATCACACAACACAGGTAAGACTGTATGGGGAAGATTCCCAGCCCACCAATGGTGAGTCTCTTTTAGGGACTCCTTTGGGGAACCAAAGATTCCGGAGTGGGAAGCACATCCCCAAGATAAACACTAGAAGATTAAAAAAATGGTGTTCAGCAGCCGCCCTGAGCCTGCATTGTGGGGAGGGCGGGGTATAAATGTGAGTAATAAATAAAAATAAATAAATAAATAAATCTTGCTTTCCTTTAATTGTAATAGTTACATAATAAAATTATACATTAGAAGTGTAAGGAAATAAATTGACAAGTAATAATTAATAGCAATTGAAAAAAATAATTTGGGGTTAAGAGGAGGTAAGAAAAACAAAAGATATATGAATTCTATAATGATATATTTTCAGAATGTAGAATTAAGTTTGTGGGAACATTCCCAAGTGAATTATAAAGATAGGATTATAGATATATTAGAAATCAATCCAATTTGGGCATATTGTTGGTTATCTTTGATGAATTAGTTTAAATGTTATTCCTTCCTTTGTTATGATATTTTGTATAAACGTGTATTATGGGAATTAAAAGCAAAATAATATATATATATTTTTTAAAAAATATAATTCTATTAAATACATACATGAACAGCCCTAAAAGTAGGGCTATTAATTATTATTGGGGGTATACCAGATTAAACAAAAAAAGTTTTTACCTGCTGGCAAAAGACACTGGTCAGGGAATGCTGATATTTGGTGCTATGATGGAGAAGGCCTTTTCTTGGGTCACTACTCGTCTAACCTCAGATGGCGTGGGCAACTGAAGCAGAGCCTCTGAGGATGCCTGGAAGTGAGAGAGTGGGTTCATATGGGAGAAAAAATCCATAAGGTGTGTTGGTCCCAGGCCATACAGGCCTTTAAAGGTCAATACCAGCACCCTGAATTGAACCCAGAAGCAAATTAGAAGCCATTGTAGGTGGAACAAGATGGGAATGATATGGTCTTTATGATCCCCTCCAGTCAACACTCTGGTCATAGCATTCTGTACCATGTGTCGCTTCCAAATAGTTTTCAAGGGTAGCCCCACCAAAAACAATCTAATCTAGATGTTACCAGGGAATACACTACAGTGACAAGATTTTTTTTTTGCGTCCAGGAAGGGCCACAATTGGCTCACCAGTCAAAAGTTGGTGAAAGGCACCCCTGGTCACCACTGCAATCTGTTTATCCAATAGGAGATCTGATTCCAGGAGAATCTCCTAGGTATGAACCTAGTCCTTTAAGGGGAGGGGGTGCAACCCCATCCAGAACAAAAGATATCCCATTCCTGGAACAAAATCTTTTCCACACCAGTAGAACCAGTAGAACCTCCACTTTGTTGTGATTAAGTTTCAGTTTATTAGCCCTCATCCATTTCAAACTACTACCAGGCACCTATTCAGAGTTTCCACAGCCTCCCTGGGATCTGCTGGTAGAGTAAGATACAGCTGAGTATCATCTGCATATTAGTGGCAACTCAGCCCAGATCTCCAGATGACCTCTCCAGTGGCTTGAAGAAAAATATGGAACCTTGGGGAGCCCTATAGGTCAGAACAACAGCCCCCAATACCACACTCTGAAACCTACCCTTGAAGTAAGACCAGAACCACCACAGACGAGAACGGAGCTCCCGCCCGCCCAGCAATGCCGCTGTTGGGTGGGGGCTCTTTTTGCTGCTCCAAGGAAGGGAGACGGCAATGGCTTGGGACACTCTGCGTCCTGATGCAGCGGGGGGGCAGAGCCAGCTGCTTCAAATGGCCAGGCTCCACTCCCGCCCTTGACAGTGGCTCCGCGTGCTCACCCACCCTCCCGCCCTGTTTATTAGTGCAGGCTTTGACTGGTTGCCATTTAAAAGGGGCCAGGTAGGAATTTTTCGCTTCCACCCATATTGGCAGAAGTGGTGGAGGTGTTTTCGCCTACCTTGCACTGAGGGCAGTGGTTTTAAGGGAATTATGGTGGGGGACAATTAATTAGTCTGGTCACTGGGCAGGTTTGTGCAAGCAAGAAACAGAACTGGTGAGCACCTTTTGGCATATCCCGTTAGGGAACAGGCGGTTACCATGAACTGCCTTCGGATTTTAAGGTCCTGGGTGGGGAATGGTGATCACCTCTGGGAACCTTTTAGGGCAGGCTCCTCCCTGCAAGTTGAATGGCTTCAGGGGTAGGCGCTCCTAGGGGGCAACCAGTTGCTGGGCTGCCGGTTATGAGCCAGAGAGTAAATAGCTCATGACCGGAGCTGGGTGACCTGCCCTTTAAGGGCAAGGAGGTTGGTCAGGGAAGTGACGTCTGCCTTGCCTGTTCCATGCTTGCTTAGTTGTTATTGCTGCAATGTTCTGTTAAATAGTTAATAAAGTGGCCCTTGTTTTATTCCAAAAAAATGTTGTCTGGTTCATTATTCTGGCTGGGGGGGGCAACTGCCTCCCAGTCCATAAAGGTGAAAGAGGAGGATCCAGAAAGATATGATCATGGATGAAGCCAAAGCTTCAAAGCAGGAGTTTCTACCACATATATCAGGGGGGCTTTTACTTTCTCCTGGACCCAGGCTGCCAGCACACACACACACACAGCAGATTTAAGCAGCCAGGAGGGGCAAGCTCTCAGACTTCCCAGAATCTTGTCCACATCCTCAGACTGTACAAACTAAAAGGTATCCCACACAACTAGACAAACCGGGACCCTGGGACCACCCAAACATGTTGCTGCTAATTCAGAGTGCAAGTTGGAATGAATGTGAGAGATTTTATTTGCAAAGTGCTTAGCAAAATGTCTTGGCCAGAACCCAAGAGGCCACTGACCAAGAGTTCTACAGGTCTACAATGTGCAGATGTAACGATGGCAGAAAATATTGCTTCTTTGTTGCCATCACCACCATGAAGTAGGCTTTCAAATAAGCTCTAACCTGTGCCTTGACAGATTCATCCTGATTCTTTTCCCACCCTTGCTCTAGGCTTCTCCCCTGTCTTTTCATCATCCACAGCCCCTTGGTTAACCAAGGCTGCCCAAGATCTTTGATGTGAGAGAGGGCACCTAGGTACAATCATGTCCACTGCCTGGGTCATTTCCCCATTCCAGAGGTCAACCAGGGCATCAACAAGCATGCCAACCATATCAACAAGAAAGCCCCTCAGTGCTATCTGAAATCAAACCCATCAGGTTATGGGGCAGATCATCTTCATCAACCCTTCATAAACCCTAGCAAATGACAAGGGGAATATCTTCAATTTCCTGACCTTCAAATCAACTTCTTCTTGCCCAGAACAAAGCATTAATCAAGACTGTGAACTAAACATTTTGGGGAATGTATTAGTACCTAAGACAGGATCATGGTTGTCATGGAGACCATGAAATCCTAAACTGCTCCCAACTAGATAGCCTTGCCATAAATGTTGAAGTCCCCCAAATAGGTATGTGTGTTGAGATAAACCAAATATATATCTGAAAAAACACCTACTTGGTGGTTTGTGTGTGTCTGTGTGTTCAGGTCCCTGGATGGTATACAGGATTTTCTGGAATACCAGTAAATGGGTCCTGAAAAATCTCAGAAATATTCAGGATTAACCAGAAGTATTGGGAGCCAGCATTTCAAGATTCCCAGGACTAACACCACCAGTGTTCCCTCTAAGCTGAGTTAGTGTGAGCAAGCTCACAGTTTTTTATACTCCAGCTCACAGATTTTTGTCTTAGCTCAGGAAGGATGCAGTAGCCAAATTGCTTGCTCACAATTTTAATGGCAATAGCTCACAAAACAGAATTTTTGCTCATAAGGCTCCACAGCTTAGAGGGAGCATTCTTGAGTTTGAGATTGCTCTAGATTCTTGGTTGTATTTTTCATTTAAAAAAAATTAAACTGTTTATTGAAGATTGAAATAAAATACAATGCAGTACTTAGTAAAGCATGAATGAAAGCAATTACAAAATGATCATTAAATCTGTGGTGAATCAAGGATTGTCATTATGAGTTATCTGCTAATTTTGAGCTTATCATTCAAATAATCCTGTCCTTATATATAAACATGTTTTTGCATGGCAATGTTCTATGCTTGCCAAAATCAGTTGGCTGCCTGAACTGCCCATCAGAAGGTGTTCCTGAGTCCCGCCCACAGAGCCAGCTTCTGCCAAAACTCCAGTCCAAACAGTTTACCTCAGCAGCTGAGCAGCCATTTGCCTGACCAGCCTTCTTCAGCCATCAGGAGAAGATCAGCAGAGGAGCAGCCATGGCTGTTTGCCTGCCAACCATTCTTCAGCCCTCAGGAGAGCCTTGCAGCAGGTAGGGTCTGTCTTCCCTCCCCAGCCGGCATCCCTCCTGAAGTCTCCCTTGCTGGGCTGGCGGGCCCTTGCTCGGGGGAGAGGCCCGCAGCCAGCCTCACTGGGCCAGCGGGGCCTTGCCCGACTAGGCCGCAGCTGCCCTCACTGGGCCAGCAGGGCCTTGTCGGTTGTCTTCTTTTCCTCCCTCCCTTCCTCCCCATCTCTTTCCCTTATTTCCCTCCCCCTTTCCCTTCCATCCTCCCTTTCTTCCTCCCCATATCTTTGCCTTCTTTTCCTCCCTCTTTCCCTTCCTACCTTCCTTCCTCACATCCTCCCATCCTTCCATCCTTCCTTCTTTCCTGTTACTGATTTTGTGAATTCTGCACACTTTTACTTCAAAAAAAGTCCCTCTGAGTTCAGTCGGAGGGGCTTGGGACACTCTGACACCAGCCCTCCAAGCCACTGCGGGCTCAACAGCCAGGTCACAGCACTGCTCCTGAGGATTTCTTTCCTACGTGTGGCTGGGACAGTAGTGGCTGGCCAGTGCAAACGAGGCCCCATCCCCCAAGCCAGAGGGGCTTGGGAGGCTGTGAGGCCAGCTTGGGCCCTGGTTGCCTCAGCCCACTGGTAGTTGCTTCAACAGGCATTGTAGCAGGATGGGGGGCCAGGGGTGTGTACACCATCACCCCCACTCTCTTTGTCACACAGAGGCCATCAATATGGCTGGAGCATCAGAGCCCAGGGTCTGATTCTGTCTTGGCCAGCTGTTCTTACAAAAAGGGGACTGAGGTCTGATTCAGTATATACTGGCTCCATGTGTTCTCTCTGTACAGGCCCAGGGAGTCTGATCACGTGACTGAACTGCTGACCACGTACTCCAATAGCAAAGGCAGTTCTGCAGGACTGCAGTCAAACCCAGTTTGCTGTGCAAACCCCCAAAACATTGATACACACTTCGACCACAGCAGTCAACATCTTTAGACAAAAAAAAACCCCACTGTATCATAGATGCATCATCCATCCTTGGTAGGTGGCATCACTTACTGCTTTACTTTCCACAGACAACACTTCAGATTCTGAGACCCACAAACATTACAGGAGACTGAGACCACTATGAACAGACATACTGTACACATTACAAGACCAGGTAAGTGGACCAGACATTGGGACAATGTACCAGTACCAGAATGCTCTCCTACACTTTTCTGTGCATGGTTTTCCGATTGATGGTCCTGTGGCCACGATATCTTTAGACCAAAACACCCTATGTCTCAGAGATGCTGCATCCATCCTTAGTGACTAACAACACTTACTTCTTTACTTTCTAGAGACAGCACTTCACATTCAGAGAACCACAAAAACCCATAGGAGACTAAGACAACTGTGAAAAGACAACCTGTACACGTTACAGGACCAGGTAGGAGGACACAAGATACATCTTTGGTGGCTGACATCACTTAATGCTTTCCTTTCTACAGACAACACTTCAGACTCAGAGAACCACGACAACCACACGAGATTCAGACAGCTGTGAACAGACACACCGTACACATTACAGGACCAGATAAGTGGACACGACATGGGGAAAGTATTCCAGTACAAGAATGCCCTCCTGCACATTTCTGTACATAGTTTGTGGAATTATGGTCCTGTGGGCATGAGATCCTTAGACAACAAATCCCAATGTCTCATTGATGCTGTGTCCATCCTTGGTGGCTAACATCACTTAATACTTTACTTTCTACAGACAACAATTCACATTCGGAGAACCACAAAAAACCAAGGGAGACTGAGACAACTGTGAAAAGACACACTGTTCATGTTACAGGACCAGGTAAGTGGACACGACATGGGGAAAGTGTTTCAGTACAAGAATGCCCTCCTGCACATTTCTGTGCATGGTTTATGGAATGATGGTCCTGTGGGCATGAGATCCTCAGACAAAAACAAAACACCCAATGTTTTATGGCTGCAATATCCATCCTTGGTGGCTGACATCACTTAATGCTTTACTTTCTACAGACAACACCATCCCGCCCTAAACTATCTTGCTGGAAAACATTCCTCAGCCACACTTCTTTACCATAAAAGACAACTTTAAAGCTATAGACATTTCACAACACTCATTTCCCAAGATTCCTTCTTCTCATTCCCACATAACCTACTGAGAGTTTCATCACAACCACTCACTTTCAACCCACCTTCCCTTGAGACCTCTGCTCTAACAGGGTAGACAGTGTGACCACAACCACAATGAATGATACGGACATCCAACATAAAATGACTTCGCAGACTGCCCAGTTGTTGACACTACTCCACAGACCCCTATGTGCAACATTTTCTGGCACACATCATGTGACCTTGGACACCGGCTATTGTGTAACATAATGTATGTGAGACTTTACTTCCACATTTGTATCTTTCCCTTACAGACTACTGATAGTTACTTTACGTCCTTCCAGCCTATACATTTGTTACACATCACATCTTTCTAAAGCTCATTGTGTTGCTTTCACAACAGGCTTTACTGCTAGTTAAAAATAAAAATAAATGGAGTTCAAGCCAGTTTCAAAGATCTTTCAACTACTTAATGGTAAAGATATAAGGTGTGTGAATCAAGGGTGGTTTCTGTAACATTCCTTCTGGGTTAGCAAAAGCATCTAGCCATAATAACCATAATTACTAGTAGAGGTAACCTGTCTATCTTGCTGTGCAATCCGGTCTTATATCTTGTCCAGTAAAAAATATTTCCATACCTTTTGGTACCACTGATGCATCGAGGGGAAATTCTGTAATTTCCAATTTGAAGCAAGCATATGTTTTGCTGCTGCTGAAAGTGTGGAAATGTGGTCTTTAGTATTTTGAGAAATCCTTATTCTCAGCCATAAGTCCAAAAGAATTAAGGTTGGGTCTTTAGGGATATAATGACCTGTTACCAAACGAATTTGTGATATGATTTCACTCCAAAATTGATTAACCTTACTACATGACCACCAACAATGGCAAAAAGTTCCTTTTGTCCCACATAGTTTCCAGCATGATGATGCCATGTGCAGATTAGTATATGAGAATTTTGATGAAGTGAGATGCTAGTGAAGCAAAATTGTTATCACCCGTTGTTGAATAGGTAAGGAACGTGAGGTATAACTTGATGAGATCCAAATCTTTCCCCATTGAGAAGTAGTAAGATTTTGTCCAATAAACCATTCCCTTGTGAAAGCCTTAAAAGCATCCCAAATTATATCCTGTGAAGATTCTGGTTGTTTGTTTATTTTAAAAAACTCTTAACATTCTTCTTTAGACCTGGCAATAAATTCTGGGTCTTTTAATAACCAAAGATTCATTGTCCATCTATTTTTTCTTGGTGTATCCTGTAAAATTAAAAGTAGTGGGTTATGGTCAACATATGTCAAAGGCAGAATTTCTACTTCCACAATGTCATTGACCATATTGGCTGATATCCAGGCCATATCCAATCTAGATCATGACTTGTGCCTTGAAGAAGAAAAAGTATATTCTTTTTTGTTCAAATTTCAAATTCTCCACGAGTCCACTAATTACAAAAAAGCATTTGAAAGTTCCTTTTTTTGTTTTGCCGTTTGCCTCTTTCTATCCACACTTTTTTTCAAATACTGCGTTATAGTCTCCAATAATACATATTTCTTCATAGCTTTGTTTTTCAATAATAGTCTGTAAATCTTGGAAGAAATTTTCCTGTTGTTGATTCGGCGCATAATATTGACAATCATTGTTTCTTTGGCTTGTCTCTGTATTTTACCTGTTGATGAATCTTTACCTGTTGATGAAGAAGAAGCATAGTGTCTTATAATGAAATGTTTGGCAAATAACCATTCTATTAGTCTTGACAGTGTGCTCAGTTTTGTGATGTGTAGCTTATGAGTATATTTATGAACATCACATAGTTTTTTTCCTCATTATGTAAGGGAAAAAGATTTTAAAAATTACAAATATTTTAATGCTGTTGAGCACTTACTATACATTCTTCTTTCAGTTCCATCATATGTATATTTTATTTAGTATCAAAGGAAATTTAAACCATATGTAAAAGAATCAGCATTGCAGTTTGACAAGTGTCAGTTTTATTTCTGATTTTCTTATCACTTATCCCAGTTTAAATCCATCTTTACAAAATATACGCAAATCCCGTATTACATTCTCAACATATGATAGATTTTATTTCCATTAGAATTGGAAGGTATAATACAAGCTCTTCAAATTGTCTGTTCCTGCAATAGCATTCAAAAACATCTGGTTTTGGATAAGTATTTGTTACATGTTATAGTTATACTAAGATTTCAATAATTATTGTTTGCAAACTCTGTTATATATTATAGTCATATTAAGATTTCAATAGTAATTAATTCTCATAAAATGTCATATTTACATTCTAGAATGTCGCATTTACACCATATGTTTACTTTGAAAAATATACCACATTTCAGGGGTGTTATTTCCAAGTAGAGGAACTTACAATCTAGTAGCCTGATTTTACTGATTAGCTGGAACAATGAATATAAGTGCATTGACCAGTTCGGGAAGCAGTGATATCCTGCTTTATGTGACTCTGAGGAATCCTCCAATAAAGAAGGATTTCTGTGTGTGTTTTTTTTCCCTTTGTCTATAGGCACAGAGTGGCTGCTTAGGTTTCTGGTGCAACGGAAAACTTTTACTGCATTGCAAGAAACAAGCATAAAAAATGGCATATCCTTAGCAAGAAGTGATGGTGCCCACACTGACTGACTTGTCTTCCATCAGTGAGAGACAATGTTGGGTTCAGGACAGAGTTTGAATGCACAGCATGGAAAAGAGCATGGAGATAGAAATCCTGGAATAGCAAGTACTGGCCCCACTTCCAGAAGGAACCCCACTGTGTCCAAAAAGATGCGGTGCTAAGGACTTGATCCTGGGGTGTAGACTGCCGACCTAGTACCCAGATCATCACCACCTAAATGCACGGCCATGGCCTGGGGAAGTGCTCCTGCCAACCAATGATTATAAAGGAGGGGTAACAGTGGGCTACAGTGCACTCCACCCTCCTCCAACCATTCAACGGAAGCCCAGTCTCTGATGCCTAGCTGGGTGCCTAAGCTGAAGCCACCGAGCATTATACTGGGACCTCCATCCTTGTGCCACATCCTGTAAAGAGAAACACCATCAGCCAGCATTGGTGACATCCATCCACACCATATGCCCAAGGCCCAACACCAGACCTCCCAATGCCCAACACCAGACCTCAGAGGGACAAGACCCCTGCCCTGCAGCTGTTGAAGCCACTCCAATGCCAAGAAGTGGATACCAAAGTCACCCCCTGCTAGCAATCCAGGTCACATGCATGGCCACCCTTACCAACTTGACCTCCCCTTGTGACAAGTAGATGTCCCCTACCCATCTAGCTAATGTTCCAATGAACCATGGGTGAAGGGCCACCTGGTGCCAGGTGCCAATGGTTCTTCCCCCAGCCACCTCTCCCCCGGTGCACTGACTTTTTAAATAACTTTTTTTGAGGTTTTCAAGCATTACAATCAGAAAAAGTAGTGCACAAACTTTCAGCAAACACAATAATAACAGGTAATATGCTAAAATTGAAGGGTAAATGCAAACAAGCAAGTTAAGTGGATAAAATACAGAAAGAAAGCTGAACCTGAAGACAGAGTATAATGTGTTAAAGTTACAACTGCTCTTCAGGTAGCAGAGAACAGTTCCTCTGGAGAAAATGGTGGACTCTGTGACATTATACCCTGCTGAGGTCGCCACAGCAAATTGACACTGAGTGCCCAAGGCCAGGGCACTCTCCCAGAGCCTCTTTCTACAGCTCATTGTATTTATTTCCACAACGGTCTTTATTCCTAGTCACATCATAATGCAGCCAAGCAACCTCTGAGTATTCCTTATATGCCCTGTGTATGAGGTCCTGATACTTTACCAATGCTGGCCCTCAGCCAGGATGGACCTGGATCATTGTTGTTGTTGTTCAGTCACACAATTAAGTTCAACTCTTCATGACCCCATGGACCACACCATGCCAGACACTCCTGTCCTTTGCTGCCCAACCGAGTCCACTCAACTTCATGTTTGTTGCATCAATAACACTGTCTAACCATCTCATCCTTTGCAGTCCCCTTCTTATTTTACCTTCAATCATTCCCAGGATCAGGGGCTTCTCCAATGAGTGCTCCCTTCTCATTTGGTGGCCAAAGTATTTGAGCTTCAGCTTCAGTATCTTGCCTTCCAGGGAACAGTCAGGGTTGATTTCTTTTAGGATTGACTGATTCGATCTCCTTGCAGTCCATGGGACTCTCAATAGTCTTCTCCAGCACCATAATTTGAAAGTATCTATTCTTTGGCACTCAGCCTTCCTTATGGTCCAACTCTTGCAGCCGTACATTACTACTGGGAAACTACTGCTTTGACCATATGTACTTTTGTTGGCAGGGTGATGCCTCTACTTTTTATTATGCTGTCTAGGTTTGCCATAGCTTTCCTCCCAAGGAGCAAGTGTCTTTTAATTTCACGGCTGCAGTCACCGTCTGCAGTGATCTTGGATCCCAGAAACATGAATTTTGTCACTGCTCCCATGACTTCCCCTTCTATTTGCCAAGGCTTGATGGGGCCAGATGCCATGATCTTAGTTTTTTTTTTATGTTGAGATTCAAGCCAACTTTTGTGTTCTCCTCCTTCATCTAAGCAAGAGGCTGTTTAGGTCCTCTTCACTTTCTGCCATTAGAGTGATATCATCTGCATATCTGAGGCTGTTGATGTTTTTCCCAGCAATCTTAATTCCGGCTTGTGATTCATCCATGCTGGCATATCACATGATGTACCCTGCATATAAATTAAACAATTATATAATTAACTAAATAAATAATAAAAATATAAATTAAATAATTAAATAAATTCAACATCACAGCAATCCAAGTCTATGCCCCAGCCACTGATGCAGAGGAGGCTGAAATAGACTGTTTCTGTGAAGACCTACAACACCTCCTAGAACTGACACCAAAAACAGTTGTCTTTATCATCATAGGGGACTGGAATGCTAAAGAAAGAAGTCAAGAGGTAACTGGAATAATGGCCAAGTTTGGCCTTGGAGAACAAAATGAAGCTGGGCAAAGACTAACAGAGTTTTGTCAAGAGAATACACTGGTCATAGCAAACACTCTCTTCCAACAACCTAAGAGGTGACTCTATACATGGACATCACTAGATGGGCAACACCAAAATCAGATTGATTATGTCATTTGCAGTCTAAGATGGAGAAGCTCTATACAGTCAGTAAAAACAATACCTGGAACTGACTGTGACTCAGATCATGAGCTACTCATTGCAAAATTCAGGTTTAAATTGAAGGAAACCACTAGACCATTCAGGTTGGATCTCTATCACATCCCTTATGAATATACAGTGGAGGTGAAGAATTGGTTTAAGGGACTAGATTTGATCGGGTACCTGAAGAACTATGGACAGAGGTTTGTGACATTGTACAGGCAGTAGCAATCAGCACCATCTCAAAGAGAAAGAAATGTAAGAAAGCAAAGTAGCTGTCTGATGAGGCTTTAAAAATAGCTGAGGAAAGAAGAAAAGCGAATGGCAAAGGTGAAAAAGAAACTTTTACCCAACTGAATGCAGATTAACAGATAACAGCAAGGAGAGATTAGGTGGTTTTCCTGAATGAACAATGCAAGGTAATAGAAGTGAACAATAGAATGGGAAGGACTAAAGCTCTCTTCAAAAACATTGGAGAAATCAAGGAAACATTTCATGCAAAGCTGGCCATGATAAAGGACAAAAACAGTAGGGACCTAACAGAAGCAGAAGAGATTAGGAAGAAGTGGCAAGAATATACAGAAGAACTATACAAAAAGGACCTCAATGTCCTTGACAACCACAATGGTGTGATCACTGACCTTGAGCCAGACATCCTGGAGTGTGAAGTTGAAAGGGCTTTGATTGTGTGGATCACAGCAAACTGTTGCAAGTCCTTAAAGAGATGGGAGTACCAGACCACCTCACATGTCTCTTGTATAAGGGTCAAAGTGTGACAGCCCATCTATGTATGGGATGAAAGGGGGTATGGGAGCATCTTTTCTTCATTTGGAGCCATTGTTTTGGGTGTGTGGAAATGCATATGGTTATTGTCCTCCATTCAGATTTTAAACTAAACTTTCTCTTGTTACCAGGTGTGTTTGTTTGTGGGATGTTAACTTTTTCCACTATGACAGTCCACATAACTATTGTTTGAAACAACAATTTAAAAGCTGGAATATGATAGGATACATACATAAAGGTCTATTACACTCATTTGCCAACTTTAAAAGCCAAGAAATAGTTCTTAGGAAATGGAATGTTTCCCCTCCCCTTCCACTGGGAAAAAAGCTACCAAGCTATTTCCAAATTCAGCAAAGCAGACTTTGCCTGCTAGTAATTATTTTTTTTAACACAACTAATTTTCCTGTCTAGTAAAATGGCCCCTTTTTTTCTGGACTGAGAACAAATTAGTGGGCACATGATATTTATGATTTCCAAACAGCTTGGTAGACACTTGGCACTTATTTTTCTGGCTTGGGATAAAGAGTTAGGGTTTTAATTTTTATTAATACTATTTAATTAATATAATATGTCTGTTTAATTTTAAACAAATACATTAGGTTTTTGTATGCATTGATTTATGACACATTGTATCCCGTATATCCTCAGGCCCTTTCCTGCCACCATATATCTGATTATATGCCTGGTCAGACAGGATAAATTATTGCTACTATGACCCTGACATTCATTTTAGCAGAAGTTAAATTTACCATAATTTAAAAATGATGAAATAAAATGAGGGCATTTGGTTGATTTTCATACCAATTTCTTACTTTCACTTTCTTACTCTCACTTTCTTACATTATGGAGCCAAAGTATACCTTAAATTGGATATATAAAGGGAATAACTGTAACTGTATAGACAAAAAAACAGCCTTCATCACAGCTAGTGAGCTGCTTTTCCCCTCTCTTTTACCAGGAACCCTGTCTGAAATATTGCCTAGCCTGCAGAGATATTTAGGTGACTGACTCACAGATTATCAATAAAGATATGGCAATAGGTTTACTGCCTCATTCTCTCTGTGCGCTTTATCAGCTCAAGCCTCGTTAATTTAATTTCACTTCATGGGGACTTCTGTTAGAGAGACCATAGAGGACTGAGTTTCCAGTAAATAACCATACCAAAGATCTGCTCATTCCAAACATTTGTATAAAGTCCAGTAATGCCAAGCCAACAAGGTTTCTCCAATTGTAAAGATTCTTCATTGTAAAGATTATAGAAATTTTCTGTGCTATGTACATAAATGCCTTCAACAACATATTAAATGCCTTTTAATTACCTATTATATCAGACCTGTCCCATGAGTAAAGCCAGCACAGTTCCTAAGGGAAAGTGAATGGGAAAGCGAGCTGACCACTGCTCATTTATAAAACTTAATTGTATAGAATTCTCAAAGTGATTATTGCTTGGCATTGAGGTTCAGTTGAACGTAATGGCTGGTAGGCAAGTCCCTCACCATGCTGTTGTAAAATCCCAGACCATATGCTGGGTGAAAATTGGCTGCTTTATGATCTAACCACCTATGTGCATAGATTTTTACTAAACTAATATGTCTGAGTGAAGAGATTAATTATGTATGAAAGGTATACAACATTTTATTGTTTATCAAGAAGTTCTACTGCAATGTTTTCACACATCAACAACAATTTTGTATAAAAACATTCTGTTCAGTATTGGCATTACTCACCTCAAGTTAAGTAGAGCTGAGTCAACTTATATTTTCTGAGACGTAAGCCCACAGTGTTCAATTGGCTTAATTCGAGTTTGCATAGGATTTCAGCTTTAGTCTCACTGAGTTCATATGAATGCATGTTTAAATCTCCTGGTGAAACTGATGATGATTAAATCTGCTTAACTATGGATGGATTGTTCTTTTTTATATTTTATAGGAGCTAATAAACATTTTTTGTCATCTCTTAAATTTTTGTGGAGATTATTGATGGTTTCTCTGTGTCAGATTCTCCAGACAGATCATGCAACACAGGGCTTCTTCAGAAGACAGTGTTTAATGAAACAGTTCCAGAGACACATGTACAAGCTCTGTGTCAGTAATGACTTAGAATAGCAAAGCATACTAGGTTATACTGTATTCAAATGACCCCCCCCCACAAGCAGAAGCCAATGATTATATGATTTCGCGCGCGTGGTAGTTCTGGGCGGGCAATTAAAGAAAACAACCAAAGACCCATTAACTTTCCTAGCGTCTGGGATTCAGGCGCATGAGATCCAAGGTCAGGTTTTAGATAAAAGCAAAACATGAAATGATGTAAAGAAGAGAAGGAGGCAGCTGCCCTCCTCCCGCATTCCATGAACATGAGATACAGTGAACAGGAGATACAGTAATATGGCAGACTACCTGACACTCTGCTATGTATTTTTTAATCTGAAAAGTATTTTTAAAAGGCATTGTCCTGAATGTTACATATAAACCCCTTTCATGTTCCCCAAGTGGTTTATGTATTTTGTACATGAGTATAAATTACAGCTGAAGTAAAATGTAAAGTGAGATCCAGCCTTCTGACATGTTGGGCTTCTCATGTGGGACACTCTTTAAGAGACATGTAGCAGCTCTAGAATTGCCAGGGTACGCAATGTTTCTGTGTACAAGAATTGCACCTGTCACCTTTCATACTCCAGTAGAGCTTTTGTCCAGCATCTGCCCCTTACTCCTCCCCCTCTGCAATTAACTCTTCGGGATAAAGCAAGGGTCCCCAACCTTTCTGAGCTTGCAGGCACCTTTAGAATTCTCACACTACATGGTGGATGCAGCCATAAAATGGAGCTGCTTTAGGAGGCAAAGCTAGCCATAAAAAGGCTGCCACAGCTTACTTTCAGTTACATAGGCCCAATCTGCATCTAGCATTTGCTCCATTGTTGTACCAAACCCACACTGGAACAGAAAAAGGTGTGGCTCAAAATGACTGTCAAATACCTCAGGTCAACACCATATTGACTGCAGAGTCACCTCTGAATGGCCATAAAACAGCCATATATCTATTCAGACAGCCACCATAAAACTGAGAGATCAAATGAAGTGAAAGCCGCATGCAGTCTAGACACTGCCATAAAATTCGACTATCAGTTGAAGTGGAAGTGGCATGCAATGCAGATGGGAATTTCTGTTCCAGTGTGGGTTTGGTAAGACAATGGAGCAGATGCTAGATGCAGATTGGGCCATAGTGAAGATCCTTATGCTGTGGTAGAAGCTATTGTCAAAGCAACATTTTTAAAAACTGCACAGCCAGTCAAATCTCCAAAGGCCAATCAGAACCCTTACTGGGCAAAAGCCCCACCTGGTCACTCCCACTTTCTAAAAACACTTAGTGGGCACCATGAAAGGTGTCAGCTGGCTACAGGCTTCATTGTTGCTACTAAGCCCTTCTTAACAACCTAGCCTACCACAAAAGGTGCTTGAGAGTGTCCCTTCACCCGTAGATGTAGAAATGGGCATGAACTGGCTCACAAACTAAATTTTGTGATGCATTTTAGCCAGTTCATGGTTTTCAAACTGAAATTTGTGACTGGTCAACCGGCACAAATTTTCCACAAACATTCAAGCACTTTGTGGGTAGCTCATGCTGTTTGTGGATGGATATGTTTCCAGACAGACTGTCTCCGCTCATTCAAAATGTTTACCAAATTTCTTGTCAGTTTCAGGAGTTTCCCCCCTTTTGCTGGCTTTCCTTTGTGTTCCCTTCCCATTTTCTATCACAAAGTTTGCAAAATCTCTCCCCCCACCACCACTTGGATTTCTTGTGACTGCTTTGAGATCAGCCCTTTTAACCTTGCAGTGCCACAGTGGGACTGGGTTTTGCTTGGCATTCTGTACATTGAACTGGTTGTGCTGGGCTTGAAAAAATGTCATAGAATCATAGAATGTTAGAGTTGGAAGGGACCTTGCAGGCCATCTAGTCCAACCCCTTGCACTCTGCAGGAACACAGCCGAAACCCCTACATACCTACAACATACCCAAAAGATGGTTGTCCAGTCTCCTCTTGAAAATGTCAGCAAAGGAGCATCCACCACCTGCCGAGGCAGTCTGTTCCACTGCTCAACCACTCTTACAGTCAGGAAGTTTCTCCTGATATTAAGCCGGTAACGACTCCCTTGTAATTTCCACCCATTAGATCTAGTCTTGCAATCCAGAGCAAGAGAGAATAGATCCACTCCATCTTCTACATGACAGCCCTTCAAATACTTGAAGACTGCAATCATGTCCCCTCTAAACCTTCTCTTTCCCAGGCTAAACATACCCAATGTCCTCCTTTCAGTTTCTACTGAAGGGATTCCCTGGTTTGACATTAGTTCTCTTTTACCTGCATTGCCACAGTGGCACTGGGTTCTGCTGGGCACTCTGTGATTGCCCTGGTACTGCTGAGTACTCTGTACATTGTACTGGTTCTGCTGGGCTTGTAACCCCCCCCCCATTTGCATTGTGATTGAGCTGCCATTGCCACATTGGCATTGGGTTATGCTGGATTGCACTGGCTCTGCTCAGCTTGCAAAATGAACCCTCACCTTCAGTTTCTACTGCAGAAATTCTCTGGTTTGACCTTAGTCCTTTTGGGTTTCCACTGCCACAGTGGCACTGGTTCTGCTGGGCACATTGCACTGGCTCTGCTGGGCTTGCAAAGATGCCCCCCCCCCATTTTTCTATTGGTGCCTAAAAGTTAAGTTTCTGTTGGTGCCTAAAAGTTCATGACAGTTTCTAATAGATTCATAAATGAATTAATTACTGAAAGAAACAATCCTAGGGAAGATAACTGATACTAGTGTCAGAGTTGCCGTGGTGGCTAGCCCACAGTGAAAAGTAAGGAAGTGCAAGTATCAAATGAAGACTTGAGTCCAAACAGCTTAGTGTAAAACTATTTACATTTATTTACACCAGCCTTCACCACAGAAATTGGACACAGTGACAAAATGCTCCACAGACACCAGGTTCCCATCAAGGGTAAAACTGTACAGAGTATGACTGCATATATGCACCAACTGACCAATCAGATTACAGTGCTGAATCACAGTGAGTAGGTTAATTAGTGCTACACAGAACTGCACTAAACCAGTCAGAGCCAGCCAGATAGACACTCTGAGCTGTCAGCTCCTGTCAAGTAGATAAAACTCATCTACAGCTAGACTTACATGAACACAGTATAGTTGACAACTAGAAGGAAATGAAGCACAAGCCACAATATGTTTGTGATGAAGAAGCTCCTTTGAAGACCTCCTTCTTTCCATAAGGACTCTTTATCTAATGATTTATGCCACACTTTCTTCTTTGATCCACAGTATCCCATATGTGGTCTCATATGTGGTCATTATATGTGGTCCCATATGTGGTCATTATACTGGTAAAGTAGCATGGTTTTGGTTCAATGTAATCTGGGCACAGTGTAAATATTTTAATTTCTTCTTCTTGCACTTCTACCTACCATTTGAAAAAAGACTATTGCTCCCTTTTCCCCCTACAGCAACAAGGAAGGTTCTTCCATGGTGTATGGCCTTTGATAGCAGTGAATTTCACAATGATTTGGTAAGGTCCAGTCATCACATGGGGCTTTTCAGATCAATGTTTTCCCTTGCATTTTGATAAGCATTGGGTGGAAGGGATCTCATAACTGGCCTTGTACAGGATCTAGACTCTCCGCCCACAGGTCCAGAGAATCCAGATTCTGCCACCAAGTACAGGATTCATACACGCAGGCAGCATGCCCAGGTTTCCTTGCACACTGCCAACATGTACAAGACCCTGACTCTGCCAACAAGCACTGGGTTCTTGCCTCTTGCACCCCCTCCAGGAGTGAGAGAACGAGCCAACCCCTCATGCTTTTTAAGAGCACTGTGTTCTGCCACCAGGACCTATTTTAAGAACGTTCCCAACCAGACAGGAGAATAGGTCCCCCCTCCTTCCTGGTTCTTGGAACTTAGCAACTTATCAGCTCTGGGGTAGAGCTGCAGAAGATTTAACACACACTAGTAGCTTTCAGGCGAGCAGGTAAGGCTCTGGAATTTAGCCTTAGAGTTCAGGTACAATATTGATCCAAACCAGGTTATTCTATATAATATCTTTATTAAATACAGCAGATATAAGACATGAGACTACAAAGGATACAAAATAATAAACAGTCCTACCGCTTTATAGAGCCCTAACTAAAACATACAAAAGCATCATAGTTACCAATCCTTGGTGCAGATAACAGTTCAAGCGAAGTCCCTTCTCTAAGGGATTTTAAAGATGAAAGCCATGCTTGCAATGGGCAATAAAGGTCAGCTTGTTGCCCCCCTTGCAAAATTCAGTCTTGCCAGAATGTAATCCAACCAGAGACTAACTCTTAGAAAGGGGCCCTCTTTCCAAGAGAGTTCTGGGTGCCTTTTGATAGGCCAAAGACAACTCTCCTCCCACCTTTGTCATAATTGAGCATGGCCAGTACCCAATTATGCCAGAGCAGAAAGGCGTGTCTACTTTGCAAGTGCCCACATTGCCTACGTGGTGAACGGCGCATAGGTTGGGCTTTGAAGTTTGGGACAGAGACTGAATGTCTACGCTGTCCCTGTGAGGTGTCAAAGTGTCCTTTGAAATGCAGAACCAGGCTTGCCATTTGTGCTTGCCATCTGGTCAGGTGTGAAAGTCATAGGGATCTGTTCCCAGCTCAACCATTTGAGTTTAATCAATGCATCAGAGAAATATTTTTTCTATACAGGCCTCACCCAAGCATTTCCACACAGCATGTAACAGTTCCAGTATTCATATGGATATTCCACCTACATCAAACTAAGCAACGCTAAAGAAAATGAAGGGGCCTACTTTTAGAATCAATATCTTCTGCAGGTGAGTGAAAGTTATGATCTTTGATCCTCTGCACCGTTATATTTCAGGGAGACATGAACAATATACAAAGCCGATGAATATTGTCCTTGTCAGAGAGCATCTTAAGAAAAGAAGCCCATGGGTAATGAAACTGAGACAGAACAATGTTGTGCAGTCTACAACTAATCAAACTCATATGACATATTAAGTACAATTCTGCATGAGCATTTAATGCTCTCTCTCTAAATGGCACTGGAAATCAGGTAATAGATTATGGCTTAGAGACAACAAATTTAAGGAATATAAACTATGTCTTCAGGGAAGAATACATGTGTTACTACAAGGCAAAGCTTTCATGTTATCTAAATTCTCAAACAATTTATCCTTACCAGAGGGGGGAAAATACTTTTCCAATAAAATGTCACTACACAGTGTAACAGAATTAATGATGTAACAGCAAAGATAAAAACACATTACTCCTCTGGCCTCCTGTGAAAATGTATGCTAAAATACATTAAAATAAATTCAACCCAAATAACTCTGTATTAATATAACATACAAAACTGTAGTTCTGTGAATTCAGGTGTGCCATTGCACCTTTAACTTGATTACAACTTTCAAAAATGATCAATTATTGATGTGGATAGAAACATTTAGTTTTATTTCTTTTGCATCCAGTTCAGAATACGCCAAAACAAACTGCTTCTGAAAGGAGTAGCTAAACTGTAAATCGTCAGAGGCTTGCCATATATTTTCTTTGCTCTTAAATGACATTTACCATCTGTACTGTATGGAGAATCTTCTATGAAATAACATCATTGATGGAATAAGAACTACTACTAGAAAATTTCCTTTATTAAAGCATATTACTATTTTTCTTCTGCATTGTCCTAAACACCCCATCAAGCTGGACTATACTTACCTCTATTTTATGTTGCGCTCACATCAGGCTAAGAAATAATGATTTGCCCACATTCAGCCAAAAGCTCTGGCCCAGAAAACTTATGCTACAATAAACCTATTAGTCTTAAAGGTGTGACTAGATTGTTTTTATGATTGCACAGGAATTTGAATCTGGAAGTTTTATGACTAAATCCTACACTCTAATCCTTGTAATACGAAAAGAAGAAATGTGCTGCTTAGCAGATAGAATTTACTTCTTAACTAATAAATGCTTCCATATGAATAATCTGTCCTCCACAATAGGATCTGTTAACTCATGTAAGGACAAATAGGACTCAGCCAGACCACAATAAGTTACTTTATCCTGCCTTCACACCAGTCAATGTTCCACAAGTCCTAGCTTCAATTCCCTCCCACACTGGGGTATTTCTTAATGATCCAATTGGACCTGCTTGAAAATCACCAATTCAGCTCACATCCTGTTTTCCAGTCATGAACAAGAAGCTGATTATTCTATGATTGATTTAACTCTTTGTTGACTTGTTTGTGGTTGCTTGGCAGGTTGCTTAACTGTACTCCTTCCTGTCCATACAGTACACCATCTAGCTTTTTGCATATTAACATTCTCATCCAGCCCAACTGAGTTCTACTCTCCCTCATCTTTGCTGTGTAACTACCCCACCTTACAGGCAATTGTGAAAATAGGCAAGCTAGTCACAGATCATATCCATCAGTCATAAATAAATGCTGTTTCTATTGTATTCTATGCTTTTTTGTCATAGTAGTCCCTTAAGATACTAATGGCTGTTGACCAGTTTGAACTGGCAGCATTTTTGCACATGTGCAGTTTTACAAAAACACAATGCAAAGCTATTTGACAAGGATGTGTGGGTGTCTACCATAAACCCAATAGGATGGGCAATAGCTCATATTATCAGCACCTATGAGTGTGGTCATTTTTACTATTGAATATGTGCATTTTGAAATTCCCAGCATCCTTATCCACAATCCAATTATTATAGGATTAATTAAGTAATATGTTTATTAATTAAGTAATAAGATTAATTCAATTTATGTATATATTTGGGGTTATATAAATCAGCATTGGGCTGCATTGGGCTGACTAAGGTCTGATATAGTTAGAGTATAAAAGATTACCTGGAGAATTGGACCAAGGTCCATATAATCCAACATTCTGTTTCCAATGGTGGTCATATGGATGCATGCAGAAGCCCACAAAGGGGCCATGAAGGTGATGTCACCTCTGTTTTTTGTTCCTAGAATCTAATACTTAGAGATACTTTGCAACTAAATACAGAGGTTCCATTTAGCTGTCATGGCAGCTTTATTCTTCATTGATTTCCCTCCTTCTAAAATAGTGCCCATGCCTTCTTACATATTTCCAATAGAAAAACAGTGGTGTGGAGTTGCATATGCTTTCCCTGGCTCTAGGTCCAATAGCTGGCCATTGGACATACTGTGTCAACACTGGCCCTGCTCAGCACTTGACCCACTTCTAGATTTGGCTGCATAGGAGGCTGTCCTGCCCTGGAAGGGTAAAACAGGCACTGGGGGGGGGGATATTGAAGACCACTGCCACAACAAATTGTCCTCTGCCATTTATCTTTTGCATATTTATAATCCTGTAGGTTCTAAAATACTGTAAAAAGGATTTCTTGAAAAATGTATACTGTTGCATTGTTTAATGCTATCATCTACATCTCTGTATAAGTCTACTTTTTTGCAGGTAAAGAAGTACAGCATTTGCATGTGGCATGTTTATAGTATTAACAGGGGTCTTTTCATAGAAAAAGAGCTGCAGGAGCTCATTAGCATATGGTATGCTAATGAGCTACTAGGCTATTAGTATATGCCACGCCCCCTGACATCACTGGAAGTGATGTCAGAAGGGGAAGCAAAAGAGGGGGAGGCATCTTCAAAAGCCTCCCCTTCCCTTCCCCAGCTGGCCTGGGTGGGGAGTGAAGAGAGAAGGGGTTTAAACTTTAAACCCCTTCTCACTAGAGTTCGGCCATAGAAGGAGGAAAGAGAGAGAGTAGAGAGAAGGAAAGAAGGAAGGAAAGAGGGAAAGAAAGAGAGAGAAGGGAAGAAGGAGGGAAAGAGGAAAATGAGAGAAGGAAAGGAGGGAATGAAAGAAATTTGGCGGCAATTCAGCCCCTATTATATCCTGTGGGCCATTGAAGTCAATGGTGAAAATATAGGGTATATTCTGGGGGCTGGAGGGAGGGGTTTGAGGGAGAGGCTCCAGACTCACGGGGTAGCTGTTGGAGCCTCTCCCCAAGATACCCACCAAGTTTCAAGAACATTGGACCAGGGGGTCCAATTCTATGGGCCCCAAAACAGGTTGCCCTCAAACAAGCACCTCCCAAGACAATTCACTTTTTCCTGAGATTCTCTGAGAGAATCTGACAGCTGGTGCTGCCTGCTTGCCTGCCTTAAGTGCTTCTGGCTGGGTTTCCCCATTGTAAACAATGGAGGTAATGGGGGTAACCTGTTTGGGTGCCCATAGAATTAGGCCCGTTGGTCCAATTGCTTTGAGACGTGGGGGTGTATGTGGGGAGAGGCTCCTGAAGCTACCCTGAAAATTTGGAGCCTCTCCCTCAAACCCCTCCCCCCCAGAGCTACTAACAGCACTGTGGGGAAAAAGTAACTTTTTTCTCACCGTAGAGAACAATGGAGGTAATGGGGGCAACCTGTTTGGGGGCCCATAGAATTGGACCACCTGGTCCAATGTTCTTAAAACTTGGTGGGTATCTTGGGGAGAGGCTCCATCAGCTACCCTGTGAGTTTGGAGCCTCTCCCTCAAACCCCCTCCCCTCCAGGCTCCAGAATATACCCTATGTTTTTGCCTTTGACTTCAATGGTCCATAGGATATAATGGGGCTGAAATTGACATTCGGCTGACCTAAAGACTCCTGAATGGGTTCATACTGCCGAAACTGACATACGGGAGGCTTTCTGCCCTCCGAAGCTGATTGTGCCCGATTTGGCCAGACCGAATTGGGCCGAGTTATTTTTTTGCACACCCCTACTGGGGATGCCGGCTGGGGGTGGGGCTTGCCACCACCACCATTGTTGTGGCTCCTGAGCTGCCCCCCAAAAGACCCCTGGTATAGCAGAGAGAGAGAAACACAACAGCAGATATACTTTTTTTAAAAAAGAAATATTCTTACAGTGACAACAAACTTGCATGCTGAAAAATTAAGAATTCTTAGTAAAAATGTCTGAAATTGTAAATGCTGACAGGACTGCTGAAATAGCAATTGTTTGGTTATATATGATGAGGAGAAATGGTTGAAGCATAGAGATTGTTGTGATGCAGTGAAATGAAATTAGCTGAAGACAGTAACCGGTATCTGCAATAGTCAAGTGTGCTTGTGCTACACATGGCAATCTTTCCTACTCAAACAGTCTTCTTCTAAATTGCTGTTCTTAACAAAAAGTGGCATGTCTGTCACAGCAATACGATGGGAAAACATAAAAGTAGTTTCAGGCTGCTGTATCTCATGAATTTAAACAATAGGATCTACCCAAGGACATCTTTTATCTCAGCTGTGTAGAGGCCATGTTGCATCCCTTAAACACTTTCAATCCAAGCCGTGTAAATAACATAAGATATCACTTCAGCTGGGTTCAGAGGGTCAAGAATCAATCTATATGTCTATGTTTCTTACGTTCTTGTAAATATAACAGCTACTGTAGTGAGAAAACTGTTATTAGAACACAAGGTTCCTTTACACATTATCTAGCTGTTCATCTGACATGTTTTAAGTGCACACCTAAAAAAAGAAAAACATGAATGTAATAACTATATTAGTGTTATTATGGGAAGGGCAATTTCTGCTTTACAAAATTTATTTATTTACTGTTTTTGCAGCCGGAGTCATAGAACAAACCCTTGTACCAGAATTCTTTACAAAATTCACTTCTTGTTTTTTTATACAGCCATTTATTCCTCTTTTTTCCATACCTACTTTTCAACTTACTGAGGGGACTCACATAGCCTCCTATGATTCTGAGAAACCAGGTTTGCTTTAAACTATAAAACTTCCCCTCAGTTACCAGGTGTTGTTAAGGTTGAAAGTGTATAGGAATGAGTTTGCAGCTGTGAGGTGAGTTTTGCAGTGCACAAGTAGGACATGGAGACCACTGAGGCAGGATTTGTATATAAACAACACAGAAGATTGATTTATTTACAGATTAGTTTCAAAGAACAGATTGTCAGCACAGGTCTCCAGGTAGATAAAAGAGGAGCTAGACCAAAGCACAATCATTTAAGCTAGTTATGGCTTCAGATAGTGGTTTGAAATTTCTTTACTGTTTTCAGGCACAAACAGGCTTTGACTGACTAGCCATTAGGTTCACACACAAAGAATTCTACCTACACCAGCCAGCCCTTTCCCAAGAGTTCAACTAAATAGCTCAAAGTCTGCTCATTGCCAGAGACATGCCTAACTATCAGGTATTCTATTATCTCCCAGAGGTAGAGTTAAACCATTCTGCCACACTACCAGGCAGAGCTACCCTTCAAACTGCTCTTTTACTGAGGCAGACTTGAACTACCTCCTGCTATGCTCCCCTCCAATATTGCATCCTGTTATGTATAGAGCCTGAATTGTACTGGCTAAAGGACTTAGCTTGGGATGCATGACAACAGATTGCTGGGATCCTAGAATGGGCCAATAGGGAGACAGTGATCCTGGAGTAAACCAATTGGAAACAATAGAGAGTAAATAGCTTATCATTGGGAGTTTTGGGTGTAACCTTTTTCAGGCATAAATACCTGGCTTCAGCCAGGGATTTTCAGTCTTCTTTCTCTTGCTGAATCACTAATAAAATATGAGCTGATCACTTAAACATGTCTGAACCCAGTATATTTCACACCCCCTTCTGAAAAGTGACGTGATGCTGGAGCAGCATTCCTATAGGCTCAGCTAAGTGGCTGTTTTCCCCTTTAGGGGCAGGAGAGCCTCCTGTCTGTCACAGGGTTTCTCTTCCATAAAGAGAAATTAATGCACCTTTTTGTAACTTTAGCTCTCGCAATAGTTTTATGTTACACATTATAGGATGGTGCTCTGGTTCCCATTTTTCCCCACATTGGAAGCCACTTTTGGAACATTATTTATTTATTCATTTCTTTAATTTGTACCCCACCCTTCCCACCAAGGCAGGCTCAGGGCAGCTTACAAACAATATGATAAAACAGTTAAAACTCCATATTTAAATAAAATCACAAACAATACAGAATAAAACATTTCATAAAGTGCTAGTATAATTCATAGCCGATGGCAGTGATTGCAACATGCATGTAATCAACTACCTCTGTAGTCTGGGTTTTGTCAGGCTATTGATCATATCTTGAGTTGGTGTTGGCATTGGGGCCAAGGCCTAGTTGTTAAAAGGGCAGCCCCTAATTGAAAGCTTGGTGGAAGAGCTCTGTTTTACAGGCCCTGTGGAACTGTAAAAGGTCCTGCAGGGCCCTGTGTCAGCATATCCAGATTGCTGTCAAGATCACAGCAAGTCATGCAGCCAGACTGTTTAGATCAGGGCAATCTAGTTTGACAGTTAAGTGGTCATATGGTCAGGATCATGTGTTTAAGATTGCATCAGTTCTTCAGGAGTCACTGTGACTCAGCAATGTTCAGCACTTTTCAGCACTGTTCATATCTGTGTTCTGATTGGTCTACCGATGTATATATTGTAATCAGTTCTTGGTGAAGTGTGGCCTATATGGTTACTGCTGTTTTGCGTAGCACTTTGTTGGTTGGAGTCCTGAGTTGCTACTGTGTATATATAGTCTCTGTAAATAAACTGTACATACTCTGTAAGTATATCAGAGTGCTCTGCTATTTTCCGGCATCAAACACCATCAGGGTTATGGGCCCAGACAGATGTCTGCACTGAGCTGAGGAAGGTCAGTCAGTGAAGGACGTGATACTCTCCAAAACAGCAGCGAGGTCGATGTCTTCTAGTGGTGCAGAGACGGAGACTCAGAGAAGTGGACAGCATATCTCAGTCTAACCCTTAGGAGTCTGAGTTGTCCAGGAGTAACCAGGAATTGACATTGGGTGAGTACAGTATGGCTCAAGCAACTACCGCTCTATTGGTTGATAAGCTCATTCATGAGAACTATTCTGTGTGGTCTCTGTGCATGCAGCATTATCTGAAGAAAGAGGGGCTATGGACATATGTATCTGCACGCCCGGCTGCACCTACCACAGATGGCACTGAAAAAATTGAGAAAGCTCTGGCGATAATTGTGCTGAGTTTGTCAGACCAACAACTGTTGCATGTGTCTGATAAGATGACGGCAGAGTCAGCCTGGAATGCTTTGAAGGTCGTTCACATGCAGAAATCGGCAGCTTCTCTGTTAGTTCTCACCAGGTAAATGTACAGAACTGTGATGTTGGCTGGACAGTTGGTCAGGTCTCACATTAATGCCTTGACTGAATGTTTTGAAGCTTTAGCCTTATGAGGCAAAGTCATCGCAGAGGCTGATCAAATCCATATATCATTAAGTTCGCTAACTGAATGGTTTGACAGTTTGATATCAGCACTGGAAAGTATTGAGAGCAACAAATAAAAATTTGACTACATTGGTGGTTGTCTAATTGATGAAGAGACCAGAATGAAGTGGAAGGAGTTGGCAGATGTCCATCCTGGGATCTGTGTCAAGACAGAGAGGAGTCTTTGTTGGCAACATTCCCAGAGCTGGACCATGTTCCAGCCAGTCGACAGCACTTGCTAAACTGAAGCATTGTTTCAAATGTGGGTCGTCTCAACATCTGTTTAAAAACTGTTCTCAGCAATGGAGGTGAACGGCAAAAGATGAGTGCAGTAGTGAGTGTGAGACAAAGCCTCCCACCATACCCAAGCAGCATGTAACCCTGGTCACTGTTGGTGACAGCAAAAACAAAGACATGTGGCTTCTTGATTCTGGGGCATCCAGAAGATTCATCAGAGACAAACGTTTGCTGGCAGATGTTCATCCTGCATCCCTGGATTGAGTCTGTCTTGCAGATGGCAGCACGTCTTCAGTGACTTGTGAAGGGAGTGTATTCTTTCCTTGTTTAAACTACAGGTTTGATAATGTCCTATGTATGCCAGACCTGGAGAATAACCTCCTTAGTATTAGTGCATTCGATGAGGCAGGATTTAAAATCACTTTTGAAAAGTATGGGTGCACAATCTATAAAGGTGAACAGCCCTTGGCTGTGGGTGCATTGGAAAACAATGTGTATTCTTTGAGAAACAATGCTGTGCAGGCTCAATCAGTTGTCAGTAATAGTAACAATTTACAGAAGAATTGTGTTCATCTTCTCCATAGGAGATTAGCCCATGTCAGTTTCCATACCATAAGTAAGACCCTTGATTGTTTGGGAAACACTAAACTCAAAAAATAGGATAACTTTTTGGAGTGTAATGTATATAAGCAGTCCAAATCACAGGCTTACCTAGTTGCAAAAGTCAGTGGAAGGTAAAAATTGAGCCATTGGAACTAATTCATGCTGACATTATTGGTCTGTTCCCAAACAGTGTATCAGGCAAGAAATATGTTCTCTGTTTGGTGGACGACTATTCAAGGTTCTGTTGGGTTTATCCTCTGAGCAGGAAGTCAGAAGTATGTGTTACCATAAAACAATGGGCTGCAAATGTGCAAAGACAACTGAAGTGTTCACTTTGCTCCTTCCAGACCAATATGGGGGGCAAGTTTTTGGCAGATGACTTGACTAAATGGTTTAAAACACAAGGTATTAAGCACAGGATAGCCAATGTAGCTACACCACAGGAAAATGGTATAGCTGAGAGGAGAGGTGGAATATTGCAGACGATGATGTATGCCTTGATTACTGATTCAAATCTAGCCATTTCATTCTGGGCTGAGGCCATCAAAGTTTCATGTTATACGTTAAACCATGTGTGGACAAAAGCCATAGATGACATACCCTATCATGTATTGTATGGGAAAATGCCTAGCCTGGAACATTTGAGAATTTTTGTCACCAAAGCCTGGGTTAATATTCCATTGGGGCAAAGGCAAAAAGGCAAACCTAGAGCTGAAAAGCTAACTTTTTTGGGCTACCAGTCAGGTATGAAGTCCTATAGGTTTTGCAATACTAACAACTTGCTTAAATATAGTAGGTCTGCAAACTTCTGCGAGAATGCCAACTGATCAAAAATCCATGCAAATGAGATACCTTCTCAGGTATTGTTACCATTGTCAGACACTACGGAGAACACTCAGGAGCTTAAGCAAGAGGTTCCTTCTCCTGTTAGGTCAACCTCTGAGACTGAGCAGAGTGCACAGCAGGCACTCAGAGTGTCTACTCATTCTACCAAAGGTGTACCACCTCAGAGATATGGGATTAACCATGTGTATGTTCCCAATGACTATGCTGATGTACTAGCTCTTAAGGGTGAACAGAAAAATGCTTGGCTGAATGCAATGCAAACTGAGTACAATTCTTTACTATCGCACAATGTGTTTTCTCCAAGTGAATTGCCTGCTGACAAAAAGGCTCTTGGATGTTGTTGGTTGTTCAAGGTGAAACCTACTAATGATGGAAATTTGAGGTACAAAGCTAGGTTAGTAGCACAAGGGTTTTTCCAAACAGAAGGAAAATATTTCAACAAGTCTTTTCCCCCCACAGTGAGAATGGAGAGTGTCAAAGCTGCTCTCATCTTGGCTAGTGTTCAAGGAATGTCTGTAAATCATTTTGATGTTGAAACCACTCATCTTAATGCACCTCTTAAAGAGGAATTGTACCTAAAACAAATTCCTGGTTTTGAATGCAATGATCCTAATGTGGTTTTACGTTTGCATAAAGGTCTTTATGGATTACGTCAGAGTTCACATCTCTGGGGAGAATGTTTAAAGGAAGCGCTAACGAAACTAGGCTTCAAGCAAAGTATTGCTGATCCCTGTTTATACAGTGTCAACATACACCAGCAACTGTGCTATGTGCTTGTCTTTGTTGATGATATCTGTTTTCTTTTTGTATAAAAATGATAAACAACTCAGTTGGTTCACTAAGACAATGCAGTCGCAATTTAAAGTGAAAGACTTTGGTTCTATACAAAATTATTTAAGAGTGCAAATCTCTAAAAATGCTCAAGGTTTCTTTGAATTGAGTCAGGAGGACAAAATTGTACAACTGCTAAAGACATACAACATGACTGAAGCTCATTGCATTGATACTCCAATGGCTACCAGCTATTGCAAGGAGACAAATGAAAAAGCTTTTGTAAACAAAGTGTTGTATCAATCATTGGTTGGCTCTTTATTATATCTTGCTTGTTCACTGCTGTACATTGGTTGACTCAGAAATGTACTAATCCATCTGAAAGTGACTGGAAAGCAGCCAAATGAGTGTTAAGTTATCTTAAAGGTACAGTAAATGGTAAACTGGTTCTCAATATAACTACTGACAAGGAGGTTCTTGCTTACAGCGATGCCAGCTGGGGTGAGAGACCAAATGGAAGGTCTACCACAAGCTTTGCCATCTTTATGTATGGGACATTAGTGGTGTGGAAATCGATTAAGCAAATGCATGTAGCAACAAGCTCATGCGAGGCAGAATTTTCCACGGTCAGTGATTGTATTATTCAAATTGAATGGTTTTATCAACTGCTGTTAGACCTGAATGTGTCTTGCAAATTACCAGTGCCAGTTTTCTCTGGCAGTTCTGCTGCTAGACAACTTGCTAGCAATCAAGGTGTTCATACTCTTGGTAAACATATCACATTCCAGTATCAGAATGTTAGAGCCGCAATGTGTTGGGGATTTGTTACAATGTACTACAAATGACAATGTAGCTGATCTGTTAACAAAGAATTTACCAAAGGAAAGGTTTCAACTGTTATGTGAAAAACTACCCATGACTAACTGTATCTTGGGAGGTGTGTCAGCATATCCAGATTGCTGTCAAGATCACAGCAAGTCATGCAGCCAGACTGTTTAGATCAGGGCAATCTAGTTTGACAGTTAAGTGGTCGTATGGTCAGGATCATATGTCTAAGATTACATCAGTTCTTCAGGAGTCACTGTGACTCAGCAATGTTCAGCACTGTTCAGCACTGTTCATATCTGTGTTCTGATTGGTCAACCTATGTATATATTGTAACCAGTTCTTGGTGAAGTGTGGCCTGTATGCAGGCCCGTAGCCAGGATTTTGTGATTCAGAGGGCCTTTAAATAAGTCAGGGGGCACTGACATCACAAAATAAGAAACAAAATAAAAATAAAATTTTAAAAACTCACTTTTGCAGCATTCACACTCTGTTTGCCTACATGGGAAGCAAGCCACGCTTGGGGGAGGGGTCGTGGTGGGGAGTCCTCCAGGTGGCCCAGAGAACCAGGGGACCTGGGGGCTGGATGGAAGTCAGGGGGCCTTGGCAGGAAGTCAGGGGGCCAAGCCCCGAAATGTCCCACTGTAGCTATGGGCCTGCCTGTATGGTTACTGCTGTTCTGCATAGCACTTTGTTGGCTGGAGTCCTGAGTTGCTACTGTGTGTATATAGTCTCTGTAAATAAACTGTACATACTCTGTAAGTATATCAGAGTGCTCTGCTATTTTCTGGTGTTAAACACCGTCACCCTGATGGCATCCAGGAGCTAGCCTGACTTCTAGCCCGACTTCTTTTGGGCCTGGAAGGCCCCAATGATGGAGAAAGATGTTTTCAAAAGAGATGTGCATGAGCAATATAACAGGTCTTTCCAATTCTAATGTTCTCTGAACATTTTGTGCCTCCATGCAAATCCGTTAACTTGAGAATGGTCAGCTGTATGAGGAATGGTCAACTTCCTGGGCAACTTCAAATTAACTTTTTTATTCTAGGGCACAGAGATAAAAGCAAAGTATCCAAAGACTGACAATATAAAATAAAATAAAAATGGTTCAGGCTATCAATTCTGTATTTGAAAGCTTAGGCAGGCTATAAATTTTAGATATTCACATACATAAAAGACAGCATTTGATGTCCTACCTCAAAATGGAAGAAAAGAGCACGAGTCCAATATCACCTTAAAGACTAAGAAAATTTATGGCAGGGTATGAGCTTTCATAAGTCACTGCTCACTTCTTCAGATACAGCTAGAATGAGAGTCCATATGTCCTATATATTGGAAAGCAGACTGATTTCTGATGTCAAAGTACATATCTCAGACTGTACCCTATGCTATAGCAGCATCTGCTCCAACCCCTCAGCAAGAGATACACACTTGAAAGATCTACAGCAGGCATGTCTGCAACTACAATATCCTCCTGATATGGTGAGAAAGATGATTGGAAAGACCAGAATGATACCCAGGGGCAGCTTGCTACAAGATGAGCCCCAAGAAAATGACAACAGAACACTATTGATGGTCACCTACAGCTCACAACTCAAGCTAGTTCAACACATTATTGATGACCTACAACACATGCTGGATAGTGACACTTCCCTCACACAAGCACTGGGAGGCTGATCTTTTCTTGCTTACTGACAGCATGCCAACCAAAATCAACTTCTCGCCTGCAGTGATAAACTACATAACAGTAACATGGATTCTGGTACTAAGGCCAGCAACAAACCAAGATACCAACTTTTATCTCGTATAGATCCTAGCAACACCATCAGTGAACCCAGCAACATAAGCAATACCATCTAAAGTTCATACTCCTGCTCATTCTCTAATGTGATCTGTGCCATCATGTATCAGCAATGCCCTTCAACCCTCAACAGTGGACAAACAATCCAATCCCTTCAACAAATAATTAATTGACATAAGCAGGGCTCTTTTTGTAGCAGGAACTCCTTTTCATATTAGGCGACACACCCCTAATGTAGCCAATCCTCCAAGAGCTTACAGTAGCCCCTGTAAGAAGAGCTCTGTAAGCTCTTGGAGGATTGACTACATTAGGGGTGTGTCACCTAATATGCAAAGGAGTTCCTGCTACAAAAAGAGCCCTGGACATAAGTCTGACATTAGAAACAGCAATGTTCAAAAAATAGTGGGGGAACATTTTAACCTTCCAGGACATTCAGTTGCTGACCTAAGAGTAGCAATTCTCTTACAAAGGAATTTCAAAGGGAGATTAGAAAGAGATTTTGTTGATTTGCAACTGATAATGAAACTCAAGACAATGCATCCACCTGGATTTAATTGTGACCTAGGTTTCCGGTCTCATTACCAATGCTGATTTCTCCACATCTACTACCTCTCTGCATATCACACCTAATCCAATCAAGCCTGCTATTGTCATTTGCCTGCTAATGTCATTCAGCTTCTGAAATCACTCCACTTACCAATATATAGGACAGATGGATTCACATCTGAAGAAGTAAGCTGTGGCCAAGTTCAGACTGGCAGTTTGGCCTGATATAGGCACGTTTCACAAATGGATTAAAGGGGCCGGTTCACACAAGCACAGCTGTCAGGTGTTCTCAGCTGTACTCAACCCGTCTTGTAACACTTCCCTTCTGAGTTTAAAAAGTACCAGATGAAAGTGGTAGCAAACCCTGGAGAGCACATTGATCCCGCTTCTTGGATGTGTGCACACTAAATGCTAAAAGCCGGGAACAACCTGAGTTGATAATGTGTGTAGCCGTTCCCGCAGGGATGCGCTTATGCACCCATGCGCATAGGTGCCTGCTGTGGAGTGAGGAAAAAGCCTCTTACAGCCACACCTCTGCCAGGGGTGGGCCAACAGTGTGAACTCTCCCTTGTGTCTCCTCCCCGGTATGCTCCTGCATCAGTCAGTGCAGTGAGACCAGGAATACCTGGAACACATTGTTCCAGGTCTTTTTGCCATGACTCCTTGCATTTCACACTGCCAGTCTGAATTCAGCCAGTGACTCACAAAAGCTGATACCATGATACAAAATTTGTTAGTCTTTAAGGTGTTACTGGACTCTTTCTCTTTTCTACTGCTGCAAATACACTAACATGGCTACCCATCTGGATCTATCAAAATGGAAGAGAGACACCAAATCTGGACTGAACAAGGCTTTATTAATTACTTAAAAGGCTATACTGATAAGTAAACTCTTTACTTCCCATTTGTGCATGAAACTTAATCGGCTACTTAGCAGACAGATGACTTCACACACCCTTCCACTCTGCCTACCACCACTCAACTGGGCAGTGTGGGAAAACTGTGTGGGTGGGGGAATGGAAGGTTAACAGCATCACTAGTAACACCCTGATATTACTTCTAGTGCAACCTGGAAGTAACATCATTGCCCTAGGCATCAACCGATGAAGCTACCCTATACTGAATCAGACTATTAGTCCATCAAGTTCTGTATTGTCTTCTCAGATAGGCAGTGGCTCTCCAGGGATTCAGACTGAGGTCTTTCACATCACCTGTAGAAATTGAAAGGAAGAGTGGAGAAGGTCAAAACCATTGGGGAAGCTTGGAGACTACTTAAAAATACAGTCATAGAAGCTCAGAAAAAATATATACCGAAGGTTAGGAAAGGTACAAATAGGTATAGAAAAAAGCCTGCATGGTTAACAAATAAAGTAATGGAAGCTGTAAAAGGTAAGAAGGATTTCTTCAAGCGGTGGAAAGCTAGACTTAGTGAGGTTGATAAAAGGAAACACAGACTATGGCAAATAAAATGCAAGTCTGTGATCAGGCAAGCAAAAAGGGAATATGAGGAGCATATCGCAAAAAACATAAAGGCCAACAATAAAACTTTCTTCAAATACATTAGAAGTAGGAAGCCAGCCAGGGAGGTAGTGGGGCCCTTGGATGACCAAGGGGTAAAAGGAGTAGTGAAGGATGATAGGGAAATGGCTGAGAAGTTGAATGCATTTTTTGCCTCTGTCTTCACTGTGGAAGAGGAGAAGTGCTTGCCCACTCCAGAAGCACTGATTTTGGGAGGGGGTTTGAAAGACCTGAATCAGATTGTGGTGACAAGAGAGGAAGTCCTCCAACTGATGGACAATTTAAAAACGAATAAATCACCAGGCCCGGATGGCATTCATCTGAGAGTTCTGAAAGAACTCAAATGTGAACTTGTGGATCTCCTGACAAAAATATGTAATCTTTCTTTAAAATCTGCCTTCATTCCTGAGGACTGGAAGGTAGCTAATGTCACCCCCATCTTTAAAAAGGGCTCCAGGGGAGATCCGGGAAATTACAGGCCAGTCAGTCTGACATCGATTCTGGGTAAGTTGGTGGAAACTGTTATTAAGGAAAGAATTAGTAGGCACATTGATGAACAAAAACTACTGAGGCAGACTCAGCATGGGTTCTGTAAGGGAAGATCTTGTCTCACTAACCTGTTAGTGTTTTTTGAGGGAGTGAACAAACATGTGGACAAGGGGGACCCAATAAATATTATTTACCTTGACTTCCGGAAAGCTTTTGATACAGTTCCTCATCAAAGGCTCCTAAGTAAGCTCAATAGTCATGGGATAAAAGGACAAGTCCTCTTGTGGATCAAAAACTGGCTTATAAATAGAAAACAGAGAGTGAGTATAAATGGGAAACTTTCTCAGTGGAGGGTGGTAAGCAGTGGGGTACCACAGGGATCAGTACTCGGTCCGATGGTTTTTAACTTGTTTATTAACAATTTGGAATTGGGAATAAGCAGTGAAGTGGCTAAATTTGCAGATGACACGAAGTTGTTCCGGATGGTGAAAACCAGGGAGGAGTGTGAGGCACTCCAAAGGGATCTGTCAAGGATGGGTGAGTGGGCGTCAATGTGGCAAATGGGGTTCAATGTGGCCAAGTGCAAAGTGATGCACATTGGAGTTAAAAATCCTAAATATAAATACACGTTGATGGGGTCTGAACTGGCAGAGACGGACCAAGAGAGAGATCTTGGAGTCATAGTAGATAACTCAATGAAAATATCTAGACAGTGTGCAGCTGCAATAAAGAAGGCCAACGCTATGCTGGGGATTATTAGGAAGGGAATTGAAAACAAATCAGCCAGTATCATCATGCCCCTGTATAAATCATTGGTGCTACCTCATTTGGAATACTGTGTACAGTTCTGGTCACCACATCTCAAAAAGGATATTATAGCATTGGAAAAAGTGCAGAGAAGGGCAACTAGAATGATAAAAGGGTTGGGACACCTTCCCTATGAAGAAAGGTTAAAATGCTTGGGGCTCTTTAGCTTGGAGAAACGACGGCTGAGGGTTGACATGATTGAGGTTTATAAGATTATGAATGGGATTGAGCAGGTTGAGAAAGAAGTCCTTTTCTCCCTTTCTCACAATACAAGAACTTGTGGGCACTCCATGAAATTGCTGAGCAGTCGGGTTAGAACGGATAGAAGGAAATACTTCTTCACCCAAAGAGTGATTAACATATGGAATTCACTGCCACAGGAGGTGGTGGCAGCTACAAGCATGGACAGTTTCAAGAGGGAATTAGATAAACATATGGAGCAGAAGTCCATCAGTGACTATTAGCCACAGGGTATAGATGGGAACTCTCAGTCTGAGGCAGATGATGCACTCTATTCTTGGTGCTGGAGGGGGCAGCAGTGGGAGGGCTTCTGGTGTCCTGGCCCCACTGCTGGACCTCCTGATGGCACCTGGTATATTTTGGCCACTGTGTGACAGAGTGTTGGACTAGATGGGCCATTGGCCTGATTCAACATTGGCTTCTCTTATGTTCTTATGTATGTATGTTCCTGTACTTTTTAATTGGAGATGCCTAGGATTAAAACAGAATTTGGGGGAAATTCTAGAGTGTTGCTGGTACCTGTTGACATAATTCTGAAGTCACACCAGAAGTGACATCACTATATCATTGGCAGCAGCACAACATTGCCAGTTACCCCTCCCCCTCTGGTGAGTCTCCTGTTGGTTGCCAGCCTTGGGATTGGCAACCCAAGCTACCCAACAGGTTCACCAACATTTGGGCAATCCTACCCAGATTTCTAGCTCAGAGTGTTAACTTAATTGCTCTTTATTTGTCCTTGCTTGCACTGAGGCATGCTGCCAGTCAAAGCCTTCCCCTTACCCCAGTCAGCATGAGGGTTCAGGTATTAACAACCAACACCAACAGAGTTTCATTTCCAGGTACTTGGGTTGGACAGCCCAAAGTTGTGGTTTGGTTACCTCTCTCTATCCTAAAATACCTTAGGGTGCTAGGCAATCTAATCAACCTCACAATAAGCCACACTAAACCTTCCACCTAAGTTAGAGGCTTACCAATCTACCCTGGACCATGTCTGTTTAAATATAAACTTCCTTTTACCCAGACAGTATGAAGAAAAATAAAAAAAATAAAAAAGGACTGACTTAAGGCCAGTTAGAAACAGCAAAAGAAATCATAGAATCATAGAGCTGGAAGGGACATCCAGGGTCATCTAGTCCAACCCCTTGTACAATGCAGGAAATTCACAAATACCCCCACACCCCCAATGACCCCTGTTCCATGCCCAGAAGATGACAAAAAACCTCCAGGGTCCCCAGCCAAACTGGCCTGGAGAAAAAATGCTTCCTGATCCCAAAGTGGTGATCAGTATTTCCTTGGGCATGTAAGAAAGGGCCAGAAGAACTAAGCACTGATGCAATACTTCCTGCCCTCCCTCTCATGATCTGCCTAAATTCACAGAATCAAAATCAGCGTTGCTGTCAGATGGCTGTCTAGGCTCTGTTTAAAAACCTCCAAAGAAGGAGAGCCCATCATCTCCACACTGTTCCCTCTAAGCTGTGGAATCTTGTGAGCAAAAATTCTACTTTGTGGCTGGCATTGAAGTTGTGAACAAGTGATTTGTTTACTGCATAAATTAGTTTGCTCTAGAGCCATTCTTCCTGAACTAAGAAAAAAATGTGTGAGCTGGAGGCTAAAAAACTGTAAGCTAGCTCACACTAACTCAGCTTAGAGGGAACTTAGAGCCTGTTCCACTGAGGAACTGCTCTGTCAGGAAGTTCTTCCTAATGTTTGGCTGAAAACTCTTCTGATTTAATTTCAACCCACTGGTTCTGGTCCGACCTTCTGGGGCAAGAGAAAACAACTCCACACCATCCTCTATGGTGAAGGGAATGTGTCCCTGTGCTCCTCTAATTGATGAGCAGAATCAGGTTGTCCAGCCCAGCCAATCATCTGGTGCCTCTCTTGTGAAAATAGTGTGGCACCCAAATGGCTCCCTCTGAAGTTGGGAATAATTTCACCCCATGCTTAAAAACAATGACAACACCTGAAAGCTGGGTGGAGGGGCAGCCGCTTTTTCACTCCACAGGTTCAAGGAATAATGAATGAATTTCCCAGGAAACAGAGACTGGTTCACACAGTATATAATTATAACAATAGGATAATATTTTCTGTTGTTCAGGTGGCTATGTGAATACAAGAAACATTTAGACTTTTCTCAAAATAGATTTCTATGAAACTTTAGGAGTGCTATTTAGGACCAAGCAAATTTATACAACCAGACTGCATGTTATTAATTCAATAGTGGAGTCAATTATCTTAATATAGTCTGGAGAAGACATCACATTTTGAGAATTAAATCTGCAAAGGCCTATTGTGAGATGAAATTGAACATGATTAGTTGAGAATACTTAAGTAATGTATATCTGGTTTGACAGTTGAAAATGTCACACTAAAACATTAGGTCACAGCAGCATGATGTTTTTGAAAGAACTGCTATTTCACAAGTAACTTCAGATACAGAAAAAAAATAGTGGCAACAATGATGTGGCGAAGGTAAAAAAAAAATAGTGGTCATTCTGATATTTCATAAGCTGTGAAACTGAGGGCATAGCCACTTGCTCTTTCGAGTTCTCTAAGCGGAATCCTAAGCCAAATATACTGAAAACTGCAGTCTGCATGTTTGTCCTGTTTACTTAGAAGTATTTCCTATTGATTTTAATATAAACTATTTACAAATGCATTAGTTTTAAAATGGATTCACAGGTATCCAACCAACATGAAATAATATGGACTACAAGCTACGTGGGTGTCTATGGCCTGATTATTTTGGTTCATTTATATTTTCATATGCAGTACTATACATTTTTTTTAAAAAACCCTTCAATTACAACCAGTCTTCAGTTTTGGCTCTTCTTCAACCCTTAGAATATGGGAGTACTATTTGGAACTCCCCTGAATGCATTTGTACTGGGGCTTCTTGACCTTCAAACTTACATTTTTCAAATACATTGTAAAATGTTCTCAATGCTGACATTCAAAAATTTGTAATTAGATAAGCTCACACTCAACTGACAGACCAGTCTTGGTGAAATTAATGTTTATAAGGAGATGTGCCATGATTCAGATTTTCCTGTCTATCAAATTTTTAGTCCACACTTCCTCCAACGATACATGAATTGCATACTGTATTGTACTTTATAACATGCTGCAAGGTAGGATATGCTTGCATCGCATGGAATCTTCCAAACCTAAATCATTAGCAGCTTTATACTCTTCTAAGCTTATTAACATCAAAAGGTTTAGAAGGTTGTTACTGTGTTTAGGATTGCAGTTGAAAAATTCTGATTATGCAAAGCTTGCAACAGACCAAGGAAGAGTGAAAGAAGATTTGCTCTTGTGTTCCCTTTCTGTAAAATAAGAATAATATCTATCTTACAGAAATTCTGAAAGCATGGGATAGATATGGACTGCAGAGCAAACCCCCCCATAATTCTAAACTGTATACTTTCATCCAAAGGCCATTGAATCTGATGAGAGAGCTTTTTTTCAGTCCCAGTGAGTTTAGCCTGTTGTTGTTGTTCTTTTTGTTGTTACCTGGAAAATGAGGACACCAGCTAAGCTCACTTTAAGATAACACCACTCAATTAAATATTAAATTAAGTATCTAGAGGGTCTATCAAATTTTGCATAATTATAAGGCCTAGTACACTTTTATGCAGTCAATGGGAATGAGGGTAATGTCTACAAAATACCATATGGAAAAGGCAATCAAAATACCAAAATCATACAAAAGATTGGTAAACAGCAGGTAGAGAGGAGGGGAAATGCAGAAAATCAGTTTGCCATATCCAAGAAGAATTAATGAAGAAGAAATTTGAGAAACATAAAGACAGATAGAAAAGGAGAATGTACAAATGAAATAGTGTTGTGAACAGATACTGAAGAGATTTCTGGAATGGTGTGAATACTAAGTGAATACTAAATTAGTAGAAATATTCCATTTCCAATGCATATTGGAAGGAATCCACTGAATGTAATACTTCAGCCATGGAAAGGTGTCACACTAAAAATCAGGGTATTCTATGCACATTTCAGATCTTAATTCGTCAGTAAATATCTGGTAAAATAAACACAGAAATCATGGATGGCAGTCACTTTCAGACTTGACAATTGTGATCAAAAATAGTACATTCATGGATACTTCCACATTTCATCATCAATATTTATCACTATGAACAATGTAATTAAGAGTAACTGTCTAATAGGGAAAGGAAGTGAACATAATCAGATCAGATCAAGCTCAATCTAACCCAACACTCTGATTCCAATTGGGGCAAGAGAGATGCTGGAATGTGTGTGTGTGGATTTAAAAGTGTTTACACTCTTCAGCTATGTTAAATATAAACAAAAACCAAGTTATTACATTATGCAAATCATGCAGTGGATCTAACTCATTTGGTGATTAATCAGCAGTATTAATTAATATTAATACTCACCAGCAGTATTAACATTTGAAGACATTAATCCACAAATTTTGTCCTGTAGATAATTTGTATTTTTAATAACCCCATTAAACACAAAACATATTTCAGGTCTTTCACCCCATTTTGCATATTTTAAGAGAGAGGTTAATTGATTAAAATCTATAAACAGTTTTTCCCAATTAAACTGTTTGGGTTTTTATTTCAAAGGTTAGAAACCTTGGTTTGAATTAGAATATATGCCATATAATTAAAAAGCTGGGCACCAATTAAAATGCAGTACTTTATACGGGCATCCCATCAGAGGTTGCTTTCTTTCCTTTAAAACTTAGGATGAGCAATCAGGATTTTGCTGACCAAAATGTGATGTAAACAACACCCATCCACGAAGATGACAAGAGCTCAGAATTCACACTGAATTGCTATTTTAGTGCCTCAGTGTTGATTTTCATTTCTCAGCATTTCTCTGCAGTGAGCAGAGAGAATTTCTAAGTTGGGATATCATGCAAATGGAACTCTTCTTAGCCAGTCTTCTGATAACTAATGTGTCAGCTTGGTAACTCTGAGAATTTCTTGTGTATGTGTGAGCTTCTCTGATTTTGTCTCCATCTCATGCAACTAAGAAAAGCAGAGAATATGTGCCAAAATAAGAGCCAGTCCCAAAGGTTTCCAAAGACTGCAAATAATTACAAAATTTTACACCTGGAAAACTTATTTTACATGTTTTGGGGGTGATTTTTGCATTTTCATTTATTGGTATCTGGATGCACATTTTTAAAAGACACTACTTTTCACTGCAAATTGATTAACACATTCAGAATAATCATGAGTATAGCACTGTGGTATGATTCTACTTCAAATGGAATGAGAAGAATTTCAGACTTACTGGTGCCTGATGAAAAAAAACAGCAATTGAAAATACTGTCCTGTATGTTTTTGGTCTTTGAAAGTCATGAGATGCTCCACAGATTCATGAAACTGTAGTTCATGGTAATTATGGATGATTCAAATTTCAACACAAACATATTCAACAGTCAAATTTACTTTGTTAAAGGTATCAATCAAATGCAAGTTTTTCACCTGATTTGTTCAGTTCATGATGAAAACCATGAATACACAAAGATGCTGCTGATTCAACTTGATTAGTGTCACTAAGGTCTACATAGACAAATTCTAAAGAGCAGGATTTTATTGAAATGCGGAATTTATTTATGATTGATTTATATGATTTTTTTAGTAATCTAATTCTCTATTTAAACATTTGCCTGAGTAAACCAATTACTCAGAAATGGTCAAACAGGCTTTGTAAAAATGTGCATGTGTAAAAACCAATTGCACCATGCTGGATTGTTAGAAAGGAATCCAGTGAAGCAATTTGTTGAATTCTGACAAACATCCATTTGTCAGCATTCAACATATTGTTTCACTGTATTCCTTCACCAATCACTGAAAAATCAGGTTGGTCCCTGGTTATAACTGCTGAACTGGTGGGTGACTGCAAATCCCTAACAGTAATATCATGTAGCACTTTTAATGTGCCCCACCTTTTTTCCCCTTTGCAGAACAGCCTATGGGTTTTGCAATATGTGGCAAAAGTTTTCACCTGTCATACTGTATCCACAGACTCCTTCTCCCATAATGCACTGTTGATGTCATTAGCATTATCAGCTCTATCAGCCTCCTTTAATCACCTAGGCCCTTTCTGCATTCATATTTTTCCTCAGTTTCTGAGTGCACCCTGTTCTTCTATTCTGCATTCCCTCCAGTTTTCACTTCCACCCCAATAAACCGACTTTCAGGGCTTTTTGTTGTTTCTATGTTTTACAGGAATCTGCATTCAGACCACTTCCAGCACTCTGTTGCTCCACAGTCACCAAAACTCTTCTTGCTGAGATTCTTTGTTCTCATGCACTTTCAAATTGCTAATCCTTTCAAAAGTATTTAGATTTTAGTAAGGCTTTTGATAAGTTGTCGAAGGCTTTCACAGCAAGAGTTCATGTAGTAAAACTCTCCTAAAGAGGAGAGAATTTTATTCTTTTTATATAAGAAAAGGGTAGGGTGGACAGATGGAGAAAGAAAAAGATGGAGTGAAGTTTTTTCTGTTAAAAAGGGTTAGTTTTAGTTAGTAATCAATACCATTTTTGGCATCTATCATGGTTAGAAGATCTTCTTTTTAACTTTGCAAAGTCCAAAATCACTCTGTTAATACAGTTAGTAAAGTCCATCGGGGTTAATAATTAAACAGCTCCTTCCAGATGCAACACGAACAATCCTCAAGGTGTCTTCTTTTTAAGTCTCTTCCAATTATGGATTGAGTCCCTTTTAACCTGGATGCCTTCCGTTCCATCGCCTCCTTCCCCTGGGCTGCTGTCTTCTTCACTGCTTGTCTCAATTTTGAGTGCTGCGTCTTCCTCCCAGCTGGCGTGTCTCTTCAGAAGTTTTTGTGTTTTAAGGATGTAGTCTATCTTCTTTCTTTTCTCTTTTTCCTTGTACTTCTGACCTTCAAATTTCCAGGGCGCCATAGCCACTTCACATGAAACTGGTTCTCTGATATATTGCCTGCTATGCTCAGCCTTCCCTTCTACTGGCAGAGTATTTTCTTTTATAAAAGCGGAATAGGCTTTGGGAGCCATGTCCACCTCTTCTTTTAATTCTTTCGCTTCACTGCCAGTTAGGGGTGCCAAAACACTCGTCAAGGTAAATCCGAGATCTTCTTTCTCTTCTTCTTTTACGCCCTGAAGACTTAAAATCAAATTCGTTTTCTGTTCAATTTCCGCCATCTTCCTTGATGTTTCCGATATTTGTTTCTGTCGACTGATGAAGACACTTTCCACTTTAAGCAAAGTTTCATTGATTTTCTGCATTTGCTCCAGCAGAGGGCGCAGTATCTCATTTTCTTGTTGATTGACAGCAAGCTCTGGGGGGGGGCTACCCAGACCGGAAGTCCCTCCTCTCTTCTCTTCCGGTTTCTGCAGGACTTTCCCCATTGTCGACATTTTGTTTTATTGTTTACTTTTACAAAGTTTGTGCCGCATCCCCCAGGAAGCTAAAAGGATCGTAATCTTCCATACAATCCCGACGGTACTTTCACCAACACTGTTTTTTTCTCTCTGCCCCCCTTCGCGCTCCCTTTTTAGATCTTGCTTCTCAAACGGGGTGGGGACTCCTCCCTCCTCCCATACGGTTAAACGCTCATGGGGGGGCTCAAATTCACGCTTCAAAATAGATCTTCAACTCACGATTCTATGCCACTTTCTTCTTTTTATGTTAACAGCAAGAGTTCATTAATTGCTGTAGATTTTCTGGGTTGTGTGGCCGTGGTCTTGGCATTGTAGGACCTGATGTTTTGCCAGTAGCTGTGACTGGCATCCTCAGAGGTATAACACAGAAAGATGGAGTACTCTCTGTGTCATCCTTGAGGGGGCTTTCTTTTATATATATAGATTTGCCAATGCCATTATAATGATCAGAATTGTATTCAAGGGTCATATCCCTATTTTACCTTTCTAAGCAGGAAAATATTGAGTTTCCATATGTCTAACTTGACATGCTAAACATTAATAATGTAAACAAAAATATAGCACACACACCAGTTAATCATATAAGGGGTACTCTCAGAGGACATGACACACATACAGTAATAATTTCAGAGTTCTCACTGTGAATACACATTTGTTGCTTGATAGCTACATGAATGGCCATGAACATTTGATACATATTTTCTTAGCACATCTAACCAAGATCAGTCAAGTGGTCATTAAGGAGCAATCACTTACAGATTATGTTTATTGTCCTAAATTTATCACAGAATATAGCAGTAAAGTGTCATCTGAAAATGGCCTAAGTAGCTACAAGAAAATTACTAGGGAAGAAAACGTTTAAAAATATCAGTATGGGAAGAAGCATTCCAAGATTACAAAGCAAAAATACTCTAGCAGCCAGGGATGGAGCTCTGCCATCTCCTGTTCAGGCTGAAAGAGGATTATTCCCCCAAAGGGATATCTCATATCAGCTTCTGTAAGAGAACAAAAGTGACTTCCTTGAGGGAACAATCCTAAGCAGCCTACTCAGAAGTAAACCTCATTTCATTAAATGGGTCTTGCAAGGGGTCTTTTCATAGAAAAAGAGCTGCAGGAGCTCATTAGCATATGGTATGCTAATGAGCTATTAGGCTATTAGCATATGCCATGCCCCCTGACATCACCGGAAATGATGTCAGAAGGGGAAGCAAAAGTGGGGGAGGCATCTTCAAAAGCCTCCCCTTCCCTTCTCCAGCTGGTCTGGGTGGGGGAGCTAAGAGAGAAGGCATTTAAAGTTTAAACTCCTTCTCATGAGAGTTGGGCCACAGAAGGAGGAAGGAAAGAGAGTAGAGAGAAGGAAAGAAGGAAGGAAAGAGGGAAGGAAAGGGGAGGGAAAGAAAGAGAGGGAAGAAGGACGGAAACAGGGAAAGAAGGAAAAAAGAGAAGAGAAGAGAAGAAGGAGGGAAAGAGGAAAAAGAGAGAAGGAAAGGACGGCAATTTGGCCCCATTATATCCTATGGGCCATTGAAGTCAATGGTGAAAACATAGGGTATATTCTGGGGGCTGGAGGGAAGTGGGTTTGAGGGAGGGGCTCCAAACTCACAGGATAGCTGGTGGAGCCTCTCCCCAAGATACCCACCAAGTTTCAAGAACATTGGACTAGGGGGTCCAATTCTATTGGCCCCCAAACAGGTTGCCCCTATTCCCTCTATTGTTCTCTATGGCGGGAAAACAAGTTATTTTTTCCCACCATAGAGAACAATGGAGGGAATAGGACCCCCTGGTGGGTATCTTGGGGAGAGGCTCCATCAGCTACCCTGTGAGTTTGGAGCCTCTCCCTCAAACCCCCTCCCCTCCAGCCCCCAGAATATACCCTATGTTTTCACCATTGACTTCAATGGCCCATAGGATATAATGGAGCTGAAACTGACATTCGGCTGCCTGAAAGACTACCCCGGATGCCGGCTGGGGGCGGGGCTTGGCTCCTGAGCTCTCAGAGCTGGGCTCCGGTGCGCTCCCCCACAAAAAGACTCCTGGGTCTTGCTTCTGGGAAAGTATTCTTAGGATTGCAGCATGAATGTAGGAAACACAGAACAGTATACCTGGCCATATTATAGACAGCAAAAGTTGCTGTGGACTTAGCAAAGCACACTGAATGGTTCATATCCTAGGTTTTGGAGTTCTTGTCCAAGAGCAAGGTGCAGGGCACAAGAAAGAGCAATTGGAGATACAGAATACGGCCTAGAAAACAAAAATGTTCTAGTGGAATGTTATATAATATGCTCCTGTGACAGACTGCCAAGGGTTAATGTCTAACAGAATCTGAGTGACAGACTGTTCAGACAGAATTCTGTGGAGAGAGTCAGTTAAGAAATGACGGTTGAGAACTGACAGTTGAAGAGAAAGTTTAGCACTGGCAATTGACTGGGAAAGAGGCTGAAGGAGTGAGTGGATCACAGTAGATGCCCATTCAAGGAAAAAGGATCAGAACTTCTAGTCAAGAGAAGTAATCCCTGCCCAGTGAAAAGGGAGATAACTCTTAAAAGAGGAATAATCCCTGGTCTGTGTATAGAGAAGAATGTTTGGGAACTTGGTAGTATGTTCCTGCCTTCTCAACCTTAAGTCAGTGAAACTTAGGAACTTATGCTTTAGTGTTTAAGCAGACACTGAAAGGAAAGCCTCTCTCAAGTTTGAAAGACCTTGTTGATTTAGTGTGATTACAAAGTTACCTCAGTTTTTATTATCAATTCACCTCATACATCCTACTTCTGATTCCACCTGACATTTCCCCCTCCAAATTAAATGAAATATTTTATTTATGAAATTGCAAAGGCCTTTTGTGTGCCATTACAGGAGTTGAATGTTAACATGTGATTTTGTCTTTTCCCTCAAGTCCCTGGGCTGGGCCAGCATCAAAATGTACAATAACATGACAGGGTGGGATAGCCATAGACCAACAAATCAGAAGAAAATAGGTATAAGGGCTGCTCAGTAAGAAAGAAGAAATCAAGGGAAAATCCTGTATGTGAAGGAAGGAAGAGGGCAAGATCACCATAGCTACCTATATCACACTAGATACCGTTTTATGTAAAATATTCATCTTTGTCCCCCCCCTTAAATCATCAGCAAGCAAATTAAAGATACATCTAGCAAGCTTATTTGAACATGAATGGAAGGGGTTTAGTTAAAAAATCTGGTTTTCATCTCAGTCACCTTTTGAGTGCCCTTTTCCCTGCCGCATTTACTGCAGTGTTATTGTTCTTTATTTACAAATGTGCCCTTTTTGCACTGATTTAATTTGTAACTTCCAGCTTTGACTGCTGTAAATCACTTTATGAAGGGCTACCCTTGAACGCCAATGATGTCAGGTACCTGTTCTTTGCCATTTAAATTAGTTATCATTGTGCTTCTGAGTTTAATTCGAGATGCTTGATTTGATCTTTAAAGCTCTTCATGGCCAGGGACCCAGGCAAATGAAGGAATTCCCCTCTCCAAATGAATGTAAATGCTAGTTATGGTTGGAACATAATACTTTGGTAGTGCAATCTACCCAACAGATGAAGTAAGAAGCAGTAAAAACTAGGTTTTCTCAGTGGTGGTCCTCATTCTCTGGAACCACATCTCTAAAGAAATGGATAAAACATCTTTATTGAATGTTCATAAGGAATGACCTCATGTATTCATTCTGCCCAAAGGAACACATACCTTTTCTGTCTGGCATTCAGTTGGAATTTTAATGGCTCTTGTTAAGTGCTTTGGGAGCAGGAGAAATGTAGATATATATTTCAGTACAGATATAGTCTCAATATATAAATTAATATTATTTTGTGGTCATTTGGATGTGTACTAGGGGAAATCTAAAATGAAAGGATGATAAACCACAGAATTTGCAATGGTGTGGAATGACTAAGAACATACTGAAAAGATTCATTTTTGAACATCTTTATTAATAATCTGCAAGTGGGAGTGAAAAGCATGTTAATGAAATTTGCAGATGATAAATTAGAAGGCAAGGTGAACACTGAAGAGGGTGAAGAAATTATATAAATGGGATCCAGTGAAATTGAAATAGTAGACAGAAAATACCAAATTAAGATTCATCTTAGGGAAATGTAAACTAATATATAAGAGGAAAAGTCATCTTAAACAGAAAATCAATCAGACCAGGAAGCAGTGTGGTAACAAAGATGTCTGAGAAAAATAGTTCTTGGCAATAAGTCTTATGTCCGCAATATGTTATCAACTGAATATTTTCAGTCACATTCAAATTACATATTCCAGAGGATATTTTGGGTGATACATAGGAATCCATAGGCATGGTGGTGTGGGAGAAGGAACTTTCTGCTACCAAAGTAAGTTATACTATGTTGGGATGAACTTTTACAGTGTACAGCCTGCTCTGAACTACTGTACACTATAAGAGACTTTGATGAAGGATCAGCTCAATCGGAAACACTAAATAAGGCATATTTTTTGGTTACTGCAGCAGTTCTAAGTTCTTGTAACTGCTATAGACACCACAGAGAAACACTTTCTTGCCTTCTTGGAATTGCTGTTCATATGACTGTGCAGAATAACCCATCCTATTATGATGTGTAAGTTTCCACTGGTTCATTCTAAATCCAAATAGAAATTACCGGCAGAAAATGTGGACTCCTTTGGCATCTCTTCCTAACATAATATGTGAAGCAAATTGCAAGTAGGTTTACTCAAATCAGACCTTATGTCAGGCTTGTTATATGAACATCATCCTCTATACAAATTCTGGGGTAAAAAACAGGAATTGTCCAGTCTAATGTATACAATGGTCCTAGTTTGACAGAGCAATCCCATTTCAGGGAAGGACTGGAAGAGACAGTTATTTAATGAACAAGTAAACTTTATTCCTCTATTCAAGATATAGAGATAGAAAGTAAAATATCAAAAGAGCAAATGAGTAACTGCAACCATTTGTATATGGTCCAATAAACCAGGTGTGGATGAGTTGGTTGATTAATTGGATAGAACTATAGGGATACTGGCTGGCAATGGAGCAGACTCACTTACAACTGAGAAGGGGAAAGTGGTGACTCTAGGAAAAATGGATACAAAAGAAACCATATGTTGCCTGTCCCGAAAAGAAGGGTCCAGAGCTTTTAGTTTTGCTGACGTTGGAAGATGGTCTGGGGGTAGAACCAGAAACTGGGAAAGGTTTCAGCAGTGGTGTATTTAAAGCAGGATGAAGTAGTTACCCAGTGGAAGTGGAAATCCAAACATGGTCATGTGGATGAAGTGATGGGACAGCACCATAATCTATGTGAGTTAATTACCTTAGTGGGAGACTGGTTAGAGCCAGTTTGACAAAAGCTTGATTGTCTTCCTTGAGCATATGACTGAATTACTGGAGAAGGTTATATTGTGAAGGAGGAGGAGGAGATTGGATTTATACCCTGCCCTTTACTCAGAGCGGCTTACAATTTCCTTCCCTTCCTCTCCCCACAACAGACACCCTGTGAGGTAGGTTGGGCTGAGAGAGCTCTGAGAGAACTGCTCCTGAGAGAACAGCTCTTAGAGAACTTTGACTGACCCAAGGTCATCCAGCAGTTGCATGTGAAGAAGTGGGGAAACAAACCCATTTCTCAAGATTAGAGTCCGCTGCTCTTAACCACTACACCAGACTGGCTGAAGGATGATTTGGGACTTCAGGTAATTTTTCTGCAGCCTTGAATAATTGCTAGTGGTCATGGCTGTGAGAAACTCTGGAGGGCCAAACAGAAGAGCCATGACTACTGTTCTCCTGGAGTATTCATGTAGTTAGACTGCTCACATTTGTGATTACATTAGGGGGATTCCCGCCTAACTTGAGAGATATAAAAATGTAAAAACCTGATGGATTTGTATCCCTGCATCTTTGGTATTTTAAGCTCAAAGGATCTTGGAGGTATAAATTAATTGGATATTGATGGGGACACAAAAGGGTGGAGGAAGATCAAGGACAAAAAAATCTGTTTATTTTATTAAACACCGTAAACAGGCTCTGGGTGATTTACAACATTATAGAGATTAAAAATACAAGTGATATATAATCAAAATTTCTGACAATAAATAAAAATTTTAAACCAGTCAAGATGGTAAGAAAGTAATTTTCTTTTGTCGGCTACACTGCTATTCTGCACTGCAGGGCAGGGAAGGGTATGTGGGGGCCATAGAAGAATGGCCCTTCAGCAGTAGTCTTAACCTCCCATTGCTGCCCTTAACTAAAAGCCTGGCAAAAAAATCTCTGCCTTACAGGCCCTGTGGAATTGCATCAGATCCCACAGGGACCTGATGTCATTCAGCAGAGACTTCCACCAGGTCAAGGCCAGGACTGAGAAGGCCCTGGCCCTAGTTGAGGACAGCCAGACCTCCCTAGGGCCAGGGATCATCAGTAAGTTGTTATCATCTGATCTCAGCATTCTTCTGGGGACATATTGGAGGAGATGGTCCTGATGGTACATGGGTCCCTGACCGCTCAAGGCCTTGAAAATCAACTCTAATATCTTAAACCTGACTCAGCATTCCACTGGCACAGCACAGGTTGTATATGTGCCGTCTGTGGCATTCCCACCAGGACTCATGCTGCCACATTCTGGACCAGTTGGAGCCTCTGGGTCAGTCTGAAGGGCAGGCCAGCACCATGGAGAAATTAGAAAAGCCATTGCAAGGCTACCCCATGAATCCCCACATTGGTGAGGTGGTGGGTCAAGAGATTATAAGTAACACATGGAATTCACTGCCACAGGAGGTGGTGGCAGCTAAAAGTATGAATGGCTTCAAGAGGGAAATGGATAAACATATGGAGCAGAGGTCCATCAGTGGCTATTAGCCACAAGGTATAGATAGGAACTCTGGGGCAAGTGATGCTCTGTATTCTTGGTGCTTGGGGGGGGAAACAGTGGGAGAGCTCCTAGTATCCTGGCCCCACTTCTGGACTCCTGATGGCACCTGGTATTTTTGGCCACTGTGTGACAGAGTGTTGAATTGGATGGGCCATTGGTCTGATCCAACACTGGCTTTTCTTATGTTCTTAAGTATGTTCTTATGACTGTGTTGAACACTGCTGTGAGATCAAGTAACAATACCACCTTGATCCAGCTGCCTATGGAGATTTTCTGTTAGGGTGATCAACACCATCTCCATTCCATGGCCAGGGCCAAAGTCAGACTGGAATGGGTCCAAAACTGGTATGTCATCCAACAAACTCCGGAGCTACTTGGCTACCACTTTCTTAATTACCTTGCCCAGGAACGGTAATTGGCCAGATCATATGGATCCAGTGATGGCTTTTTAAAGAGTGGTACCACCACAGCCTCCTTAAGACCCTCTGGAAAGACCCCTGTTTCCAGGGACAGATTGATACTGTCCTTCAGTGGGCCCACTAAGACACAGAAACATAATTATATAATTAATAGTAAAATTACACTACAATGAAAAATATAAACATTAAAGACACATTAGATACTTTTAAAGTTTTGCATCATAGTAAGGTATAAAACTATAAATAGTACCTGTAAGAGAAAAAGAGAAAGCAAATATATAAGAAAACTTGAGATGGTCAAGTTTAAGCATTCAGTATTCATACTGTTTATGTTGAAAATCCTTCAAAGTATAGATCAAATATAGCTTTTGGAGTGAAAGATGTTGGAACAAACATTACGACCTTTTTGGTGGTACACTACTAACAAAAGAGGGCTGCTTTTCCTTTAAGAATTGCAATTTCCTTTAAGAATTTTTGTTGTTGGTTGATGAAGTGAAGGTGGTGGGTTCCTTGGGGAATAGTGACCATGTCAGCTTGGAATTTGACATAGAGAAGACTGTGAAACCAGGATGTAGCAGAACTCCTATCCTGGACTTCAGGAAAGCTGATTTCAATAAACTCAGAGATCTAATAAGTAGGATCCCATGGCTGGAAATGCTGAAGGGAAAATCTGCACAGGAAGGATGGTTGATGCTGAAAAATGAAGTGCTTAAGGCACAATCTCAAACTGTTCCGGTAAGAAAGAAAGGTGGGAGACGGGTAATGAAGCCAAGGTGGCTGAACAAGGAACTCTCTGAGGAGCTGAAACTAAAAAGGGAAATGTACAGGAAATGGAAGGAGGGTCAGATTACTGAGGGTGAATACAAGACACGAGCACAAATGTGTAGGAATGGTGTCAGAAAGGCTAAAGCACAGATGGAGCTGAGGCTTGCAAGGGATGCAAAAAATAACAAGAAAAATTTCTATGCCTATGTTCGGAGCAAAAAGAGGAACAGGGATGGAGTAAGCTCATTGCTAGGGGAAGATGGTCAAGCCTTAACAAGGGATGAAGACAAAGCAGAATTACTTTGCGTCAAGTCTCACTTTGCGTCAGTCTTTAACCGTAAAGTGAGCTGTATACAAACTGAAGAATGCAGGGCATATGAAGGAAAGGAGAACTGCCAGTTCAGAATAAGTAAGGAAATGGTTAGAGAACATCTAGCTCCTTAAATACTTTCAAATTTCCAGGGCCGGATGGCTTGCATCCGAGGGTGCTAAAAGAAATTGCAGATGTTATTTCAGAGCTTCTGGCTATAATCTTTGAGAGGTCCTGGAATACGGGTGTTGTGCCGGAAGATTGAAGAAGAGCGAATGTTGTCCCAATCTTCAAGAAGGGAAAAAGACGGACCTGGGAAATTATAGGCCTGTCAGTTTGACATCAATACCTGGGAAAATTCTGGAGCAGATTATTAAACGCTCTGTCTGTGAACACCTTGAACAAAATGAGTTAATTGGTAATAGCCAGCATGGGTTTATGAAGAATAAATCATGCCAGACTAACCTTATCTCCTTTTTTGACAGAGTTACTAAAATGGTTGAATCTGGCAATACCGTGGATATAGTGTATCTAGATTTCAGTAAAGCATTTGACAAAGTTTCTCATGATATCCTTGAGGATAAGCTGGTTAAGTGTGGGCTGGATGGCACAACTGTTGGGTGGATTCATGGTTGGTTGAAAAATCGTACCCAACGAGTGCTTGTAAGTGGCTCTGCGTCTACATGGAGGGAAGTCTCGAGTGGAGTACCACAGGGCTCGGTCCTAGGCCCGGTGTTATTCAATGTTTTTATAAATGACCTGGATGAAGACATAGAGGGGATGCTTATCAAATTTGCAGATGACACAAAGCTGGGTGGGATTGCTAATTCTGAAAAAGACAGAGTCAGGATTCAGAAGGATCTTGATAGGCTGGAACAGTGGGCTGAGACAAATAAAATGAATTTCAATAGAGATAAGTGCAAAGTCCTACTCTTAGGTACAAAAAATCAAAGGCACAGATATCGAATGGGAGGGACTTGGCTTGACAGCAGCACATGTGAAAGGGATCTAGGTGTTATGGTTGATCACAAGCTAAACATGAGCCTGCAGTGTGATGCGGCTGTGAAGAAAGCTAATGCAATCTTAGGATGCATTAGCAGAAGCATTGTGTCCAGATCACGGGAGGTGGTAGTTCCGCTGTATTCTGCTATGGTCAGGCCCCACTTGGAGTACTGTGTCCAGTTTTGGGCACCACATTTTCGGAAGGATGTTGACAAACTCGAGCGGGTCCAGAGGAGGGTGACCAGGATGGTGAGAGGGTTGGAGTCCAAGTCTTATGAGGAAAGGCTGAGGGAGTTGGGTATGTTTAGCCTGGGAAAGAGAAGGTTTAGAGGGGACACGATTGCAGTTTTCAAGTATTTGAAGGGCTGTCATGTAGAAGATGGAGTGGACCTATTCTCCCTTGCTCCGGATTGCAAGACTAGATCTAATGTATGGAAATTACAAGGGAGTCGTTACCGGCTTAATATCAGGAGAAACTTCCTGACTGTAAGAGTAATTGAGCAGTGGAACAGACTGCCTCAGGAGGTGGTGGATGCTCCTTCACTGGACGTTTTCAAGAGGAGACTGGACAACCATCTTTTGGGTATGTTGTAGGTATGTAGGGGTTTCGGCTGTGTTCCTGCAGAGTGCAGGGGTTTGGACTAGATGGCCTGCAAGGTCCCTTCCAACTCTAACATTCTATGATTCTAATTACAAGAATTTTTAAAAAAAGAAAGCACACCCTGGAGTATGAAGCTACAGCTAATTGTTGTTTTCTCCTTCCCTTAGTTATTAAAAGTAAGAGAGGCCTATGACATCTGGGTTTGAAAGTCCTTATTTGGTGTTATTCAAGACTTTGGTCACAAAAAAACAGTCTATATTGGAAGTTAATTTTGTCATTGCCTATTGACTGAATTGTACATTAAGTCCATAATGAACATGGACTTTGAACTAAATCCTTCCCTCACAAAAATTAATAACTGTACGAACCAGAACCAGACATTTTCCTCAGGTGCCCTCATTAGCCCTTGTTAAAGCCCTTCAGCTGCCTTGAGATTGTTCTCATTGAGATTCTTAAATGAATCTTTCACTTAGCTTCTGGTTATCCTTCAATTTGTTTGAAGATGACTGTAATTAAACCTGTTTCTTGAAAGTTGGATTCTTCTACAAGAAATACTTTGAAGCTCAGAGTACAGTGTGCACTTTCAGTGATATTGTGATTTTTACAGTTACAGAAGATGTGTTTATGTAATGTGGGTGCTGACTTTTGACTGTCTTGAATGCTTAGTCTATGTGTGTGTGTGTTAAATGCGATCAAGTCGCTTCTGATTTATAGGAACCCTATGGATTAACATTCTCCAAATATCCTGTTGTTAACAGCCTTGCTCAGGTTTTGCAAACTGAGGTCCGTGGCTTCCTTAATAGAGTCAATCCATCTCATGTTGGGTCTTCTTTTCCTATCATTATTGTCTTTTCCAGTGACTTGTCTTTTTATAATGCGACCAAAGTATGAAAACCTCAATTCAGTCATTTTAGCTTCTGGGGGGAGTTCAGGCTTGATTTGGTCTAGAATCCACTTAGTTGTCTTTTTGGCAGTCCATGGTGTTCGTAAAACTCTCCTCCAACACCACATTTCAAATGAATCAACTTTATTACTGTCAGCTTTCTTCATCGTTAAGCTTTCACAGCCTTATATAGTAATGGGAAATGCCAAGGTATGAATCATCTTTATCGTGATTGCTAGCAACACATCCCTACACTTAAGGATCTTTTATAGTTCCTTCATGGCTGCCCTCACCAGACTCGGTCTCCTTCTGATTTTTTGGATGCAGTCTCCCTTTTGGTTGATGATGGAGCCAAGGGAGAGAAAATCTTGAACAATTTCAATTTCTTCATTGTCACCCTTAAAGTTGTGTAACTCCCCAGTAGTCATTACTTTTGTCTTCTTGATGTTCAGCTGTAATCCTGCTTTGGCATTTCCTGCTTTAACCTTCATCAGTAGTCATTTGAAGTCTTCACTATTTTATGCCAATAATGTGATATCATGTCCCAAATTGTTAATGTTATTTCCACCAATTTTCACTCCACCTTCACCTGAATCTAATCCAGTTTTCCTTATGATATGTTCTACATATGGATTGAAGAGCTAGGGAGATAAAATGCATCTTTGTTTGACACCTTTGCCAAATGAAAACCATTCTGTTTCTTTGTATTTTGTCCTAACAGTAGCTTCTTATCCAGAGTACAGGTTTTGCATCAAAACAATCAAATGTTGTGGTACACCCATTTCTTTTCAAACCAACCATAACTTTTCATAATCCACAGAGTCAACTGATGTGCTGTAATCTATGAAACACAAGCTGATTTTCTTCTGAAATTCTCTTGTATGTAATTTTGGAGTATCATCTTTAGTGCCTTTTCTGAATCTAGCTTGAACAGCAGACATTTCTCGTTCTGCATATGGTAACAGTCTTTGTTGTAAGATTTTGAGCATCACTTTACTTATGTGAGAAATTAATGTGATGGTTTGATAGTGACTGTCTGACTTTTTTTTTTAATTGGGATGTAAACTGAGTGTTTCCAGTCTGTGAGCCACTTTTTTGTTTTCCTTTTTGTTGGCATGATCTTGTTAAGATTTTGCTGGACTCCATTTCTGTGGCTTGGAATAGCTCTATTGTGGCTCTGATCACATGCAGAATTTGCAGCGGGAGAGCCATGAATGCAGGGCGGAGTTTGGGGGTGCAATCACACAGACACATCTGGCAAGCATAGCACCCCCATAGCCAACCTGTGGCATCTGGCCACAGATGTGCAGTTAAAAAGTATCTGCCAAATTCCACTAGGAAATGGTTTGCCACAGGCCACAGATGGACACAATCCGTGTGATCGCACTGGCATGCGCCTATCCCCTCCAGCCATCCTTATTGATGCGCACTGGAAGCACGTGCCGACGGACAAAACCCCAGTGTGCTGCCATCATGTCTGACTGCATAATAGTGAGTCAAAATGTGACGACGCAAATAGCCACGCCTCCCCCCACATTTTCCAGCATGTGTGACTGGGACCTATATTTCATATATTCCTGGTGATTTGTTTCTCCCAGTTCCTCTCAGTTCTGCTTTCACTTCACTTTCTAAAGCTGTAGGTTCCTCTTCGAAAGATCCTTCTTGGAAGGAATCTGCCATTGTTTTGTCTATTTGTGTAGTTCTTCCATGTATTGTTCCCATCTTTTCTTTATTTTGTCCAATTAGTGTATTTCCATCCTGATCTCTTAGCAGGTTTAAACTTACCTTTGCTTTCTTGGATCTCTTGTTCTTCCTTTTTTGTTAGTTTCTTCTATTTCTTTACACTGGTTACTATAATAGTTGCATTTTGGCTTTTGATTCTGTTTCCTTCACCTTTTACTCTTTCTTCTCATCTGCCTTTAGAAATTTTAAGAGCTCCATCAATCATTGAGGTTTTCATTTCTTTTGGCTACAGGAATAGTCTTTGCACATTCTTCCTTGATAATATCGCTGGTTTTAACCTATAGTTCTTTCAGTTCGCATTCACTTGAACTTATGGGGTGATACTACCTGCCCAGATGTGCAGAGGTCCTTGAAGAGAATAGTGCCAATGGCCAGCATTATATGCTATGGAAAAGTGTCCAAAGAAGAGACTCTGGGGATGTACTCAAAGTATAGGTGCTGTCCTGAGTACACATCTTGATGGCCATGTGCATGGGTGGATATAGACACTGGAACACAATGTAGACCAATAGGAGGTCTTGATTGGCTTGTCCTAGGTGAAAACAAAAGATAACCTGGACCAATGAGGGGTCCCCTGGGGTGTAGTGCCAGGAGGAGCAAAACCTAGGTGTGACCAACAAGGTTTCAGAGGGTCAGAGTCTGGATTCACAATAGTGTTGATGGGATTAGCCAGATGCTGGATGGCTGTACTGGTGCTGGTTGAATGGGTTTTATGACCACTGATGGTCCTGCCAAGGCAGGTTGAATAGGCTCTCAGGTTTATACAAAAGGTGAGAGATGGGTCCCTGATTAGCATCAAGAGTGATCACTAAACATTTGAATGTTTGGTTGGTTTTTCTCAGTATCCTGAGGAACGGAGCAGGAAAGTCCATGGTGGAGACAAGGGATTTCCCCATGGACATACAGGTCACTCAGAAGGGTTACTTGAAGGTTTGGAGAAAGAGAAGCTATTCGCCAGGTGGCCTCTGAATAGCTTTAGAAATGTAGATACTGTACCTGGAGGAACCCATTGTTATTCTATATGCACAGCTGCTGGGTAGAGGGGGAGGTTGGAGGTTGCCTTGGAGGGCTGCCCTGTGGAAACCCTTTTGCAGAGCTTTTGGATAGCTCTGTGGTTCAGACCAAGTGTGCCTTCCTTGGCCTGGCTTTGTGGGTCTCTGGTTCAGGTCAGAAGTGGGATGCCCCACTATTTAGGGCTACCCTTGAGTAAGGCGGTGTCTCTGGGCTACATGGGTTGCCTGAAACGAGTTTGCAATGGACAAATTTTTATCTTCGCAGAATTCTATGTGTCACTCTTCTGCTTCATTTTGTGTTCCTAGCCCAGATCTTACAATATTTGCTTCTGCTTTGTTTCCTACCTTTGCATTCCAGTCACCTATGATTATCAGCACATTTTGTTTAGGTGTGTGATTAATTTCTTCCAGGACACTTGCATAAAAACTTTCAGTTTCTTCCTTATCAGCACCTGTAGTTTGGAAATAAACTTGAATGATGGTTATATTTATAGGCTTTCCATGAAGTCTGATTGATATTATTTGGTCAAACTTTATAGTTTGACCAAATAAGCATTATAGCCCCCAGACAGCCTGTGCTACATCTTGCCTCACTATTAGAACAACTCCATTTCCCTGAGTAAAACATACTGTAATTTTCTGACTGAAAATGTCCTAATTCAGTCCACTTTACTTCACTTGCTCACTTCCAGGTTTGCAATGTTTAAATGTTCCATTTCCCATTTACTATTTCAAGCTTACCTTGATTCACACTTCTCACATTCCATATTCCTATTATATCAGTTGAACAGCTTTGGACTATGCCACCTTCCATCAACACTGGAACTGTCTCTTTTCTTTTGCTGATGTGGCTGTTGATCTCTGAAGAGGGTGGATACTGAAGAATATGAGGCAATGATGGGAAGAGTCCAAGAAAACAGATCAGAACACAGAGCTGATTCTTAAAGGTATGATAACCCAGAGTATGATAACTCAGAAACAATAATATTGTGCCCCTACCAGGAAACAGGCGGGTTATGAATCTGATAATCTCTGTAATATATGTTCAAGTATATTTTCTTGTCAAAAATAATTCCATGATATTTACTTAAGATGGTGATGGGATAAGTAGGGTGTGTTTGGACTGAGCCCAGATATTTCAAAACCTCCTAGGGGATGCAGTATGTTCAAAGATCTGCTGGTTTGGCTCACATTCTTTTTGCCGATGGTAATCAGGCAGCCAATTAAGCGTCAGAGGTTAATCCACAGAACAATCCACTTTTCCCCACCTGAGAATTTCCCTCTTCTCCCAGACTGAAAGGTTGTGCTGCAGGAGAACATGAGCAATCAATTCATTTTTTGTGCAGGATGGGAAACAAAGATTGCTAATGGCGCCCTGGTTCTCAGTTTGGGGTGGGGAGGGAGAAGAAGATTGCCTATCCACCCCCACCCCCAAGCTGTCAGTTTGGGATGCAAATAGTTTGCAAATAGATGTGAATAGATTTCCCACCATAGAGAACAATGGAGGGAATAGGGGCAACCTGTTTGGGGGCCCATAAAATTGGACTCCCTGATCCAATGTTCTTGAAACTTGGTGGGTATCTTGGGGAGAGGCTCCACCAGCTACCCTGTGAGATTGGAGCCTCTCCCTCAAACCCCTTCCCCTCCAGCCCCCAGAATATACCCTATGTTTCCACCATTGACTTCAATGGCCCATAGGATATAATGGAGCTGAAATTGACATCCGGCTGCCTGAAAGACTCCCCGGGATGCCGTCTGGGGGCGGGGCTTGGCTCCTGAGCTCCCGGAGCTGTGCTCCGGTGTGCTCTCCCCCCAAAAGACCCCTGGCTAATATCCATATTTCTTCTGTTGGTGGTACTCAGTATTCAACTCAGCATGTTTATATTTGCAATAATCAAGAAAGATATGTTCTCCTTATTTAGTATTTTCTTTAGTGAACTCTATGTCAAGATCTGAAGATTTAATATGCTCGTCCTATAAATTCCAACACTTATTATATTTGGACAAAACATAAAACAGTACAATTTATCATGAAACCAACCATTTAGGCCATGATTATCTCCTTTCAGTATTGCTTTTCTTCTACGATACGTAAAGACCAGAACAAAAATATAAACATTGATATTATGGAGTTATATACACCTTCTCAACAATTGGCCAACTATCTGCCGGTTTCCAGTTTGCCCTATTTGGGCAAATCAATTGAGAAAGCAGTGGCAATACAGTTGCAGGGCTTTATGGATGTTGCTTCCATATTAGATTCCTTCCAGTCCGGCTTCCACCCAGGACATGGGACGGAGATGTCTGGAGACATCTGGATTGGGGTGGGTTGGTGGTACTGTTGCTGTTAGATCTGTCGGCCATGTTCAGCACAGTCGACCATCAGTTACTGACCCACCACCTCACTTACATGGGTTCCAGGGGCTTGCCCTGCAATGGCTTGCTTCCTTTCTCCAGGGCCAGGGACAAAAGGTGATGCTAGGGGAACAGCAGTCCAGGAGACACCCACTGGAGTGTGGCATGCCTCAAGGGGCAGTGCTGTCCCCAATATTGTTTAACATCTATATGCACCCCCTTGCCAAGATCTCCCGGAGGCATGGGCTGGGGTGTCACCAGTATGTTGATGATACCCAGCTCTATCTGATGTTGGGCAGCCAGTCAGACTCCAGGCTTTGCAAGCTGTGGCTGGTTGGCTTAGACTGAGCCAGCTGAAGTTGAATCCGGTGAAGACAGAGATCCTGTGCCTGAGTTGGGACAGTTTGGGGGTAGGGATCCCACTCCTGACCTTCGGTGGGGTATCACTGGTGCCAGCACCAGAGGTTAGGATTTTGTGAGTGCTCCTGGATGCCTCCTTAACAATGGAGGCCCAGCTGGCAGCCACTGCTAGGTTGGCCTTTTACCATCTGTACAAGTTTTCTTGCACCCTCTCACCTCCAATCCAGGAGATAAGAAAGGTCCAAGTCCTGTTACTATGCCAGCACATGGAGAATCTCACATCTGTCCCATGCCCTTCCAGGAGTGAGAGATACCAAAGACCCACATGCTTCAGGAACACTGTAATCAGTATTCTGCCACCAGGACCTATTTAAGGACATTCCCAACTCAGACAGGAGCATAGGTCCCACCTCCTGCCAGGTTTCTGGGAATTAACAACTTATCAGCTCTAGGCTAGAGCTGCAGATAATTAACACACAGTAGTAGCTTTCTAGGTGAGCAGCACAGGCTCTAGATCTAGGCTTGGAGATCCAATTACAATACAAGAACTCACAATCAGATGAGATTAATCTATATAAGATCTTTATTAAGCAAAGCAGTTATATAACAAGAGACTAGCAGAGGTAGAAAACAAAGAACAAGGCCTATAGCTTTACACAGCTCTTACTACACATAGAGAAATTGCATAATTACCAGGTAGAACAAAGTCCATTGCCCAGGGAATCTTCAAGATGAAAACCATGTTTGCTGTGAGCAATTAAGTCCAGCCCACTAGCAAAATTTCATGTTGCAGGTTTGTAATCCAAACAGAGACTAACTCTTAGAAAGAAGCTAACTTTTCAGGAAAACTCTGTCTCAGTTTCCATAGGGCGATCACACTCCCTCCCTCTTCCGTCACAATTGAATATGGCCATTTATCCAATCACAAGGGAATTAAGAGGTGTGGCTAGCCGACATGCCTATGCTCCTGAAGGCACGTACGCTGGGCTTTGAAGTTTGGGAAGAGTCTCAATGTCTGGTCTTCCCCTCAGAGGTGCCAAAGTGGCTTTTGAAATGGATATCTAGGCCTGGCATCTGTGCATGCCATCTGTGCAGGTGTCAAAAGTCACAGGGACATGTTCTCAGCTGAGCCATTTGGGCCTAGTATGAATGAACCAGGAAAGTTTTTTCCTATACACCATCTTTGGCTGATCAGGCAGTTGGTTCCCTTCCTTGACCTTGCCAACCTAGCAAAAGTGATTCATGCGATGGTCACCTCAAGATTAGACTACTGTAATGCTCTCTACATGGGGCTGCCCTTGTCGCGGATTCAGAAGCTTCAGCTAGTGTAGAACGCTGCAGTCAGGCTGTTGATGGGTCTCCCCATGTGGGAGTACATCCAGCCTATGCTGAGGACACTGCACTGACTGCCAATAGCATATCAAATCCACTTCAAGGTGCTGGTTCTTACTTTTAAAGCCCTATATGGCCAGGGTCCAACATACCTATGGGACTGCCTTTCCCCACATATACCTCAGAGAGCACTATGGTCAGGGTCTCAAAATCAACTGGCCCTCCTTGGCCCCAAGGAGGGCAACCTGGCTACTACCAGGGCCAGGGCCTTTTCAGTGGCGGCCCCATCCTGGTGGAATGAGCTCCCAGAGGAGATCAGGGCCCTGCGGGATCTGTTACGGTTCCGCAGGGCCTGCAAGGCGGAGCTCTTCTGCCAGGCGTTTCATTAGGGAGTCACCACTGCTATAGAGTCCTGGCCCTTGGTCCTGACATCGAGCCAGCATCACAGGAAATCACAAGCAGAACAACATCTGGGAAGTTGACATTTATTCTGAAAGCGAACCATCTTGGATAATTAATTAATTGCTATCAGTACTTGGTGAATCTGTATCTGTTTTAACTGTTGGTTTTTTTAATATGATTGCATGATATTTTAACTGTATTTATGTTGAGTGGAAGCCGCCCTGTGTCTGCTTTGCAGGGAGGGTGGGGTATAAATGAGACAAATAAATAAATAAATTCTCAACAATAACTAATTCACTTCTGCGTGGCTTGAAAAGATCCATGTTAACTATGGTGAATGGTAAACAACTCTGTGTGTCCATCTCAAAACTCACCTCATGCTGAATAGGCGAGTACAAAGCTACTGAATGAGGGTTTAGCAATTATGAGTTAAACAGGTTGAGTTGCAAGTAACTCTACCTGGATCCACTAAAACAACAGTTTTCAAATTACATTATGGAGAACCCTGAATTTTCTTAGAAACGTTTTAATGCCACAGGTTCCTCAGTGGGAAGATCAGAAATGTAACAAGATCAAAAAAAAGTCAGCTTTGCCACATTTACCAAATTTCCCTGCATATCTCAGTCCTCCAACAGTGTAAAGACATAAGGCTGAATGCATGCAGTAGAGGGAATTTTTAATTCATATGGGGTCAAGCCCAATATATTTACTGTGCCCTACAGAATATGCCCCATAATCCACTGCCATGCACAGTGCCATAATGGCAGACTTGCAGTGGTTCCTCAGCTAACCAGTAACTATGTATTAGATCCCCTGAAGTTGTTTTTTTTAAAAAAAAAAAAAACCTGAAAAACACTGTGTTAAAGAAACATTCATGCGAATTCATGGGAGTTGCCTTCCAAAGGAGATTCATCAGTATTCTAAAGCTGAGATAATATATTTAGCTGTCTTACACCATGAGGCAATTGGTCTACCTACCTCCATACTATTTGTTCCGGTTTGCAATGGACCTGCAGGTTACAGGAAGAGGAAGATGTTTCCCTTGCTGCTACCTGGTATTCTTTTTAGCTGAAAAGGCCAGTGATTTGCTTGTGAGACTTTCTGCATGCAAAGCATGTGCTAGAGCAGAGGTGTCAAACATGCGGCCCAGGGGTCGGATCAGGCCCCGGAGGGCTTCTATCAGGCCCACAGTGGAACTGGCTGCCTTCTGCTGCTTCTTCCAGTTCTGCTGCTGCTGCTTCATTGTAGGTTTGCAGCTTACAGATACACACCTGAACAGCATACTCAAGATTGCAACAGCACAAACATTTTGATGCAATAATTCAGAGAAAGAGGTGTTGGTTATCAGATACTGTTAAAGAAACAAAATATTGCAAGAGTGCTAATGTTTTAAGTATGTTTTTATTTGAGGGGCGTGGCGTCGGCTCTCTGGTATGGCAGACGTCTGCTGTTAGATCTCCGTTCCCGCCACTCTGACAAGCTGTAATTGCCACTTTGAAAGCTAATGATTTCAACTTAACAGGCATGAATACGCTTTCAGGAAGTAAAAAATCACCTAAAAAGCCTAAAACGCCTGATCTTCAATCTTTCTTAAAGAAAACCAGCGCGGCTGTGCCGGACGCAGCCTTGTCGACCCTGAAAATTAAAATGGCGACCGCGGCTGCTGAAATGGAAGACACAGAGATATATCTACAAGAAGACAGGTTGGTGGAGCTTCTATCATCTTTAAAAGCTGACCTTAAGTGCCACATTGATGAAAAAATATTCCCCCTTCGGGAACAATTGGACAAAATCACTAAATCCCTACAACAAATAGCTAATACAGCTAATATGGCTATGTAAATTGGTGTTACGCTGCAAAATGAAGTACAGTTTTTGCAAAAAAATGATGAGTGGGCAACGGAAAAAAATTTGATGCTGGAAACTAAACTGAAGCAAAACTCGCTTAAGTTCAGAGGAGTTGAAGAAAAAGAGGAGGGGGACATGGAACTGGTTACCTTTATGTCTCACTGGCTGACAGAAATCTTAAGCCCTGATAACAAGATTGCACCATTAATACTGCGGGCTTATAGGATTGGCTCTATAATCTCCTCTCAGAAAAAGAGGCCTAGAGACATAATAGCAGAGTTTCAAGATGCCAGAACAGTGAAGGCGATCCTACAGCTTGCGCGTATGGAAGGCTCTCTTACTTTCAAAAACCATAAGATTCAAGTCTATCCTGATGTGCCCAGAGAAAATCTTCAAATATGAGCTGCTTTGAAACCAATCACTACTGCTCTATGTGAAGCTAATATTCGGTACAAATGGCTCCCATCTGGTACACTTCAAGTTCGTTTTCAAGGAAATAACTTCACTGTACATGACTTAGAAAGTGGACATCATCTGCTACAACAATTAAAGCTGGAACCTGTCTCAGATCCTTTGGGAAAATGCTCCATGAAGAGGAAACTGGAGTTTCAAACATCTCCAATCTGGTGGTCTAAGATTCCAATTCGAAATCAACCTGCCTGACTTTTTGAAACACAGTGGTGAATGCTAAAAGTTTTAAGTATTTTTCTATGTTACTAAGTGGTAATTTGTTTTCTTGCTATGTTTATCTTTTACTCTTAGGAGAAAAAGCCAAAGAACTGTGATAACAAGGCTTCATAGAAAATGTCTCTTTAAATAACAACAAACACAAACATAGTAACCATTTTACACTTCATTACAAAGGTTGAAGACGACAGAAGGTGACAGGAACAGTGGTCTCCGGAATGAAGATTCCGTTTCGACTCTAAAGGAGTCTTCTTCCAACCCGAAGTTCTACAATTAATATAATAATTGCCATCAATAACATTATGCATGTGCAATTGTACCCAAAATTCATTAATAAATTATAAATAAGTATCTTACAAGTTATACGGATGAGTCAAATCATTTCAAAATCACACTCCTTTAAGGCCATTCTGAGCAGTTTCTAAAATACACAAAGTATAGGCATAACTACAATCCATGAAAAAAACAGGTACAAGGATCTTTAGAATACAATACAATTATTCTACTATTCCAGCTTACCAATATTCCATTTAACCAGTTATAACAGAGAGGAAACTTCCTAAAATGAATGAATCAATCTTATCAACCCATTTTTGCTTTCTGATTGATTTATCTTTTACTCTTGCCAGAGTGGTGTGGAATGGAGCTGTCAGTACTATGTGGCTCCTACTACTATGTACACTTTTTTTTTCTTGACAGATATGAAGATAATATCTTGTCTGTGGAAAGACCTTAGTGGAAGCATCTGGTCCTCTCTAGTCTTAAAGACGGGTCTTCCTTTTATTTTTTTGGTTATTAATTTTGTTTTAGTTTTCTTATAGGAAAAATTGTGTCTCAACTGTATTCATTTACTATTTTGAATGGAGAGGTCCATCCATTGTGGATGTTTTATTATAAAGTGCTACAGTGCATTACATTTTTCTGGTTCATGTCATTTAATAGTTTTCACTCTTTAAAAATAGTTATTGATTATAACCTGTCGTTCACATTGTTAAATTTTTAAAAAATTAATATAAGGCATTTAATTTGTTATTGGATGGTTTTAATGTTCTGCTTTCTATTTCAGAGTTATTATGTTCTTAAAATGTTTATATGCAATATAAGTGGCCTCCTTGTTGTCTTAAGAGTTCTTTCTCAACAGGACGAAGTTGAAACATTTGAACTTCCTTTTTTAATGACGGATAAGATATTGAAAGTAATATTGTTTTTGTTGTCTCAGCAGGAGCTTGGATCATTTTTTCTATTGAAGTTGAGTTTACATCTTATTTTTTTTTTTATGGAAGCTTCTGTAGTATTATCGGCACATTAATATGACAAATGGCAAGTAATCTACATGCTATTTCTTGTAATGTCAGAGGTATGAACCACATTGTTAAACGCAAAAGACTTCAAACTGCCTTACTTAAAAATCATTCAGATATTGTATGCATTCAGGAGACTCATTTAACACAAGATACATTAAAAGTATTTAATACGCCTCAATTTCCTTATCAATTCCATGCAGCTGGAACATCAAAAGCCAGGGGAACAGCAATTTTAATTTCAAGTAAGGTCTCATTTACTCTAAATGCAATTCAGAAAGACCCGAAAGGGCGATTTATCTTTATCTCTGGTGAACTTGATAGCAAGCTGATAACAATAGCCACGTTATATGCACCTAACAATAATCAGTTAATTTTTATAAAGGACACACTACAAAAATTAAAATTGTTTGCAAAAGGCCAAATCATAATAGGAGCAGACTTGAATCATATTGTTGATCTTCACTGGGACAGATCTACCACTATATCTCATGGAAAGAAAATTAATAGTTGATTTATGGAGACTTTGTAATCCAACGGCTAGGGATTATACTTTTTTTTCAGGGTGGCACCAAGTTCACACGACAATTGATTTTATTTTAGTTTCTGCATCATTAAGTAGAGTCAAAACAGAAACAATAATAGGCCCTAAATTATATTCTGATCATGCATGGGTAGAAGAAACAATTCAGTGGTCAACGGCTAAAAAACCACCTTATCAATGGAAACTGAACCCTGCTTTATTGTTAAATGATTTTATTAAAACTAAGATAGAAACAGTAATTAAACATTATTTCATAGACAACTCTAAGTTTGAACTTTCTACTGCTATTGTTTGGGACGCATTAAAAGCTGTCATTTTATATCATTGGCAGCTTCCCAGAAAAAGCAGAAAGATCTGCTTAGATCGGAACTAATCACTAAAATTAAAGAATTGGAGGACTTACATAAAAGAACAACTAGTAGAAAGCTCTATCAAAAATTACTAATAGAAAGACAAAATCTCGATAATTTAGAAATCTCTAAAGTAAAGCAGAATATCCTTTACTTTCAGCAAAAGGCATGGGTGAAATCCCCTAAATATTTAAGACTTTTAACACGTAGAATAAAATCTAAACTTTATGTCAAACCAATCACATTACTGAGAGATGCACAAGGTAACTTATGTGCAAAACCTGACCAAATTCTAGATATATTTTGGAATTTTTATAATAAACTATACAAAACTACATCTTCATCAATAGATTCAATTAGAACTCATCTCCTTGATAAAATTAAGCTCCCAACACTGTCTCAAGATCACAGAAATTTCCTGGATGCTCCTATTGAAAAAGGTGAGGTAGAGGCAGTTATTGCTGATTTTAAAAAAATTACAAAACCCCAGGCAATGATGGACTGCCAGGGGAATTTTATAAGGCCTATAAGCATATATTATCTGATCATATAACTCAACTTTGCAATGATGCTCTTCATACTGGTACATTACCACCTTCTTGGAACGAGGCTAATGTGATCTTAATTCCAAAGCAAGGGAAAGATATGACGGACCCTGGTTCCTATCGACCCATTAGTTTGTTGAACCAAGATGCAAAGCTCTTCTTGGCTATTTTAGCATCACGCTTAAGTAAAATTATACATAAATATATAAATGAAAACCAAACTGGATTTATACCCCAGAGGAACATGGCCGATAATATTTGCAAATCACTTAATATAGTTAATTTTGGTAGGAAAAAAATCTTTAATCTCAATGCTTCTTTCACTTGATATACAGAAAGCGTTTGATACCGTGGAACCATCTTATTTGTATAAATTGCTGGAAATTATGGATTTTGGTGTCAATTTTCGCAATAGGGTATCATCTCTATATGCCTCACCACAAGTAAAGCTAAAAATCGATGGTAGTCTTTCTGCATCCTTTCAGCCCTCGAGAGGCACTAGACAGGGCTGTCCACTTTCGCCTTTGCTTTTTCCATTATGCATAGAACCCCTAGCGATAGCCATTAGAAATAACAAACACATTCAAGGGATTTTAATAAATGGACATGAATTTAAGGTTAATATGTTTGCAGATGACACTGTATTGTTTTTAACTAATCCCATATCTTCTCTGAAACATACAATGACAGAACTAGATATTTTTGCTTCAGTTTCGGGTCTCCAAATTAACCAATTGAAGACAGAAATATATCCCATTCACTTACCTGTAGACTTAATTGATTCTATTAAAAAACAGTATTGCCCCCCAAGCCAGAATAATGAGGCAGACACAAGTGTTGGGTTTTAACTATAGGGCCACTTTATTAATTGACAACCTTAACTGGAATCAAAGGCAAGGACAACACAGCTTGCGGTATGGTCAAGGCCAGAGGTCGAGGACCCCTCCCTTACCTCTTCAATAGGGCAAGCCACCCTGCCCTGGATGAGAGCCCATCGCAGGGGCTCCCACCCAGCCAGCAAGCCATTGCAGGACAACCCTGTAGCCCCATCCCCCAAGCCGCAAGGTTCAAAGAGAGGACCTAAACAGGGCCGTCCTGAAGGCAGTCCATTTTCCTTGCCCCATGTCACAAGGCACAAAGACTGTACTCACAGGACCCCTTCAACCCCAAATGAGGGGTGTCAGCTGTATACCGCATAGCAACCTGTATACCGCATAGCAACCTGCCAGAACAAAAGTGACTGACCTAACTAACCAACTCACCCTTATAAACACCTGCATCACTGTTGCAGTACAGGGTAGGCAAAAACACATCTCCCAATAGCCAATCAGGAAGGGGTGAAAAATTCCTACCCGACCCCCGAAATCTGAGCAACCAGCAAATGCTTGCACTACAAACAGGGCGGGAGGGTGGACTGACGATTGCGCAGGACTGCTGCGGAGGAAAGGCGGGGCCAGGCTTTAAGCCCTCTTAGCCCCACCCCCTCCTGATGCCTATTTCTGGCGCTTTTGGTGCCTAAAACCCAGCCTGCCTCTATCAAGCTGGGAGGCAAAGATGCCCCTCCAGCCCAACGGCCAGAACGTCCATGGGCTGTTGAATCGTATTCTTTTAAATGGATACAAAAAATCATGGAGACACTTAGGTGTTGAAATCCCGCTGCATTTAGATAACCTATTTAAAGCAAATTTTGTTGAGTTACAACATACGATTCATCAACAAGTAAAAGAGTGGTCCAAGCTAAAGATCTCTTGGCTTGAAAAAATGGATATTATAAAGGTTTTTATTTTACCATGCTTTATTTTTTTTATTTCGGACTCTACCTATTTTTATACCTATTCAAAAAATTAAGAAATGGCAAAAACTTTCAAATGATTTTATTTGGAATATGAAGGCACCACAAATATCATTTGATACTCTGTTCCGTAATCATACGGCTGAAGGCATGGCATACCCTAATTTGTTGTTTTATCATGATGCAGCACAACTAACCAATTTGATAAAACTTCTAAATGTCCCCTCAGCTCCTGAATGGTATATAATAGAGCAGGCTTTTTCTCCAAAGCAATCATTACCAGAAGTCATATGGCAGTCTAAATCAAACCGTACCTTTGAATTACAAGAAAACCCTTTCTTATGGAATACATTGTTAGTTTGGGATCACCACCAGAGTAAACTTGCTCCACAAACATCTCCATTAGCAATTTTTACTGAACAAAGTTGATTTCCACCTGTGAATGCCAACAAAATATATACTATCTTTAAATATAAACAAGTTAACAAAATAATAGACTTAACAAAAGATAGTAAATTGCTCCAGAAAAAAGACTTGGAGAACTTACTTTCCAGCTCTGTCCCATGGTATCTGTATCTCCAGCTGAGTCATATGTTCCATTCTTTGTCTGTTCAGGAAGGTTTTAAGAGGCCTCTTACTTCTTTTGAGCAATTATTGAAACAAAAATGCTTAGGATATAAGGGTTTTATTTCTATTCTATATGATATCCTACTTCAAACAACTTATAACAAAGTACCATCCTATGTGAATAGTTGGACAAGAGGAGGAGATATATTCCTTAATTTGGATGAATGGTCTACTATTTGGAAATCTAAGGTTTTTCATGATAAAAATATAATAATTAGAAGTCAATTGTTTAAAACGATTTCGAAATGGTATTTAACTCCAGTCCGAGTACACTATATCACAAAGAAGGCCTCTCCTAATTGCTGGAGGGAATGTGGTGAGAGGGGTACATACTGGCATGTTTGGTGGGACTATATTCACGTGCAAAACTTTTGGAAAACTGTTGTTTTAATTATTTCACAGATTACCAATTATTCAATACCGTTAGATCCTAAGATTTTATTATTTAACTTATGGCCCCAATTGGGCATTGAGGCTGCCACAAAAACCCTTATGGAATATCTCTGTGCAGCAGCTAGGATGACGTTAGCAAAATTTTGGAAAAGTTCTAGTCCAATATCAGTTAATACTTGGATTTTAAAAATTAGTGAACTGTGTATGTTAGATAAGATTACTGAATATTTGAGACAAAAAATTATGAAAATTATCACTCTAGTTTTACTGCAACTTGGTTTCAATTTTTAGACTTTCTATCAGATAAGGAAGATTTTGCTTCTACATTAAATGCAATTCTTATCTTGTAACAGTTGAGATGCATTTGATACTTTACTTATCTAATTACATTTCTCTCTCTTTTTTCTTGTAAATTTTACCTGCTATAGTTATATTTGTAACTAGTTTGATTTTGTTGTTGTTGTTGTTGTTCATTATACAAAGTAGTTGTTATATAATATTGCATTTAAAAATTGTTATAATTGTTCTGTTTCTCTATTGTTAAACATTCAATAAAATATTAAAATTAAAAAAAGTATGTTTTTATTTTAAGTTAAAAAAACCCTTTATGTTTGTGTCCTTTATAAAGTTTATATCTCCGCTACCTGGCATTACATTTTATGACACACATGGCCCAGCCCAACAAGGTCTCATTTATGTCAGATCCGGTCCTCATAACAAATGAGTTCGACACCCATGTGCTAGAGCCCTGCCCATAATAAATAAATAAATAAATAACGGGACTAATAAATACAATGCAAAGTAGCAGCCATGGATAGGGAAAAATTAAATTCTTAACTAAAACCTGTTATGGATGCAAGTATGAATCACACATTTATTAAAGACAAGATTATAATATAGTGTTTACTCATGTCAATTTCTTTACCTTTCTGTCTTTCAGTCTTTCAAATATACAAAAGCTGCAGCAGGGTATATCTTCCTTGAGTTCTAAGCATTGCACAGTAATGTTTTTACAAAAGAGAATGCAACCTTTCCAAGACTCAAGACAGAAGCAATTTATATGAGTATCATAGACTCTCACAAACATACACAAAGAATGCTGGCTTATACTTCTGAATTACATTCTTAGGATGAAATCTTTTGAGCTGTATACATTCATTATTTTTCTTTTCTTTCAAAACACAGTTCTGAAGAAAACCTGAACTGCCTCTTCAACTATTATTTAAATGACAAGTTTTACCATCTTTGTGTAAAGTTATAATCCATTCTTAGAATGAATTGAAAAGTAATATCTAGGAATACATGTGTGGGTGTGCAAGAAAGAGAGAATAAGGGAGAGAGGGAGAGAGACACAGAGAGAGACTATACCAGGGAAATGTTTCCCTTTCAAAACTGATGATGGTTTAAGTAGCATTTCTTTTATAGTTTGGTTTCACAAAATACCATTCTCTTTTCTTTTTCATAGCATGTATCCAAACAAATACATCATTGGTAAAATACAGATAGTTTTTCTTTATTATGCAATATGCTAAAATGTACCCAAAATGGTGGTAAATGAAATCAGATCAATTTTCTGGAAGGAGTTCTATCCTGGTCGAACTCTGCACCTCCCACTCAGAAGTTGCAAAGCTCAAGTTGTTCAAGAAGCAGTGGTGGTTCCAACATCCACTGATCATTTGATTCTTTCCCAGTTCTTTCCAGACAGATTGCAGAATTCAACAGTATTTAAAGAAGAAATTAAAGTAAGTTATTTTCACATTGAACTTACACTATCTGTCCTTGGTAGATTTGTGTAGCATTTCTCTGAGAAGGATGACATGGCACACTGGGACTTTGTTAATGGAAGGGTAACAACTTTTGTCATATTATTGAATTCTGGAGAAATAAGGCAGTCTCCTCTACATCATTATGCCAATTGGTCCAAACATAGATGCCTGTCCAATGTCCACTCTCATGCAATTTAGCTCATTGTGGTTTCTGTTGGCTTCACTGCACTACATGATGAAAATATGAGACTGCAAGGAAGCCTCTGTCCCCCAAGAGAACAATGTATTCCACGTCATGTCAGTCCTATGGTGCAAGCCCTGTCCCACACCCAAATTTAGTAGATTCCTTAGAGCAGCCATTTATCCTGACCCTCTGGCTCTGAATTCTGCAGCTTAGTATTTGTGATAGCATGATGATGACGATGATGATGATGATGAAATGTCACAGATATTTGATTGGTAGATGGTGTTCTCCAATTCGAGATCTATCCAAGTTCTTGGGAATTGCAGATGTATCTTTGCAGGATTCTTGCTGTTCCAAGCAACACTGTCTTCTATAGCTCAATGCCCAGAATGTCCTGGTGGTTCTTGATACTTCTAGGAACTGCTCCAAGGGCTCCAGTGACAACTGCCACAATGTTAATATTCCCTCGGAGGTACTCTAACTTTGTTTGTAGGTCTTTTTTTTTTTTTTTGGTTTGGTTTCTATTCTGCTGCCTCCTGGGACTGCAATGTCACTGATCTAAACTCTATTTCTCATTTTTCCCCCTGTAATGGTAATATCAGGGTGTTATGCTGCAAGTGTTTATCTGTTTTTAATTGGAAGTCCCAAAGAATCTTTGTTTCATCATTTTCCATGCTCTTCTCTGGTTTGTACATCCACAAATTTCTGGGTGATGGTAAACTACACTTCTTACAAAGATTCCAGTGCAACATAGCTGCAACTCTATTGTGATGTTCTTCATAGTCAGTTTGAGCTATTTTACTGCAGGAAGAAGAAGCTGCTGCTGCTGCTGCTGCTGCTGCTGCTGCTGCTGAACAACTTACACTTATGCCCTTGCTTGGTCTATGAAATCATTATGTGTTCTGGGGAAGGCAATTTGGAATGGTTGGAATGCTCTTCTTTTGGCCAATCTAGAACAGTGAATAGAAAAATTCTCACAAGTCTTCCATCAGCACTTTTCATCATCTCAGGCTCATCAAGAAACCAAGACTGGGTTCTGCAGAGAAAGAAGACCACATATAAGAGTGATCCCATAAATTAGCCAGTGGTTTAACAGGAATTTCATCCATGTCACCAGGAATCTTCTCAAAGGTAGTCAAAAGCCATTCAGACACTCCTTAATGGATGCCTCCACCTTGTGCATATAGGGCTTAGTAACTTAACGTATTATTCTAATACATCAAATTAATTTATTTCTGAAATACCTAAAGCTTGCCCTGTATGAAACAGAGGAGTGATGCAATTTTTTTAAAAAAATAAGGAAGACAGCTTATTCTCATTGTAAAGTTATTTATTTATTTAGAATTTTGCTATGCAAACTCTTCAGAGTCTGAAATTTCAAATAAAAAATATCCTCAGGTTTTAACTATTTTTCTGAACATGTTTAGTACACAGAAATGGAACATTACAGCTTTCCAGTTTAAAACACACACACACACATACAAAACCCAAGGGTTTCGAATTTAAACCATCATTCTTAATTAGTATTACAGTAACTGATTCTATTTAACTGCCATCTCTATGGTAACACATTTCTTATTCTTTCATTCATAAATTATAGATATTGTTTTAAATCATCTTTGGAAGATCAAGAATCCCCAAATACTTCTTTATCTGTATTCTGGTTTATGTGCCAATAGATTTTGTTCGCTTGACTTACATCCTGAAAAAGTATCTTGTTATCAAGACATTTATGATCTTTTAGTCATTAATCACTTTAAACAAATAGTGGTAGCACTAACACAGAATGGTGATGTGATAGTCTAAGGACAAAAACATTTGGAAGGTACTTGGCATCTATTATTAAATGAATTGGAAATGATCACTTGTTACCAGAGATGATTAAGGAGGATTGCATATTTTACTTGCAAATTGGACACAGTTGGCAAGTTAACCTGCATAGGTTTCATTGCAGTTGAAGTGCCATCTTAGTCTGGTGTGCATGTTTGAAATTTGAATGCATGGACTATGATGCTCTGGTTGTGAAATGAATGAAGTGGTAGTTGCATGTACATAAGAGATATCAAGTGTCTTTTGCAATTCTTATCCCATTATACAGGGAATTTTGCATATACTCATGAAATAGAATCTGCTAAGCAAAAACATGTAAAGTAATCTCACCTAGTACCAAATGCTTCTTTCAGTACATGAGAACATTCAGCATATCCTCAAAAAAGTGAAATAAGGCATGCAGTAGCAGGGAGAAATTCAGCTTATGCTTGCCCCATACATTAATGATTTTTGTTATTTTTTTCTTGGCTACAGTGCCATATTAGTACCATATAGTGCCATATCTGCATCAGAGTAGTATTAGAAAGAGGAGATACTTCATATTCCTGGGTCAAGCTTGTAAAGTCAGCCATTTGTCCTTGTGATATCAAACTGAAAAGAGGGTAAGGAACCTAGGAGATGGTGGCAGCTACCAAAGGGAAAGGCTCCCCTACAAAAGCTTTTGAGGGTGAGCTGGGGAGGGTGGATTTAGGGAGCCTAACTGTGAAAGTTGAGTTTCCTTTGGCAAAAATGTCTCCCTCCCCCCTGGCTTTTCAGGGGGTTGGGTCTCATCTGCCTGTTTGCGGTCTAGTTACATATTTAGGGAGTGAGAGTGGTCTGTCACATACTGGAGGCGGAAATGTTACAAGGACACCCTCTGTAACCCACTCAGAAAACCAGAAGGCAGGGACATGGCAGTGAAGTGTAAAACCAGTGATAGTAAACCCCCTTCTCTAGTTTTGAGACAAAGGGCTTCTCCAGGATGTGGGGGGGTATTGGTAAGGGAGGAAGGGAAGACTTGGGGATCTGTATTTTTTAAAATGGAGGTTGATAAAGTTAGATTAATTAGCACAGGAGAACACTGTTTTTAAACCATCTGTAGAAAAGCATTATAGAAACATTTGCTGCATGCTGAAGCATTTCTTGTTCAAACTGTTCCCATCATATTTAGAACATCTGTGTAGCTCCTTCACCCTAAGTTGAATTCACCTTATATTATACGCTATGCCCATACAGCTTTTGACTTCTTTTCTATTTCATTTCACAACAACAACAACAAAAGCCAGACTTTGTTGAAAAGGAAAAAGAATGAGAAAATGGGAGACTGCAAGTGAGATAGACACCACAACACTGTGATCAGTACTCTGAAAAATAAGGAGCGGTAGTACACTTTTTGCATGATCTTTTGTAAATATCAACAAATCTACAGCAACAGGGGCTAAAAGATTATGACAGTCATGCTTTATACCCCTAGGAAAGCAACAGGAGGAAATCAAGCTGCAAAGTACATTTGGGTCAAGGCCCATATCAATAGCAATATGATGAAGTTTGAAAAAAGGAACAGCAGGCACCTTAGATTAAGTTCAAAAGAAGTATGGAACAAAAAACACAGTTTATTTCTTTTCTGGCCTTTTTGGCCAGAAAATCCTGAGTGATTTGTGAAGAAAGTCCTTAGGGGATATACGATAGTATGAAAGAATAGGCTTCCAATGTAGTATTTAAAAAAAAAGAAAAAAGAATTCATAACAGCAAATACAACACACAAAACAGCTCCTTCCTCCTGGATTGCACACTAAAATTTACTGTAAATAATCAGCTAGTCCAGGTGAAACTGGAGAATCTACCAATTTTGTTTGTTTTTTGCTTGCTTTTGCCCTTCCTCTAAGGAAGATGGCGTAGCATACATGGTTCAGTTTTCCTATTGTATCTTTGCACAACCCTGTGAGGTAGGTTAGGCTGAGAGACAATATTTGACCCAAGGTGTCAGAACCGTGGGGCAATCAATTCCCAACAACAGTCATTCAGAGAATTAAAGTTTATTGAGACATTGAAGGTATCCAGTCTCTTAACATTTTTGTTAGAAGTAACCCAAAAGCGCATGAAGTTAGCATTTATACCAAGCCCCCCCCCTCGCTATTCTAATGGCCTAGAGCCGATCATACTAAGATAGAATCCTGCCAGAATATAATGGTTCATTATTCCCAAGAGAAAGCTGACACCAGGAGCTCAAGTTCATGTATCTGTATCTAGGGAGATGGGAAAGGGAGCAGGGGCAAAGGAAGCAAAAACAAAAGCGAACATTCCAGACCTCATCCCATCACCCATGGCAACCAAGCCCAATGCAATGGGTGGATTGACGCAAGGTCACCCAGGAACTTCATGGCTAAATGGGGATTTGAACCTTGTAGCCTGACATTCTAACCACAGTGTCACATTGTTATATCGGATGACCTTCCAAATCTGTATTTGTTATATAATTTTTTTAAAAGAGCAATGACTAGTCCACAAGACAGACTAGGCATGGTAGTTTTTTAACACATAGATCCTTGCTAAGGCATTTGAGGATCAAAATAATGCTGAGCTAGGATTTGTATACAGCAATCTAGATATTTTTTATAGTGTAGACATGCAGCTGGAGTCCAAACAAGTTAGATTTGTATTCAGAGTATTGGCTGGAAAAGACATTAAAGAGCCTGTAAATACCAAACAAAGGCATTGAGTAGGTATCCCAACGCAGAATTATTTCTTTCCAGTCATGGCCCTTTATGAAACAAAAATGATTCACCAGTCATCCTAGCCCTCACTGTATGGGTACCTTGACTAAAAGCTTAACTCTGACTTCTCAGATACACATGAAACTGGCTAGCTCATACCATGGACACATCTGTTGGGCAGCTGTTAGTGTAACAGAAGTATGATCTGAAAGGGTCAAATAACTATTTCAGACAGGTGGTCTCTGATTATATTGTCTCCAAGGTATACAAAAATATTTGAATTCAAGAATAAAATGCTAATTTTAACACCTGAAATTACACCTCTGCTCTTTGGGGTATCACTTTTAACAACTAAGCAGCACAGCTGTTTGATATAACATGGTTGCTCTGTTTTGAATCGTGTTGTTAAATTCTTATTTAGGTGCCCTTTAAATGTTACCCTACTATTAAAATATCTGTTCTGTGCAAGGGCCTTTGCACTCCTGACTGTAGTCTTCAGGTCTATTAAATGTTACTCCAGCCTCAAAGAAGCTGCTCAAAAATGGCTCTGTTCTGTGTCAGGACTCATGTAATTAGTCCCCACCCATGTCTTTGGGTCAATTAAGCATTACTCCAATCTCACAGAGGCAGCGGATGGGGGGGTGGATGACTCTAACACAGCTAAGATATTATTATTTCCTACAGGACTCTAACTAAGAACCAGATTTAAGGACCAAGAAATGGGAATTTATGGGAGCCCATATTCCATGGAATATCATACCAAGTTGGACATATATAGATGGAACACCCCAAGAGAACACACACACACACAAAATAAGGTCAATATTTGTTCACCAAGCAAAAATTCTTTACAAGGAAATGAGAGATTTGTATATCACTCTCATTTATCACTCAATGTACATATATTATTATTTACACACCTATACACAATATCCTGTCCTATTATATAAAAGGGTAGTGGTCTGGCAAGGTTCTATGCTTGGCAAAATCAGTTCACTCCCTGATATGTCACTCAGAAGCTGTGTTGCCTGAGTTCTCTCCCACCCACTGCAGCCTAGGCCACTCTTCTCTGATTGGGCCAGCATTTCAAGCTCATTTGCATATGGAAGCTGCTTGGACTTCACTCCATTCCACACCTCAAACTCCCCCCCCCGCAAGACAGTTAGAATTCTCAGTTGCTTATGTGACCTGTTGTATTCTGAGGTAAAATATGTCCTCACTCACAACGCTTCCCCTTCAAAATAAACAAATCCAATAACACAACCATGCCACACCACAAAAAAGACAGATCACACCACAAGCAGAATACCACAAGGTGAAAAAAGCTCTGGTACTAATTCAAAATGCTGGGGATGAGCAGGGGATGCTGGCAGGGGATGCTGTGAGTGTAGAAAATGATTTATCGACACAGTAGTGTTTTGGAAAATCTTTAGGAATTGTTTGGTGCATTTACCATGGGACACTGTTATATATCTGCATACATGACAGAGCTAGGATCTAAAGTCCTATTCAAGCCTGGCATCCTAAACCATAACAGCTGATTGGACACTCTGTGCAGCAATCCAATCAGGATTAAGAAAGGTACTGGAGGGAGATAACTGGATTGGTCTTTTGTTGTGTCCACTGACCGCCATAGGCATCAGCGACAGAGCCTGAACTTGAGTCCCGGAGAACAATGGGACTGAGGCTCCTGGCTCCAGCTAAAGGGGACCAATGGGAATGGCGGCGGGAATTCAAACCCGCCAATGGTACCAGGGGGCATTCCCCTTAGCTTGTATATAGTTGGCCACCTGGCCAGGTAACTTTGTCTTGTTGTATAATAGCAAACCATGCTGATCACTACATCATTGTCTGTGGTTTCATTATGCGTCTAACCCACTATACAACATCTTTATGTACATAGTTTAATTGGTTCTTATTGTAAATAGGGGCATGGCTTTGTCAGCCTGGACAGTTTAAAAAGAGGGCCTGTTGCCCTTCTGTTTTTGTGTCATTCTTACCTGTTGAATAAAGCTGAATCACTGTTGAGACCTGCTACCTCGAGAGTCATACTAACAACTGGCAATGAGGATGGGATTATAACGGGTAGGCAGCCCCATTGAACACTGCAGCAACGGTGGATGAAGCTGATCTCCCTGGAGCCCCGGAGGAAGAAGAACGACACCCCGCCAATCCATCAGCAGAACCGGTAAAGGAGATGGCAGCCAGCACAAAGTTCGAGGTGTTCAAACCGGAGCTGGAGAACTGGAATTCGTATATAACGTGATTTGAGTTCCATTTACGAGCTAATCAGATCACCAAAGAAGCCACGAAGATGGCAATGCTGCTCAGTTCCTGTGGTCGAGCCGTGTTTGACATGGCCAGGTCTCTGATAGCCCCGGCAGACATCCTCACGGCGTCATTTGCTGATATCACTAATAAACTAAAAAAATCACTTCACACCCAAGCCGTCGCAGATTGCCTGTCGGCATGCTTACTACAAGCGGGACTAGGGGCTGAGTGGGTCCATAGCTGAGTATGTTACTGCGCTGAGGAAGGCAGCCAGGACCTGCAATTTCCCTGACCTAGAGGCGGTGTTGCTTGATAGGTTGGTGTGCGGCCTATGCAATGAGAAGCTACAACAAAGGCTGTTTGTGAAAACCGAACTCACCTATGCCACGGTCTACGCTGAGGCCATTGCTGCAGAAGCTGCAGAGAGGTCGACCAGGGAGGGAGATAGGCCGATAGCCTGCCCCGTCAGAGAAGACGGTACACCACAACTCCGATACCGACTCCGAGGGTGAGCTTGGTCCTGTCACCTGTTTTGGCCTTTGGGAGAAAATACATTGGGGCCAGTCCTGATAGGGTTGCCAACTCCAGGTGGGAAATTCCTGGAGATTTGAGGGATAGAGCCTGAAGAGGGTGAGATTTCAGGAGGAGTGAGACCTCAGACAGGTACAATGCCATCAAACTAGCCATTCCATTCTGGGAAACCATTGTTGCCAATCTCCAGGTGGGGGCTGGAGACCAATCAGAATTACAACTGCTCTCCAGGAGGGAGGGGGGAGGAGATGGAAAGCTGAGGACAGGGGGCAGATAACGGTAGGTTGACAATTGGCTGGGAGGGAGATAGGGTTGCCAACTCCAGGTTGAGAAATTTCTGGAGATTTGAGGGGTGGAGTCTGGAGATGGTGAGGTTTGAGGAGGGGTGGGGTCTCAGACAGGAACAATGCCATAGACTCTGCCTTCCAAACCAGCCAGTCCCTCATAGGGAACCATTGTTGCCAATCTCCAGGTGAGGGCTAGAGACCACTCAGAATTACAACTGCTCTGCAGGAGGGAGGGCAGTTAACAGTAGGTTGATGGTTAGCTGGGAAGGAGATGAGGTTGCTAACTCCAGATATGGAAATTCCTGGGGATTTGAGGGGTGGGACCTGGAGAGGGTGGGGTTTGAGGAGGGGTGGGACCTCAGGCAGGTAGAATACCATAGACTCCACCCTCCAAACCAGCCATTTCATCCTGGGTAACAATTGTTGCCAATCTCCAGGTGAGGGCTGGAGATCACTCAAAACTACAACTGCTCTTCAGGTAGCAGAGATCAATTCCTCTGGAGAAAATGGTGGACTCTGCCATTATACCCTACTGAGGTCACCACAGCAAATTCACACTTTGTACCCAAAGCTGGGGCACTCTCCCAGAGCCTCTTTCTAGAGTCTGTTGTATTTATTTCCACAATGGGCCTTATTCCTAGTATGTGTTATATTGCTATTATTTAGATGCATACACAAAACATATGTATTACTTGGAACCAATCAAATTGACAGCTACAAGTATGTTAAGGTGTAAAAAATATGACTGCTTACTTTGGTAGTGGTTCATATATAAGCTACAGCCATTAAAACAATTGGGGGTTAAGACTGCCTTTGCTGTGTTTTCTCTGCAACCATGAACAAACTAGGGAACAAAAAGCATGAGTAACATGCTTCTGATATAGCAAATTGCTCTTTATTTAAAGAAGCTTTTTTAAAAAATGTGAACACCATTTTAAAGCCTGTCAAAGACAGCATGCAAAGATAAAAATAAAAGTGTCAGGCTTAAAAAAAACCTGTTCTTTTCCTCTTTTCTTTTCCTCTGAATTAATTTGCGCATCAGTCAAAAATCTGTCAGTGCACGTGCAATGTAAGTGACATGACTTAAGCTACTAAAAGCAGAGGAAAATAACAAATAGAACTAAATGCTAAGAAGAGAAAAGTGACAGCTATTATATGTATTCAGTTCTAACAATTCACTCCCAAACTGATGAAGAAATGGTGACAGAACTGCCAATTATAATTGAGTGAAGTGTAAACAGAGATACAAAGTCTGCCAAGCAGAACTGCAACCAGGTGGCAATGCTCTTTTTTTGACACACCCATCCTGCAAGTGTCAGAACCCTTACAAAGCTTCTTAGAATCCTGATACCAGAGTATAGTAAGTGTGGCTCATTAGTGCCAAGCATGGAAGGACTAACTTTCCTGGGGCAAGGTAAAGGGGCAGATGAAATCCTTCAGGGATAAACCTGAGACTGCCACTCGGCCTGGGTTTACTGTGCCTGAGCTTCTAATAAATCCAAATTCTCAGGGATTCCAGATGGCAACTCAGGATCTTACTTCAAAGACCAAGTGTAAGGAAACAAATAAACTCACCTCCTCACTAAAGGCCTACAACAAATTCTTAAAGGTCACTTTTCTTCAGAAAATGAACTCTACAGAGTGGAAGATTTTACAGTTAGAGAATTGCGAAATTAGAATTAGGAATCATTTTGAATTTTTCATCCCAGCTGTTTCATCCACCAATGATGCAAATTAAACCTGTAATAGCTTGTTTTTATATACTTTGTTAAATATTACTACCTAGTGTTTCAGTCTAAAGAGACCCAAGGCCACTTACAACAATTAAAACATGCAATGGCTTGAATCCTGTGAACCATGAGCAGAAAGTGCTGACAGTCCTCCTGTATCTCCCCTACCTTCTCCTCCTTGCTGGAGCCATTTCCAACCCAGGGAAGTTGAATCCTGGGAACCAAACTATGTTACAACACTCACATGTCCAAACTGTGGTTGCCAATGCCATTTTAGAGGAAAATTTAGCTGTTTAAAAAGTTGCTGCATCTGATTAGGAAACAGGATGTTCCAGCACTTGTAAAGGTGTGTAGGGGGGAAACCAAGATCACCTGACGCTGCTGCAGTGTGGACCTAATCAGGAATGGGCCCTTGCAGCAATTTTTAAATGGCTAAATTTTCCTCTAAAATGGCATTGGCAACCCTGGATTGGACCAATGGCTGCCATAATGTGTAATTTGGCCCATGGGGTAGAGGGCCTAATGTGTACTAATTGCATGTGTACTAATTGCAATGCTTGAGCTGTATTTAGGGTTGCCAGACCCCCGACTGATGTGGAGGTCCTCCATTGCCAGGCCCTGCCCCCCAGTCACCCATCAGATGGCCAGCAAGGGGACTTTCTAGTAAAAAGAGAAAGTCTCAGGCTTCATTGCTAGCATTGCACAGGAAGTGATGGCATTGTGCCAATAACTTCTGGGTGATGCCTCAGTTGGTTCATTCCCGGACTCATGCAATGGAGGTCCTGGTAGTTCCTCATCTGACTAGTCCATGAACGACTGCCGATGGCCAGGCTCTGCTGGCAGGGTCCAGCTGTGGAGTTGATTGGTGTGCCTTTCCAGGCTGTGCCCATCTTCCATTGTTACCTCACAGGACACAGGCCCAGTGGCTCTGACCACCCTGGCTGGAATCCAAGCTGGTCCACTGGAGAAATTCCTTGCATAGACGGGGTCACCTGGGAAGAAACCATGGGGCACTTCTTGGCTGACTGTGGGCATTCCTCTGGGGCATGGTCTGGGTGCATCTGGTCTAAGTGGGTGGTTAGGTGGCAACCCATAAGGAGTTCTGCAGGGCTGAGGCCAGTCGCGGTGCTGGGGGTTGTATGGTGAACAAAGAGGAGGGCCACCAGCCGGTGATCCAAGTCACCATGGATGATCTACCAGAGGTAGTCCTTTGTGACCCTACCAGTCTTTCTGCTTGGCCATTGGTGGCTGGATGGAAGGGGGGCAAACAAACATGCCTGATTAGGTAGCGGTCAAGGAATTCTTGAAACTCGCTGGAGGTGAAGACCATCCCGTTGTCCATGATGATGGTGTCTGGGAGGTTGTGGGTGCTTAGGATCCAGTGGAGTGCCCAAATGGCTGCCTTGGAAGAGGTGGAAGCAACCAGCACTACCTCCAACCATTTAGTGTAGGAAGCCACCAACATGAAGAAAAGCTGTCCTTGGAAGGGTCCCATAAAATCTAGATGTAGGCAGGACCAGGGTTTGTTGCTGGATTCCCAGTGTTGCACAGTGGCCCTCGGAGGCTCTGAGTGGGTTTCTTGGCAGGCCCGGCAACATTTAACACAGTCCTCCATCTCCACGTCCAAGCTGGGCCACCAAACATAACTGCAGGCTAGCACCTTCATGCTCACGATTCCAGGGTGCGTGTTGTGCAAAGCCGTGAGTACTTGCTGGTGCAGTAGGCCTGGAACTACTGCCCAGCTTCCCCACAAACAGGTACCCCTTGTGTGTGGAGAGTTCCTCCCTATGGGAGGAGAATGCTACAAATTCTGCACCCACCTGGCTGGTGGGCCAACCCCTCCCCACCCAGTCCAAAACCCAGGAGAGGATGTGGTCCCTGGCTGTGTGTCAGGCCACATCTGCTACCTGGAGTGGGCAGTCCGGTAAGTCCTCAAGCATCAGAATTTGGTGTGCCGAGGGGGGGTCCGGATTGCAGGACAGAAGTGGCAAATGGCTGAGGGCATCTGTGTGGCCCATCGCCTTCCCCAGGCAGTAGATGAGCATGTAGGTATAGCTGGAGAGGAAGATCAACCAGCGCAAAACTCGAGGTGACAGCCTTTGTGGCGTCTGCCAATACAGGACCAGTAGGCCCAGCAGCGGCTTGTGGTCGGTTGCTATGGTGAAAGCCTGTCCATAGAGGTAATCATGGAACTTTTTTACACCCGCCACAATTGCCAAGACCTCTTTGTCTATCTGGGTGTAATTCTGCTCGGCCGGGAACAAGGTGCGGGAGTAGCAAGCTACTGGGACCTCTCTGCCATCAAAGAGCTGGTGGCTGAGGACCACCCCCACCCCATAGGGGGAAGCATCACAAGCGAGGACAACTGGCAACAATTCATTGAAGTGGGCCAGGACAGAATTCAAAGTAAAAACCTCTTTCATAGCCTGGAATGTGGTGGCTTGTGGCCCCAGACCCAGGGAGCCCCTTTATCGAGAAGCCGGTGAAGGGGCTCTGTGACTGCTGCTTTGTGCGGCAGGAAGGAGTGATAAAAATTCAATAAGCCCAAGAAGACTTGGAGCTCCAGCTTAGACGTAGGGGCAGGGGAGTTAACAGTGGCTTGAATCTTGTCAGGAGTGGGATAGATGCCCTGCACATCGACAGAGAAGCCCAAGAACTCCACATGCGGAACCTCCAGGAGGCATTTCTCCCTCTCTACCTTCAGTTCGGCAGCTTGGAACCTCTGCAAGATGGTGCGCAGATGGATGGTGAAGTCCTCTTCTCTGGGTGCGGTGATTAGAATGTCATCGAAGAAGGGCTGAACCTGAGGAATTCCTTTGAGGAGAAAGTCCATTCAGTTTTGGAAAATTCCCAGGGCCACGCTGACCCTGAACTGTAGCTGCTGCACCCAGAATGCACCTCTGTGTGTCACAATCGTTTGCGCCTCTGCCGTCGCATCATCTACGGGGAGCTGTTGGTATGCTTTGGTCAAGTCCAGCTTCCCAAAAACCTTGGCACTTGCCCAGGAAGCCAGGATGTGGCTAACCACCAGAACCAGGTATGCGTGGCCCTGCAGAGCCTTGTTAATTGTGCATTTATAATCTGCACAGATGCGGGTATCCCCATTGGGCTTCACTGGGGTCACAATGAGGGTCACCCATAAGGCATGGGGGACGGGTTCTAGGACCCCTTAGGAGACCAGCTTCTCCAACTCTGTATCTATATTTGGCCTGAGAGTGAAGGGGATCTCCCTGGCCTTCAGCCATATGGACCATATGCCTGGGTTGAGCTGTAGGGTGACCAATGGCCCAGAGTAACACCCAAGCGTCCCATCAAAAACTGCAGGGAACTTGTCACACACACCTTGAAAGTCTTTTTGATTCATGTGGTTCACCCCGGTCACCCCAATTCCCAGTGGCTCAAACCATGCCAGTCCTATGAGGCTCATGAACTTCCCTTTAACCATGAGCAAGTCCAGCAGACCTTCAAAGTTGTGGTACTGCACCCTGAACTTTCCCTCCCCCAAGATTCTTTGAAAAGTCCCATAGTGTAAATCCGACTAGCTGCAGGGTGGTACCCCCGTGTGGACATAGTTTCTTAAATGTGTCCTCCAAAATGATTGAAAGGGAGGACCCAGTATCTAGCTCCATTGAGCAGGGGTGTCCCTCAATTAAGGCAATCATGGTAATTTTGTTGGGGGGACCTGGTACCTGGTGCTTCTGAATGGACATTGTGTTGAGTTCGGTGGAGTTTGAAGGGTTGGTGGTTGCCACTGGACGCCCCTGGTTTCCTTTGGCCCAACATGTTTGGGTGATGCGGCCAACCTTCCTGCAGCGTTGGCATGTGGTGTCTCAGAACCAGCAGGATTTCTGCTCATGTTGATCCCCACAGCTGGCGCATGTGGGAGAGGTGGTGCAATATGATGTTGTTGACAGTCACTGGGGTGCTGTTGGTGAGCATCAGTGTGTGTGGCAATGGATTTGTAGGACCTCTTCTTCCTTATCCCTGGAGCTGGCCATGTGGTGGTTGGACTTGGTAGGCCCTTGCCAAGATGGCGGCCCATGAGATGACTGGGGGTCTTTCCCACCTCAGACCACTGCGGTGAACTGCTCGGTGTCTTCCACAGCTAGGGCCATCTCCAGGGATTCCTTGAAATTGGGATCCCCTTTTCTGAGGCTCTTTTGTTGGATCCTCTCATCCAAGAGACCGCAGACCAGCCGGTCCCATAGGGAATCTTTGAGGGCAGGGAAGTTACAGTGCCAGGTGATGTGGCATAGCACCATGACAAATTCTGATATGGGTTCAGTGGAGTCTGGTTCTGTGAGTGAAACACGTGGTGGGCCATGATGACTGACGGCTTTGAGGAGAAGTGTTCCTTGAGTCAGTCAATGATCACCTTGTAGTCTGTGTCCTTGAGCTCCACTGGAGTGAGGAGGGAGTGGGCAATCTCGTATGTCAGACAGCCACTTATGTGGAAGAAGGTGGCACGCTTCATCTCGGCTGTCCATATGCCAGAGGATTCTAGGAAGAAGTTGAACCAGTCCATATAGGACTCCCAGTCCTCGGTGATGGCATCAAACACGTCAAAAGATCCAGGAGCAGCAGCCATCATCTCTGGAGTGGTGTGGTGCACGGGGTCCTGTGACTTGGTGTACGGTACATAGCTAGTTGGAGCCAGCTTACTCATCTAGATCCCACCTTCATCGCCAGTGAAATGTACTGGGTTCAGATGCGTAGAGTGATCAGCTCATTTTATTAAGTCATTTCAGCAGTGAGAACAAAGACAAAGACCCCTGACCAAAGCCAGGTTTTATGCCCAAAGGAAGTCATACCGAAAACACACCCTGTGATAGGCTATTTACACAAGGTTACCTTTCCAGGTAACCTTATTGGGCTATATTAGGATCCTACTGGTGCACTCCTAGGATCCTAGCCTGCTTTTATTATGGATCCAGGGCCGGCTCGCTCACTAGGCGAACTAGGCATTCGCCTAGAGCATGCTGGCCCTTAGGGGCACCAAACTGCACCTCCCCTCCCCCTGCCCCCACCAAAAGCTCCTGCTGGCTGCTGGCCACCGCCGTCTTTCTGGGCACATGCTGCTTCAGTGTGCCCCTTTGCTGCCCCTAGAGCAGTGGAAAGGTGCTCTTTAAAGTGTAATGCCTGCAGCACCTCCTGCATCGCCAGGAAATGGCTGCAAAAAGTTCCCTTGCCTCCTCCAGACCCCGGCAATGCACCTCTGACCTCCCCATGGCCTCCCCTTTCCCTGCTCTCCCCTGTGAAGCCCCGAGCCTCCCTCATGGAGGCAGAGGGCCAACAAGAGGGCAGTGTGGGAGGGGCGCCAGGAAGGGGGGCGGCAGAGGCCAGCAGGCAGTCCTTCCCTTCCATGGCTTGCCGGTGCACCCCGCAGCTGCAAGGCACGCAGGCAAGCCAGCGCTCAGATGGAAGGGACAGGGGTTTAAACCTCCTTCCCTTCCTTGGCTTGCCAAGGAAACAGCACGGGTGGGGGGCACCAGAAGGTGTCCTTGCCTAGTGTGCAAAAACACCTGGGGCTGGCCCTGTATGGATCTCAAGCTCAATACATTACAGAGAGAATTTACCACTTCTCCCTCACCACTGCAATTGCTCAGCCCGTATAGCTATTAGTATATATGAGTCACAGGGTCAGATATGGCTCAAAGAAGAGGGAGAAGGTAGAGATTCCATTAACTTTGTACTCTCTGGTCAGAGGATCCAACCAAGCATAAACAAAACAATTAACAAAAAAGCAACAAGATGGATCTTGGGCTGGTCCTGGATTCAATGGTTGGCTATTCAAAGGCTTAGGGCATAAGCTACAGACCTGCATCTCTGTCCATATCCAAACTTCACCCCTGTAATATATAAAAACAAAAATTCAGCCAAAATGTTACAGCTGGCATAGATGTTCTTCCACAATTAAAAAGGGCTAGATACCTAGTTTTTTAAAGGTAAAAGCAAGGAATTCATATCAGCTGGTAGACCATGGCTATAGATCATTACAATGTAATTGAACTGTAGCATTTTAACAATTGCTAATTTTTTAAGCCTGAAAAGGCCTCTGCTAGTGCAGTGAACAGGAAATGGTGTCAGGCAGGACGCTGAGACCAAGAAAGCACAAGGAAAATTGTTCTGTGGATGCTCCATTACTACTGTGAATACCTATAAGAGCTAGATGGAGAGTCATCGCTACATGGAAGCAGCCTCAACTGGCTAGACACCTATTTACTGATCTGATGGACATGGAAAGGAGAGAAGTTTGTTCTAACAGAAGGATGCAAAATGGTGGTAACTAAACATCTTAGCAATAACTGAGCCACATTTATGATTTTTTTTTCCAGTTTTGGATTTCCAGACAGGCATTCTTATAGCTTTAGTATTTTCTACTGGTGTGTCCAATTTAAATTTCCCCACAAGGTCCTCAAATCATCCCCAAATTTGCTACAGACCTTTAGAAATGGGGTTGCTAAACCATCTTTGTTGCCAATTATGTTACAGTTATTAAACCAAGTATACTTATTTCACTTATTCTTGTGAAGTTTAATTTCCTGTACATGGCTCCATTTAGAGTTCCCTCAAGGGATCTCTTTAATGTTGAAAGTTTGACTTTCTGCTGATATCTTTACCTCTAAAAATATAATTGTTAGATCTTTAACAAATTTCAGAATCTAAGATAACTATCAAGAACCTAAGCCTACATCCCCCTGGGGTCACAGCAAGTGAGTAGTGCCCTGGCCCGTGGGTCCTCAAGGTCATGTGTACACAAGTTTACAGACCTTTATAAAAATGAATAAAGTTTTATTGAGTATTTTTTAAAAGACTAAGTAACACAGTCTCTGCAATTTAATAGCAAGTAAACAACAAAACTAACTTTCTATCTAATACATTAGTACCTGGTATTAGATGGCACACCTTCTAAAAATATAAAAGTCCAAGCTAGAGGTTTAAGCATTCTCTACACTGTTGTCCATCGCAATGAAGCATAACATAGTCAGAGCAACAGCCTGGTCAAATCATAAAGGTAGAATGGCTCCCTTCCTGTCTATGGCTTAATTATAGTCTTTGGCCATCTGGCACCAGGTGGTCTCCCAAACCCAATCAGGGAGATCGTTTGATGGCATCTTCCAGAAGATGATGACAACAATTGCTTCCCCCCTCCCATTTGGTTACACAACTGAACACAGGTTCTCATGATTAGCCAATTACCACATACTTGAGTCTGGCCTTGAAAAAGATAAGGATAATGTTGGCAGGAAGGTCCAGTTATGGACACCTGCGAGCTGGAGCAGCCTGCTAATATTCACGTTAATCTTTGAGATGAATCAGGTTCCTTTGCCTCACAATAACATTGTTGTTTATCCTAAATATATTCACTGGTTGAATTATTCCAGTTGTTCTTGCATTTCTGAGTATGGCACGAAGCCTTCTTTTTAATCTTAAGCATTCTACAAATTTATTTTCTGCTAATACTTAAAATTAGATGTTACCCTTTTTTTTTACTGCAAAATCTAAGTGTTGTTCATTCAGATTTATCCCACCTGAGATTATTTCCGTAGTCTCTATATGTGTATTGAATTTTGTTTTTATTTCAGGTGGAAATCTGACAAGTTCCTGTTTGGAAGGTTCAAGATGTCTTTAATAGTTTTATTTTGTCATTTGTAATAATGCTTGCTTTATGTTGGAGCTCACTTTTTGTGGGTGAACAGGAAAAGCATCCCAGATAATTCTGAGTATTAAAAATTCTAATGATTTTGCTTTGGATTAAGAGTTCCACAATCTTTATAGTGGAATTCAAAGAGCAGATAGGGGAGGGCATTAACTTGTTGCATTTTGAACCTACTGAGAATTCTCTTATGATTCTGAAGGAGTTCATTGGTTTTAAATCTGTCTTTATATCTTGAAAGTGTTTGCAAGATGAAGACTCACCTACTGTGATTATGGGAAAGTTGCTTCTAAATTCAAAAATGTGCCTTCATCACCTATGGTTAATTTATGGCAAAAGGAGTACTCAGCAGGCCTTCAATTTTTAACTAAGAAATGAAAAATAATGATGAAATAACATTTTTATTTAGATTGATTAGATCACTGCAAATTGTAATTATCTCCCATATGATGGCATGCAAATAGAGCACTAGTTTGCAAAGACTGGGTTTTGTCTGGACCTGTCGTTATATATGGCTTTTGCTTATTGAATGTTGTTTACTGTAGATGGTTAACTCATGTATAGGATCTCTTGAAAGCTCACACCACATTAAATGAGTTAGCCTTCAAGCATCACAAAGCTCTTTCTTTCCTTTTGTTAAGGCTGACTGGCAAGAGAAGGAAAATTCAGCCTGGCCTTTTACCATCTCATTATTAAAATGAACTTCTTTCTCTCCCTCTCTCGCTTTATTCTTTATTCATGAAATATCCAGAGTAGTAATGAAAAGTGAAGCAGCTAAGAATGACACAAGATACTTACAGTGCTATCATAAGGAGCAAAGGGTAGCTCTGCCTAGGATTGCACTGAGACAACTCTGTCCTAAGAGCTTTACTGGCTGTGGTGCATCTACACTTGTGGAGCATTGGCATCCTATGGCCATTCTGCAGAGGTGCAGACTGTGTCCTGTGTGTACTGGAATCCCTGCCATATCTGGCCACAGCCACAAACCAAGCAGCAGATGAGAGACTCCCAGGAACAGCATTTTGGGGGGACATTTTGAGCTGTAGCAGGAGGGAGAAATTAGAAAAGTTAAGAGCCAGCTTGGTGGAACAAGGTTTGAGTCCAGTGGCACCTTTAAGACCAACAAAGTTGTATTTGGGTTATAAGCTTTCGTGTGCACACCCACTGCCTCAGATATATTGAAATGGAAGTTAACAGTCCATACATATAGGCAGAGGGTGAACAGCAAATTAGCATACAGCATAATGAAGGAGTTGCCAGGTCTGTTGGAACAGCCAGTGGGTGCTGGAGTGAACTTTCTAGGGGAGGAAAGAAGCCGGAAATAAACATGATGTGTCTATGTCACCAGAAGTGATATAGGCTCGTCTGGGACATTGGGAGTGATGCTCTGGTTTGTGGACAAAACCTCTATGGTAGAATTAGTTTGGTGTAGTGGTTAAATGTGTGGACTCTAATCTGGGAGAACCGGATTTGATTCCCCACTCCTCCACTTGCACCTGCTGATGTGACCTTGGGTCAGTCACAAGCTCTGGCACAGCTGTTCCTGAAAGAGCAGTTTGTGTTAGAGTTCTCTCAGTCCTACCTACCTCACAGGGTGTCTGTTGTGGGGAGAGGAAGGGAAAGGATTTTGTAAGCCTCTCTGAGACTCCAAGTGAAGGGCGGGGTATAAATCCAATCTCTTTTTCTTCTTCTTCTACCATAAAGTTTTGCCCACAAATCAGAGCATTGACCCCTGATGTCACCAACATGCCTACGTCACTTCAGGGTGATGTAGGCACATTGTGTTTATTTCCAGCTTCTTGCCTAGTTGGGAGAAAACTGGGGGAGAAGAAGAGTGCCCAAAACTGGGGAAACCCCAACCCTGCTGGTGGGTCTAGCATCCCTACTTGGCGTGCTGGTTAAAAGTGTAGTAGGATCTAGGAGACCAAAGTTCAAATCCGCAGTCTGCCATGAAACTTGCTGTGTGTCTTTGGATCCAGACAAGACTGAGATGCTGTTGGTCAATCACAAATCTGCTCAAGGATTCAGGGGTCAGCCTGCCCTGGAAGGGGATGTAGTCCTCCTGAAATATCAGGTTCATAGTTTATAGGTGCTGCTTGATCCTGGCCTGTGGTTGGAGGTGCACATCTCTTTCACAGCATACAGCTTTAACTGATATGCCAGCTATGGCTGTTCCTCAAAAATGTGGTCTTCCCATGCACTGATTGCATCCAGGTTAGATTACTATGACATGTTCTGTGGTGTTGCCTTTGAAAATTGTCTGAAAACTTTCTGTTTGCCCAAACTGTGGCAGCAAAGGTACTGTCAGGAGAAGGATATAGACATCGTATCAGCATGACATGAAAGACATCAGTGGCTGTGTCTTTATTTCCAGGCACAACAGTACTTTTGTCATCAGCTTTTAGCTTGGGAATAGTTTTATTAGATTCATTTTAAGCTTGTCAATGATTTGTGCTATTTGGATTTTGCAAGGCATATGAGGAGCAGTGAAGGCAGCAAAGAAATTCTGCTTCTCTGCTACTATAGCATCAGCTAGTTCATGCCCACCTCAGTAGTTTAACGAATTTTGACACTTAGTTTTTAAATTCCCAGGAACTGGTCATGAGTTGAGATGAGGTTTTTTTTTGTTTTTTGCAAAGACCATCTAAAATACATTCTGATCTAGATGCTGGTTGTAATATAGCTGAGACACTAGTAACACCAGTACACTAACCTGGTCCCTGATGGATGCTGACTGAATTCCCACTTGTACTTTGGATCATTTTCCATTCTGGCTCCTGAAAGCATGTAGAGATCAAATCAGTAAGTCCTTAATGTACATTATAGATATAATGTACATCATTGACTCAGGGCATGTTTTCTTGGGCCTACTCCTTTAAAAAGCACCAGTGAAGAATGATGTCTAATTAGCATTTCCTCAGCAAGGTGATACAGCAAATGACAGAGCAACTCCAGGGCTGATTTCCCACTACAGCTGCCTTAGGGTTGCGCTGCCGTTTGCCCCAATACTATTCGTCAATTTCACACCTGAAGCCGCGGGGCTGAATTTGACCCGCGGCTTCGCCCAATTTCCCCCACAGTTTCATAATCCTGTTTTTTGAGGATCACGAAACTGCGGGGAAAATCGGGCGAAGCCGCAGGTCAAAATGCAGCCCTGCAGCTTCGGGTGTGAAATTGACGAATAGTATCAGGGCAAACGGCGGCGCAACCCCGAGGCAGCTGTAGTGGGAAATCAGCCCAGGTCTTTCACAATAATTCATTTGCTCTAGACCCCTTTCAGTGTGATTTCAGGCTAAACAACAGAATGGAGAGGAGTCTGGTGGCCTTAATCCATGATCTCCATTTGCCTATAGAATGAAGTTAGTAGTAGTAGTAGTAGTAATTCTAGACCAGGATCTTGTTTTGTAAAGTGGCCAACCAGAAATGATCCCAATGAAATGAAAATGGAATGAAGACTTTGAACACATGTACTAATGGCAAGAACAAATATTAACCAAATAAACAAGAATATAATGAAATTCTTGGTGTATACCAAGAGATAGGAGAGAGTGCTCTACAAATGCTGACTATGCATTGCATCCATAAGGTGTACAATAGAGTACACATGTGTGTGGCACGTTGACATTGTCCTTTCTTTATACTCTTTCCCTTCCTAATGGTCTGCAGCAAGCACTTCACTTCCAGGAACTGGTAGAGGAATAAACCAGAAGTTACAGAATGGGTATGTAATATGATGATATATGGCCATTTTCTTTTACATTTCCCATGAAACACAGTGCAGGAAAGTTATGCTAATAGGCATCATCAGCATAATTGGGAATTTAAATGCACAAAAGTCAGAAAATTAGAAAGGATGATTCCCACAGCTATAGTAATTCAACAACTAATAAATGTGTATCTGTCTGTTCTTGAGAAGAATGAATAGCACAAGCATTTTCCCATTAATTGTCTCACATTTTTATATAACAACTTGCTTCTTGTCCCATTCCTATTTATTTTGAAGCCAGCTGAAGTCATTGAAAGTATAACATTGCCTTGTGGGTACCAAGATCTCCCACCCCTAACAATTCTGAATTCTTCTCTAAGGTTTACTCCAATGGGGATGCATAGTTTCTAATCAGGAAATACATCCCTATTGTTAAAAAAGCAGATGATGGAATTTAATTTAATATTGAAGACTTGCCTGGGAACTCTGGGAAAACTTGCCAGAATTTTTGAAGTCAAATAATCTCTTGTACATAAATGCCTAATGTGGGGATCAATTACAACTTCTGGCTCAACCCTTCAAATTGAGTTTTGAACTCTAAAGCAAATATTTGAATTGTGGTAAAAATGACATATACCTTTGGCACCTGTTAATGAAGTACTGCCACTGGACAGAACTTCAGCCAGATGTTCAGGGTCAAAGAAGCTTATATTATCATGGGCAATGTAAATGTCTAAGGGATGTGGGGATTATATTCATTCTACTTGTACAAAAATGAATCTACAAAATCATAGAGCCTGCCTTAATCTAAAGAAATCTATCACTGATGCTCTTTCAATAGAATTCTGCTCCTTATCTGCTCCTGTAGACTCCTCCAAAGAGAAAATCATTGACAAATTTAATAACCTATTCAAGTAACACTAGTTCCACAGGAAAACAATGTTGCCCTTAACTATAACTGTTGTTCAATGAGTTGTCTTCTGTGCAGACACACATTGGGACTGTACAGGCACAGGCCAGCCACCATAGGACTTTTTTCCAGCTTTTATTTGTCTCCTTAGAAGCTCAGGGGGACCCCCTCCCTTTCTGAGTGCTTTCTTGCTCAAAAGGTCACATGCTCCAAAGGGCACCCCCCCCATCCCTCAGTTCTCTCAAGCCACCATGATCACTCCAAGAAAATACTGAGAGTTTCACAGCAGGTCAGGAGGAAGGGAATGTGTGTCTGCACAGAATACAACTCGGTAAACAACAGTTACAGGTAAGTGCAACAATGTTTTCATCTTCAGTTTTCTGTGCAGTTCCACATTGGGAGACCATAAAGCTACTCACCAAATAGGTGGGGTGATGTTCTCACTGGAAGACAGAATGCAGTATTGCTTTGTCAACTGAAGTTTTATTTCTCACATTGTGAGCCCAAACTCCTATTTAGGCTCAGCTGCTGCCTTCTGCCCCTAGCAGTCCTCTTGCATGCTTGGAGTGTGCAGAGTATGAGGACTAGGCTGCTGGCTTGCTTAAGGCTTGTGGCTTAAGAAGCAGCAGTGGCAGATCATGAGATCGTGGTGGAAATGGCGGGAAAATTGAGGCGGCAGCACCCCCCTTATTGGTGCATTTCAGACAGCGGTGGTGTGCTCTAGGTGGCGGAGGCAGCGGGCCCTTGGTGGCATGACCCAGTGTTGGCGCATTTAGTGTGGCAGTGCAGCAGCAGCATGTTTCGGCTAGAAAGGGAGGCAATTAGGCAGGAGGTGGCCAGTTCATGGCAGCAGGAGTAGTCTGTGGGGAGGGAGCTTAGGTTTGTGTCCTCCCCCCTCTCCAGTCTGTCCAGCCAGTAGGAATAAGCAGCATGGTGAGGCTGCTTTATTCCTTGAGTTTCTTTGGAGCTATTTACCCCCCCCCCGCCCCCAGTCATCCTCAGCAGGCAGTTAGGCTTTTGGGATCAGTGGCCATTTTAAGGAGGGAGAAGCGATGGCCATTTTGGAAATTTGAAGCAGCGGCCATTTTAGGTCCTTCCTCTGGGTGGCCATTTCAAGCTTTCCTTTGGGTGGCCATTTTAGGCACTCCCCTTCCTTTTATTCAGCAGCCATTTTAGGGCTTCTAATACCCCATTTTTAGCCCATATGTTAAGTTAGCCCATCTGGGGCAAGAGTGGGGAAGGCGTTAGCAGTGCTGCTAGATGGATACACCTGCTATTATATTAGTATTTGCTATTGGTATGGCTCCGAAAAAGGGCACAGGGACTTCAAAGGGTAAACAGCCCGCACCAAAACAGGTTGGTAAAGTTCCTGCAGAAGGTAGGCAGCCCCCGCAAAAATGGCCTAATGATGGGGCCGTACTTGTTAATCCAGGTGGCCCAGTGCCTTTAGGAATTACACCAGGCACCGTGCCAGTGTTCCAGGTGCCTTCTGTGCCAGTGGGAATTGCGCATTCATCTAAAGTGTCAGCCTTGGCTCCCACCGGCACAGTTTCACCAGCTCTCTTGAATGCTTTTTGGGATACTCTGGTTAGTAGGGCCATTTTAGATAGGCTGGCTGGCATTGAGCAACATTTAGGTGGGCCTTCGCCCACATTGCAACCTGTTATGTCATCTATGGAGATTTTTCAAAACCAAGTCTTAAATCGTCTCTCCGTTATTGAAAGTTGGTGCTCAGGTGCTGCAAGCCAGGCTGTTGTTCCTAAGAGCAATTAAGATGCAGGACAGCCCAGAGGAGCAAGGGTGTGAGGAACAGCAAGTGGTGCTTTTCAGGGGCCCATCACAGGCTCCAGGTAGGCCAGTTTCTGCACAAACACAAACACCTGACATCACTTGACCATGAGGCCCGGTATGCTTACAGGCTTCTGCTGGGTTGCCAGTGTCTATGCCAGTAGTGGGATCCTTGTCTGGGGCTGCCAGCATACCTATTCCATCTGGATCATTTGGTGGGGTACCCTCAGTTAACACACTAGAGGACCATCAGGGCAATGGGGGATTACAGACGTTGACTGTGTCGTCTGTCCCAGTGCCATTTGGTGGATCTTCACCTGCCTCTGTGGGCAGGCCACCTCCATCATGCCCTGGGCAGTATCAACAAAGTGGGGTGTGGACGGGGTGTGTTGCTCCTGATCCAGGTGATAGAACCTATGAAATGGTGCCAGCTAAAGAGTTGCCATCTGGGGAACTAGCTATGCCTTTAGGTGACCACCTCACGGCGGCCACCAGGGAAAAGATATTACAGGGTGAGTACATAGATGACTTTTCCTTGTTATACAGGGAGCTAGATAAAAAAGAGAAGATTTGGATGAATGGAACAAAAAGTGCTTGAAGTGCCGCAGCATAGATAGATTGCCCCCCCAGCCAGAATAATGAGACAGAACAACGGTTTGGAATTAAACAAGGGCTACTTTATTAACTATTTAACAGAACATTGCAGCAAATAACAACTAAGCAAGCATGGAACAGGCAAGGCAGGTGTCACTTCCCTGACCAACCCCCTTGCCCTTAAAGGGCGGGTCACTCAGCTCTGGCCATGAGCCATTTACTCTCTGGCTCATGACCAGCAGCCCAGCAACTGGTTGCCCCCTAGGAGCGCCTACCCCTGAAGCCTTTCAACTTGCAGGGAGGAGCCTGCCCTAAAAGGTTCCCAGAGGTGATCACCATTCCCCACCCAGGACCTTAGAAACTGAAGGCAGTTAACGATGACCACCTGTTCCCTAACGGGATATGCCGAAAGGTGCTCACCAGTTCTGTTTTGCTTGCATTAACCTGCCAAGTGACCAAACTAATGAAACGCCATTCACCATAATTTCCCTTAAAACCACTGGCCTCAGTGCAAGGTAGGCAAAAACACCTCCACCACTTCTGCTAATTTGGGTGGAAGTGAAAAATTGCTACCTGGCCCCAAATGGCGACCAGCCACAGCCTGCATTAATAAACAGGGTGGGAGGGTGGGTGAGCATGTGGAGCAACTGACGAAGGGCAGGAGCAGAGCCTGGCCCTTTGAAGTAGCCAGCTCCACCCCCCGCCCGACCAGAACACATAGCATCCTGACTGTTGTCGTCTCCACTCTGTCGGAGCAGCAAAAGAGCCCCTGCCCACCAGCTGCATTGCAGGGCGGGCGGGAGCTCCAATCTACACTAATTGATACCCCGGCTTTTTAATCTATGCCGGGGTAATTGTTAGGGCACAGCCTGGAAGGGCCTGATCTCTGCTCTAGCATATGGACATAATCCACAAAGGCTATACAGACTTTGCTGGGTCCGCTTGGATGGAATACGATAATGCCTTCCATATGAAGGCAGCTATGTACCTGGCGCTCCACTGGGACCTAATCCATCTGCATATCTGGTTGCAGATGATGTCCCCGGCCAGGTCTATAGTAGGGGAGCATTCAGACAGCAGACATGTAGTGAAGAGAGCTCCTAATGCTGAAGCTCCACGTTCACAGGGTGGCCAGGCAATCCAAAGGTGCCCCTTGTGTTGAGAGTTTTCCACACAGGAGTATTGCACCGGGAAAACATGTTCCTTTCATCATGAATACCACATCGGTGCTGGCCCCCATTCCTTTCCATCCTGCCCCAAGGCAAAAGCCAGACCTGCTGCTAAGGATGGCAATGGTAGCAGATGTCAAGGGGGGGCGGTCCGGCCTTACCTGACAAAGGGCCCCAGTCCAATTAAAGTTCCCATGTTGGAGCACTGGTTGTGCATGTACCCCAAATTTGCTGATAGTCAGTATTTGTTGGATGGGTTCAAGTTTGGGTTTTACATTCCCTATATGGGTGAGAGGTGTTCATTTTTGGCTCCTAATTTGCCCTCAGTTTGGGGCATGGAGCAGGTAGTTAGAGCCAAGATTCAAAAAGAGTGTTTGGAAGGTAGAGTATTGGGTCCTTTTCCCCTACCTCTGGTGGCCAACCTGTGGGTATCACCTTTAGGTGTGGTGCCCAAGAAGGCACTTCGGGAGTATTGCCTCATTCACCATTTGTCCTATCCTCATGGTGGATCGGTGAATGACACCATACCTAGTGAGCTCTGCTCAGTTAGGTACACTTCTTTTGATGAGGCGATCCATATGGTCTGTAGCTGTGGGCAAAGGGTCAAATTGGCTAAATGTGATATCAAATCGGCCTTTCATCTTCTGCCAGTACATCCAGATGACTTTGTCCTTCTGGGTTTCTCCTTTGATGGGCAGTACCATATGGACAGGGCCCTCCCTATGGGATGCTCACTGTACTGGGCTGCATTTGAACAGTTCAGTTCCTTTCTGGAATGGGCTTTGCATGCATGCACAGGCTTGTTCACTACTGCCCATTATTTAGATGATTTTTTATTTGCTGGACTTAATGGATCAGGGGTTTGTGCACAGTTGTTGTCCAATTTCAAGCAACTGGCTAGGGCCTTGGTGTTCCATTAGCTGGTGTGGTCTTAACCTTTCTCGGCATTGAGTTGGACACTGTGCAGCAGGTTTCACGCTTGCCTCCTGATAAACTGGCTAACCTCTTTCAGTTGGTGGAGGAAGCATGTACCAAAACTAAATTGACACTCAAGGAGTTGTAATAGCTAATTGGGCACCTTAACTTTGCCTGTAAAGTGGTGGCCCCATGGCATGCATTCCTGCAAAGACTGTGCAACTCAATGATAGGCCTATAACATCCACATCATAGGACTAGGGTTACCCAGAGGATTAGAGAAGACTTGTTAGTCTGGCATGACTTCTTGGCCTCACATAATGGGGTGTCTTTTTGGAGAAATGATCTCTGACTGGAGGCCAAACTTCAGGTCACCTCTGATGCAGCAGGCTCTTCAGGCTTCAGTGTCTATTTTAGGGGATACTGGTGTGCTGAAGACTGGCCACCTAAGTGGATCCAGGCCAGATGAATATGTGACCTGACATTTCTGGAGTTTTCCCCCATAGTGGTAGCAGTGTACATCTGGGCTGATGACCTTGCTAGCCAGACCGTTCACTTTTGATGTACTATTGCCAAGTTATCAACTCATTAATATCTAAGTGTCCTAGGGTGATGGCTCTGGTTTGGGCTTTTACCCTCCAATGCTTGCAATATAATATATTGTTTAAGGCCCGGCATGTGCCAGGAGTCAATAATGGGGTTGCTGACACTCTGTCTCAGAAACAGATGGAGAGGTTTCATCCACTGACTCCAGACTCCCATCAATTACCGGTAAGAATGCCCAAAGACCTGTGGCAAATTGGAGGGCTGAGGCCGACAGGACAATGGGCTTAGGTCTTGCCCCCAGCATGTGCCAGGCTTATATGTGAGCTGGCCAACAGTTTGTGGCTTTTAGGCAGAAGGAGAGCCTTCAGCAGCTCTGGCCTGATTCACATCTGATTCAATTCTGTGTGTCATTGAAATGTAAGGGTTTGTCTGTCCATTCCATCCAGGGAAAGCTTTCAGCCCTTGCCTTTGCCAGTAAGGCTGGGGGTTTCAGGGATGATACTGAGGATTTCTGTGTTAGGAAAATGCTGGATGGCTGGGCCCGAGAGGATGGTGCACCTTGGGACACGAGGGAACCTTTTCCCCCTGCTGTCCTTAAGGGTTTGAAATCCCAATGGATTTCCTTATGTGCGGATGCATTCGAGGCTGCATTGTTTTATGCGGCTGCCTTGGTTGCATTCTTTGGGGCCCTGAGAATCAGTGAACTGGTGGCCTGATCCCGACAGGACAGGTTGAGCTATGCTTTGTGCATTGGAGATGTTCATATTAGTGGGGATAGCTTGCAAATTACAGTTAGGCATTCCAAGATGGACCAATTACGAAATGGGGTCGTGATTTTGATGTGCCCTTGTTCTGATTCTGACCTTTGTCCAGTCATGGCACTCAGTTCCTATTTGGCCCTGAGGGGGGGAAATGCAGGTCTCCTTTTTCTTCATAAGGATGGATCGCCATTGACAAAATTTCAATTTTGAGCAATTACCAAGAAGGCTCTGGTAGCTTTGGGCCTTGGTAATTTCCAATTTGGCACTCATTCTTTTAGAATTGGGGTGGCTTCCACTGCTGCAGCTATGGGGTATCAGGGCCCTGACATTCAAAGAACTGGAAGTGAAGGTCAGCAAATTACAAGATGTATGTCCAGACCTGCAAGATTTGAGCTGCTCCTCCAGTTTGATAACGGGGGGAGGGAGCATGCTGTTCTGAGCCTGAGTGGGTCTTTTTTGTTGTTCTCTGGTTAACCTAGTTTCTCTTTTAGGTGCTGCTGTTCACCATGGGAAGAGCTGTGTGCTTATTTGTGGCCACAGCATGGTGTTCTGGGCCACTCACTGGGCCAGGAGGATGAACATCGGTTCCCAGTTGGGCTGCAGTAAGCAGGCAGAGGTCAAGTATTTGGCCAAAGAGGCATACACTGGCCTAAGCTTATGCCAATACTGTTTGAGGAGAGACGTGGTACTCCTCCTGACGTGCTTCTGATACATCTTGGTAGTAATGACTTGGGTCTGATAAAAGGTAAGGCCCTAGTCATTCAGGTCTAGGCAGATTTGGCAGACATTGCAGACCAGTAGCCTGGGGTGCAACTGATCTTGTCTGTGATGTTACCACACCAGGTGTGGCTTAGCCTAGGGGATCCTAGGTGTTTGGACTGGGCAAGGTGGAATGCTAACTGGCAGCTTTGGAATGCCATGGAGGGTGACTTGGGTATCTTTTTGTTGCACCTTGATATATGGGTTGAATTAGCAGACCTGTATAGGGGGGATGGGGTGCACCTTTCTAGTAAGGGCAACAACATTTTTCTTACAGATCTGAGGCGAGGGGTCATGGCAGCGTTGGATCACTCAGATGGTGAAGGGAAGGGGAGGCTTTTGAAGATGCCTCCCCCCTTTTGCTTCCCCTTCTGACATCACTTCCGGTGATGTCAGGGGGCATGGCATATGCTAATAGCCTAATAGCTTATTAGCATACCATATGCTAATGAGCTCCTGCAGCTGTTTTTCTACAAAAAGACCCCTGCCTATATGTATATCTCCTACTTTTGCAATAGATACAGTTTTGGGGGTTTATGATGAAATCATAAAATGAGAAATGGAAAATTTAAACATGGCAATCCTGTGAGTGAGTGAACTGAAATGGACGGGATTAAGACATTTTTAGTCAGAAATTACAAAGTGTTTTACTCTGGAAATGGCAAATACAGAAGAAACTAAGTTGCTCTAATAGTGAGGCAAATATAGCACAAGCAATCAGAAGCTATACTGAGAACTCTGACTGAATAATATCAATCAGACTTCATGGAAAGCCTATAAAAATAACCATCATTCAAGTTAACAACCCAACTACAGATGCTGATGAGGAAGAAATTGAAAGCTTTTATGCAAGTGTCCTGGGAGAAATTGATCATTCGCCTAAATGAGATGAGCTTACAATCATTGCTTACTGGAACACAAAACTGAGAACCAAAACAGAATGAAATATAGCCAGAAAAATATGGGCTAGGAGCATGAAATGAATCAGAAGAGCAACTTTTAGAATTCTGTGAAGACAACAATTTCTTCATTGCAAACACATGTTTCAGGCAACCAAACAGATGAATATATCCATGGACATTACCAGATGGACAGTACAGAAATCACATAGACTACAAAAGCAGAAGTGGAAGATGGAAAAGTTCTATTCTCTCTGCTAAAACAATGCCAGTTGCAAATTGTGGAAGTATAGACCAAGAACTTTTAGTATCAAAAATTAGAATAAAGCTGTAAAACACTAATATTTTCATAGTGGCAAAATACAATCTAAGCAACATTTCTTTGTTGGTGTTCCTTTTCTTTTCTTTTTTTGTATTTTGTGTGTGTGTGTGTGTGCCTGTGCCTGGAAGTCATGACGACCTCTGGCAACTCCTACTTGGGCACAGAGGACTTTCAGAGAAGTGGCTTGATAGCCTGCCTCTGGCCTCCTGGCCCTGGTATTCTCTGGAGGTCTCCCATCCAAATACTTGCCAGCGTCAGCCTTGCTTAGCTTCTGCAATATGACAAGATTGGGCTTGCCTGGGCTATCCAGGTCAGGGCCTAAGCAACATTTTTGAAGAGTTTAATGATGATGTAAAGAGCACATTTGCATTGCTAAGTCCAAGTGAATGTGAACCTGATGAAGTATAGGTTGAAGCCAGACATATTACCAAGCAAGAATGAACAAAGACTATTTCTGTAGTCAAAAGAAATGAAAAACCTCAATGGATGACTAATGAAATTTATAAAATTGCTAAAGATACATGAGAAGCAAAAGTAAAAGGTGACAGAAATAGAATCTTATATTCCAGTACTGAAGTAAGGATATCTTTGGATATATAAATCTGGTGACTGGAACTGTGAATGGGCAAGACAGATCTTTCTAGAAACCTGAAAAGGGCCCTAGCTTTGCAGAAAAATTTGAAATCTAAAACAAATACACTGGGCAACTTAAAAAGAAATCTGAAAATGATAGAAAGAGTGCCTGTAGCTTTAAGCAACAGATTCCCTCGGTGGCTGTTGCTAGGCAACCAAAGTATTCCAGGCTTCAGTTTCTGTAAGTAAAAAGGCAGCAGGAGGGGGCAGGGCCCTTTCTAGCCCTATTTTAGCCTTTGAAGGAGAACTCAACAGGGCCAGGCATGGCTAGGGTTGTCAGCTCCAGGTTCGAGAATTCCTGGAGAGTTTGGGGTAGAATCTGAGGAGATCAGGGTTGGGGAGAGGCCTCAACCAAACATAATGCCATAGAGTCCACCCTTTAAATTAGTCCTTTTCTCCAGGGGGGCAGATCTCTATTGTTTGGAGCTGTGATTCTGAGATATTTCCAAGTCCCACCTGGAGGCTGGCAACCCTAGGCCTGGAAGGATCCTCTGGTTAATTTGTTGCCACTGGACTTACATGATGCAACTAGGTCTGGCTGCTTGCTACTGTTCAACAGCAGCCACACTATAAAAGCCACTGTAGTATAGTGGTTAGAGCTTCAGAATAGGGTCTGTGAGACCCAGGTTCAAATCCTCATCTTGCGGGTGATTTTGGACCAGTCACATACATTCAGCCTAACTTACCTCACAAGGTTGTTGTGTGGATAAAATTGGAGGAGATGATTGGGACTGGCAAGAGGAGGGAAAGGGGTTAGAAAATTCCTAGAAATTGGGGGGGGGACTGGGGATGGTTTGAGGAGTGGACAGACCTCAGAGGGGTATAATACAATAGACCTCATCCTTCTAAGCACTCATTATTTTTAAGGGCAACTAAGATTGCTAACCTCCAAGTGGGGGGTGGAGATCTCTTGGAATTACAGATGACAGAGATCAATTCCCCTGGAAAAAATGGCTACTTTGAAGGGTGGATTTTATGACATTATAACCCATTAAGATTGCTTTCCTCCCCAAACCTCACCCTCCTAGGGTGCTATCCCCAAATCCTCAAGGATTTCCCAACCTCCATCTGGCAACCACAAGGGGAACTTCTCTATGTAATTGGGAGATCTGTTGTGATTCCAGGACATCTCCAGCCCCCGTCCAGAGGTTGGCAGGTATAGAAGGAGAGAAGGAAGCAGGAAAAGGGGAGAGAGGAAATAGTAGGAGAGGGGGAATTGAAAGGCCTCCCACAAGTCCTTGCGGGTTCCCACTTGTTAGAAGGCTAAATGCAGCATTCCAGCAACTGGCACATAGAGAAAAAGAGAATTATTACAATAACCAGTACAAAGAAATAATACAGCAAAAAATGAAGAACAATAGATCTGTTCCATGAGATCCAAGAAATCAAATGGAAATTTAAAGCATGGTTAGGCATGCCAAAAGATCAACATGGAAATATGTTAACTGAACAGGACAGAAGAAAGAAAAATGGGAACAATATACTGAAGAACTATACAGAAGATGAGAAGATGACAGATTCCTTCCAAGAAGAACCTACAATTTTAGAAAGTGAAGCGAAAGCTGCACTGAGAACAATTGTGAGAAACAAATCACCAGGAGTAAATGGGATATCAATAGAGCTATTCCAAGTCACAGAATCAGAGTCCATCAAAATCCTAAGAAGAATATGCCAACAAATATGGCAAACAAAACAATGTTGTGGGTCTGCCTGCTGATGCCTCCTTGGATGAGGAAGAGATGGAGAAAGCCAGCTCCAGCTCTCAGATGCTGCAGGAAGATCCCCTGGACAAGGCAGAGGCTTCATCAGGAGCAGAAAAGGAGGGTCAGGTTGAAGTCAGCATGCCGCACCCTCAGTCTCACAGCCCAGGATCCAAAGCTGAAGTAGAAGTCCCACAGCTGCCAGCCTCATTCTCGGGGTTGTCAGAACTGCCACAGCTGCCAACCTCACCTCCGGGGTTTCTGGAGCTCTTGGAACATCAGAGAAGACAGGCCTCTAGGGAGGCACAGGATCAACACTGTAGCATGTGGTTGGCAACTCAACACTCTGTCTGTAAGTTTGAGTCACCATAGGATCAGGACTGACAGCCATGTAGGCTTCATGAGTTGCACCTTCCTGGCATGACTCAGCAGGATTTTCCTGATAAAAGCAGCCAGGAAAAGGCATGTGTGCAAGTCAAACATGGAAAAGACTAGGAGTGCCCCTCCTCCTCTGGTACTTTCCCACTGAAATGATCACATGACCAGGAAGAGGGGCATGACTCCCTCAGTTCTCTCTGTGCCATCACAGGAGACCCCAAGAAACTAAGTTTCCGAAGAGTTCATAGCAGGGCAGAAGGGAGGGATGTGTGCCTCCCCAGAAGACCACTCAAACAGCAGTTACAGGGAAGTGCAACCCTGTTTTAATTGTTGTGGATTCTGCACAGTCCTGCATTGGGGGAAAATGTGGAAGCAACTCATTTACCACCCTTGTGTGCCTTCTTTCAATGTGTACCTTGTTCTAGACCTTTGTGTGTTTGATTTTCCAGACCATAACCTGGCTTGTGTTCTTTGGATTTGCCCTTCTGGTTTGATATCTGGGCTTCTGAATACCTATGCTTTGACCCCAGACTGTGTTTGAACTATGCTCATTGCCTCTTGCTCCAGGTTCCTGCCTGAACCCAGATGCACAGACTGGAAACACTCACTCTACATTCCAATTTCAAAAAAAGGAGACATGAAACACTGCAGCAATGACAGGACCATTGAATTAATTTCTCATGCAACTAAAGTGATGGTCAAAATCCTACAACAAATATTGTTACCATATATGGAATGAGAAATGACAGATGTTCAAGCTAGATTCAGAAAAAAAAAGAAGAGGCACTAGAGATCACATTGCAAATTTATGTTGGTTATTGGAGTGTAAGAGAGAATTTCAGAAGAAAAGCGGCCTGTTTTTCCATATATCAAAGGTATCACTGATCAGATGTGAAAACTTATGAAAAAAATTATTTTATTTATTAGATTTTTACCCTGCCCTCCCAGCAAGGCCACCTCAGGGCAGCTTACACAACCAGTATAAAACACTGCAACATGACAATAAAATCTACAATATAAAAGCCATCAATACACATTTTAAAACTATAAACATTACAACATATTAACATATTAAAGTGCTAGTGCTCAGTCCTTGGTGTACAGCCAGCTTTCTTGTTATTCCTCAAATGTCCGGGTAGTTGGCTCAAGCTGTAATTGTGGGGCCCAGGTGGTAGGGTTTGTTCCTCGTAGGCTGTCAGATGCCAGCATTGGCAGTGGTGGGGGTGGCTCCAAATGCCTGGCAGAAGAGCTCTGTTTTACAGGCCCTGTGGAACTGCAACAGGTCCCACAGGACCCTGATCTCCTCTGGGAGCTCATTCCACCAGAGTGGTGCCGCTACCGAAAAAGCCCTAGCCCTAGTTGTTTCTAGTCTGGCCTCCTTGGTGTTCAAGAGGACCAGCTGATTCTGGGTCACCAACCGCAGTGCTCTCTGGGGAACATATAGGGAATACAGGTATACAGGTCTCTGGCCATAAAGGGCTTTAAAGGTAATAACCAGCACCTTGAACTGGATCCGGTATGCTATAGGCAGCCAGTGCAGTGTTTTTAGAGCCAGCTGGATGTGTTCCCACACAGGAAGACAGAGCAACAGCCTCGCCACTGCATTCTGCACTAGCTGCAGCTTCCGGATTTGGGACAAGGGCAGCCCATGTAGAGGGCATTACAGTAATCCAATCTCGAGGTGACCAATGTATGGATCACTGTTACCAGGTCATTGCATTTGAGGAAGGGAACCAACTGCCTAATCAGGCTAAGGTGGTAGAAGGCCAGCTTGGCAGTGGCTGCTATCTGCACCTCCATTGTTAAGGAGATATCTAGGAGCACTCCCAAACTCCTAACCTCCAGCGCTGGCACCAGTGGCACCCCATCGAAGGTTGGGAGTGGGATCCCTACCCCCGAACTGCTCCGACTCAGGCACAGGATCTCCGTCTTTGTTGGATTCAATTTCAGCCAGCTCAGCCTAAGCCAACCAGCCACAGCTTGCAGTGCCCAGTCTAGATCTTCCGGTTTAGAGTTGGACTGGCCGCCCAACAACAGAAAGAGCTGGGTGTCATCTGCATATTGGTTACAACCCAGCCCATGACTCCAGGCAATCTGGGCAAGAGGGCGCAATCTGGGCAAGAGGGCATAAATACAACTTACAAACAGTATTCAGACCCACCAGAAAAATACAACAGATGCTATGATCAGCAAAAGACAGAAGAGACCCCCTCACTTAAGAACATAAGAGCATAAGAGAAGCCAATGTTGAATCAGGCCAATGGCCCATCCAGTCCAACACTCTGTCACATGGTGGCCAAAAACACCAGGTGCCATTAGGAGGTCCAGCAGTGGGGCCAGGAGTATACACTTCTGCAGGAGTATACCACATACCCTGCAGTTTTGGACACATTAACATCTGGAACACACAACGTAGCATCCAGACAAGAATAAAAGAACATGAAAGACACTGCAGACTTGGCCCACCTGAAAAATCATCAGTGGCTGAACATAGCCTAACTCGAACAAGATACAGTATCTTATTCCAAGACACTGAAATGCCGGACAACACATCCAATTACCATGTCACACAGTGGCCAAAAATATCAGGCGCCATCAGGAGGTCCAGCAGTGGGGCCAGGATACTAGAAGTTTTCCCACTGTTGCCCCCTCCAAGCACCAAGAATACAGAGTATCACCTGCCCCAGAGTCCCTATCTATACCTTGTGGCTAATAATCACTGATGGATCTCTGCTCCATGTGTTTATCTAATTCCCTCTTCAGTTTCAGTTAGCCTTTTTTGGCATAAAACAATACCTTAAAAGAGGATTACCATAAAACCATACGTATAAAACCAAGCATTTTGCAGACCACATAATATTGCATAATGTTACATAAAACAATTTTTTACAAAGTGTTGCTCATTTTAGTAGTTTTTCCTGTTGTAGCTTTATAGCTGATTGTACAAACGTGGCTACCTTCACTGATATTTCAGAAGTCGAGTCATTCAGAAGATGGTGCACTTTTAAAGCATTAGGAAGGCCCATCATGTTGGCTAAAATAGGGCTTAAATATCTAAAATATTTATCTACATAAAACTGACAATGTGAAACTGTCTCAATACATCGAGTGTTACAATGGCAAGGTCTAGCTGTATATACTATATTATTATATCTCCCATGCAAGATTGCTGATGGTATTGCATTGAATCTTGCTAGAGAAAAGGCTGTGCACTGTTGCAGTGCTTGTATATGAGATAGGTATGGGGCCATTCAAGAGGGAATTAGATAAACATATGGAGCAGAAGTCCATCAGTGGCTATTAGCCACAGGGTATAGATGGGAACTCTCAGTCTGGGGCAGGTGATGCACTCTATTCTTGGTGCTGGAGGGGGCAGCAGTGGGAGGGCTTCTAGTGTCCTGGCCCCACTGCTGGACCTCCTGATGGCACCTGGTATATTTTGGCCGCTGTGTGACAGAGTGTTGGACTAGATGGGCCATTGGCCTGATTCAACATTGGCTTCTCTTATGTTCTTATGTTCTTATGTTCATTTAATTCCCTCTTTAAGTTGTCCATGCTTGTAGCTGCCACCACCTCCTGTGGCAGTGAATTCCATGTGTTAATCACTCTTTGGTTGAAGAAGTACTTCCTTTTATTTGATCTAACCTGACTGCTCAGAAAGTTCATTGGGTGCCCACAAGTTCTTGTATTGTGAGAAAGGGAGAAAAGTACTTCTTTCTCTACCTGCTCTATCCCATGCATAATCTTATAAACCTCGATCATGTCACCCCTCAGCTGTTGTTTCTCCAAGCTAAAGAGCCCCAAGCACTTTAACCTTTCTTCATAGGGAAAGTGTTCCAACCCTTCTATTTTTCTAGTTGCCCTTTTCTGTACTTTTTCCAATGCTATAATATCCTTTTGAGGTGTGGCGACTAGAACTGTACACAGTACTCCAAATGAGGTTGCACCATTGATTTATACAGGGGCATTATGATACTGTGATCTTCTGTGCAGACACACATTGGCACTGTGCTTGTGCAGACTGGCCACAGAATATCTTTTACAGCTTAAAAAAACTATCAAAAGGGGGGACATCCCACCCCTTCTGAAGCTGATGTGACAGCTTTCCCACCCAAGCTGTCATGTACTCTGGATGCAGGTGCCCTCTTCCCTCAGTTCCTACAAGGCCACTGCAAACTCCCACACAGTCAGAAAAAGAAGAAACCATATGAAAATATGTGTCTTCACAGAAGACATTGATGAACAATAGTTACAGGTAACTGCAACTCTGTCTTCATCTTCTGTCTTCAATGCAGCTTCACACTAGAATCTTTAGCAGGCTACTCACCAGAAAAGGTGGGGTGATCTATCTTTCTACTGCCCACATAAATCTTAAGTTAATTAACTGTGTTTTAAAAGTCATAACATTTCAAGAAATTTCTTCTTACCACTGAATTCAAATGCTGAGTTTAGACACTGCTGGCAGTCTGCCAAATTGTGATTGCAATCCCAAGGGATATAAGGAACAATACAGAATATTGCAGAGACTGCAGTATTTAATGTGATGAAAATAACAAAAGAGAACAAAAGATGTGGGGAGGCTGATTTTAACTGACAAAATCCCACCTAGTCTCCGCTGTCGTTGATATTTTCAGAGCCCATGGAACATGATAGATGAAGCCCCCGTGGGTTTCACCTGTCAGTTGGGTCTCCTCCATGGGGGAGAAGTAAGGATAGACATATAAATTCTCTTCCTCCCTGGTGTGTTATACCCCACAGCAAGATAGGTCTGGAGCCTTGAAAAGTGCTCCTTTTCAAATTCCCATCTTCCCTGGAAGATAGATCACTGAACTGCATCCAACTGTCCTTTGAAAGAACTTCAATTTAAATAACAGAGCAGAATATTAACTGAACTATGTTAAGCTCTCTTATCCACCATTCTTTTCTTCTGGATGGATTTTATTTCAAATAATTGTGGAGTAGCCTCCTTGTGGATTATACAATCCCCCCCCCCCCTTTATTTGAAAAGGTTCAGTGTTTTGGCTATGGCATGACACAGGATAAGAAAAAGGGGGGGAAACCCAATACACAGTCTGGCTGACTCACCAAAGTCTACTTTTTAAATACATTTATCTACTCTTGACACTTTCTTTGATACTCTCTAGAATAAAAGGGAAGAAGACTCTGGACTAATTTAAACTATTTTTCTTTCTGAAGACTTTAGAAGAATCTGCACACTGGGAAACAAAAGCAAAGATGCTGGGTAGACCCTCCTTCTTGTTTCCCTTGGTGAATTACAACAAAGTAATATAGACTTTTAAGAGCCAATATATTAAAGAAATTTTTTTTCTATTTTGTATGTCTTTCTACTCCCTTTTCCCTTCTCTTTTTAACATTACCTTTTTATATTATTTTGTTGTTGCTGAGGGACTTCTGGTCAATGGCGCAATGCATCCAGCTGCATGGGGAGAGTCTCTCCTGTTTGCTGCTGGTTTTCTGGAAACGGGGGGGTTATTTGAGGGGTTTTCCCCTCCAGTACCCTGCAGGATCCTTGTAGAGAGTCCTGGGCAAGGAGCTGAGCTCAGAAGCAGACGTGAGTGACGATGAGCGTAGTGTGACTGAACTGCTCCAATTCCTGACCCAGGAAAGTACTTCATATTCTGAAGCCTTGTTGGAGCTACTGGGGATGGACTCCAAACAAAAGGATACTGTGAGTCTAACCAGAGGAACATGAAAAACTGACCTTATTGGAATATATTTGAAGTTGTAGCTTTAAAAAGCAGGAGCCCGGAGATGAGAGCTTTGTGCGCAGATGTGTTCTGCTACTGTGAGGCTGCAGGGAGGAGTTATGTCCCGGTGCTAAAATGAGATACCATATTACCTCGAATTGCAGCAGGAGTGCATTAAGTTTTTAGAGATGATTTTGGCACTCTGTAATAAATATCTATAAGTGACAGCTTGGCGGCGGTTTAAGAGAAGAAAGAAAGAGTGACAGGAGGAGTAGGATGGAGGATACTAAGCTAACTAGGGATTGAATAATTAAAAGTAGATTGTGTGCTACTGGGCATTAAGATAATTAGATAATTAGATAAACAGACTCAGTGGATTTACTTAGAATCAGATTGTGCTTCCTCTTTATTAAGCCAAGATGGCGTCTGGCACAAGAAAACTTTCCTTAACCTCCCCGGGCCAACCAAATGTTATCCAGGTCAATCTGAAAGAGCTGCAGAGCCTGATACAAGAAATGGTAGTTATCACAGTTAACCAGTGGAAAAAGCAGTAACAGCAGCCCTGCCATTGGCAGTGAACACAGCAGTGGAAGAGGCATTGACAACAGCTCTACCATCTGCTGTGAATACAGCATTAGAAGAGGCCCTTCCTTCGGCTGTGGAAAAAGTGTTAGAGCCAATCTGAATGCAACTATATAATCTTACACAGCACTTAACTTCACAAGTAGAGGAAACTAAAAAGCAGATGATGGAAAACAAACAAGAAATTGCTTTATTATAAAAAATAGCAAGAAAATGTGAAAATGGGATAGAAGACACGGAACAAATTCAGACATTGGAAGGAACAATAACAAGTATGGAAATAGAGAAAGCTTCCTATAAACTAAGATTCCAAAATGTACAAGAGAAAGAAGAGGAAGATATTAAATTGAAGATAGCACAGATGTTAACAGAATTCTTGCAACTTGAAGATACAGAGGAGGTGTATGGAAACATTGAATTAGCATTTAGAATGAATTCAGCCTTTACAAAAAGAAATAAATTACCCAGAGAGGTCCATGTAATGTTTTATAGAAAGAAAATGCATGAAGAAATTATGCAAACCTTAATAACAAAACCATTATTGCTTCAAGAGACTGAAATAAGAATATTGAAGGATGTACCATGGAAGGTCTGTGAAAAAAGGAAAAAGTATGTGAAATTAGTAAAATGTTTGGAAGATAACAGGATTACCTACAGATGGTGGCTACTGGAAGGTGTTCTTTTTACTTACAAAGATAGGAGACAGAAAATTAATTCGATTTTCAAATTTGTTAAGGAATAAGAAGAATTTGTTAAGGAATATGGAGAAGAACTAGACCTTCAGGAAGAGGAAGAGAGCGAACTAGAAGAAGATGAACCAGAAAACAGTGAACAAGACCAATGTGCCAAAGGAGAAAAAGAGACGAGGGAGAAGTAATGCCATCCCGCTACAGGTGTGCACCAGATTCCAACAATGTGCGAGAGCAGAGACTGACCAAAAAAAAAAAAAAAAAAAAGAGTGGAGAGCTGTAATTTGAAAATAATTTCCATAAATGTTAATGGCTTGAATGGTCCCCCAAAAATGAAAAAGATCTTTCATCAGAGTAAAAAACTGAACTTAGATATTATCTGTTTCCAAGAAACCCATATAAAGTTAACAGCAAAGAATTTTTTGGAAAATAAAAAATTGGGAGTCTTTTTATTTCAATGGACAAGAAAAAAAATATTGTGTAGTGGGTTGGACGCATAATGAAACCACAGACACAGACGTAGTGATCAGCATGGTTCGCTATTACACAACAAGACAACATTACCTGGCTAGATGGCTAACTATATACAAGCGTAGGGGAACCCCCCCCCCCAGATGCCATTGGTGGGTTTGAATTACCACCGCCGTTCCCATTGGTCCCCCTAAACTGGAGCCAGGAGCCTCAGTCCCATTGTTCTCTGGGACTCAAGCTCAGGCTCTGTCACTGACACCCTGGAGGGGTCAGCGGACACAACAAAAAAGAAGAAATGTTTGGTCACATATGTAAAAGAGACATTAAATCCAGAACATGTATATGACTCAGAAGATGGTAGGATATTAATTGTTAAGATTCAGAGAGGCGGCAAAAGCATATTAATAGTAAATATTTATGCACCAAACCAAGGACAAGAAAACTTTTTTGAGCACTTGAGAAATATTCTTGCACAGCAAACCTTTGAAGACTGTGTGTGCTGGGAGATTATAATGCGGTCTTTGATAGAGCACTAGACAGGAAGAAGGGATCAGGTCAACAATTACAAGGAAATGAATTACCCTATGCCTTTTTAAAGATGGCAGATGAAATGAATTTGTTAATTGCCTGGAGGGTTAAAAATCCAAAGAAATTAGACTATATGTATTATTCCTCTAGACATGATTCATGGTCGAGGCTAGATATGGCATAGATCACGGCAACATCAATCAATGACTTATGGGAGGCAGAGATTCTACCCGCGACATTCGCAGACCATAACCCAATAACGATTACATTCAAAGGAGTTATTGAAAGACCAAGATGGAAGTTGAATACAGATATGCTAAAGAATGGAAAATTTCTTACAAAAACAAAAAAAAGAACTAAAATATTTTTTTTCAGATCAATACATAGCCGGAAACACAAATAGACATAGTATGGGATACCTTTAAGGCATTTTCAAGAGGACTGATGATACACCAAGCTGAAAAAAATTAAGAAATTGAACAACCAAAAATATACACTACTGCAAAAACAAATGGAAGAGTACGAGGATCAGCTAAAGAAACAGACTACAGATCAACTGAAACTTAAACTCAAGCTGTTACAACATCAATTGAACTGTTTACTTACTCAAGAAATTGCAAGGAAAATTCTGTACACCAAACAATTTTTTTTCAAGAATGTGAACAAGCCTACAAGATGGCTGGCGTACAGACTAATATAAGAAAAAAAGGAAAAGACTTATTAAAATTTTGATGAATGGACAAGGAGAGGGAAAAAATGGCCTAGAAGAACTGAAAGAGATGGTAAAAGCTTTTATGGAAATCTATATAGTAAACAGGAAGTTGAAAAGGTATTGATTTATGACTTTTTAAAAGGTAATTGTAATATTAAAAAGTTAAATGAAACACAAATAATGTTGAATGAGCCTATTACAATCTGCAAGGTCTCAGAGGCAATTGAAAGGTAGAAGAAACACAAAACACCAGGCCCCAATGGATTACCTGTGGAATTCTATCATGCTTTTGAAGATGAAATACTTCAACCTTTTAAGCAAACTCTATAAAGTATTATTGAAAGGGAGAATATACCAGATTCATGGAACATGGCATTAATTTCATTGATACACAAACAAGATACTGATGATAGAGAGATCAAAACTATCATCCTATTTTGCTCCTGAATGTGGAGTATAAAATGTTCACCTCTATCTTGGCAGCACAATTGAAAAATATTTTAGTCCAAATTATACACTCAGACCAAACAGGCTTCTTGCCCAGAAGACAGCTAAGGCAAAACTTAAGGATCATTTTGAGTATAATTGAATATTATAAGGCAAATCCCGGTAAACAGATGGTGATAGTATTTTTAGACGAGAAAAAGCATTTGACAATTTCAATTGGGATTTTATGTTGGAATACCTGAAAGTAGCCCAGCGTGGAGAGAATTTTGTAAACATGATAAAGGCTATTCATAGTAAGCAGAAAGCTAGAATTCTGATTAATGGAGATCTTACATCGGAAATTGATATTGTTAAAGGCACTCGTCAAGGATATCCCTTGTTGCCCTTGCTTTTTATTTTTACTTTAGAGATCCAATGTGAAATAATAAGAAATGATAATGAAATCCAAGGACTGAAGTTAAAAGGCGAAGAATATAAAATTCAAGCTTTTGCCGATGACCTGGCAATTATACTATAAGAACCTCTTCAATCTATGGCTCATTTGATGCAGATAAATTCCTCTAGCAGCCACCCCCCCCCCAAAAAAAGCAAGAAAAATTAGAACTAAGAAGATAGGAGGAAAAAAATTCAAAGATTAGAACAAGAACATTAAAATCATCTTAACAAAAAAAGCTAGCAGAGATCTAACAATTAAAAAAGCAATTAGACATCTCAGAAGTGGAAGATGCAGAAAAAAATAAAATTTCTAAAACAGAGGCATTTTGAACATGCGCATAAACCTGGTAGATATTTGGCATGTTGTCTCAGGGAGGAAAGAGAAAAATAATAACAGTTGTAAAGAAAAGAGATAACATTACATATGCAGTAAAAGAAAAAAAAACAGGAGCAATTTATCAATGTTCTTTCAGGATTATACAAGAAGAAATCTGTTTCAGAAGAAGGAATTTAAAGGCATTCTAACCACAACATTTATGTCAGAACATAGGAAAATATTAAACCTAATAATAACAATTCAAAAAATTTCCCCAGCAACAAAGAACACGAAGAAGGATAAAGTACCAGGAACAGATGAGTTGACAGCAATGTTTTATAGCATCTTGAACAAAGATTAATGATACCATTACAAAAAGTTATGAATGAGATAAAAGAAAAAAAAGACAATACCTCCAACAATTTGCTCTATTACATTTTTAATATCATCTGGTTTAAAGATTACCTGGTCAGTTTAAATTGATCTTCTATTAGTATGCATTGAAATGTTATAGGTGTATGAACAAATTCAACTATAACCCATTACACATATAAAATATTTCCCTATGATTTTACAAATGCACCAGTAATTTAAACTTAGGTGTCCCTAACCACTCTTGCTCTGTTACACATACAAGGGCTGAGTACAGATTGGCAGTTTGCTCTGGTAGCCAGTCGTAGCAAAAAAGCCCCGGAATAAACTATACCAGGTTTTCCCGTTCACACAGCGGGGGCCGCTGCCGGAAGATACGGGACGGAGGCACACAGGAGCGTTCAGACTGCTGTGCCAGAGGCGTGCTATATTCGCCATTTCCCCATTAATTCAGCTGTGGGTGTATGGGTGTCTGTGCGCATGAGCACCCATGAACTCATGCGCTCATGCGCATAAGCGCATTTTGCCAATTGGTGGAGGACCCCGCAGTGCCAGCACTGCATTGGGCAGTAGAGTGGAGCACAGCCAATCACACCGCTGCTGCCTCCTGCCCAACGCGGGTTGCTCCCGGCTTTTCGGCTGCGCATTCAGACTCCCCGGAAGCGGAGAAATGCGTGACACATGCGGGCTTTCAGATTTGCTATGGGTTTTATCAGGTATCTTTTTAATCCAGCAGTGAAGCGCAACAGCACGGGTTGGCTACGGGTGGGGGACGCCAGGCAGATGTGCCTGTGTGAATGCCCCATTTACTCCGGGATTGAGTCGTCGCTGGCCCGGGTCCCTACCGGGGCAAATTGCCAGTCTGAACTCAGCCAAAGTCACTCCCTGGCACATTCTTACTTATAATGTTTTATGTTCTTCTTCTTTTTTTGATTCTTTCTTTTCAGTAAAGTCTTAATTTTGTGTCTCTTGTCCTTGTAAGTAGAGAGGTTTTCTTTTAAGGCCCACCATCTAAATTCCATTCTTGAAGTAATTGTAGATTCCATAAATCCTTCTTTATCTTTTCTCTGTAGCATTTTTTCCTTTACAGCTTGGAAGGTTCCAACATTTATCTGTCCTTTACTGAGTCTCTTATATTCTTCTGTGTAGATCCTTCTATATGATACATCCAGTTCCTTTAGTCTTGATCTGTATCTTGGTCAGTTTTGTATTGGGATTTTTCCATCTTGATTACAATTTGTATTGGTGCAGTTGTGTCTTTAAGTTGGCTTAAATTGAAAGCCTCAAAGACCTTTTCAACTGTCAGATCAACTATATCAACAATTTTACATTTAAGTTCCTCCCAGAAAATCTGTTCCATATTACCATTAACAAAGCTAATAACAGATCTGTTGTCTGGCATTTTTCTAAATGTGTTTTGTACACTCATTTTGAAACCACATCAAAAATCTCAGTTCAGCCCAGCAAGTCAATACTCTACTATTATTTTCCACTTTGTGCTGGTCTGAGCCCCCTTATGCAACAGTGCCTACTGTAAATATCTTAACTACCTAGAATCTTTCAACATGAGTCATAAATTTTACAATTCCATAAAGGAGTCTAAACACTGTGAGCTGTTATGGTTTCAACAACAGAGCAAATGTTATGGAGGACTGTTACACAATAAAAAGTTCAGTTCTGAATGTCTCTCTCTCTTTCTTTTACAAGGTTATTCAACCTTTATTCTTTAAAAGCCTATATATTCCAAAAAGAAGTTGATAATTCTGATGTTTAATCAGTCTTTTTTCTTTGAAGAGTCTGTATATATTTTCAGCAGGTCATTTCAATCCAGGGGGGAAAAAAAACAGGGAAGAAGGTTAACCATTAAAGTCCATAAGATGACAGAGAAAAGATTCTAGAATTATTCAGATTTATGTTCCAGGCACAAATATTACAACAACTGATGTATCTTCTTTGCCCCAGTGAAAGCTTAGCACAGCTTTTGTTTACAGTCTTGTACTACCTGCTTCACAGAGGAAGGAGGGGGGAGTTTCCACCTCCTTCTTTTTGTTCTTTTAAAAATTTAAAGGGGCATAATCAGAGGTCATTGGATCTTATTCAATTGTTGCTTTTTACAAATACTCATGGTGCATATCCTCATTGATGTTATTGATGAGGCTCAAAGTTACTCTCTTATCAGGGGTTCACAGCTTGTGCAGATCATGGCTGCCATGACTGCTCTACTTCATTCTTTGCTTCTGGGATGATCCAGGGCTTCCACCCACTCTTTGCCACTCGCCGGGGGGGGGGAATCAAGTCCTTTGCCAGAGACTTCCCTCCAGGAGTCCAGTGGAGTTTGGGATCCCCCAAAAACTCCCCTAGAAAGGACAACGTATCAGCCATTCCCAGAAGCAAGGCCCAGCATCAACCACACCACTGCACCACAGCCCCGCCTCCCTCGGTATGGGAGAGGTTTGATGACCTTGCAAGTACTGGGCAGGATGGGTTAGGTTATTGATTTTAGTGTTGATTAACTGCTGCTTAATTAAGGTAAGTGGGTGCAGGGGAAGTAAGGTTGGGTGTTGATGGGATTAGTCCAAGGGTGAGTCAATAGGTCCTGAGAGACCCATTGTCCCAAATTATGCATTTCTCTGGGGTGTGGAGTGAGCAGTAGACAGTCAGCTGATCTTAGTGATCCTTCCAAACTACTTGCCTGGGAATCCATTTTGTTTCATTTTGGGATGAAATTTTAAGAAGGGTTTCATTTTGGGGTGAAATTTTAAGAAGGGTATTTATGGTTATTCTAGCTAAAAACTGCCTGTTAGATATGAGACTCAGGCAGCAGCTCGTTGAACAGTGAAAACAGCTTTATTTACAGAGGTAAGAATAGGATAAGATGACAGTGAAACTAGGGAGCAACAGGCTCCTTTTTAAACAGCCAGGGCTAGCTAAACCACGCCCATTAGTACAGTAAGGACCAATCAGAGTATTTACATAAAGACCAATCACCTTGTTTCCCTACTGCACATATCTTGTATCCGGATTGGACAGCTGCGCAGAGCAACCAATCAGATGGCATAGTTTTGGATACCAGGCTTTCAATGGGAGCTGGAATCAAGCTCTTACATTTATGTATAGCAATACATAACACTTCCCCTTTGCAAGAGGAAGGAGTCTGACTGCTAACAGAATAAGTAAAAAGAGAACTGAATTGCTTACTATTGCAATGGTATGCTTACTATTGCAATGGTATGTGCCTATTGTTGTATATGTAAATATGTATGAATGAATGTAAAGTAACTACTGCTGTCCTCAGTTATCATGGAACCCCACTAGGTGTAAAAATCATCTCTGGAGGGAAAAGGTGGTTGGAGATGACAGAAGTATTAAAATGAAAAGTTCATCAATGTTTTAAAACCATTACTGAGGTCCTTTCATTATGTTTGTACCCTGAAAAAGGGATACACTATTATGTGCCAGTTCAGCATGCACCCTGTTCACAGGTAGTGAACTTGAGAGTTGAACATCTGCCAGACTATCTACATCTAAATAGCTCAAACATGTCCAACTGAGTGGAAAAGACGACTGTACTAATGTGATTGTGACTGCTTTCTTTCAACTGTCTAAACTAGCACACCTTCCATCTTAAAAATCACATTTTTTCAAAGCAAAACAAACATTTTACATGTTGTGCTGATTCTTCTTCCTTTGATGTCTCTAGGTGCCTTACTATGATAGCATGCCAATGAATAAATAGAGAGCTGTCCCCATAGATGAAAGTTTATTTCCCGTTCCTCTTCCTCATAATCTATGACTGGTTTTGGTTTTGGTTTTGTCTTTTAAAGAATTAATACTTCTACAAGAGCCTTGTTGCAAAGCAGTGCAAGTAGTTTGTGCTTGAAAAGCAGGGCACTTACAGTGCCATCCTAAGCAATGTCTCTTCCACATGGGCTCTAACCTACTAAAGGCAAGATTTTTTAAAAAAAAAAGGTTTCACACAATTTAAAAATAAAATGTTATCCTCCTGCAGTTAATGCAGTCTTAATCTGGGTTTTCTAATACATATTTTGATCTGCTTATTTTTTGTTGCTACTGCTACTGCATTTCATCCTTACGGTGTGTGAAGTCTTTAAAAAATTGTTTGCCTTCAGAAGGCAAGGTTGGTTTAAAGAGCCCATATAAAACAGATCCAGGTCTCATCAGCTGGGCTTACTTCCACAGCAATGTTCATAGGATTCCATCGTCAGCAATCCAGCCAAGAGCAGAGGGTATATGTGGCTTCATCATTTAACAAGAAGACTGAGTTCACCAGCTGAGCTGATGAAAAAGTGGCCACAAAAGGAAAACAAATGGAAATGAAATGCAACTAAACGACATCATGGAGTCATGTCTCCATACGTCAAGCAGTTCCTGTGAAGCCACAAAGCTGTTCTGCATGATGCTCCAGTTGGACATTAAAGGGGCTCAGATTCACTTCCTCCAGACTCATTCAAATGTATACATTTTTTTACCCGATTCAGCCATGAGGTTTACAAACAAATATACTTAAGTATGAACTACAAGTTAGTTCAAGAGCCAGTGTGGTATAGTCATTAGAGTGTTGGACCAGAATCTGGGAGACTCAGATTCAAATTCTCACTTTTTCATGGAAGCTTGCTGGGTGACCCTTGGCCAGTCATACAGTATCAGCCTAATCTATATCACAAGGTTTTTGTGAGGATAAAATGAAGGACTGTAGAATAATGTAAGCCATTTTGGCATTAGGAAGACAGGTGGGGTATAAATGAAGTAAGTAATAGATCAGAGCTAGACATGTTGTTGTTTTCTGATAGCAATCTCCCTCCCCCAGGTGCAATATGGGTATCTATTCCCCTGCACACTGGTGCTAACAGCTAGGAAAGTGACATAGGCATAAAGCCTAAACCCTTCCCCTATGCTGTGATCTAAGCAGTACATTTAGTAATTTGCTAACAAAGTAACCACATAACATGTAGTTCATTTTTCACTGTGGTTATCCACTACTAAAAATGAACATATGCATTCATTACTGTTTTTCCCACTGTTTCATGATTCAATGTGAATTTGTTAGTGGGAAAAGACCCAAATGTTTACCATGCTGATATATCATTGTGGAATTTGTCAATGACATTACTTCTTCTGCATCTATTACATTTCTTCAAGTCCTTTATTGTCTCTAGAAGTGCTGCAGGGAGATCATTAAAATGTTTTCAAAAAGCCTTGGTTCGCTGACTGATTTCAGATTTTGCTCACAGGTGTAATTTACTGGAAATGTATCATACCACTTGCAAAGGAAGGCACTTGTATAATAGCCAGCTATTTCCCCTACCACCAGCCAATTTAGCAGGTTGTCGAGGAAAAATATATTTTATTCTAAATATAAACACAATGTAATCAATATAGGATGGTTTCCAAATCAAAACATGCATTAATGAACCTTCTTACATTACAGTTTGGGATTTTAGTTAAGTGAACAAACAATCTGTTTCTCAGCATTCCAGCAGGCTGTATTGATTTCATAGTAGTTAATATGATCTAATTCATGCATATCTTCCATAAAACCATATTTGCTCCAACTCTTTGCCACTAACAAAACTTTTGACTCTGTATTCAGGTTGCATGAACCTGTAAATATTGAGTTCTTTGGTGGTTCTTCAGTCTTCCAGGAGCCCTGCTTCATTTTTCCCTTTTTTTTTAAAAAAAAGCCAAATTTGGAAGATCATTTACACTTATGTGTCACCTGTTTTACAGCTGATTTTAAACTTTTTTTAAAAGACATCTTTTTTAATCTTTTTAAAAATTGAAATGTATTATTTTATATTATATTGTTTAAGTTGTATTCCAAGTTGAACTGTGATGTTCACATTGGAGGGAGCAAGGTCGTTTAAGTGAGGTGCTGTGACACAAAGCATCTGGTTTGTGTGCAAAGGTTCAAAGTTTGATTCCCATCAACTCCTGTTAAGAGGTTCACATAATAGGTGTGTCCTGGTCAGCCGCCTCCCGTCCTCCCGGGACTGGCTGGGAGCAACCCTGGAGGGGCTAACTCACCTGGAAGGGAATGCAGACCAATGGCACCAAATACAGAGGCAGTTCAACAGGCATTGCAACCACGGGAGGAAGAAAGAAGCTGCACAGAGCTCGGGGGTTGGGCAAGAAGACATACCCGAGGACCACGAAGAGGAAATGAAACAGAAGGAAGAGGAGAGGGGAAGAGGAGTGGAATTCAGCCCGCAGAGCAGAAAGCAGCCCCCACACTCAGCGACCGACAGCAGGAACGAGGAGCCGCCCTGCCAGAGCAGCCGGCGTGGAATGTTATAAAGGGGGGTGGGGCTAAGCAGGGAAGGAAGGGGCTGTTACACGAGAGGGTGCTGGGAGCGGGGCGTGGGGATAAGAGGAAAGAGAGGCTGGAGACCAGGGAGGACGAGACACAGATGAGACTGGGGAGAGTAACTGAAGCTCAGAGAGACCCACATCCCCTTAGCCTGACTGGCTGAAGGTTTGGTCTGTGCAGGCAGAGGGATATCCCAGGTGAACCAAACCTGATCCCCTGCCTGTCTGAGGTGTCCTTTCGCCTCCTTTCTTCTTGTCTCACCCCTCCCAGGACGCTTCCCCCTGAGCTAACCAGGTGAGCAGCAACGGCAACCGGAGGATTGCCACCTGGGGCAGAACCTGGAACTCACAAGGTGGTGGAGAATGCGGGCACGCCGACCCTGCTAGGTAGGCCGCTTCCACACCTACCCACGCCAGAGGGGTGGCGGCCCCCTTCAGATCGATCCCGGGCAGGAGAAGACAGTGATAGCCCGGGAACGTCCACAGATGGATCGTCGGACTCTGGGGACAGCCAGGACTCCGTCAAGCTACGCCCTTCCCCGAAGTCTGTAGAACTGCCGACGATGGATTTTGCCCAATTTGGTCAATGGCTTGCAGAGCATCAAGCGCAGTTGTTACGGGACCTATCCCAGCAACAGCAGGCAGCACAGGCAACCCTAGTACGGGAAATACAACAGGCCGCACAGGCCCGCCCGGTGCAGGCGGGAAGCGTGCCTGTCAGGAGCCCGTGGCCTGCCCTAACAAAATTAACCCCCGAAGATGACATTGAGGCTTATCTAGAAGCCTTTGAACGGATGGCGGAGGCCGCACAATGGCCGCAGGACCAGTGGGCCTATGCATTGGGACCATATCTGTCCGGTGAAGCTCAAGCGGCTGTAAAAGCATTAGACCGGGCTGATGCTGCCATTTATAGTAAAGTAAAGGCGGCGATACTGGACCGACTCGAGGTCACACTGGAAACTTATAGGCAACGGTTCCAGAGCTTCCAGTTGCCCGCTCAGGCCCGACCCAGGGCTGTCATTGCCACGTTAAAAGATTATGCCACCAGATGGCTGAACCCGGCATCCGACGACGCCCGCCAGGTGGTGGAACTGGTTATCTTAGAACAACTCCTGCAGGTCTTACCGGCTCGCACTCGTCACTGGATCTCCTGCTGGAGACCAACTAAACTGAGCGAGGCCCAGGAACTCTGGGAGAATTTTCAGGCCGCCGACAGTCGGGAGCAGCCCGTCAAAGGTGAGACCACCCATGGGAGTAAGGGCTTGCCGTCCTTGAGGCGTACCCCATCCGGGCCTGCCCCAGCCCAGAATGGAAAAGAAGCAGGTCACCCTGGCCGAGCCCGGAACAACCCGGCCCGTGGCGGTGGCTTCAGTAGCGGTCCAGTGCCAAGAGGGTTAGGGACCCCCTTTATCGGACGAGGAATCGGCAGAGGAGAACCCCCAAACCCGACACCCGTCGCAAGTCTGCGAAACCCCAATGGCATTGGTCCTTGTTTCACCTGTGGGCAGTGGGGGCATCTAAAGCGGGACTGCCCATTAATGGAATGTGACCTCGGGCTAGAGGTCGCAATGCAAACGTTCGCCGTGGGTAGCCGCCCACCAGCCTGGGTTTTACCCGTGGCCTTAGGGGGGCAGAGGTTAAAGGCATTGGTAGACAGCGGCAGCTCCGTTTCAATGATCCGGTCGCAACTTCTCCCAGCGGGGCTGCCCGTCATATGAACAGCCACCATCGTTTGCTTCCATGGTCACGAGGAAAAATGCCCGGTAGTTATGGCGCCCTTAGTTTTCCTCGGACGCCTATGGGAGGTGCCTCTGGCAAGAGTAACCAAGCTCCCTTTCCCGGTGTTGTTGGGTCGGGACACCCCTTGTTTCACCGAGGTGTTGGCGGTGGCCAACCCTCAGTCTGAGAGAGAAGGACCAGAAGCAGAAGGGGGTGAAGACCTCGCTGCACCAGCGACCGAGGCTGAGCCGTCGACAACCCAAGGGACTAATGTAGAAGACACCCGCGATGGTTGGCTACATGACCCTCACTTCGCCCGGGCCCAGGAGGATGATGAAGCATTGGACGTACTACGGCAGCATACGGCAGTAAGTAACGGGGATCTCGTCGACCCCAGACGGGGCAGACGACTCCCTCGTATTGTGTTTGAGGCTGGCCTATGGTTCCGAGAAGTAAAGGGATGGTTGGGCCCTTACAAACAGTTATTAGTGCCCCATCAGTACATACCCTCCGTGTTACAGGCAGCCCATGACCACCCGTGCGCGGGACACCAGGGCGTGAAGAACACCCTGAAAAGGGTGCTAGAACATTTCTTCTGGCCTTCAGTGGCCCGAGAGGTCCAGGAATATTGTAGGTCCTGTGACATCTGTCAAAGGCTGTCCTAACGCTCCGAACCGCAAGCCCCGTTATCCCTCCTCCCGATACAAGGGAAGCCCTTTGACCGGGTGGCCATGGATTTCATGGGTCCCCTGCCCCACACCCCACAGGGGGCCAAGTATCTGTTGGTGATAATGGACTATGCCACCAGGTTCCCCAAGGCCATCCCACTCCCCAGTATGAAGAGTGCAGGCATAGCCAAAGCCCTTATGCATTTCCTTGCTATGGTGGGTTTACCCCAGGAGATCCTGATGGATCGGGGATCTCCTTTTACGGCAAAGTTAATGGGACAGGTATGCAAGGCCCTACAGATACAACAGATCTTTACCGCAGTGCACCATCCCCAAACGGACAGGCTCGTAGAACGGCTTAATCAGACGTTGAAGGCCATGCTACGGAAGACCGCCCATGAACAGCCTAACTCATGGGATCTTTTTGTAGACCCCCTGTTGTTTGCTATCCGCGAGACCCCGCAGGCCTCGGTGGGCTTTTCGCCCTTTGAATTATTATATGGCCGGCAGCCTCGGGGCATACTGCAAGTTATGGAAGGCCAGGATCCCAAAGATCTGGATGGAGCAGGAATAGATCCGTGCGAGTATGTGCAGAAGCTACAAGAGAGGCTGGAAACCATAAGACAAGAGGCGTGCTATAACCTGGAAAAGGCCCAAATCGCACAAAAGAAGCGGTACGATCGGGGAACCAAGCTGAGATCCTTCCAAGTGGGCAATCAGGTCCTGGTCTCCCGTGATATAATGACTCCAGGACAAGGGGATCCGTGGCAGGGTCCTGGGGCCTCTCACTTACGAAATCCAGTATGGAGCCCAACCCCGGAAGTGTAAGACTGTACATGTTAACAACCTCAAAGAATGGAGACAAAGAGAGGAGACCAATCTGGCCGATGACTCAGGAGAGCTAGCAGACGGGATGCCCCCGTGGCAGGAGACCCCTTCAACTTTCCCCGACCCCACCCTAGACGAAGGCCTCACCAACAAACAAAAGAAGGAGCTGCGTGAGGTGTTACAGGAATGTCCTGGAGTGTTTTCTTCTACGCCAGGCTGTACCCACTTGATGGTTCACCACATACCCACGCCTCCCGGGCAGGTGGCTTGGACTCCGTGGAGGCCTGTGGCCCCGAAATTGAGGGACATCATCCAGAAGGAGGTGGAAGAAATGTTGCAATTGGATGTTATAGAACCCTCCCGTAGTGCCTGGAGGAGTCCAGTGGTACTCGTACCCAAGCCTGACCATAGCCTGTGGTTCTGTGTCGACTACCGGGAGCTTAACAAGATAGCTCAGTTTGATGCATATCCGATGCCCAGAGCCAATTTGTTGATAGATCAGCTCGGAACCGCCAGATACCTCTCCGCGTTGGACCTCACCAAGGGATACTGGCAGGTTCCGGTACATCCGCCAGACAGGGAAAAAACGGCCTTCGCCACTCCGCAAGGTCTCTTCCAGTTCAAGAGGATGCCCTTTGGCCTCCATGGGGCAGCCGCCACCTTCCAGAGACTGGTGGACAAGGCCTTGTCCCGGTGTGGCACGTTTGCACAAGCCTACTTAGATGATATCATCATCTGTAGCCCTGATTGGGAGACCCATCTCGCACACCTTCGTGAAGTGTTCAGGGCCCTCCATGAGGCCAGGTTGCGAACTGCGAACCCCAAGAAGAGTCGTCTTGGATTTCAGGAAGTGAAATACCTGGGATACCTCGTGGGGCAGGGTCAGCTAAAGCCACTACCCGAGAAAGTCCTCACTTTGGAACAACACCCTCGTCCCCAGACAAAGAAGCAGCTCCGAAGGTTCCTCGGATTCATAGGATACTACAGCCGCTTTATTCCGGCCTTCGCCACCATGGCAAGCCCGCTCACCGACTGCCTGAAGAAGACGTGTCCCAATCGGTTGCGCTGGGGTATGGCCGAAGAGGAGGCCTTTCTCGCGCTCCGTACCAGCTTATCGCAAGACCCGGTGTTGAAGAACCCAGACTTCCAAAAGCCATTTATCTTGTACACTGATGCCTCGGGTACCGGGTTGGGAGCTGCGCTCACCCAAAACCACGGGGAAACAGAACACCCCATCCTCTTCCTCAGCCGTAAGCTCCAACCAGCTGAAAAGAATTATTCGACGGTGGAAAAAGAGGCCCTGGCTGTCAAATGGGCAGTTGGGGCCCTTCAGTATTACCTGGTCAACAACCCATTCCAACTGGTGGTGGACCATGCACCTTTGTTATGGCTTGCACGTATGAAAGACTCAAATCCTAGGATCTTGCGTTGGTATCTTTCCTTACTCCCCTTTTGTTTTACAGTTCGTCACCAGTCCGGGTCCGAACATACGGTGGCCGATTACCTCTCCCGCCTCTTTGAAACCGAAGCAGCAACAGCTGGCGCAAGGAAGGGGGTATGTCCCGGTCAGCCGCCTCCCGTCCTCCCGGGACTGGCTGGGAGCAACCCTGGAGGGGCTAACTCACCTGGAAGGGAATGCAGACCAATGGCACCAAATACAGAGGCAGTTCAAGAGGCGTTGCAACCACGGGAGGAAGAAAGAAGCTGCACAGAGCTTGGGGGTCGGGCAAGAAGACATACCAGAGGACCACGAAGAGGAAATGCAACAGAAGGAAGAGGAGAGGGGAAGAGGAGTGGAATTCAGCCCACAGAGCAGAAAGCAGCCCCCACACTCAGCGACCGACAGCAGGAACGAGGAGCCGCCCTGCCAGAGCAGCCAGCGTGGAATGTTATAAAGGGGGGTGGGGCTAAGCAGGGAAGGAAGGGGCTGTTACAAGAGAGGGTGCTGGGAGCGGGGCGTGGGGATAAGAGGAAAGAGAGGCTGGAGACCAGGGAGGACGAGACACAGATGAGACTGGGGAGAGTAACTGAAGCTCAGAGAGACCCACATCCCCTTAGCCTGACTGGCTGAAGGTTTGGTCTGTGCAGGCAGAGGGATATCCCAGGTGAACCGAACCTGATCCCCTGCCTGTCTGAGGTGTCCTTTTGCCTCCTTTCTTCTTGTCTCACCCCTCCCAGGACGCTTCCCCCTGAGCTGACCAGGTGAGCAGCAACGGCAACCGGAGGATTGCCACCTGGGGCAGAACCTGGAACTCACAAGGTGACATAAAAGTTCTTGAGATTCTGAAAAGCCACTGCCAGTCCTGTTCAGAAATTCTAGCACCTATGTGCCAAAGTCAAAGTAGGTGATACTGACCTTGATAAACTAATGGTCTGTGACTTAGTATAAGGCAGCTTCATAATGTTTATGTTTATACTAAGAATAAGGCCCATTGTGAAAATAAATACAATGAACTCTAGAAAGAGGCTCTGGGAGAGTGCCAAGGCCTTGGGGACTCAGCGTCAATTTGCTGTGGTGATCTCCTCAAACCCCACCCTCTCCAGGTTCCACCCCTAAAATACCCAGGAATTTCCCAGCCTGGAGTTGACAACCCCATCCCCTTCCAAGCTAACCATCAACCTACAATTATTTGCCCCTCTGACTGCAGCTGACTTCTGCCCTCCCTCCTGGAGATCAGTTGTAATTCTGAGTGATCTCCACCCCTCACCTGGAGATTGGCAACAATGGTTCCCGGGGAGAAAATGGCTGGTTCGGAGGGTGGAGTCTATGGCATTGTACCTGTCTGAGGTCCCACCCCTCCTCAAACCTCACCCTCTCCAGGCTCCACCCCTCAAATCCCTAGGAATTTCCCAACCTGGAGTTGGTAACCCTAACTTCTTCCCAGCCAAGCATCTACCTGCCATTATCTGATTTCAGCTTTCCATCTCCTCCTCCCTCCCAGATATCAGTTGTAATTCTGTGTGATCTCCACCCCTCTCTTGGAGATTGGCAACAGTGATTCCCCGGGAGGGAATGGCTGGTTGGGAGGATGGAGTCTATGGCATCGTACCTGTCTAAGGTCCCACCCCTCCTCAAACCTCTCCCTCTCCAAGTTCCATCCCTCAAATCTCCAGGAATTCCCCACCTGGAGTTGGCAACCCTTTCTCCTTCCCAGCCAATCATCAACCTACTTTTATGTTCCCCTCACTCATCAGCTCCTGTGGGCGTATCTCACTCCTTAAGTTTGCTGCCACAACTCACTGAATTGTCATTGCCTTTTTAGAGGGACAGTGAGAGCCCTCTGTCCGAATCTCCCTATTTGGAGATGGAATCCCCAATCTTTGTGGGACCCCTGGAAAGTTGGCAATCATAGGGTCTGGCCTTTCCTTGCTTCCTTCAGCTACCCCCTTCCTTTGTTATTGTGTAGAGCGGGGGAGACTATGTGGTCAGAGCACAACACAGATTAATAGCCCAAATAAAAGAATTTAACTATTTGCACAATTATGGAGCGCACACACTATCTGAATAAGGCAGAACTGTAGGAGTAAGCACACACTATGAACCAACAGGGCATAAATCAACAGGGGTTAAACACAATCCTCTTTCCCTACACACAGTACTCTCCACCTGTGGATGTTGTGGGCTCAGGATAGGATCTCTCCTTCGACTGGTCTCTAGCTCTGTTTCAGCCCAAGCCCAAGAGAGCAGGGAAACTTCCATTCATTCCCTAGTCCAGCTGACTGTGGAGTGGCTGAATCTCTGCTCCCTCCCAGGGTTTCCCCACATCTCTGGCTTGTGGCCTGGACACCCTCATCAGCAAAGGCAGCAGGAGCATTTCCTAAATTCCTGTAGGATGAAGACTGCCTCCTCCCTGGATGGGCTGGAGTCTATATTGATGCTGCCCTGCCCCTTGGGACAGTCCCTCTTTTCCTGGACTTTTTGCAGCTGGGAACTGTAGACCAGCAGATGCGGAAGTGCCATTCGACTCAGTGAGTGGTACCCCTGCAGGCCCCTCTCTGGAACTACAGGTCAATTAAACCTTATGGGGAACATTTTAAACAACCACACAAATGGCAACCATCTTAAAAACACAGCTAACTGCCATTTCGACCAACAGCCATTGAGGGGAAAGTTAAGTCCCACACAGGAGGCAAGCAGGAGAAGTGTCTTCGTCAAGAGAGAAAGCCGTTTGCAAGTAAATCTGACAGGGCACAGTGGCTGAAGGGGGAGTGGGCGGGGAAGAGGAGCAGACCCAGCACCTGGCCAATGGCACATGAGTACTCTTGAGTAGTGGCTGATGGGCCAATGGCTGAGGGAGTGCATGGAATGTTGCCATGCGTTAACAGAATTATGTATAAGGAGAGATGTTGTGTTCTGTAGAAAATGACAGCAGCCTCTCAGAGCAAACATCAACAGTCCCCAGGTTATCTTTGATTTTTCTGGCAGCCAACTCTGATAATGCTGATGCCACATTAAAACAACAACAACAACAACAACAACAAAACCTGTGTTGTCTGTTTTCATAAATTGCACTTAGTGTATATTCTTGGGAAGGGTGCAGGGAAAACTGTACTTATATTTTTTCCAACCTTGTTTCATGTAGATGTGTGCAGTCATTTTATCTGTAACTTTATCTGAGACCTCCTTTTATTGGCCAACCAGTATGTTAGTTCAAAAACTTCAAAGCATATTGGACACCATAATTTTTGAATCCTTTATTATTGTTCATTCCATTCCCAGATGTTATATTGCTATCTACTGATATGTCTAGTTGCCTCCTCCCCTTTTAAGTACCATTCTCAGTTTTGTAATCGCATCTTCCCTTCATGTTGCTGGAGGCAGTATGCTATTGTCAGGCCATTATCCTTGAGCTCAACCTCTGTTTCTTAGACATAAAATACTTTCCCCACATGGAGTTTCACATAGACTGCCAGAGGGCTGGATAAAATATCCAGCTTGACTTTAAGTTGACGGCCCAGAAACTACCAAGAATTCCTTTGGACACTCTAAAAAGGGAGGTGCCAGTCCTGCTGGAATGCTGTACAGAGTTCATTATTTTTTTACCAGACTTTTTGTCTCAAGCCTCTAGAGTTCCCTCAGGCCCTGACTATGAATAATTGATTCAAGCTTGCTGGACAATAAGCAAATCTCCCAGCTTGGCCACTGCTCCCCTACTCCCCATCATAACTCAATCATGAGTATGAGCCACCTTCTTTAAATCAGTCCAAGCTTGTTCTCTGGGCAGGTTACCCAATTACACCACCTTATTTATACCTATTTTGGCCTTTGAGGGAGGGAGCCTTGGGGCCAAGCCTGACAAATGTCACCTGTGCCAGGCTGGGGAATTCCTAGAGTTTTTGTGCTGGAATGTGGCTGGATTTGGGGAAGGGAGAGGCCTCAGCTGGGTATAATTCCACAGAGTCTACCCTCCAAGGCAACCAGGCACCACTTTGTGGTTGGCAACCCTAAGCATGGCAGCAGTCTAGGGTCGCCAGGTCCCTCCTGGCCATCAGCAGGGGATGGGGGGGTCAGGTTGCCAGATCCAGGTTGGGAAACTCCTGGAGATTTGGAGTGGACCCTGGACAGGGACCTCAGCAAGATACAATGCCATAGACTCCACCCTTCAAAGCATCAATTTTTCTCCATTGGAAGTTATCTCTGTAGTCTGGAGATGAGCAGTACTTCCAGGGGATCCCCAGGTCCCACCTGGAGGCTGGCATCCCTAGGCAGCACCTTCTGGGTGACTTGATACCACCAAATTTGCATGGCTCAATTAGGCCTGGCTGCTTGCTACTCTTCAACAGCAGCCACCCTATGAAAGCCAGTGAGGTGCAGCAGTTAGAACTTCAAAGTAGGATCTGCAAGGTTCAGATCCCCATCTTGCAGTAGAAGCTGACTGGGTGATTTTGGACCAGTCACATACTTTCCCCCTAACCAACCTCACAGGACTATTGTGCAGATGAAAAGGAGGAGAGAATAACATGAGCTGCTTTGGTCCCCACTGTGAAGAAAGACTGTAATTTTCCTAGGTAGAGGCTGTGCGGAGGGGGGGTGGAGATGGAATACACAGAGGCAGACAAAGGTATTTTGGCTGCTGGGTGGGAAGGAAACAGGATTGCCAATTCCAGGTTGGGAAATTCCTGGACATTTCTTTTTTTTACCATGTATTCTTTTTAAATATTTTGAACTTTTTGAGGGAATACAGAATATTAAAAAGGGGTAAGGGAAAAGAATAAATGTTAAAATTACCAAAACATAGTATAAAGGGCATTTTTTGCAAATATAAAGGTCAATCCTTGATTCAAATACTTGAATTTTTTTTGAAAGTTATATAACATAACTTAAAAAACCACTATAACAACTTACTCAACATTCTACCATTTTCTCATAATATATTAACATTTTTAACCTATCTTATCAATCTTATCAGTTATATGATAAACCCTAAATAGCAGTTTGTTGTGATATTTTATATCAAAATTATCATATAATATAAACCATTCAACTGCATAACTAAAAAGACTGGTTATAGTAATCACAGAAAAATTCACCAGTTATTTTCAAATTTGTCTTTCTGATTAATGAAGTTTGTCAGTTTGGCCATAACAACATATTTTTGCATTTTATCTATCCAATTCTCAAGAGTTGGATGATCTTCGATTTTCCACTTTGCTGCAATTACTACCCTTGCTGCAGTTAACATACATCTAAGCAATTCATATATAGTTCTGTCTGCATTCACTGGTAGAATTCCTAGTAACATTGTCTCTGGTAACATAGCAAATTTTATATTCAATTTTTTTTTAATATTTCAGTATGTATTTCTATCCAATATTTACTAGTTTTTTTGCAGGACCACCACATATGGTAAAAAGTACCATCTATCTCTTTACATTTCCAACACAGTCCTTTATAGTTTTTATTCATCTTCTCGATATCTTTTGGGATAATGTACAAGCAATAAAACATTTTATACCAATTTTCTCTAAGTACTTGACTTGCAGTAAATTTTACATCTTTCACCCATATTTTTCCCCATTGCTGAAATGAAATCTCCTTCCCAAAATTTGGTGACCATTTCACCATGCATGTCTTAACTTGCTCTGTTTCTGTGTCATATTGTAACAAAAGTTTATAGATGTGCCCTAGAAGATGATCTTTTTTTGTTCAATATTATCTTTTTCAAATTCAGTCAGATTTCTTAGTCTATCTCCTTCTTGATGAATATCTTTTTAAACCTTGATTAGAGTTGTAGATATAGTAACCATTGTATCTTTTTTCCATCTTCGTTCATAGCGTGCCAATATTTAATTTTCTTATGTTTGTTGATCATATCTTGATACATTATAAAGTCATTATTTTTCCTCTTATGTTTGTCATGATAGGCATCTAGTGGTGACATGAGAAAACCATTGTTGGGAGACTTATTCTTGTATTAAGTGACTAACAATTTTTCAGTAAACTATTTCTGATTGTGTGACCATTACATCTCATAGCTTTTTTACATGTTTTCCCAGTTGTTTTAATCCAAAGATGTCCATGTAAGCCTTTGGAGAAATCTGCTGCTTTCAGTTTCATCAATCTTTAATTCAGGTCTTAAATCTACTCAGAGATCCAAACCAGACAGGCTGCTTGATAGTACAACTTGATATTAAGGACCACTGTTCTCCTCTCTTTTTCCCATCTTCTTAAGATTTTAAATCTAACCCTTGGATTCTTCCCTTTCCATACGAATGCGTTAATCTGTCTTTGCCAGTCTTTCAGAATCTTATCATATATCTCAGTTGGAAGCACCTGAAATTAAAAAAAATGGAGGGAGGGAGAATGTTCATTTTTATTGCAGAAGTTTTCCCAAGCCAAGACAAGTTCCTGGACATTTGAGGGGTGGAGCCTGGAGATGGTGGAATTTGAGGAGGGCAGGAATGTCAGACCGGTATAATGCCATAGATTCCACCCTCCCAGCCAGCCATTTCCTCCATGAAAACTACCATTGCCAGCCTCCAGGTGAGAGCTGGAGATTACCCAGAAATATAACTGTTGTCCAGGTGACAGAGATCAGTTACACTGGATAAAATGGTTGCCTTGGAGGGTTGAGTCTAAATGGCATTAAACTGTCCGGAGGCTGCTTGCCTCCCCAAGTCTCACTGTCCCAAGGTTCCACCCCCCAAATGGGAGATCCATTGCAATTCCTGGGGAACTGCCACTGCTGCTGTGGGGAGAAGAGGAAGCAGATGGTTGGGTGGAAGCACTGCCACCACTGCTGCTGCTGTGTGGGGTGGGGGAGGAAGTAGGCAGGAGGCTGGGAGAGTGATGGGGGAAGAAAGTGAGAGTGATGGGGCAGAAAGTGATGGGGTGGGGGCAGAAAGAAAAAGAGTGATGAGGTGGAGAGGCAGAAAAACAAAGAGAATGATGAGGGGACAGAAAGAAAGAGGAAGTAACATGCATGGAGGAGAGATAAAGAAAAGGGGGGCAGAAGGGAGAAAGAGTGTGAGAGAGGTAGAGCAAGAGGGGGGAAGCAGGTTTCTTGCAAGTCCCCACTTGTCTATTTATAGTATACACTTGATTTTTGCTTATATAAGTGCATTGAATATTTTTCATGGCACATTCAACACAAGTAGAGCCACATGAATGATATAAATCCCACATTTATCCAGCTATTGATCCCCAGTTTCATTTGTAAAGTTTTTTTATTTTATTAATTTTTGTATAGTTTTTAGTAGGTATTACATATTGTCTTTTAACCCGTACATTTCATAGCAGTTTATATCCCTTCTCCCTCCCTCCTCCCCCTTCTGCTATTCCAATGCGTTAGTCCTTTATTCCCAGCCACGGGCACAAAGTCCGAATCTTGCACTGAATGTCCTTTCTTCCTTCTGTTGGTAGCCACTCCAGGTAGGTCTTCCATTTCATTCTGATTTCTGTGGTCCTGTCTTCCCATATAGTCTTCCGATTCAGCTTCTCAATTATGTCTGACTGTATGAAATCAAACAAATAATTATGCCAGATTTCTACTGTCCACTTACTTTTGTCCTTACAGCCCAAAGCAATCACTGCTTTGCTTGCTAGTATCATTGCTTTGACTATATCCTGGTTCTCTTTACTTATTACTGGTTCCCTATTGTGCCCATTAACATTAAATTAAAGTTAATGGTCAGTGAAACTTTGCATATTCTCCTTATGATCTGTAGTATTTTTGTCCAAAAGGCCCTGACCTCTGGGCATTCCTACCACATATGGGAAAACTATCCTTTAGCCTCTTTACAATGCCAACACCTAGGGCTCATTCCTGGGATCATATTTGCTATTTGAGCTGGTGTTTTGTACCATTTTGTAAAGAATTTATGCTCCATTTCATTAAATTTGATCACTTTAATTTCCTCTATTTCTTCCATTATTTTACTTGTCAAATTTTCTGATATCTGACCTTCTTTGGTCCAAGTGTTTTGTAGGTAAGATATTGTTGTGTCTATATTTGATATCATTTTCCTGTAGATTTTCCCTGCTAGGCCTTGTTTTGATTTTTGCATCCCTTTGTATAGTTCATCTATTGGTTCCTCTATTCATATTTTCTCTTTTTCCTTAATCTTATTAACCATACTATATAGGCCTGTTATTTTTAACCAGTGTTGGTTACCTACCTCTTCCACTATCTCGTGTACCGGTTTTAAGTTACATCCTCTAAACATGTCTTCCAACCTATAATAGCCTTTAATTTTAAGACTTTCCCACCATTTATTTTCTTTTATTTCGCTGTATATTGCCTCTAATGGTATCCATCTTGAATTTCTTCTTAGCCATAACAGTTGCCACTTACTCCAAGATTCTAATGCTGAATGTCTGGGGCCTTTAATTAGTTTGAGGTCTTTTTTTGTGACTTTGGAGAATATCCCAAATCTTCCTATATTATTGTTAATCTCATTCTCCAATCTAACCATTTTTGCTCCTCCCCTTCACCTATCTCTAATAGCAACTTTATTTGAAAGGCTTCATAATATCTATTCAGCTCTGGGACCCCCCAACCCAACTCCGCTTTGAGACAATGTACCAACCTTTTTTGAATTCTACACTTTTTACTGCCAAATATCCACTCTCTAAACACTCTATTCCATTGTTCTAACCTTTTGTTATAGGCTTCTAATGGTATTGACTGGAATAGATATGTTAATTTAGGTAGCCAGAACATTTTAATACTCCTAATTCTAGTAGATATACCTAGAGTTTTATTTTTCCACTTCCTCATTTCATTCTTTATTTTCTTCCATATTGTGTTATAATTCACCTCCGAAATTCTATCAATCTTCTTTTGTAACACTGTGCCTAAGTATTTGAACTTTTTAGTGCCTATTCCAATATTTGTACTTTTGTTTATTTCTTTTCCCCCCCTCTTTGTTCACATTGAGGTACATGATTTCTGATTTAGCCATATTAACCTTTAAACCTGAACAGCATTCAAAGTCCTCTAAAATAATTTTTACTTCTTTTATTGCTTCTTTGGGGTTTGTCATAACAACTATAATGTCATCTGCAAATAAATTAATTTTTATTTCTTCCTTCATTACCTTATAACCTTCTATCCTTACACTGTTTCTTATCCTTTCGGCTAGTTGCTCTATTGCTATAATAAATAGGACCGGTGAGAGCGGGCATCCCTGGCGGACCCCACTCTGAACCTGAAAAGTTTGTGATTTGACATTATTAACCTTTACCACTGCTGTTCCCTCTCTATATATCTCCTGAATTGTACTTATATAATTATCTACTATCTCATGCTTTCTCATAATCTGCCACAAATATTCCTGAGAGAGGGTGGTTTCATTTGTAAAGTTAACACACCTTGACTCTTTCTTGCAGATGTACCCAGGCCTTTGTCTGATCCCTGTCCTGCCATTAAATGCTGATTGAGCAAGAGATTACTAGGAGTAAGGCCCATTGTGGGAAGAAATACAACAAGCTCTAGAAGGAAGCTCCAGGTGAGTGTCCTGGGTGTGGCTGGTGGGGTGGTAGAGGGAAGGGGAAGATAGAGGGAGGCAAGCCATGTTTATTTCCTTCTGCTTAGCTATAAAGCAGGGCTGTTTCAAGTCATTTTGCTGCCCCAAGTGGGTAGTATGGGAGGACAGCCTCATGGTAACAGGTATGGTTCCCTCCATCCCTGACTTATGTTGATTTGGGGTTATGCAGTGGCAGCTAAGGTAGAAAAGCACCTCCTCCTATGCCATGTCTTCTGGGTTCTAAGAGTATGGAAAGCAGTTCCATAGCCAGTTACAGGGTTGCCAACTCTGGGTTGGGAAATACCTGTAGATTTGAGGGGTAGAACCTGGAGAGACCAGGGTTTGGGGTGTGGAGGGGTATAATTCCATAGTGTCCACTGCCCAAAGCAGCCATTTTCTCCAGGAGAACTGATCTTGGAGATCTCCAGCTGCCGTCTGGAGGTTGGCAATACTAAGGTGCAGGCCAGACCTGTAGATTTGAGGGGTAGAGCCTGGGGAGGGCAGGGTTTGGGGTGTGGAGGGACTTCAGCAGGGTATAATGCCATAGAGTCCACTGCCCAAAGCAGCCATTGTAATAGCTGGGACATTTTCTGTAGGGGAAATGATGTACTGTGGCTGGGGAACACGGTGATTGCTGGGAGGTTTCCAGGCCTCACAGAGAGATTGGCAACTCCAGTGACCATTTAAGGGAAGATTGGGATATGTATTTTGGCAACTCCAGTGACCATTTAAGGTAAAATTGGGATATGTATTTTACCTCAGGACACATTCAATGACTCCCAACAGCAACAACAAACTGTTTAGCATGTTAGAGGTAAAGGCCAATCAGGCCGCATATGCAAATGACCTCTGTGTTCCAACAGGCTACTGGGGGGAGAGGAACAGCAAACTGTTTAGAGTATTGGAGGCAAGACTTAGGCTATGCAGCCAGTGGATATGGACAGCTTCTGAGTGACAGATCAGGGAGTCAACTGATTTGAGAGCATGTGGAATGTTCAGGAGAGTCCATGACCAAAACAGAATTATAATATCTCTCCTTATTAATAATTGCATTTTTGGGTGACAATGTTCAATGCACTCCTGAAACAGTTGGCTCCCGGATCTGTCATTCACAAGGTGTCCCTGGTCACTGGCTGGGTTGCCTGCGCCCACCCACAGAACTGGCTTCCAGCATCTCCACCTCAGTATACTGCAAGGCAACAGAGGGGTCGGATGCTCTGGCTGCCAGAGACCAAGGCAGCCAATGAGGACAGCAAGGCCCACATCTAGTCACTCCAAGGCTCTGACCACTCATTCGCTGACCTCCACTGCATGAGCCGCTGGGGTGGAGAGCAGTAGAGGTGACAGGCAGGGTTGGTGCTCCGGCGCCTGGAGGGTCAGAGCAACAAGGCCACTCACGCCGCCATCATGGCAGCCACTGTTGGCTGCAGCTGGCTGCAGGTGGCCAGGTGGTCAGTGAGTGGGCAGCCACTGGCAGCAGGGAGGACACACTGATGGTGAGGGCAAGGCCAACCTCCAGAAGCTTCATGCCCCTGAGCTGTCAGGCACTAAGTTCCATGGTGTCTGCCGCCTGGGTGGAGTGCGGTAGAGGTGGCTGGGGGCCTCCCAGAGGCAGACGGGCAGCGACACACTGCACAGCCTTCTCTCCCCCCTTGGCACCAGGGTCTGGGGACTGTGGGAGAATTCGCAGTGGTGGAGGGGAGGGGCTGTCTGCGGGCCGCCACCTCACATCTTGCTAGAGCTCATTGTATTGATTCCACAATGGGCTTTGCGACTAGTAGATAACCTCATATGAATAACTAATTGTTTCTTTTCACATTGACTACTGATATTGGATCTTTTCACCCATCTGCTTATTAAGTGACATAAACCCTCAGAAATTATGAGAAGAGAAGGGCTTACACCAGGGGTGTCAAACTTGCAGCCTGGGGGCCGGATCAGGTCCCCAGAGGGCTTCCATCAGGCCCGCAGTGGAACTGGCCATCTCCTGCTTCCAGTTCTGCTGCTGCTGCTGCATCATAGCTTGCTTCACCAGACTCTCTTAATCACTCAGCCATTTCATGTTTTAACCTGGGTCCTAGACTCAGAACTCTGAGCATGAGATTTCTGTGGTGAATGTCAATAAATCAAAAGTAAGTTTGCCACTCACAGAGCTGCATGTTTTAAGTATGTTTTTATTTTAAGTTAAAAAAACTTTGTGTTTGTATTCTTTATAAAGTTTATATCTCCGCTACCTGGCAGTACATTTTATGACACACATGGCCCGGCCCAACAAGGCCTCATTTATGTCAGATCCGGCCCTCATAACAAATGAGTTCAACACCCCTGGCTTACACCATACAATTTTGGTTGAAAAGTCATGGCTGCTAGCTTATTGTTACCACCCTAAAATGTTTTTTTCCCCCACGTTTAATGCAATCTGGTATTGCTTTCATATGTCCTGCTTCAATTGTATCACCCCCTATGTTGTAAGGTTTCAGATTTAAAAACATGCAACAAAGTTTTCTTTACTTTAAAACAGACTCTCAGGCCTAATTAAGAGAAACTGTGAAGCCAAATGTTTATGATGCTGTGTTAATGATGCTGGTGTGCCTCACTCACCATGCAAAACATTTACCCTGCAAAGTGTAATGATGTTTCATTTGAAGTCAACATCTTGACATTATTGCTAAATTTTAAATGGAGGGGCACTTTACTCTGACCTCCATTGTTTATGATAATCCATCAAACACAACAGAAAACTTGACTAGAATATCCAAGGCCTTATTCTTCAGTATTATCTAGCCTTTTGAAAAAAGAGATACTTGCTTTCTTCTTAAATGCTATGATGACTAGAATGGCTTTTCTTGTTATGTTTTAATTGAAAATATACAGTAGAAGAGAAGAAGAGGAGTTGTTTTTTATATACCACCTTATACTATCCAAAGGAGTCTCAAAGTGGCTTACAATGGCCTTCCTTCCCTCTCTCTACAACAGGCACTTTATGAGGTACAGGGGCTGAGAGAGCTCTGAGAGAACTGTGACCGACCCAAGGTCACCCAGCTGGTTTCATGTGAAAGAATGAGGAAAGCTGAAAAGTGTGAATTTATGCAGCTACAATTGCATCTGTGAGCTCATACCCAGCCCAATTATTTAGAACAATTCAGTCCTTGACTGCTCTGCCACAAGGCAGGCCAAATGCTAAGGAACTGGATATCAGCTGTGAGGCTTTTGCAAGCTACTTCGCAGATAAAGTCTTGTCGCTCCACCGTGAACTCCCCGCCACATTTGAGACAGTGAGCAAACTTGAGGCTTCATGCATGTCTTCAAGTCAGATTATGGATCATTTCAGTCTGCTCAGCCTAGAGGAAGTCAACAAACTGCTCTTGACTGTACACCTAACCACATGCTGTCTAGACCCATGCCTGTCATGGCTAATTAAAGCGGGCCATGATGGGTTTTGAGGTGCCCTAAATGAGATCATTAACAAGTCCCTCATTGAGGGACTGTTTGCTAGGGCACTTAAAGAAGCAGTGTTCTGCCCTCTCTTAAAAAAAAAAAAATCTTTGGACCCGGCAGTATTGGCAAATTACTGGCCCGTCTCCAATTTGCCCTTCTTGGGCAAAATAATAGAAAGGTCTGTGGCAACTCAGCTACAGAGCTTTTTGGATGACACTTCCATCTTAGACCCCTTCCAGTCCAGTTTTTGCCCAGGCCATGGGATGGAGACAGCACTGGTCACCCTCATGGACAATCTCCAGAGGCATCTGGATCGGGGCGGATTGGCAGTGCTGTTGTTGTTGGGCTTGCCAGCAGCGTTTGACATGGTCGACCATCAGTTACTGATCCACTGACTTGCTGACTCAGGAGTCCAGGGCTTGCCTCCTTTCTCTGAGGTCGGAGACAAAGGGTGGCACTAGGGGAACAGCTGTTCCAAAGGCACCCACTTAATTGTGAAATGCCTCAAGGGGCAGTGCTTTCCCCAATGCTATTCAACATCTATATGTGCCCCCTTACCCAGATTGCCTGGAGGCATGGGCTGGGTTGTGACCAATATGCAGATGACACCCAGCTCTATCTGTGGTTGGACAGCCAGTCTGATTCTAAACTGGAAGATCTGGACTGGGTGTTACATGGCTGGATGCCTTAGACTGAGCCGACTGAAATTGCATCCAATGAAGATGGAGGTCCTGTGCCTGTCGGGGTGGTCTGAGGATAGGGATCCCACTCCCGGTGGCAGCACCGGAGGATAGGTGCTTGGGAATGCACTTGGATTCCTCTCTAACAATGGAGGCCCAGGTAGTTAGCTTTTTACCATCTTCTGCTGATCAGGCAGCTTGTTCCCTTCCTCGACTGCAATGACTTGGCAACAGTGATCCATGAGATGGTCACCTCGAGACTGGATTGCTGTAACGCTCTCTACATGGGGCTGCCCTTGTCACAAATCTGGAAGCTGCAGCTAGTGCAAAATGCAGCGGCCAGGCTCTTGATGGGTCTTCCTATGTGGGAGCATATCTAGCCTGTGCTAAAGGCATTGCACTGGCTGCTGATAGCATACCAAGTTCACTTCAAAGTAATTGTTCTCACCTTTGAAGCACTATATGGTCAGGGGCTGACATACCTGAGGGATCACCTCTCCCTATATGTACCCCAGCAAGCACTGCGTTCATGGTCTCAAAATCGATTGACCCTCCCAGGCCCAAAAGACATCAGACTGGCAATAACCAGGGCCAGGGCCTTCTTGATGGTGGCTCTATACTGGTGGAATGAGCTCCCAGAAGAGACCTTTTACAGTTCTGCAGGCCCTGCAAGATGGAGCTCTTCCACCAGGCTTTTGGTTAAGGAGCTGCCACCACCAGCACAAACACCAACGACATCATCACTAAAGATCACTAACAACAACTGAGACAAACAGAGCCCCATGCCCTGATTCCACTGATACAGCCTGTGCCTGCTGTATATCTCTCCTTATATATGAGTTTTCGTGTCCCTCTTGCCTCAAAGTTCCACACACTGCCACAGCCTTTCACTCCCTGAACTGTCAATCAGAAGGTCTCTCTATCCACTGGCTGCATTGCCTGAGTCCTGCTGTTCCTCTCCACCCCATAGCCAGTCAGAGGTCATTTGCATATGTGGCTGATTGGCCTTTGCCTCTAACATTCTAAACAGTTTGCTACTGCTGTTGGGAGTCTCCCAATCTCCCTGTGGGGCCTGGAGATCTCCCAGAAATCACCGTGTTCCCCAGCCACAGCACATCATTTCCCCTACAGAAAATTTCCCAGCTATTACAACTGATCTCCAGATGACCAAGATCAGTTCTCCTGGAGACAATGGCTGCTTTGAGCAGTGGGCTCTATGGCATTATACCCTGCTGAGGTCCCTCCCACCCCAAACCCGGCCCTCCCCAGGCTCTACCCCTTGAATCTACAGGTATTTCCCAACCCAGAGCTGGCAACCGTGTAACTGGCTACGGAACTGTTTTCCAGACTCTTGGAAACCAGAAGACATGGCATAGGAGAAGGCGCTTTTCTACCTTAGCTGCCACTACATAGCCTCAAATTAGCATAAGCCTACCTCCAGGTGGCACCTGGAGATCTCCAGCTATTACAGCTGATGTCCAGATGACCAAGATCAGTGCTCCTGGAGACAATGGCTGCTTTGGGCAGTAGACTCTATGGAATTATACCCTGCTGAGTTCCCTCCCCACCACAAACCCTGCCCTCCCCAGGCTCTACCCTTCAAATCTGCAGGTATTTCCCAACCCAGAATTGGCAACCCTGTAATTGGCTACAGAACTGCTTTCCAGACCCTTGGAACCCAGAAAGCATGGCATAGGAGGAGGTGCTTTTCTATCTTAGCTGCCACTGCATAGCCCCAAAGCAACATAAGTCAGGGGTGGAGGGAACCATACCTGTTACCATGAGGCTGTCCTCCCATACTACCCACTTGGGGAAGCAGAATGACTTGAGACAGCCCTGCCTTATAGCTAAGCAGAAGGAAATAAACATGGCTTGCCTCCCCCTATTTTCCCCTTCCCTCTGCCACCCGACCAGCCACACCCAGGGCACTCACCTGGAGCTTCCTTCTAGAGCTCGTTGTATTTCTTCCCACAATGGACCTTACTCCTAGATTATGATAAAGATCAAGAAGCTGATGAGCAAGGCAGACCATAGATTATATTAATGTAACTGTTGCAGCCATGCCTAAATATTAGTTTACAACTAGATAGCACTTTATGACATCGGATTGGTTTTATCTATGTTATAATTAGTTGCTGTAGATTTTCTGGGTTGTGTGGCCATGGTCTTGGCATTGTAGGACCTGGCGTTTTGCCAGTAGCTGTGACTGGCATCCTCAGAGGTATAACACAGAAAGATGGGGTACTCTCTATGTCAAGCTCCCCCTCACCCATGATACTATCCCCGGTCTCAGGATCCCCCCCCCAGCAGAAGGGCTGGGTTTGTCTGAATAGGCATCATGGAACTGCTGTACCAAGTCTGAGGCATGGAGATTGTCCACAGGTTCCCAGGTCAACAAGGTACTGAAGGTCCCCATGAAAGCACCAGGAGTTGAGAATCTGGCAGACCTCATACTCCTTATCATCCAGCCCTACCGGTGGTGGTGGTGATGGAGAAGGGGGCCAAGCGGGGTCAGGAGGCATGGTCGGGGCCAGGAGGGAATGATGGAAGACCAGATGAATGTGCAGGTGATGTGACAACTGAAGTCGGAAGGCAATGGGGTTGATCTGCTCCAGTATTCGGTAGGGTCCAATGAACCAAGCATCCAAGTTGTATGAACAGCTGGGCTGCTGCAGATATCGGGTGGAGAGCCATACGTGATCTCTGGGCTTGAGTGGGGGACCCTCTTGTCTTTTCCAATTGGCTGCCAGCTTGTATGCTTCCTTGGCCCACTGGAGTTGCTCTTGGAGCAAGGTTTGGAGTCCAGAAACTAGGATGAGGTGGGTGCAAGAGCATCGCAAGATTGACTAGTTGCTTCCACAAAGAAGCTGGCTGAAAGCAGGGAGCTAAATACTTCTGTGCTGCTGTTTCCAATTAGCACTTGGCATGAGCGGTCAAACATCTGTCAAAACTCAGGGCTGAATGATCATCTGTTCCGTAAGCGAGCTTCACGCTGCTAAGATGCCAAGTCCTGGCAGAGTCAGTCCCTTGAGTGAGCAACCCACAGAGGTAAGTCAGGGGGGCTGTCTGCTGGTAGTTGTTCCTCTTCAGCTGTTCCTGATGCGGGTGGCGTTGGCAAACTGTCAGTTTCTGGCACTTCAGCAGGGCCAGGTGTAGGTTCTGCTGAAGCTATCAGTTCCCCCTCATCATCGCCCATGACTGCTAATGAGTTATGCTACTGAGCTCCTGCACCTCTTTTTCTACCAAATGACTCCTGGTTTTGTCTATTCATGGCTCTAGTCTTTGTTGAGAATTAAGTATATTGATGATTGTGCCACTTAAATCAAAGGAACTATAACTTAATTTATTGCTGGATCACACATCAGAAATGTCACTTATCCAGTTTATACATTTTCCCCACAAGTTCAGTATCTCAGACAATTGCATTAATGATTTGTTTGTAATTTAAATAATTTAAACTGTATTTTTAATTGTTTTGCATCTGCATATTGGTAGTACTTAATAGTCACAGTAGTGGTCCACATGGGAGATGACCAGAATATTTACCAGTTAGTCACTGAAGTCATATGCTCACAATGTCCCAGGATTGTCATGAGAAAATTACCAACCATTTTAAAATGAGCAGTTTGAGTATGTGCTACTTTTCCACCCACAAAGCCAATGACATTTATCAGTCACTGAGAATCATCATGTTGACACGTCATCAGAATGTACAGAATTGAGCTACAGTTTCCAGGTGGTAATGTAGTTGCGATACAAATTAGAAATGAATCAATATGTATACACTTGATTTGGGAACAGAAATTCTTGATTACCCAGCAGTTCAGTTTGTACCCAGCTCATAGGTATCAACCATGCAAACTGAACATTTGACAGACTGGACATCTGCATCCCAACAGCTTGAATATATACGATACAGGGGAAAGATTATTATGTATGCGTAATTACATGGTCCCACTGTTTCTTTAAAGTACAGATTCTAAGGATTTGACATGAACACAATCTTCAGGTAAATTTATCTCAACTGAACTCCTGTTCTCACATGTGAAGCAAGTCCTTAATCAGATTACCTCAGTATTGGAGGGGTCAAAATTTAGCTTGAGCACCAAGTCTAGCAACTTGTAGCCACTTGTCCTTGGTGATAAGTAACAAATTTGTGATGCTGCTCATTCTGTGCTTGTAAAGTCTGTAAATTAAATCTCTTGATCATTGTGGGAGGAAGAACATATTCCCCAGAGTTAAAGTGATATACTAGTTAGAATCAATTGCATTTCCTTCCATCTTTGCATTTGTGCAGTCAAATACATTTTTAAAATCTATCTAGTGAGGATACATTGCCAACTTTTCCCACCTTTTCTATTCAGCATTCTCTGTTGTAATTGCAAGAAATGTTTGCAATATAACCTAGGTTCATGGAAAGACACTGAAGGCACAGGGAGACCCCCGAACAGTAAGCTTCTACAAAAAGAACCCCGTCGAATGAATTTTTTTCTTGTAATTGTGCAATTTTTAACAATTGGAGGAAGCAACAATGGCAGAAGGCTGATGAGATGTTAGCTGTAAGAAAGCATTCTAAATTATTTTATTTTATTTGTATCCTACCCTGTCCTGCAAGCAGGCTCAGGACAGCTCACAACACATGATAAAACAATAACAATCCATAAAAACATCAAATAATTTCCTCTGAATAAATATTTCAGTACTTAAGTTAATACCTGGTGGCAGCTTAATAATATCTGACTGCAATACATCCTGCAACAATGCCAGGGTGTGTGTTTATTTCTCTGGCACCAAATTGGTATAGGCAGTACAATTGAGGCAGATTGAGCAGATTAAGCAGGGAAGGGCCAGTGTCTCGTGGACATCCATCAACTCATCTGAAAGCCTAGCAGAAAAGGTCCATTTTGCAGGCTCTGTGGAATTGTAGTAAATCTCACAGGGCCCTGGACTCTACTGGGAGCATGTTCCACCAAGCAGGGGCCAGTGTGTGTGTGTTCATACATCTTTGGTGCCTCTGTGTGCTTTATTAAGGCAGCAAAACCCACAGATCAGTAATAGCTGCTGAGTTTACTGGATCTAGCTCAATCCAGGCCCCATGAGGCTCACCTGGAGCTCATGGGGCACTTTCATTTAGATGTCAGGCTAAAACATTATTTCTAACTCAGGCTTTTAACTAAGCATTTCATCCCTTAAATGTTTTAGTATCTGCTTGTGGACCAAGAATAATTTTATCTACAGCATTTTAGACTGTTCAATGTTTATTTTAAGCTGTTATGCTTCAGCTATTTTAATGATATTGGCTTTGTGTCTTTGTTTTTAAAGGCTTTGTTTTATTCTTTTAATTGTAAGGCACCCTCGGCAGGTCACTGGAAAAGTGGCATAAAATATTCTAAATAAATAAATTTGCTCATACACATTTTCCAAAAGAGCTACAGGTTATTTTTCTCTTGCTGCCTCCACACTGATAAAAATGTAATTCAGACTCTATAGCACATGTTTATGAATAGGGTTTTTAAGAGTGCATTCAGATGGGCAGCTAATCCCGCCATTATGCCAGCTTGAATTTGATCCCGATCTTTTTAATCCATTGTCACATGACCAGACATCCCCCGGGGGAATTGCCTTACCGTGCGCTGCCTCCATTGTGAATTGTCTAGACAGCATCCACTGAAGGAGGTGCACACAGTGTTGTTGTTTTTTTAAACTTTTTGCACATGCGCAGAGGTGTCACAGCATGTCCTTGTTGAAGGAGGTGCGCAGTGGTTTTTTTTTAAAAAAAAACAAAAACCCTTTTTGTGCATGCACATAGACATGACAACACGCACCTGTAGAGATTTTTTTAAAATGGTGCCTGCTCAGGACGGTCTGACATCGGACCACCCCAATGGGAGGATTGCATGCTGGTGGAATGATCAGATGGATGAAAGTCTGCAGTTGTCCTGCAGGTAACAGAAAACCCCAGATTTAAAGTGGTATCTTTTAAGTACGGCTCTGAAGCACGGCAAAACAGGATGCCCATGGAAGAGGGACATTTCCCAGATGTGCCTCACGCGGATCTAAAGAGTCATCTGATCGGACTCTAAGAAGCTCTTTTCAAAATGTGTTTATTCTGTACTTTGTCACTGTTTGTCCATCTCTTTTATACATACCTCATGTAGCTCTGTGGAGAAAAAAATTAAAAGTGACATGAAGTGCTACAATCTATGTCTTTCGTATATCCTTTTTAGGATATGCTTCAGCTGGCCCCATTTTACAACTTTGCTATTGAGTCCTCTTTGATATTGTTTCTGCTCTGGTTTCAGTAAGGAGCAAGTATGATTTCAGCTATATGGTTTGTGATAAATACCCATATTTTACACACTTAACACCAAAGCAACTGGCACAAATATTTCCCCCAAAATTACAGTTCAATTCTTTTCTGCCTGTTCTTTCAAAGACATCATCTTGGTTGGTATGCTTTTAAAAGAAGTACGTGGAATACCAAAAGATTTTTTTCAAGCAGTACATAAGCAGACAGTAGGCAGCTTGTAAATGACAAAATAAGTTGGAAAAAATTACTCTGGAGGGGGGAAAACAACAAAAGTAATGTTCTCATGTTCAAATCTGGCCTTCTCTTAATGATGTGGTAGTTGGACATTGCAAGTAGCATTTCATACAAGACAGCCACTTTATCACAGTTTTGTAATAATGGAAGCTCTGAAACAAGGAAATAACTACCATATTGTAAGGAAGGAATAGGCAAAGTATATGGGCAAATTAGTATATGAATTGTACTATATGACTTGTAGAACTTAGCCAAAGGCTGAGTGGTGTGAACTGAGAACTGTAAGCTCAAGAAGAAACAATTTTTTGGCTATATGTGCAGATCTGTACATAAGTAAAATCACTCTTTTCTGAGATATTAAACAAGATACAAAGTGATGCAAAATGGTTAAGAGGAATGGAGGAGATTTTGAACCAGATAGCACCCTGAAACAGAGTATATGCAGTGTATTTAAAAAGCACAGTAGGCCTCACCTTCTGCAAGGAAACTTCCTCTGTCAGGATAATGGGGAAAGTACCTCATTTCTGCCATCTTATTCTAAAATTCTACCAAGAATGAGGGTTAGTCATATAAACATTGTTTTTAATGTGTTTAGTGGAGAACAACTTTTTCACCTAATTTTGTTTTCCTTAATCAGTTCTGTGAAGTATTCAACACACAGAGCTTGCCATTTTCTAAGTTTAATACATGTTTTGAAGATTTTTTCACATGCCTTCCCAAGGAAGAGATACATGCTAAGCCATTCACAACAATTGTTCAACACTTTCAGATTCCTGCAATATCAATTCGCATTTATTTGAACATGTTAAAATAGCTATATGTCTAGGACTTCCATGCTTAGTTCATAAGTGCATATGTAACAATATTCAGTTTTGCTCAAGTTCCTTTACGTGGCTTGTAAATGTGTATTTATTTAGGAACATTACTTGGGTTACATTCAGCACAAAAGTGAGTTTAGGAGCACCACATTCTGAGATCCTTCACTTGTTTTAGAATCTAGGAGCAGCTAGAGAACATATGCTTGTTTATGATGAGTACACACAGTTGTTTGGACATAAATGTGCCCATGTGGATTTTTCATATTGCTCTGCTGTGTAAAGAGCTAAGTACATAACAAGTGTTGAGTGCCAGTCAGTCAGAGAATAAGAATCCTCACCTTAGGGAGCTGTAGTGATGCAAATGAATACAAAGGGACTTTTTCTAGGAGAAAGTTCTTGCATGCTTGAGTGTTACCAGCCGCTATATATATATCCTGAGATTAATCCCATGAGCCAGAATAACGCAGAATGTGTCACTTTTGCTACTCTTCACACACTGTTCCAAACAGATTTGAATGTTTTCTAGTGGATTTCATTATCTGGAATGTGCCAGTCTATTCCATATTATTCTTAGTAGTTAATGAGTAAGCTTTTTATGGCACAATATCAAAATTTTCCCAGTAACAAGGAAACCACAGGTGACTCAGCATTTAAAATAAATTATAGTTTGAGCATAGGCTATGTTAAATTCCTAAATACTGCATTTGGGTAACTGGAACTATGAGTTGTAATAGCCATATTGTGTTTGATTTTTTAAAAAACAAAGAAAGCTGTAATCTACATTTTAAAATATTGTGTCGGACTACATATATGACAGGGTTAAACCATAATTTCATTCTTGCTTTCCAAGGATACATGAAGATGTATGTTCTTAGTTCTTTTGATGTATTTAATGTTCAAGGAGACTTGCTTCACCTCTGCCTGAGTTCCAAAAATCTAGTCTGCCAGTTTGGAGGCTTCTGAAGCAGCTTCTGTAGATGCAAAAAAATATTTAAACACAGTGCTAATATCAATAATTACACACAAACTAGCAACAGTGGAATAACACATTGCTTAAGAAAAACCAATATAGCACAGCAATGTTCAGTAAACAAAACTGAATGGAAACCCTGAGTGAAGAAAAAACAATTATACTTGATACCCAAAAGTAATTAGGCTAGTTATTGACAAACACTGCAAGAAAGGAGATCAACAGGTGAGGTGCTGTATTATCATCATCATCATCATCAACAACAACAACAACAAAAACAATAATAAGGCCCACTGTGGAAATAAATACAACAAGCTCTAGAAAGAGGCTCTGGGTGGCTGCCCCGGTCTTGGGCACTCAGCATGGTGTATAATGACACATAGTCCATTGTTTTCTCCAGGGGAACTGATCTCTGCCACCCGAAGAGCAGTTGTAATTCTGAGTGATCTCCAGTCCTCACCTGGAGATTAGCAACAATGGTTCCCCAGGAGGAAAAGTACAGTCTTTCTCCTCACTGGGGACTAAAGCAGCCTACATCATTCTATGAACTAGGTCTTTTTAAAGAATTGAAGGACAATAATTCATCCCCCCAAAAAGGAAACCAGAATGTCTGATAACTCCTATTTGTTGGAGTAAAATCCCAACGTGTTCTCAGATATTAAAAACAAAACAAAATCGTGCTTTATATTCCTATGAGTTGCTGTTTTTTTTATTTTTTTAAAAAGTGATGAGGCTTCTTTACTCCCTTAGTTGTGTCAGCCATAGGCCTAAGGAAAGTCCTGCCTTGTGCTATCACCCTACATGTAAAGTTCAAGTGCTCTAAAATGACTTGCACCTGCTTTATAGTCATCCTCAGGCAACCTACAAGCCTCTGCTAATATATCAGTCTCAATGCCCCAAAATGAAAGGCAATGAGTCAGGGGCCGAGGACAGACTGGCAATTTGCCGCGGGATGGGACCCGGGCTGACAACGACTCAATATCGGATTAAATGGAATGTTCACACAGGCACATCTGCCTGGCGTCCCCCACCCGTAGCCTACCGGTGCTCTCGCGCTTCACTGCCAGATTAAAAAAACACCTGATAAAAGCCGACGCAAATCTTGAAAGCCTGCGTTTGTCGCGCGTTTCTCCGCTTCCGGGGAGTCTGAACGCGCAGCCGAAAAGCCAGGAGCAACCCGCGTTGGGCATGAGGCAGTAGCGGTGTGATTGGCTGCGCTCCGCTCCACTGCCCAATGCGGTGCCGGTGTTGCAGGGCAAAAAAAAAAAAATCGCCAAAATGCGCTTATGCCCACAGCCGAAATAATGGGGAAACAGTGAATATAGCGCGCCTCTGGCGCGGCAGTCTGAACGCTCCCGCGCGCCTCCGTCCAGTATCTTCCAGCAGAGGCCCCCGCTGTGTGGACGGGAAAACCCGGTATCGTTTACTCCGGGGTTTTTTTGCCGCGACTCGATACCGGGGCAAATTGCCAGTCTGTCCTCGGCCAGGCTCTCAGTTTTTTCCTCTGCCAGCCGAACCCCCAGTTCCACTGCCAGCTCTTGAAAAATGGTCAACAGCCTACTACACTCTCCTATCTCAGCCAGGCCTACAAAAAGAAAATAATCCAAATAATGTGTGACCTTATCTGACCAAGCTTTTTGTGGGAAAGCCAATTTCAACATGGTGCTAAATTGCTCAAAGGCAGAGCAAGATATAGAGCAGCCCATGGAAAGCACCTTGTTGAAGTAAAACTGGCACTGAAACTGAAAACCTAGGAGCTCAGAATCCCTTGGGTGAACCAGTCACAAACAAAAGGCTGACTTTATGTTGCATTTAGCCAACAGGCTTCCCTACCACATGGCTTCCCTACCTAAAACCATGGCTGAATCAAAAAATGCATAGCAGACAGGGCTTAGCTCATCTGGAATGCCATCATTAACTGATTCCCTATTTGGGAAGGACAAGAGGAGAATAATCCTAAATTCCCCAAGGTGTCTTTTTGGGAACAATCCCAAGAGGGGAAATATGTTAACTGATCTCAATAGGGAGCATGTTCTACCAGGCTGGGGTCAGGGGAGAGAAGGCCCTGGCCCTGGTTGAGATAAGACAGATGTCCCTGGCCATCAATTTTGTGAACAAACCTATCAGGATGCTCTGCAATCTTGGCTGCATCACACCTGGAACCAAGCCTTGCATCACTCTGCTAGTGTCATCCTGTAACCCACTTTAAGGTGGTAATGATAAAGACAGTCCTTGTGCTACAATCTGTTGGAAAATCCAGGCAGATTGAATCCAGGGAGGGACAGCTCCTACCCACCCAAGCCCAGCCATACTTTCAGCCCTGCTAGCACCACTGGTATCTGCTCCCACTGTGCCATGGTCCTGCTGGATATACTTACTAGGTAGACAGCCCTACTCCTGAGTCACACATCCAGTGGTTTCAATTGTCTGATGACTAGTAATTGTAGCCACATCAACTCCCTTGTCAGCATCTGTCACCAACTGGGCATCTACTACAATACTACTCAGCAAGCTTGCCTCAAGTGCTGCTTCCTTCCCTGCCAAAGAAAAAGAGGAAGACTGTCTACTAGAACACTTTGCCATCCTGAGTGGCAGTGGTAAAATCTACCATGCCTTGCTTACCGACACTCTGGGCTGGTATGTCGCATGCTCAAGGATTTCAATCGTTGCCATTAGCTCTTCTTCCTCATCAGAAGAAACTTGTGCAGGCTGCCTTAGGATGGAGTGGCCTTTTTGCCAGGCTGCCTTCTTCCATCAAGCTTTTTACAGAACCATTCCTGTACAAACACTCTAAATGGAAAAAAGTAAGCTATGGCAGTTATTATTATTATTTTTAAATACACAGCATTGATGTTAGCAGCCTTTCTATGTAAATGGTTTTTTTTTCTTCACTTGTTGGTCTCAAAGGAGCCACTTAAAGGACCAACTTTGTTGGACTTAAAGGAGTCACTGGACTCAAACTTTGTTCTGCTGCTTTAGACCAACATGGCTACCCACCTGAATCCATAACGTTATGCCTAGGCAATACTGGCAAAACTATTATCCATTTTATCCTTATTTCATTGTTGTTGTTGTGCTAATAAAGAAATGTCTATAAACCTAACCACAAACTATTATAACTACTGTAACTAGTAAGCAATAGATGCCTAACTATAACTATAATGATTATAATTAACCGTTAAGCTGAACTGTAACTTTAAGTAACTATATTCAGCCAAGGCCAAATAATTATGATTAGTTCTTATTTCATATATTTATTACTGCTTTTAATAAAATACTACCAGCTACAACTACAACCCTAGGCAACAATCAACTTAATACTAATCAACAATTTTACGTAATTCTGCAGGGCCTGTAAGGGAGAGATGTTCCACCAGGTGTTCAGCTGAGGACAGTGATGGTTTACATTATGGATGGCACCCTACCTGGATCCCCATTCCTTGTGGAGTTTACTCCCTCTCTGTGTTTATGAAGCACTCACAGACCAGATATGGGAGGGAACTGCAAAACATTTTCTCACCACACTTTTAATTATTGTATAATATGCTGGATATGGTTTTATGGTTTTAAAATGTGTACATGGCCTAGAGCCCCACAATCGTGGCGATTAGGCGATTAATAAATGTAATGTAATAAATAAATAAAATAAATTTAACTATATAAACTTTGAGTAGTTCTAACTTCAAGCAATTTAAAAAAAACTCCTACCAACTAACTAGCTAAAACTTAACCGCATAACCTAATAAACTATTGAACAGGATTAATTGTGCACAACCACATCAAACTGACACATGATCATGCAATTGTGCAAGCTCCCAGCAGTAGCCCATCCACACAACTATAGTTATATATAAGAGCTAGCAATCTAAAATGGCTAACAACAGGAAAGATACTTATGCATAAGAACTAGGAATCTAAAATGGCCAACACAGGGCAGAAACACTAAATGATGGCTGGCTTTTCCCACAAAACAAATGCAGAAGCACGAACACTTCTGCAGAATCCTAATTAAAAACATTGGATTCCCCTTAATATGGACCATTGAGTCTTAAATCCTCTCCCTCCTGTGCAAAATATGCAGAAACAAACTTCCCTTTAAAAAAACCTTTCACACAAATAAGTTAAGGAAGGAATAACACTAAACACAAACAAGGGGGGATGTGAAAGTATCAAGGGAAATTGCAAATAAAATTAAACCAGTGAATGCTTTGTGTATGTGTTACAGGCAAACTACACTTTACTTCTCCCAAATTAACACAAACTAAGGATTTCTGCAAAAACTCTCTTCCACTCCTCTGTTAAAACCCAGACAAATAATACTCAAAAAACCAGTTTGCTCCAAAATAGATTGCTCTCTAAAACCAGCCCTAGAATGCTCCTCCCTTGCTCAGCAGCAAGCAACAAAAGCTGAACCATGAGGTGAGGGAGGAATAATTAATCATCCTGCCTTCCATCCCATTGGATGGCTGCATCCTAACCAGCCATTCCAGCCTTGAGCTTCCTTTGAAGCTGGACTGGGGCAAATAAGTCCATGACTCTAATGGCTGAATGCCTCTTCTGTTCACTGTTCTCAAGCTCTTTTTACTGATGGCAAATAGGTACTTGGTCTTCATTGATTGTTCATCTGTTCACAAGAAGTTCAAGCCTGTTCAGAGCACTTAGCAGTGGTTCACCGAAGCATATTTCTCACACAGTCCTATGAGAGTTTTAGTTTTTTTCCCTCCACAGGCCAGTCATCAATGTGTGGCACTTGGAATCCAGTTGTATAAATATATACGGAGCAAATCAACCAGTCAGCCAGTTATTATAAAGAAACACTTTGTGTTTGGTGTTCAAGTTTCTATGATCAAAGTTATTACATGTGTGAATATGTTTGCACAACCTTGTGGGAGACTCAGACTCAGAAGTTTATTATGATCATAGATCAGAATAGCCTTGTGGGAGAAATAATTGCCTTCCATGTTATTTAATTCCATGTTATTTAATTACCTGGCCATCATGATGCCAGGAACATATAGATTTCACATGCTGTGGAGGTGCAATGGTGCCTCTAAGATAAGGAAATGGACATCCAAAACCTCAAGAAAATGAAGTTCCACCACCATGATGTGGCCGGGACTTACCCCTGATACTGCTTTGTGGACTCTAGGGCTGGGGAGGGAGCAGCAAGGCCAGCCCTTGTACCTAGCATCCAGCGAGCCACATAGCCAGATTGTGGGTGGGGCTGGGTGGTGGCAGTTGACCCAGCATGAGACAGACATGACTGGGGCAGGGCCAGGGGTGGGTCGGTGGGCTCTGCCTGCCCACCCACCCCCTATGTAAGGGTCAGTCATCCAGGTGTCAAGCCTATGTTCCACATGGGCCATTTTCCCTCTCACTCTCCCTATGCTCTGGTTGTAATGGGTTCATGTGTGATGCTTTGTTATTGTCACAGCTTTTGGTAGTTGGAGCATTGGGACAGATCCTTTGGCTAGGGAGGTGGTGCCTTTGGGCCCACTTTCTGAGGTTCTGAGGACCCTCATAAGGGGTCTGGGGTGGAGCTCGCACACCCAGCTTGGGGGCTGTCAGTGGGGCTCTCACTACCAAGTGGCAGGGGAGCCATATAGCTGCTGGTACTCACATGGCTCCTGCAGGGCAGCTGGGGGTACAGGGTTTAATGGGTGGCAAGCAGGTCACCCAATTCAGGATCCATCCCCATGTTCATGGTTCACAAACATGCATCAATGCTTCTGTGGTGTAGTCAATAAAAGTCTGTTTCACCAAATCACTGACATCAGGTTGTTTATTGCTTCAGCTGCCCTCAGTGCCCCTGGGTCCACAAAGCTACTGCAAAGCTCTTTGGCTTAGACAGCAGTGAACAGAACAGACCCATGGCTTTGTTGAGCCTTTCTCTTGTACTGAGAGGAATATTATTGGGGAATATGATTTCACAATGACTGCGGTCCAACAGAAATGTATATGTAGGAAATCTCATGGGTATCCGTGGGCTGAAGTGTGCCTAACTCTATGTTGGATCATGTGATCCACCTGTGTTTGAGAATCAAAACCAGATAATGAAGGCTAGCTCAATTCTCCTGCACATCAGCTTTCATTTAAGACTGATTTATTTATTTATTTACTTTTTAGTTATTATTTGTATTTATATCCCGCCCATCCCATGGACGGGCTCAGTGTGAGTAACATCATTTGTAATAAATATAGTCAGAATTTAAAATATAAAACACAATACATTATAAAACACTAAAATTGATAGTTAAAGCTTAAAGCAAAAATTCAGCTGGCTATAATGAGTTCTGGCCCATTGATATAAATGGAATAGTGGCCAGTTATCAGTAGGTACATGACAGCAACCTCAGGGGGGCCATATATGGGTGCCCACTGCCTCAGCCAAAGGCTTGGGGGAGAGAAGGCCCTGGCCTTGGTTGAGGTAAGACAGACGTCCCTGGGGCCAGGGACCACCAGGAGGTGTTGATCTTTAGAGCATAGCGCTCTCTGGGGTGTATACGGGAAAAGGGGGTCCCTTAGATATATTGGTCCCATGCCACGTAAGGCTTTGAAGGTCATTATAATCCATCCTTAGTAAATTCCAAACTAGAAAAGAGACTAGATGTATGGTAGCACAGATTCATACTACTGAATTTAGCACTCACTCATATGATTCTAGAGCCAAGGCTAACTGCCATACTAACTTCCAAAGTGATTCAAACCTGCTTAGGAATATAAATATTAAATTCTTGCATTTGCCAATTAAATGCCCCATTGCAAATTGTTTTCTTTCTCTCTAAAGCATTAATGCTGTCAATATCAAATAGGATGATAGGATACAAACCAGATGTCTGATCTATGCCCACAACCACAAATCACATATTGTACAGTATAATATGAATATTTAGGAAAAGCAACAAATACTTTTGATCTACTCTATACTATAATGACTTTTGCCAAATGGATGGCAACTCTATGCACATAGCAGATGTAATTATAGGATTGTAATTAACCCTGTACAAAATTTAAGTTATGTTCATTCACCATCCCCTTTAGAACAGTGGACAAATGATCATTTCCTCCCCATTTTTGGAGCCACCCTAGTGTCAAAAAGGAGACCATCAGAGGTTAGGGTGTGCTCAATAGCCTGGCACTATCCAGCCAAGTGGAAGAACTCTTGGACTGACTATTTATGGCCAGCACATGAAAGATGGGTGCAAACCAAACCACAAAGCAAAATTCATCATGAATTTTGCCCTGTTCATGGTTCACAAACAGAAGTTCATGACAGGGTTACTATCACGAACTTCCACAAACCTTTAAAGCAGTTTGTGGCTGTTTGTGGTGGCTTCTGGATGGAGCAGAAAGCAGCAGTTTAAAGAAACTCCAAGTTCTTTTAGACTCCCGCTTTAAACCCCTGCTTTCTGTTCCCTGCAAAACTTGCAAAAACAGCTGAGCATCAAGGAGGCACTTCCCACTGCTCAGCTGTTTCAGCCTTTCTTGTGCAGTCCCTTTAAATTTTAAGCCCAGAAGACAGCCCGAAAAACAACTGTACAGTGGGGAGGTGCCCCCCAAAACAGGGACGTATTAATGGTTGCAAGATGAAGAAGCACAGCTCCTTGTCAGCCACAAAAATGTTAGCATATTGTGTTGCCATGTGGGTGCCCATGGCTGTGCATTTGTCTGAAGGAATCAATCCTCACCAAATTTGAAGTAGTTGCAGGTGAGGACAAACTGACAGAACTTGGTAGTGAGTCAGCCATAGCGTTGTCAGAGATGAGTGTTCCTAATTGCTTGTAGTCCATCTTTGTGAGGGATGTTGGCATAAAGAGACTCAAAATCCATGTGAACAAAATAGTATATTCCTGGAAGATTTTTAACAGCTTGTATTTTTCTCAGGAAGTCTGTGGTGTCTCATACATAACTAGGGGCATTGATGACATAGGGATACTTCTTTAGTATTGGTGTTGATGGCATCAGCAGCATGTTGGGAAGGGGGGAGCTCTGAGGCTTGACACCTCTCTTACCATAGTTTTTCTGTGCAGGCCAGGGTGAACAAAGACAGCAGTAGCACTTGACTGAGTTTGGAGCAGAGTCAAGTTATCCACAACACTGATAGCCAGAATTAGTTGCCCCTAGGGTTGCCAGATGGTTTAAACAAAAATACTGGAAATACTTGATAAAAATTTGTTGATCAAAACAGGAAAAATTTCTGTCCCTTAATAGAGGCTTATCTGTGGAAATGAGCAATTGAAGCTTTTAATGGCATGGAGATAGGTAAGATCCTGTTAAGCCTCTATTAAAGGCACAATATACTTTTCTCCAAAGAGTCAGCAACCCTAACTGAGATCTATCCAGACATAGTTCAACACACTAAGCAGGCCTATGCCACAGCCTGCTCTATTTAATACATATAAATACATACAGGGATTTCTGGGTTTTAAATGCAGCAGGTAGAAATTTGACAAATCCAATAACAGATTATGTACTTTATAGTGCTATTATTCAGGAGGCTTTTCTACACATGTAATAGGGCTATTCTGTGATAAATAGTTTAGAAAGACGCTTTAGTTAAGGGATAGGGAGGTGGACTATACTAATGTGTACACTATGGTCAAATCTGCATTTGCATTTTAAAATCAGTTTCATGCTGCTGTGACACCATCAAGAATAGAGAAAGACAGTGTCACAGCAGCACAAAACTGATTTAAAAATGCAAATACAGCACAAAACTGCTTTAAAAATGCAAATGCAGATTTGACCAGCATAATGGCTCTTTCTTTAAGTATGATCCTTCTGCATTGTTTAATGTGTCATATTAATGCTTATGCTTTGTTTTAACTCTGTTTCAGAATGCTCCTTAGTTTTAGACTTCTGAGATCCAAATCCTTACATTGTTTATTGGCTGCCCCATCCTGTATGTTGTATTGAGTTACACTGTGTAATCTGCCTTGAGTTGTGGTAACATAAACTACCTAAATACATGATACAGGGGTCATTTTGTAGAAAAAGAGGTGCAGGCGCTCATTAGCATAACTTATTTGCATATGCCACACCCCCTGACATCACCGGAAGTGTGTCAGAAGGCAACATCCACCCCTCAGGCTCCACCCCTAGGGACTGGCTTTCCACTCTGGGGGCTGTCATTCCAGTCACAGAGTAGCCTATCGGGGCCCAGGAGGAATGCTACACGTGCTACTTTGTGCTTCTGCTGGGAGCTGGGGGCAGGGCTTGCCACCACCTGTGCTTCTAACTGCCAGAGCTCCGCTCCTGCCCACTCCTGCTCTAAATGACCCCTGCGATAATAAATATTCTTCAAAGAACCTGTAGAAACCTCATAACCTAGGCAAAAGGAACCTAAACAATTTTATAAAGGTCTTCAAATGCATTTTATAGGTGAGGAAGAAAGAACAGAATGGCTATAAGAAAATGAATCTCACACTAAAGAGCCTAGCACACCAAAAACCATTAAAAAAAAACAACAACCTTAAGACTCATATTGAAGCCACTACTCCATGGGATCATTTCATACTTCCAGAGGGGCATTGTAAATATTGCTACCATTTGGGAAGGAACATTATCTGTGTCATTTCTATCTGACTAGTACACAGAAAAAGAAACAGACTGGGTGGGAGAAAAATCCACATGAATGCTTATTCCTATAGCAAGATCATAAGGGATGGAGCAAGATCTACGTGTGTTCATATGGCACTTTGCAGTAAGACTTCCCCCTCCCCCAAACCCACATAAAAGAGAGACTACACTTTGTACTAATTTTCAGTTTTAGAAATAATATTCAAAAACATGTCCATTAATTATTGCCTTTTGACTCATAGTAACATAAATTGTTTCTCAAGTCAGGACAAACTTCATTGTTATTCCCAGCTCAGAACGAACTTTCCAACCCAGCTTTTAATTATTTATATTCTATTTGTCTTTCAAATCCATTCTTTTTACAGTTTGTCATTCTAAAATAAGTAAAACCAAATTCCTTGCCACATCTCACTTATTCCCCCCCCACCCCCCATCTGGTATGGATCTTTTCAGGGACTATCAGAGCTTAGGGCAGGAAAAGGAATCTCCTCTTCTAAAAGGGCACTGTGTACACAGGTAGCTGGAAACAATCAACAAACAATAATATTAATTATCTGAAGCTAGAGCAATGGGGGGGAAGCCTTTTCTCCAGGGATTAAAGACCCTAGCATTTGCAAACTGTAGTATCAGCATTTCTAGACCAGATGTCTGACATTCTTCATCTGGCTCCTCTATTGGAATTGGCTGCAATTCCACTTTCTTTACGTGAGATGAATTCTACAGAGGGGCCTGATGGTATCATGTGTGTGAGAGAGAAAGGGAACTGAGATTTTAGAGCTCTGCAGTATTTATAAGAACATTTTGTTATGAGTCTTAGATTATTCTGTGTATTTACAGCATCAACAGAATTAACATGCCCCACTCAGAGGTTTACATTTTGGTTAATTCTGTGATAAGATGCAGAAGGTCAAACATTTTTATTTGCTTCCATGGGTTCTAAAAGATTAAATTTAAATTTCACTGTATTGCAGCGTTGCCATTTCTCAAGTGATCTGAGGAAGCCTGAAAAGTGTTGGCTCTGAAGATCCATTTGTCAGAGGCAGAAGGTATATTACATACAGGAAGCAAGGAAGACATTTAATCACTATCAAGGATTATGAGTGATGCAAGCTGAGCTGATGAAAGCATCTTTGTTACTAGTTATAATAGAGCCCAACTGTATGAAAACTTAGCCTTCTGTGATCAAACTAAGGCTTTTAATTGCATAATTTCCTTATGGCATTTTCAAATATATACTAGTATCTAACTATCATGCAATAAATTAGTTACATTTTATTCCATCCTTTCTGCAAGGAAATCATGGAGGCTTACCTGGTTCTGTCTTGCTCCTTTTATCCTCAAAACCCCCATGATGTAAATTAGGACAGTGGTCACACTGAAGGCTTGGCGTGATCTGATCACATCTTTATTTTCTGTGGTTTAAATACTTGCAGGAAATTTTTATCAGACATCCCACCCTGAACTGGCTTTACCACACACTTGCCCCATTGTCATTCATGCAGATTGTTGCAGCGTCCTTGGATTGGTTTGTGGTTTTTTGTCTTTCACCTATGCACATAAGTGTGTATCCAAAGTTCCAGCTCCTTTTTGACAGATCCACAATCCCTCTGCCAAGTACTCCAGCCCTTCTCAGCCTCCTTCCCTTTGCCTCTCTTCCTTGGAATACATGTGTGTATGTGGGGGGGGGTTAAAGTGCAGATTCACATAAGTGTAGTCCCATTGACTTCAGTGCATTTACCCTTGTGTCAATCATGGGATTCTCTCAAAAAGCAATTCTGATGCAGAAACATGAGAGAGTTGTTGGGGGGATTTGTCGCTCGAAAACAATTCCCCCAGGGACTCCTGATCCAGAATGACTATTTGGCTGTGGTAATTGACAACACCAGGGGCAATTATGTGCTTATGTACACATAGCTACCTGGTCAAAAAACAAACAAACAAAGGGGATGGAAATAGAATGGAAGGTCCAGACTTCCCAAACGGCTTGACTTTACAACAGGAGGGTTCAGATGTCAGGAAATGTGGGGTGGAAGCACTGGCATATGTAGAGACCAGACTTTCCCCAGTGTCGACAGGATGTGCTGAATCCAGGTGCTCATGACTGGGGCAAAGAAGGCAGATGTTGTTGTCTGATCACATTCATTACATCTGCAAAGGTACCACAATGATATTGGCACAAACTGCTTGTGTGACTACAGCCTACACTGATAGTATCCTAGGTCACCAAGCAAGTTTCCTAGGTAAATGAGGATTTGAAACTGGGTCATCCTCGTCCTAGTTTACCTCCATCCAGGAGTACATCTGCACTATAGATTATATATTATTGCACATTTTAGAATGTTTATTACAGTGTTGACACATTTCTGAAATTCAGAAGTCTCTCTATTCTAAATACTCCACATACTCACTTATACCTTCAAAATTCTAGCTTAGATCTCATTACTCCATTCCTGAAAATTGAAGCCATATTCCAGCAGATGGAATCCTGTGTTGTCAAAAGACAAGATGTAGGATATCACTTTGAATAATAACCTGACAATGATTCAGACTGCCCACTTACGTCTTAAAATATATTCAGTACTAGGTTTAAAAACAAAACAAAACTGTGTTCCCCATTATTCCAATATTGAAATCTGAATAGTTCTTTGGGAAAAAAATAGAACATTTGCCAAAGTTTAAGAAAACCCCCAAAAAGAAAATCTGTGTTGAAACTGGTTATCATTTTATATTGGTCCCTATACATGCTCACTAGTTGGTAGGGATCTTCCTGCATTCACTATGTTGGGCTCTTTGACATAGGCCACAATCACACTCTTTTTCACTGTCAGCTCTGACACTATCTGTCCAGAACAGCAAGATATTCCCCCAGAACTTCCCTTCTTATTGGGGAATCAGTTCTGTTAAAACACCAACTACTTGTTCAACAGAGAGGTCCTAGAGCACATTGATAGGGATTCACCAATCCATAAACATATTGAAAACAAATAGAACTTATAAAAGTCAGTGAGAAATAGTTGAGGAGGAATACATGACATTACAACCCTGACATACTGCAGAGGTGAATACTGAGCATTTCCCCCTTGTAATTGTGTGGTCAGTTTTGATTTGGGTGATGTGAAGACACAATTTCACTGATTGTCAGTGGAAGTGACAGTAGACAATAGGTGGATGATTTTTGAAAGACCCACTCAACATTTTTCTCCAGAAAACAGTAGGTGAGAATAATGGACATAATAGATTTGTGCATGGTGTGTTGCATTCAATCAACCATGAATGAACAGAAGAGTTCACATAAGGGACCTTTGCCATTCTTTCCTTATCATTACAGCCTCTTATGCCATGAAAAGTCACTTTTGAGGGTAGGAACCCTGAGAACAGCATGGGATGCAGCACATACAGGAGGCTACAGCAAGAAGGAGGGACCTGGCAGAAATGTCTCTTTGCTAGTGTGTAAGTGCTTCCTCAAACACAACAAGAACTCATGTAAGAATTAAGAGTAGCTCTCTGTTAAATTATTACTTCTTACTCCCATATCATCCCCCCACCTTATTCCAAAAGATCCCCTAACTCTTCTTTTGCTTTAAGATACATCTTCCTTTTAAAGGGGGAATTCAGTTTCTAAGAGGCTTTCTGCTATGTTTGATGCTGGGAAGAACTGTACCATATGTCAGATTCAGAGTACTATGCATTCTACAGTTTTATAATTTGTTCAACACAAGCATAACTTACCAACAAATGAACCATGATGGAAAATTTTAAACAAAAAAACAAAAACCTGCCCCAGACACACACTGCATCAGAGACATGTTGAAGTGATAGTTAAGGTCAATGAAGACCAAACAGCTGTAGGTTTGGGATTGTTGCCTGCTATCCAAATAAGGCAATTGGCTTGTTTTTACTAATCAGAGAGTAATTGACCTAATAAGAATTAAATATAGTTCAGATTTGCAAATGGCCTCTAAAACAGCTACCTGATGCCATAGTCACTGAGCTTTCTTCCCCTCTAATGTAATATAGGAGACAACTTTTTTTGCAGCAGCTGTAATTGTGCCATTTTCATTGCAGCACCTGCATGTATAGGCACCACGTGGAGTTACTGGTTCATACAATTGGCACCTCTGTGTGAACCTTGCCTGGTTACCAAAGTGCTAAATCCTTATATGCTCTCATAAGGTATCACATAGAGCCTGCCTGATGTTTCAACAGGTCCAGTGACTTAAATATGAGTGCTCTTTTATCTTATGGACTAACCTTTCTCCATATGTTCATTTTCTCCATATATTGATTTTTTTACATCTTTATTTCCTCCCAGTTTTTTTCCATTTTGAACAATGTTTGTATTTATTAGAAAAAATGGTAAATAGCTATAATGCTCCATGTAATCTCCAAAAACAAGAACAACATACCTTTTGTGATACCTTTTTATTAAGACCAAACAAATTAACACATAATGTTGTGTAAACTTTCAAGCTCACCAGAACTCTTCAGGCTGGCTAGTACAAAATATAAAAAAGACAGAAGATGGGAAGCAGCTTTTTGAGGCCATGATGTGACACCTGATCTTGCAAAGAGCTCTGTGAGATGTATGCAGGAGGGGATTTTATTGCTGATGGTAGGTTATATCACATCCTTTGTCTTTTAAAAATGTGTAACATCCAGCCTGATGAAGTGCTCTGGTAAGCTCAAAAGCTTGCACAGTGTTTTAGGTCAATTAGACTGGTTCTTTTGACTGGCTTTTGAGCAAGGGAAACCTTTACCTTTACTAATAAAAAAATATTACATAGATTTTCTTCTCTCTCATTTTTTTATTAAGCCTTCAGGGCCACATAATTATTATACTATTAATTTTAAATGTTGTTATTTTACTTTGTTAATATGAACTTTTCTATTTATAATTAAGCAAGTACTTAGGGCAGGGGTCTTTTCATAGAAAAAGAGCTGCAGGAGCTCATTAGCATATGGTATGCTAATGAGCTACTAGGCTATTAGCATATGCCATGCCCCCTGACATCACCAGAAGTGATGTCAGAAGGGGAACGAAAATTGGGGGGAGGCAACTTCAAAAGCCTCCCCTTCCCTTCCCCAGCTGGCCGGTGGGGGGGGAGCGAAGAGAGAAGGGGTTTAAAGTTTAAACCCCTTCTCACTAGAGTTGGGCCACAGAAGGAGAAAAGAGGGAAGGAAAGAGAGAGAGTAGAGAGAAGGAAAGAAGGAAGGAAAGAAGGAAAGAAAGAGAAGGAAAGAAGGAGGGGGGAAAGAGAAGGGAAGGAGGGAAAGAAAGAGAGAGAAGGGAAGAAGGAGGGAAACAGGGAAAGGAGGAAAAAAGAGAAGAGAAGAAGCTGGGAAAGAAAGAAAGAGAGAAGGGAAGGGAAGGCACAACTCTATGATTATATGATTCTATAAGTAATACTGACACAAATGCAAGAGTCTTACCCATTTAGGGAAGATTGAATAATCAGAGACCGATCAGATGGCTCTTTAGATCTTCATGAGGTAATGTCCAGACACAAACATCTGGGAATCATCCCTCTTCTGTGGCATCCCGTTTTGCCATGCTTTGGAGCCATACTTAAAAGATACCACTTTAAATCTGGGGGTTTTGGTTACCTGCGGGACAACTGCAGATTTTCATCCGTCTGACCCTTCACCAGTGCACAATCCTCCCATCAGGATGGTCTGATGTCAGACCATCCCGAGTGGGTGCCATTTTAAAAAATTAAGCATGTGCTTAACTCTCCCATCATGGGACTTTGAAAATGGAGCTTTAAATTTTGGTAAGATTTTTTTTTGTATTATATCACTCTTAAATAGGCAGATCATGAGTGGGAGGGCAGGAAGGGTTGCCTCAGTGCTTAGTTCTCATGGCCTTTTTCTACAAGCCCAGGGAAATGCTGATCACCATGTTGGGGTCAGGAAGCAATTTTTCTCCAGGCCAGTTTGGTCAGGGATCCTGGAGGTTTTTTACCATCTTCTGGGCACGCAACAGGGGTCACTGGGGGTGTGGGGGGAAGGTATTTGTGATTTCCCTGCATTGTGCAGGAGGTTGGAATAGATGACCCTGACAGTTGTTTGTGAACATGTTATCAGGTTACTTCTCAAGTATTCAAACTATGCAGTGCAGATATGCAAAATTTTGCACAGCCTTATGGGAGCAATTGTTTCCCCTCCTCCATCATGAAATGATTTGACACAATTATCCATGAACTAGGTAGAACTGATCTTGTCTATTGCACTGATGCAAAAGTCCCCTCAAGGCAAGAAAATGCAACTCTACCGTTATAGCTACTGTGCAGCTGGAAAGCTGTTCAATACCCATTTGAGATTGTGGACACACAGATGAACTGATTGGTCGTTCCTTTCCCAGGTGATTATGACTATTGAACAAAATATGTCTGAGTATCAAATGTGTTTGTCATGAAATTCACAGCATTTCTATAACCAATGAACTCGTGTAAATCATATACATAGTGTTTCTTTTAATTTCATTCATCCATGCTAACTTTAATTTTGAATAAACTTTTTGTAAAACACTAGGAATGAACGGTGTAGCTATTCCAGTTCCTTGAACATACTGATATAAAAACCAGCTCTGAATTAATCAGTCAGTGCATTAATAAGCTAATAGCTTTTGGTAGTTTGAAAACACACTGCAAAATGGCTGGGATATTTTGACTCACTGGTCTGAAAAGTACCTATGTATAAAAGCCATCTTGTCAGTTTGAGCCAAATGAACTACACTGTCATTTTTCCTCCTCTTGAATGAGACACTCAGGGAAATTCCTGCAATTACATTTTATTGAATTTATAACCATGTCTTTTTGTAACATTTTAAAAACATTCAGTTGATGACAAAATTGGATTGGGTGGCCAGGGAGAGGCATATCATCTCAAACAACCTTATGATGAGCCAATCAATGAACAATCTAATCTTCCACTTTTCATGGCACTACATGAGTTAAAGTGAAATACTTTTGCTCGCTTTTTCTGCTGAATGAAGCCTGACTGCTGCACTCCAGTACTTTATATCATCAGAGTATTTGCACAACACATCATCACACTGACAGCTTTAAGAATAATACACTTTCATGATGTATAATGGTGCCTTTGCTCTGATGATGTAGTGCTCTTCACCAGCAGAACCCCATATGCTACACAGCGCTTCCAAAATGTCTTTTCAGTTTCTATTGGAAGATACAATTTTTACTGTAGGAAGAAAAAAAACAACAACCAAAAAAATCCCCTTAACTGAATCTCTGTTTTGCAAATAATATTCAGATGACTGTAGCACTATAGGCTGATATTATACACTAAGAAAGGGCCAGTACTACCTGAGAGCCTGACAATGGAACACAGATACACAGACATACCAGATTCAGATTCATAGCCTTTTCCTCTGAGGTACTAAGGGAAATATGAGTAAGGAGGCAGCTTTCCACATGTTTATAAGGTACATACATGTACCTGGACAACTATTCTCATATGTGTCTCACTGTTTATTTGGGGTCCACTGAACTGGTTTATTTTGAAGCAGTTAAGAATATCAAGTAATGTTGCCTGCTATCAGATCTCGAATGTTATTTCCAGTCAACTACCAGATATTTCCAGATATCACATATCAACAGTCAAATACCTGTTGGCATCAGCTACTAACATCAATTACTTTTAGATAACGATTCTTCCTTCCTGTCTTTTTGCTTTGTATATATTTTAACTCTGTTCTTAACTCTTTTTTAAAAAATGTTGTAATGATGTACATTTGGGAGGGGTTGATTTTAATGGTTTTATCATGTATGTTTTAAATTGTTAGCTGCAGGGCTCTTTTTGTAGCAGGAACTCCTTTGCATATCAGGCGACACACCCCTAATGTAGCCAATCCTCCAAGAGCTTACAGAGCTCTTCTTACAGGGGCTACTGTAAGCTCTTGGAGGATTGGCTACATTAGGGGGTGTGTCACCTAATATGCAAAGGAGTTCCTGCTACAAAAAGAGCCCTGGTTAGCTGCCTTGGTGGCCTTTGTAAGAGCAGAAAGGTGGGACACAAATTTTGTTGTTGATGACCATCATCTACTTTCCTGGACAAGTAAACCAAACAAGGCATCGGAATAACAGGCAGATTTCACCTGTTTTTAATAGGGATGCTTAGACATTTATCTGTTCAGCTCATATGCTGATTGCTGGTGCAAGTAAAAAGCTTATTTTTCACTGTGGAGTTTGGCTATTCATGAGCTATTTGACCAGTCATTTTTCATATGTTATGACAAAACAATACAGTACAGTATAACCAATAGTATTTCACATATGCACATTGTACCATAGCCCAATGGGAGCCATATCCCCCCCCCACATACCTGTCATTGTTGCTCAATACCAAACAAATTAATCATTTAGCCAGTGATTATATATAATACAGTATTTTTAAAAAAAACTTCTACCATTTGCTGTTCATTTAAGCCATACTATCATTGATGTTTATTCTATGCACGTATGCTTTCACACAACCTTAAGGGAGACATAATACCCCTCCCACATCATTAAATTACCTGACCATCCATGACCCTGGAGAAGAATTGATTTCACCCACTGTGCAGATGCAAAAGCAGTTTGCAAGGTAGAAGGAAATGAAACTGAAACACTACAGCCAAGTTGCTCAAGGTGGAAGACCTCAAGGCAAACAGATCTGAGGCTTGGCTCACTAGAGACTGCAGCTGTCAAAAGAGTATGTTTACCCACTGAACCTGTTTGCTGTCAAGTTCATGGCAGCCCTAGTTTTCAAGTGATGGAAATAATTCTGTTCAGACTGAGAACATTGAAAGCATTTATGATATTTCTAAATGGGATATGATTTGGGTCAGACCCCAATTAGTAAATATTCGTCAGCACATTCTAGTTCACAGTGATCTCTTATAGTTGCTGCTCATGTGAAACTAAGGGTATATTATTGATTAAGAGAGAATCAGCAATGTGCATAGCACTCCACAAGCAACAATAACACAAGTTAAGTAGGAGAGAGTAACTGATTGCATCAAAGGCAGCAGATAGATTAAATAAGATAAGCACAGAGTAGATGTCATTGAAGTCAGCAGTGGAAAGATCATAATTGATTTTGGTGAGGCCAATTTGACTTAAGTGAAAAGGTCAAGAACTGGAATATAGCAGGTCAAGAGTAGAGTTGGAGTAAAGAAAGTCAAGGCAGCAGGAGTAAGCAATGTGGAGGAAAGAAGTAGAAGCAGAATCAGGTAATCAGAAAAAAAGGTAAAAGTGGAATCAAGTAATCAGAGAATAAATCAAAGAATAGAGAGTGGCAGGTTTCGATATAGTAGAGCAACAATGACAGAAGGGGCATATATTGACTGAGTTCAAACTGGCAGTTTGCCCCACTATAGCCATGTTTCACAAGCGGATTAAAGGGGGCATTCACACAGGGTCAGCTGCCTGGCGTCCCACACCCGTAGTCAACCCGTGCTGTTCCACATCACTCCTGCGTTTAAAAGATATCTGGTAAAAGTGGTAGCAAATCCCTGAGACCCCATTTATCCCACTTCATTCCGCTTCCAGGAAGTGTGAACGCCAACCCGAAAAGCTGGGAGCAACCCACGTTGCGCATAAGGCAGCAGCAATATGATTGGCTGTGCTCCGCTGTACCGCCCAATGCGGTGCCAGTGCAATGGGAGTCTCCCCAAATCAGCTGGATGCACTCATGCACACATAGCCAAATTCCCAGCCACCCCTCTGGGCACAGCAGTCTGAATGATCCCGCGTGCCTCCTCCCAGTATGCTCCCACATCAGTTGGCGCAGTGTGACTGGGAAAACTTGAAACAGTTTGTTCTGGGACTTTTTTCCATGACTGGCTCCCGTTTCAAACTGGCAGTCTGAACTCAGCCATAGATTATATGGTCAGAAGGAGGAAGAACAGTGTAGGAGATTGCAAACAGACATCAACAGATGGCAGGATCAAGAGGGCATGTGTAAGGATTAGATGAGTTCAATACAGTAGTCAACTCATCTGAAACAGTGGAAAGGTATAAAAAGGTGTTGAAAGAGAGGGGAATGGAAGATGATGAAAATAGTTGGAGAGATAAAGTTACAGAGATTAGAGCAGATAATTTCAATTTTATCTTTGAAGAATGAGGTAATGCCTTGAACACAAAGTGAGGAGTGAGGAAGCACAGCGGGTCTTAGTAGGGTATCGAAGGTGGGAAAGATGTGATATGGCATAGTAGTGTTGCTTAACCAGGTAGATGGGAGACCTAAACAAATTTAGAATGAACAAAATCAACTCCCTTTTTTGTGTTCTTTTCTAGAGGTGTGCACCTGTGAAAGAACTTGTCAGAGACATTAAATGGAGTGAATGAGAGAAGGCTGGAGATTAGAGGAACAAAGGTTTCTTAAACTGGGGCATCTAATTCAAGAGTTAAGTAAAGGAATGGATTAAAGGCATGTTTACAACAGGTAATCTTTATGTTGTAACATGATAGGTTGATATTAAATATATAACCACACTGATAGCAAACAAAATGCAAACTGTCATACAGGATAGACTGAAAGCAATTCAGTCCACAAAAGATTGATGTTATCTTGTGAACTGTGTGAAATATGGTGGTATTACTAGGATTAAATTTTGTATTTGCTTTATAGATTTATTTTGTTGTTTCATTTATAGCCCACCTTTTTCACTGAAATTCAAGGCAAATTACAAAACACAGAAAACAATTCAATCTGACAGCAAAATATATGTAAATCAACATATCAGATTATAACAAATCTTTCTTATTTATCTAAGAGCAAATCATGGATAATATTTGTGCTTATGCCTTCAGTCACATGTTGGCCTTACAAAATGATTCTGTAGAAGGAAATACCATTCTGATTTTATATTATGAACGTAGCATCACTGGAAGGCCTCCATGAAATGCTCAAAATTAAACAAGAAGACCATAGTCCTGCAAGACATTGAGGTTATTCCTAGCTCCAAATTAACACCCTGCATAAAAATTCTGACAAAAAATTTAGACCATCACCATTGCTGTCTAGTAAACTAAAGCATAGTGCAGCTGCCAGTTTACTTGTTAGCTTGTTGTGCATTTGGAAATGCTTTTCAGGCATGACTGCATTCAGCTCCCATCATTAAAGACGTTATCTAAATTTCAATTTTCCCCCATCACTGCAATTATTTAGCCATTTTCCACCACCTCATTTGAGACACAGGGCATCCCTGCAGTCCAAATGGAATTTTAATGACTATTAGAGGATGTGCTTCAACTTGGCAGGAGTGGATCCAACATATTTCTATGGCATGCCAAAAGCAACAGTCAAATACACACTGCATGAGAGAAAGAATACAGTTGTACCTCTTCCACAAAATTATAAACTATGGGATATGATACATGATAGATACTCCAGTTTTATTCAGATAGCTTTGACCAATTGTGATAGGTGGCCTTGAACAGTCTCTTTCTTTCCTTCCTATGTCTAAAAATATTTTATATAAAACTAAGCCTTATTGTCCTCAGCAGCATGGATCAGACTCTGAGTGTCACAAAGGAATCAATGGGCAGCTAAAATTAGTTAAATTGTAAAGGAAGGCACCCATTCACAAGGAAGTTTATCCAAAAAGCAAACAGTTCTGACTTGCTAAGAATATTCCAAATTCTGGCCACATAAACAATGGCCAGGGTTTATGACAACACAGGTCAAATAGTACACAAAAAGAGATTCTTAAGATAACATTTAAAACCTCAAAGAGAGAACACTTGTCTCCTTCCTGAATTAATTATAAGGGCAAAAACATATCCTGAATCCCAACATATCTGTAAGCAAATATTTAGTTGTTATGTTTTAGTTACTCAAAATATCAAAACCATCTCCTGTCAATAGTGAGATTTTACTCAAATAAATATTAGGAAAGGAAATAAGTTTCTTGAATCCTGAGACTAGCAAATAAAGATAATTTGACTTCTGTCAGATCCCCAGTTAAGACACTCTCCACAACACTATTTGCAGTGATGCTTTATTAGAGATATGCTTACTACAGGAACTGGTTCTTTGTCAGGATTAAAGAAATTCAGACGTTATAGGTAAGATCCAATGCACCCCCACACCCCATGCATACGTCAGTAATCTGCCCCTAATGTTACTATGGCAACCCTGACAGATATACGGTGTCTTATCTATACTGGCCTGGCAAAAGAGTCTCCAAGGCCAAATCTCATGAGAACAGATTGAGAGGTGCAACTTGCGAAATGTTTATGTCTACTACATGCAAGCACTCAACCCACACACTCTCCCCACAGGAATTCCCTCCCTGCAATACATGGCAAGGTAAGCAGTGAAGCAAAACGAAGAGAAGTGAAACCAAAACCTTGACAACTTCATCATCATGGGGCACACCCCCCCAATAGGAAATTCAATATATAAAGTCTGGGATTTAGCCCTAGACTCTGGTCATGTTTTCCATCTAAGCTTACTTTCACCACTAAGGAGACAACATGCATTCTTGAAGACTGGTAGCTATGATCTAATTTCTCCCTTTTCTTATTCTCTTCCTGTTTCTTTCATCATGGTCCATGCACTCTTCCTCCACATTGTTCTGGCACAGCTCCTGGATCCTGCCAAAGAGCTTTGTCTCTCCCAAAGCCCCTCTCTAGATCCTCTGGTACTCTAGGTGCTTTTTGTAGAGGTCTCCAGCACCAATCTCATAAGAACATAAGAACATAAGAGAAGCCAATGTTGAATCAGGCCAATGGCCCATCTAGTCCAACACTCTGTCACACAGCGGCCAAAATATACCAGCTGCCATCAGGAGGTCCAGCAGTGGGGCCAGGGCACCAGAAGCCCTCCCACTGCTGCCCCCTCCAGCACCAAGAATAGAGTGCATCACCTGCCCCAGACTGAGAGTTCTCATTCTATACCCTGTGGCTAATAGCCACTGGTGGACTTCTGCTCCATATGTTTATCTAATTTCCTCTTGAAACTGTCCATGCTTGCAGCTGCCATGACCTCCTGTGGCAGTGAATTCCATATGTTAATCACTCTTTGGGTGAAGAAGTATTTCCTTTTATCTGTTCTAACCCGACTGCTCAGCAATTTCATAGAGTGCCCACGAGTTCTTGTATTGTGAGAAAGGGAGAAAAGTACTTCTTTCTCAACCTGCTCAATCCCATTCATAATCTTATAAACCTCGATCATGTCACCCCTCAGCCGTCGTTTCTCCAAGCTAAAGAGCCCCAAGCATTTTAACCTTTCTTCATAGGGAAGGTGTTCCAACCCTTTTATCATTCTAGTTGCCCTTCTCTGCACTTTTTCCAATGCTATAATATCCTTTTTGAGATGTGGTGACCAGAACTGTACACAGTATTCCAAATGAGGTCGCACCAATGATTTATACAGGGGCATGATGATACTGGCTGATTTGTTATCAATTCCCTTCCTAATAATCCCCAGCATAGCGTTGGCCTTCTTTATTGCAGCTACACATTGTGTAGACATTTTCAGCGAGTTATCCACTACAACTCCAAGATCTCTCTCTTGGTCAGTCTCTGCCAGATCAGACCCCATCAACGTGTATTTATATTTAGGATTTTTGGCTCCAATGTGCATCACTTTGCACTTGGCCACATTGAACCCCATTTGCCACGTTGACGCCCACTCACCCATCCTCAACAGATCCCTTTGGAGTGCCTCACAATCCTCCCTGGTTTTCACCACCCTGAACAACTTCGTGTCATCTGCAAATTTAGCCACATCACTGCTTACTCCCAATTCCAAATCGTTAATAAACAAGTTAAAAAGCATGGGACCGAGTACTGATCCCTGTGGTACCCCACTGCTTACCACCCTCCACTGAGAAAGTTTCCCATTTATACTCACTCTCTGTTTCCTATTTATAAGCCAGTTTTTGATCCACAAGAGGACTTGTCCTTTTATCCCATGACTATTGAGCTTACTTAGGAGCCTTTGATGAGGAACTGTATCAAAAGCTTTCCGGAAGTCAAGGTAAATAATATCTATTGGGTCCCCCTTGTCCACATGTTTGTTCACTCCCTCAAAAAACACTAACAGGTTAGTGAGACAAGATCTTCCCTTACAGAACCCATGCTGATTCTGCCTCAATAGTTTTTGTTCATCAATGTGCCTACTAATTCTTTCCTTAATAACAGTTTCCACCAACTTACCCGGTATCGATGTCAGACTGACTGGCCTGTAATTTCCTGGATCTCCCCTGGAGCCCTTTTTAAAGATGGGAGTGACATTAGCTACCTTCCAGTCATCAGGAATGGAGGCAGATTTTAAAGAAAGATTACATATTTTTGTCAGGAGATCCACAAGTTCACATTTGAGTTCTTTCAGAACTCTCGGATGAATGCCATCCGGGCCTGGTGATTTATTAGTTTTTAAATTGTCCATCAGTCGGAGGACTTCCTCTCTTGTCACCGCAATCTGATTCAGGTCTTTCAAACCCCCTCCCGAAATCAGTGCTTCTGGAGTGGGCAAACACTTCTCCTCTTCCACAGTGAAGACAGAGGCAAAAAATGCATTCAGCTTCTCAGCCATTTCCCTATCATCCTTCACTACTCCTTTTACCCCTTGGTCATCCAAGGGCCCCACTGCCTCCCTGGCTGGCTTCCTACTTCTAATGTATTTGAAGAAAGTTTTATTGTTGGTCTTTATGTTTTTTGCGATATGCTCCTCATATTCCCTTTTTGCTTGCCTGATCACAGACTTGCATTTTATTTGCCATAGTCTGTGTTCCCTTTTATCAACCTCACTAAGACTAGCTTTCCACCGCTTAAAGGAATCCTTCTTACCTTTTACAGCTTCCATTACTTTATTTGTTAACCATGCAGGCTTTTTTCTATACCTATTTGTACCTTTCCTAACCTGCGGTATATATTTTTTCTGAGCTTCTAGGATTGTCTTTTTAAATAGTCTCCAAGCTTCCCCAATGGTTTTGACCTTCTCCACTCTTCCTTTCAATTTCTTCCTCACATGTCCCCTCATACCAGAGAAGTTACCCCTTTTAAAGTTAAAAGTGGTTGCGTCAGTCTTTTTGGGCAACTCCCTATCTGTACAAATGTTAAACTCAATGACATTATGGTCACTGTTTCCAAGTGGTGCAATCACTTTTACTTTTACATGTCAGATGCCATGTCAGATGCCCAAGCCTCCTCATTGTGTAACCCAGAGTCCATTAGGGGAGTTAAAGAGTTGGGGTACTCCCTACAAGGCACAATTTTCTCTGAGGGATTGGAGGGACTGAAGCTGCAGAGGGAGACGCTCTCACCTCAGAAGCACTCCTTTTCTATAAAACTACATGTTAGTATTTTAGGTATAATTTCTTATACTGATTACTGGAAGAGAGGATTGTGTTTATATTAATTGGCTGTTAGTCTGTATTTTAATTGTTGTTGTTTGAAATGGATGTTATATGAATTTTCCCTGAGAGATCGGTGGGCCTGACGCTGCAGGGAGAATAAATCTCATCTCAGAAGCACTCCTTTCCTATAAAACTGCATGCTAATATTTTAGGGATACCAGAAACTCTTATAAAGGACAGAGGACATCCCAACACAGAGCAGGGCTGAAAGTTGATGCATCTTCAAGGGACTGACTAGACACAAGTCAGAAAGACTGAGACCCTGGTCTGCTCAAATACAACAAGCCGGAATTGTTACGTGCTGATTGTTGTTACATATACTTAATTATTGTTCCAAATACTATTGAAGTTTGTTTATTGTTATTTTCATAAATGCAAGTGTCATAAGGTGGGATCATACTGTCAAAGATGTGAATTCTTTTGGGTTTTTAAAATAAAAATGAAATAAAATAAAGAATATTTATTGATACTGCTCCTTGAATTAAATAGGTTACACTTGTGTGATCTTTAATTTCCCCCCTCCCTTATATAGACTTTCTTCTTTCATATTCTTCAGAGACATGCACACATTCACATGGACCTGGCATGCGTGACCTGAGTGCAGGAGGGCAAAATGGTAGCCCTCACTCAACTTGCCCCACCTGGGTTCTCGGTCCTCCACCAGTCACAGACTAGGGGGCGGGGGGAGGAGTGGCCATTTTCATTCAGGAGGCTTACTCCTTCAGGGTGCTTCCATCTGTGGAGATCATGGGCATAGAGTGTGTTGGCCTGATGCTGGAGGCTGAGGAGAGTTTGGCAATCTGGTTGGTGTACTGGCTGCCTAACGCACCGGCCAGTAGCCTGCTGTCCCTGCTTTTTTTTTTGAAACAAAATTTTTATTGGGATATATTCAACATTTCCAATCACGTTACCAATACAGTTTCCAAAAAGTAAGATCCCAATCCCTCCACCCCCCTAATAGGCTTCCAACACTGCTAATAACAAACAGAAAAAATTATAAGGCAATCAAGTTTAGACTTAACTACCTCGACAAACCAGGTAACACATTTAAATTATATATAACCTCTACAATTTCAGCATATTATGTATAACAGTACATACAGTTCAAAATTCATTTCACTTCTCATTCAATATCTGTACGTATCCAAATTATATATTTTCCCCTTCATTCTATATTCAGTTTCTAGATACAATTTCAATCCTTCCCAGTCTTTTAAGTACTGTTCTGCCATTTGTCCATTTAATTTCTTTGTCATTTTGTCCATTTCTGCTAAAAATAACAATTTTCTCAACCAGTCATGTATATCTGGTACCTTCTCCATTTTCCAATGCTGAGCAAAGGCCATTCTCGCCGACGTAATCATGTACCATAACAGTGTCCTTTTCTCTTGTGGAATTTTTTCCATTGTCAAACCGAGGAGAAAAAGTTCAGGCTTTCTCTCAATTGGGGTTTTCAATATTTTCTGCATCACACAATGTATATTAGACCAGTATGCTTTCGCTTTATCACATGACCACCACATATGGTAAAAAGAACCCTCTACTTTTTTACATTTCCAACATTTATTACTCAAGTTCTTATCCATGCTAATATTAGCAATCTTTTTTGGTGTCATATACCATCTATACATCATCTTATAGCAATTTTCTTTTACGTTAATACAAGTGGACATTTTAAAAGATCTTTTCCACAAAAATTCCCATGATTCCATAGAAATTTCTTTGTTCATATTTATGGCCCACTTTATCATTTGTTCTTTAACGGTTTCATCCAAAGTATATACAGTCAACAAAGTTTTATACATTTTTGATATCATTTTCCGTTCTTTTTTCAACCATATATTCTCAAAATCATCATTCATAGCCCTAAAACCAAACTCTTTACAATCTTTTTTATAAATGTCCCTTATTTGACAATATTGTAGCCAACCATACTCAAATTCTAATTCATTATTTGGTTTTAAAACATATTTTTTCCCTTCTCTTTGCAACAATTCCTGATACTTCAACCAATCATTGCCTCTATATTCTGAAAACAAATGTATAACTGCAGCTGGAACAATCCACAGAGGCCTTTCATCCGATATTGTATCCTTATACCTGGTCCATGCATCAAACAATGTCCTCCTTACATAATGATGCTTAAACATAGAGTCAGCTTTGTTTTTCCCATACCAAAGATAGGCATGCCAGCCAAATCTGCAATCGTGCCCCTCAAGAGCTAAAAGTTTTCTATTTTCCAAATTTACCCATTCAGATAACCAAGACATACATACTGCTTCATGATACAAACGCAAATTCGGGACTTGGAAGCCACCTCTGTCCTTAGTATCATACATTATCTTCATTTTTATTCTTGGCTTCTTCCCTGCCCAGATAAACTTAAAGATTTCTCTTTGCCATTTTACCAACACTTTTCCATCTTTCACAATTGGTATTGTCTGAAACAAAAACATTAACCTGGGCAGTACATTCATTTTAATAACGGCAATTTTTCCAAGAAGAGATAACCTTAGTTTTTCCCATTTTTCTAAATCACTCTTTATCGAACCCCACAATTTTTCATAATTATTCTTGAACAAATCTATATTTTTCATTGTAATTTCAACTCCCAGATACTTAACCCTTTTAACCACTTCACATTCTGTCACATTTTGTAACATTTGTTGCTTTGTACCAATCATATTTTTACACAGTATCTTAGATTTATTTTTGTTGACATAAAACCCTGCAAGATCACCAAACTCTCTTACTTTTTCAAATACCTTAGGCATATTATTAACAGAATCTTCAACAATAAACATGATATCATCCGCAAATGCTCTTAATTTAAATGAAAAACCTCCAATATTCAACCCTTTTATATTAACATCATCTCTGACCGCTTGTAGCAAAATCTCCAAAACCCAGATAAATAACAATGGTGACAGGGGACAACCTTGTCTAGTACCTTTTCTTACCCGGAACATATCTGTTGATTCTGCATTAACAATCACCGAAGCTTTTTGTTCTTTATATATCGATTGGATCATTCTTGTAAATTCTACGCCCATCATAGATTTCTCAAGCACTTTAAACATAAATTCCCAATTTAAATTATCAAAGGCCTTCTCTGCGTCCAAAAATAAAAAAGCGACTTCTTTTTCAGGATGTTTGTCATAATACTCAATTGCGTCCAATACAACCCTCATATTGTCTTTAATTTGTCTATTTGGTAAAAAACCAGCTTGATCTTCCACAATAGTATCTTTCAAAAACTTTTTAAGGCGCTCTGCCAATATTTTTGCAAATATTTTATAATCGTTGTTCAATAATGAAATGGGCCGATAGTTTTTAACATTTGTTAAATCTTGCATTTCTTTAGGGATTAAGGTGATTGCAGCTTCATTCCAGGAGTCAGGGATCTTTCCTGTCTTTCTAATTTCATTTAAAAGAATCTCCAGCACCGGAACCAAATCTTCATGAAATTTTTTATAAAATTTAGCTGAAAAGCCATCCGGGCCTGGGACTTTGGAGATTTTTGCCTCGGCTATTGCTTTACTAATTTCGTCCTTAGTTATTGCAGCATTTAGGAGTGTTTTCATTTCTGGATTTGGTTGTATCAAATTAACTTTGGATAGGTAATCCAACATTTTTTGAGGATCTGCTTGTTTCGATTGAAAGAGAGTCGCATAGTATTTGAAAAATTCCCTTTTAATTCCTCCTGGGTCCAAAATCTCTTTATTTCCATCTTTCAAACAAGTGATTGTTTTATTCTCTCTTCTTTTCTTTAATTGCCATGCTAAATATTTGCCAGGTTTATTTGCACCTTCAAAGGATTTCTGTTGCAATTTTTTCAAGTTCCAAAATACTTCTTTGTTCAACCTTGCCGCATATTGCTCCCTTAGGATCCTCAATTCTCTCAAAATCTTCTTTTTACCAGGCCTTTTCTTAAGTTCTGTTTCTTTTTTCCGAATATTTTCCATAATTTCTTTGTCTATTTTCATTTGTTGTTTCCTTTCATTATTATTAATTGCAATCAGATGTCCTCTCATCACAGCCTTGTAGGCTTCCCATACCGTTTGCGTCTGTACACTTTTATTTAAGTTCAGTTGAAAGTATGTTTGGGTTTCTGTCCTTATTTTATCCACAATATTTTGCTTGTCCAGCAAATCTTCGTTGAGTCGCCATCGAAATTTTTTTCTCTTAACATACGTTGACCATTTTATCGGACTGTGGTCAGAAAGAGTCCTAGGTAGTATCTCAATTTTGCGTGTTTGCAAGATTAGGTTCTCTGTCATCCACATCATATCTATCCTGGAAAAAGACTCGTGTCTTGATGAATAAAAAGAGTACTCACTGTCTCTGGGATGTTTAGTTCTCCAAACGTCTGCCAAATGTTCATGTTTAATCAATTGGAAAAAGACTTTAGGAAGTTTGCCCATGGCCTCAATTCCTTTTTTTGATTTTCTATCAACAACATTGTCAACAGTACCATTAAAATCGCCCATTAAAATCATTTGCTCATAGGTCAACTGTCGTAGTTGTTCCCACAAATTCTGAAAAAAGTTTTCTTTTGCCCCATTGGGAGCATAGAGATTAACAATTAATGTCTTTTTATTCTGCAGCACAACTTCTACCGCCAAAAATTTCCCTTCATTGTCTTTTAAAATTTCTTTTGGTTCCAACTCTTTTTTAATATATGTAACTACTCCTTTTTTCTTTTGAGAGGAGAGTGAATAAAATTCCTCTCCTAATCTTTTTTGAGTCAAAAATTTGGCATCTGATTTTTTAATATGTGTTTCTTGCAAGCAAACAATATCGCATTTCTGTTTTTCCAACCAGAGTCTGACATTTTTCCTTTTTTGGGGTGAGTTCAGTCCATTAACATTCCATGAAATTATTTGACTCTCCATGTTGATTCTGTAATTATTTATCAGAGTCTATAAAATTATCATTGATGAATCTGGTCATTTGGTCAACTGACTTGATGGTGACTCTCTTCTGTTTGAACGAAAAACTGACACCTTTAGGAATTTCCCATCTATATCTTATGCCCTCTGATTTCAGCTTGTCAATCAGGTCTTTAAAAAGTCGTCTGTCCTGAAGCATCGCTCTGGGTAGTTCCTTTAGGACCATGATTTTCTTGTTGCCAATTGTGAAGTCGTCCTGAAATTGTTGCTTAAACAAATCCTCCTTCAACTTCTTAGATATAAACTGGACAATTACATCTCTAGGTAATTTTTTCCTTTGCGCAATCGCAGAATTGACTCTGTATACCACATCAATCTGTGCCGCCACTCTCTCCTCTTCCATTTTCAAAAAATCTGCAACAGCATCTACCATGACTGAATGGATGTCCTCATTCTTATCTTCAGGGATCCCCCTGAATCTCATATGATTAATCATTGCATTGTATTGGACCATCACATTCACTTTATCTGTTTCTAAAGTGACCTCAGCTATATTGGATGCTACTCCCTTCACCCTTACATCCATCTCATCTGCTCTTTTGGTCAGCGTCTGTATCTCTTTTGTAATTCCAGACATTTCTTTTTTCAGCTCTGTTACCTCTGATATAACGGTCTTTTAAAGCTTCAGAATCGCGTCCATCACTCGTTTTTCCATAGCTTCCATCATGCCCTGTAGCTTTTTTTCCTCTTTTCCAGCCATTTTCGGGGAGGACCAGGTATTTGCCCTCTGTCGTTGCCGCAGGTCGTAAGCCGTTGTTCACAATCTTCCCTCCAACACACTCTAAATCAAAGTCCTTCTTGTGCCCACCTAAATTGCACTGGTTTCACTTTTTTATATTAAGTCTTTCGTTTAAAATCAAAGAAAATTTTTCTGACCTTCCCAAAATGGCGGGCGCAATTTCTCTATGGTAAATGGTTCTTCCGGGTACTCACTTCCTGTCCGGCAATCTTAATGGTCCCCCTTGTTCCTGATTTCTTCCCTTCTTCCGGCCTCCTTGGTCTTCTCTAGGATGATTACTTGTCTGTTCTGAAGTCACTTCCTGTTTTGCCAATTTCTGCTGCAGCAGCTCCAGTACTTTTCCACTGCAATTCTCGCGGAGTTACTGTTAGTTTCTATTTTAAAGTCAATAATTTAACCGCAGGAATGATCAACAATTCGGCTTTTTGGCCTTTTTTAGCTGTTTAACTGCACTTTTTCCGCTCCAATGTTAGTACAACAGATAGTGCACGATCATGCGCTTCATCGGATGTTGTTTATTTTCGGCCGAAACGCGTCTCCGGTGAGCAATTTTAAAAAGTTACCTTCAAAGTCAGTGTCTTGTTATAGCAGTGTTTCCTTGATATCAGTTTCTGTAGAATGTCTTGGAGGTCTGGGTCATGCGTTCTTATGTTGAGAATCCAACTCGGTGGGGTCTTGTAGAGATTTTCCGAAGTGCCTTCTCTGGGGGAGGGGATCAAGGCTGGTCGCGGCGCTCTTTAAAGCCCCGCTATCAGCCGATCTCAACTCCTCTCTCGGGCCAGGCTCTCTGCCAGTCACCCCCTGCCTGGGGGATCTGCGGTGGGCTATTGGAAGCCCACCCTGTCGTCAAGACCCTCCGTTTGCTCTGGGAGCTCTACGAGCAAGCCAGAGCACGTCAGGACGCCATGAATCCCAGAACGGAAGCCGCCTGCTGTCCCTGCTTGAGGCTGTATCAGGCTTGGTGCTGGAGCACCCTAGGCTGATTGTCTTGGGTGACTTCAACGTCCACGCCGAGGACGCGGCCTCGGGCCAGGCTACGGACCTAGTGTCATCCATGGCAGCACTGGGACTCTCCCAATTCATCTCAGCTCCCATGCATCGGGCCTGTCACACACTTGATCTGATCTTTGTGGCGGGGGTGATGGTGGACCGGATTGCCATAGAGGCAGTGCCATGGTCGGACTACCTGGCCCTGAGAGCCCGACCCCAACCCTGTTTAGGCGGCGAGCAGATTTTTGCTCGCCCGCGGCACCAGATGTACCCTATGTGGCTCCAGATGGCCCTGCGGGATCCAAGATCCCCTGGCAGCTTGTTGGATGAGCTGGTGGAGGTCTGGCATGCCCGGCTCTCTGCAGCCATCGATGAGATTGCTCCCAGGTGCCCTCTCCGCACTCGTGCTAGGCGAGTGCCTTGGTACACCCAGGAGCTGCGCGAGCTGAAGTGAGAACTGAGACAGCTAGAGAGACGGTGGCATCGAGCCCGCAACGAGGCATCAAGAACATCCTATAGGACGCTTATGAGAGCCTATGAGATGGCAGTCAAGACCGCAAAGAGAGATTTCTTTGCAGTCATGATCGCATCTGCTAGCTCACGCCCAGCCCAATTATTTAGTACAATTCGGTCTTTGACGGCTCTGCCACAGGGCAGGCAAAATGCTAGGGAATTGGATATTGGCTGTGAGGCTTTTGCAAGCTATTTTGCAGATAAAGTCTTGGCACTCCGCCACAACCTCCCCGCCACAATTGAAACAGTTAGAGAACTTGAGGCCCCTTGCTCGTCTTTGGGGTCGGGTTTAGAGTGTTTTAGCCTGCTCAGCCTGGAGGAAGTTGACAGATTGCTTGTATCTGTGCGTCCAACCACTTGCAACCTTGATCCATGCCCATATGGCTCATTAAAGCAGGCCATAGGGGTTTCGAGGTGCCCTGCGGGAGATTATCAACATGTCCCTCTTGGAGGGACGGTTCCCCGGGGTGCTCAAGGATGCAATGGTCCGCCCCCTCTTGAAAAAGCCATCTTTGGATCCAGCCAAATTGGCCAACTATCGGCCAGTGTCCAATTTGCCCTATTTTGGCAAACTTATTGAGAGAGCGGTGGCATTGCAGCTGCAGAGCTTTCTGGATGATGCTTCCATCCTAGATCCTTACCAATCTGGCTTTCTCCCGGGTCATGAGATGGAGACGGTACTGGTCGCCCTGACCTACGATTTCTGTAGGCATCTGGATTGGAGCGGTGTGGCAGCTCTGGTGTTGTTGGATCTGTCGGCAGCGTTCGACATAGTCAACCACCAGTTGCTGGCCCACTGCCTCACCGACGTGGGGATTCAGGGGCTTGCCCTTGAATGGTTTGCCTCTTTTCTCCAAGGCCGGGGACAGAGGGTGGTGATAGGGGGACAGCAGTCCTGGAGACACCCCCTTGAGTGTGGGATGCCTCAGGGGGCAGTGCTGTCCCCGATGTTATTTAACATCTACATGCACCCCCTTGCCCAGATTGCCCGGAGTTGTGGGCTCAGGTGTCATCAATATGCAGATGACACCCAGCTCTATCTGATGTTGGGGGCCAGTCGGGCTCCACCCCGGATGACCTGCATCGGGCATTACAGGCCATGGCTGGGTGGCTCAGACTGAGCTGGCTGAAACACCCGGCAAAGACGGAGGTCCTGGGCCTGAGTCGGATCAGTTCGGGGCTGGGGCTCCCTCTCCCAGCCTTCGACGGGGTACCTTTGATGCCAGCATCGGAGGTTAGGAGTTTGGGAGTGCTCCTGGACTCCTCTCTAATGATGGAGGCCCAGGTAGCAGCCACTGCCAGGTCGACCTTTTTCCATCTGAGGCGGGCACGGCAGTTGGCCCCCTTCCTTGGCCGCGATGACCTGGCCATGGTGATCCATGCGACGGTCACCTCAAGGTTAGACTACTGTAACACTCTCTACTTAGGGCTGCCACAAATCCGGAAGCTGCAGCTAGTGCAGAATGCTGCAGCCAGGCTGCTGATGGGTCTCTCTAGGAGGGATCATATTCAGCCTGTGCTGAAAGCGCTGCACTGGCTGACAATAGCATACCGGATTCGCTTCAAAGTGCTGGTGATCACCTTTAAAGCCCTGTATGGCCAGGATCTGGCTTACCTGAGGGACCGCCTTTCCCTACATGTTCCCCCAAGGGCACTTCGGTCTGGGGGCCGACATCTCCTGGAAATTCTGGGCCCCAGAGATGTGAGGCTGGCTGCCACAAGAACCAGGGCTTTTTCGGTGGCGGCTCCTACCTGGTGGAAGGAGCTCCCAGAGGAGATCCGGGCCCTGTGGGACCTTGTCCAGTTCTGCAGGGCCTGCAAGACGGAGCTCTTCCACCAGGCTTTTGAGTAGGAGCTGCCACTGCCGCTATTCCACCTTCGATATCCCACCTCGATAACCCGTGCCATCGCACTCCCGCCATCTTGGTTTTAAATGTTGTGTTGATGCTGTATTGTCTGTAGTGTCTGATTTTATAATTTTATCAGTTGATATTGTTTTATGTTGTTTAAATTGGCATTCATGCCCATTGTTAGCCGCCCTGAGCCTTCAGGGAGGGAGGGATACAAATTGAAACAAATAAATAAATATCTCATGGACTAGCCATGTGTGAGACATTGTGTATCTTAATTAGAAAAGAGTATATTAATTGTTTGGATAGGCCTTGCCAAAATAGATATTGTTAGCACCCCTTTTGAGAATTCATTCTCTGGCCTCTCTGTCATCATGTTTTCCACACTAGTTCCTCTCAAGCCATTAGGGGTTGGTAGGATGCTGGCTGTGTACCACCTCCCTGTACCCACCCACCCCCCATAGCCTCATTGCCTGGTGTTATACTGCCTCCCAAGCCAGCCTGTGGAATCCTCCTTTTATTTCTCCCTTCTGGCTTTGTCCTACCTGCTCTACCCTCAAGGAGCCAATCAGCCACCCTTCCCCATTAACCTAATTGCCCCCACACCTGGGTCTAGACCAACAAGACTTGTTCCCTTGGGCCAGGTGGCCCACTTTAATCAGCTACTGGTTGACTTCAGGTGATTCTCAAGGCTACTTTAAGCAAACACCTAGAAGGTTACTTAGAAAACAAGTACAGGGTCAATAAGAACATGAATGTAAACTAATTATAAGACAAATACATGTATTTATTACAGAAACATGTAAAAACATACAAGGGCCCAAGTAAAGCCTCCTAACACAATAAAAATGAGATATGTACAATGGAAACAATAGTGACTTAATGTGTTTTGGCCAAATGGGGCCTTCTTCAGAGGTTAAACTATATAATGTACAAATAGACTCCTATTACAATCAAAAGGCAATGAACAAGTTGATATAGGGGTGCATGTGTAAATGGCCACAAATATGTTCTTATTCTTGGTCCCAGAATAACAAAAATGTCTGTGCTGCCCACACACACATTCAGAAGAATACACATATTGGAATAGGTATGCTACAAGCGGGAGCCAGTTGTGGCAAAAAAGCCCCAGAACAAACTGTTCCGAGTTTTCCAGGTCACACTGCACCAACTGATGTGGGAGCATACTGGGAGGAGGCGCGTGGGAGTGTTCAGACTGCTGGCCCAGAGGCGTGGCTATAAACAGCTTTTCCCTGGTAATTTGGCTATGTGCTCATGAGCGCATCTGGCCAATTTGGGGAGGCTCCCATTGCACCAGCATTGCATTGGGCGGTAGAGTGGAGCACAGCCAAACATATGGCTGCTGCCTTATGTGCAGTGTGGATTGCTCCTGGCTTTTCGGGTTGGCGTTCACACTTCCCAGCAGCAGAATGAAGCAGGATAAAGGCACTCTCTGGGATTTGCTACCACTTTCGCCAGGTATCTTTTAAGTGCAGGAGCGTTTGACTACGGGTGGGGAATACCAGGCAGATGTCCTTGTGTGAATGCCCCCTTTAATCCACTTGTGAAACATGGCTGAAATGTGGCTATAGCGGGGCAAATTGCCAGTCTGAACTCAGCCTATATGTAAGTTCCAGTGAATGTGTATACATCAGAGATGGTGCTTGCTTTCATATCACATTCTTCCCCTATGTATGTTCATTCAGTCCTCTTATAATATTGGAAATGGATGATAAAATCATTAATATTACATTTCCATTGCTTATAAGAATCCTGCTGTGCAAGTAGAAACACTTCTGATTATGAAAGGCAAGGTCACTTATTTTCTCCCATTTGCAGCAAAAAGACACTGGAAGACACCAGTCCTCAACAAGCAGTTTGCTCATGTTTTGGTTTTGGGGGTGAATTAAAATTATTCTACCTGGGTAGAAAGGTCTTTGGATCCAACATCTATTTTGTTAATAAGATAAGAGAAAATCCAATGATATTGCACTTGCGACATAAAACCAGTGAATGAGTTTCTCAACAAATTCTAACTCCACTGTAATCTATGAATGATTTCAGATAATTTTTGTTCTGTAGGACTGTCATGCCAGAGATACTGATTTGCAGAATCATCATGGATAAGATGCCTGTAAGTTCAGTTAGAATCAGCACGTCCAGTAAGCTAAGCAAATGGGAGACAGCTGGGTCAAGGCAGCAATCTCTAATTAGTCTAGGATGGGGATTGGGGAAGTGAAAAATAAGAATCCAGTCCAAGAAGCAGAGAAGAACCAGAGGAACCGATGGACTTGCCTGAACACGCACACATCTACGCATTCGGAGGAAGCTGTGAGACCGGAGGTTCTCAACAACTTGACGAATGCCAGGAATGCTGCACGTGGCCTTGAAGAGCCAGAGGCTGTGGTGGGAATCTTCCTGAACTGCTCACCGTGAGGTATAGTCCGGGTGCAGGAACTGCTCAGAAGACAGCCAGTGTCTGCAAGCAAGTGAGTCTTGGCAATTCTGTCAAGCAAGTGGCTGAGCCAGAGGGAGCCAGATGTTCAGGGAGAAAGGATCAACAAACTGTATGTGTATAGTAGCTAGGATAATTAGGAGTAGTTTTATCTATTGTCCGTTTTATCCCACAACTCCCCCTTATCTGTTTTTACTTTTCTTGAATAAACCTTTATGTTTTATAAGCTGGAAGTCTGAACAAGTCTGTGGGCAGTAGAGACTGTTTATGTGCCCTCCTTGCTTCTCCTAAGCTGAGCCGGCTGGCTCTGTAAACGAAGGGGACTCAGGATAAGGGAAGCACGCTACCAGAGTGACCCTGAGCCACAGTTTAAATTGAGGCCCAGACCCAAGGGGTTGCCTGAGAGATATTGTGGCCAAACACCCACCTGGCACCCCAGGGCTCTAATAGACAAAGCATTTACAACACATGTATGTGATATGGTGGCAGTTATATGACAAGGACTCTACCCGTATCCTATTCATCCTGAACATGCTTTTTCAGAGCAGTGTGAGAGTGTTGACTTTCTTGGTTTTAGGTTTCCTCATTGTAAGTGATAATCTGTTCCTAATGGAGCCAAGCCTGAGCACCTGAGAGGTCGGCACAGCTATCTCTAGGCAATACTAATGATTATTATATTTGAGTTTCAAAAAAAACCAAAAACCCACCCCAACCCAATCCTGATTCTTCATAAAACTTGAGAATAGAAACCTACAGATAGTTCAGACAGCACTGTCAAGATGTTATACTCCAAATAAGAATAGTACTACTGAAATTCAGAGAACTGTACTATCATTCCCGGTTATACCCTGCAAGTAGTTAAAAATGTTGCAGTCTTTCAGCAATTAGATTCACAACAGAAATTGTGTAAATCACTGACAAATCAAATCAATTTCAGAGAGAGGTAAATATATTTACTGCAATAAATAGTCAAAATGGTGATATAGACACACTAGGAATAAGGCCCATTGTGGAAATAAATACAGTGAGCTCTAGAAAGAGGCTCTGGGTGGGTGCCCCGGTCCTGGGCACTCAGGGTCAATTTGCTGTGGCGACCTCAGCAGCATATAATGACACAGATTCCACCATTTTCTCCAGAGGAACTGATCCCTGCTACCTGAAGAACAGTTGTAATTTTGAGTGATCTCCAGCCCTCACCTGGAGATTGGCCACAATAGTTCCCTAGGAGGAAATGGCTGATTTGGAGGGTGGAGTCTATGGCATTGTACCTGTCTGAGGTCCCACCCCTCCTCAAACCCCACCCTCTCCAGGCTCCACCCCTCAAATCTCCATGAATTTCCCAACCTGGAGTTAGCAACCCTAACTCCTTCAAAGCCAACCATCAACCTAGCTTGATCTGCCCCTTTGACTTCATCTTTCCATTTCCTCCCCCCTCCCTCCTGGAGAGCAGTTGTAATTCTGAGTGATCTCCAGCCCCCACCTGGAGATTGGCAACAATGGTTCCCCAGGAGGGACTGGCTGGTTTGGAGGGTGGAGTCTATGGCATTGTACCTGTCTGAGGTCCCACACCTCCTGAAACCTCACCGTCTCCAGGCTCCATCCCGCAAATTGCCAGGAATTTCCCATCTGGAGTTGGCAACCCTATCTTCTTCCCAGCCAATTATCAACCTACAATTATTTTCTCCTCACTCTTAAGCTTTCCACTCCCCCCCCCTGCAGCCTCTACCGTGCTCTGAAGCCCTGACTGCTATGTCACATTGGCTGTCATACAGGGGCCATCTCAGCAGGATATAAGGATGCAGAGTCCACCATTTTCTCTAGGGGAACTGATCTCTGCCATCTGGAGAGCAGTTGTAATTCTGAATGATCTTCAGCCCTCATCTGGAGATTGACAACAATGTTTCCCCCAACAGGCACTAAGAGGAAATGTATTTTACCTCAGAACACATTTTACCTGAGAACAGTAACAGCATAAAGTTTAGTATGTTAGAGGCAAAGGCCAATGAGGCCGCATATGCAAAAAACCTCTGTGTTCCGAGGGAAAGGCCAATCAGGCCACATATGCAAATGACCTCTGTGTTCTGACTGGCTATGGGGGGGAGAGGAACAGCAATGTTGGAGGCAGGACTCAAGCAAAGCAGCCAGTGGATAGGGAGACCCTCTGAATGACAGATCAGAGAGCAAACTGATTTCGGAGCGTGTTGGAATGTTCAGGGGAGTCCATGACCAAAACAGAAGTATATATAAGGAGAGATTAGAAAATCAAACCCAGTGAAAAAATTAAAATCTCTACAAAGCCACTAGGGTTATTTGAATCTCACAATATCAAAAATTCCCATAAAATTAAATTATTAATTTAGTTATCTGAGTCATTTTTGTGTGAGAGTCTGTGATAAAGAAATGTACTTTAAACATAGATTTAGGCAACAGGAATAAGTGATCAGAATTGTGAGTCACCCTTTCCATTACCAAGTCGAGTTCTGCCTTATCCCTGAGGCAGGACAAAGCCAGGGGAAAAGGAAGATTCAATACTTCTCTCCAGTGCAACTTTATAAGACAGTGAATAAGACAGTGAAAGAGAGTGGTAGTTAACTGATGCATACAGTTTGGGCAGTATTAAGTTAAGAACTAAATGTACTGAACATGGCTCACAAAAATATCAGCAATCAAAGCAGATAATGCAGATGTACAGAGTCTCCCCCACATTCTGCACCATTGAAGGTTAGGAAGAGATGGGCACAGAGGCACTGACAATTCCCAAAGCATCAGATGAATACACATAAGATCATATGGGAACATATAACACAAAAACTTGCTAATATAATGTCTTTACCATGCTTCATATGGGAAGGTGGTGGAACGGAAGGTGGTGTGGTACAGCTTGATCTCGTCAGATCTCAGAAGTTAAGCAGGATTGGTACTTGGAAGGGAGACCACCAAGGAAGACAGCAGAGGAAAGTGATACTTCTCACTTGCCTTGAAAGCCCCTTGCTGGCACCATAAGTTAGCTGTGACTTGATGGGACTTTACACACATACATACTCACAGGAAAGAGTTTTTTTCTAAACCTTCTGGATCTTTAATTGGTTGGATATTGTTGCTGGGCAACAAAGACACTTGAGTATCTTTGTTTGGGTGTCATGACTCTTTATTTGAGTATTAAGTCTTAAATATACAAGGTACTACTAAAATAATAGGGTAGAAGGGATGTACATACACTTTTTATTTATTTTTGCTTTGTATTTTGTTTATTTTTTATTTAATTGTGCTTTTTTCCATTGTTGGTGTTCCTCACTTATTTCTTTCTTTTATGACATAGTAAAAGGATCGCTGCCTTGACACGGCGAGGGGGCTTGTGTGGTTCAATGAGGCTGCCGGCTATGCTAGGGAGGACCACCCAGGATGGATAGGCCACAGCAGAGAACTCAGACAAAGCGTGATCCACTGGAAAAGGAAATGGCAACCTGTTCTAGTATCTTTGCCAAGAAAACCCCATGGACAGTAACAAAAGATACGATGCCAGAAGATGAGCCCCTCAGGTCTGAAGGTGTCCAGTATGCTACTGGGGAAGAGCAGAGGACAACTACAAGTAACCTCAGAAAGAATGAAACAGCTGGGCCAAAGCTGAAAGCGTGTTCAGCTATGGATGTGTCTGATGGTGAAAGGAAAGTCTGATGCTGCAAAGAACAATACTGCATAGGAATCTGGAACATAAGATCTTTGAATCAAGGTAAGCTGGATGTGTTCAAAAATGAGATGGCAAGACTGAACATCGACATCTTGGGAATCAGTGAACTAAAGTGAATGGGAATGGGCAAATTTAACTCAGAGGACAATTATATCTATTACTGTGGCCACAAATCCTGTAGAAAAAATGATGTGGACTTTATAGTCAACGAAAGAGTGAGAAAGGCAGTAATGTGATACAATCTCAAAAATGACAGAATGATCTCAGTTCAAATTCAAGGCAAACCTTTCAACATCACAGTAATCTAGCCAGTGATGCAGAAGAGGCTGAAGTGGACTGGTTCTATGAAAACCTACAACACCTTCTAGAATTAACACCAAAAAAGATGTCCTTATCATCATAGGAGACTGGAATGCTAAACCAGGAAGTCAAAAGGTAACTGGAATAAAAAACAAGTTTGTCCTTGGAGAACAAAATGAGGCTGTGCAAAGGCTAACAGAGTTTTGTCAAGAGAACATGCTGGTCATAGCGAACACCCTCTTCCAACAACATAAGAAGTGACTCTACTCATGGACATCCCCAGATGGGCAGTATTGAAATCAGATTGATTATGTCATTTGCAGTCAAAGATGGAGACACTATACAGTCAATAAAAACAAAACCTGAAGTTGACTGTGGCTTCGATCATGAGTTACTAATTGAAAAATTCAGAATTAACCTGAAGAGAGTTGGGAAAACCACTGGGCCATTCAGGTTTGACCTAGATCACATCCCTGATGAATATACAGTGGAGGTGAAGAATAGGTTTAAGGGACTAGATTTGATAGACAGAGTGCCTGAAGAACTATGGACAGAGGTTTGTGACATTGTACAGGAGACAGCAATTAGCACCATCCAAATAAGGCTTTACAAATAGCAGAGGAAAGAAGGAAAGTGAAAGGCAAAGGTGAAAAGGAAAGATTTACCTATCTGAATGCAGATTTCCAGAGAACAGCAAGGAGAGATAAGGAGGCCCTCCTGAATGAACTACGCAAAGTAATAGAGGAAAAAGTAGAATGGGAAGGACTTGAGATCACTTCAAGAAAATTAGAGAAATAAAGGGAATGTTTCTTGCAAAGCTGGCCATGATAAAGGACAAAAATCTAACAGAAGCAGAAGAGATTAGGAAGAGATGGCAAGAATACACAAAAGAACTATACAAGAAGGACCTCAATGTCCTTGACAACCATGATGGTGTGATCACTGACCTCGAGCCAGACATCCTGGAGTGAGAAGTCAAATGGGCCTTAGAAAGCATTACTAACAAGTAAGCTAGCAGAAGTGATGGTATCTCAGCTGAGCTATTCAAAGTCCTAAAAGATGATGCTGTTAAGGTACTGTACTCAATATGCCAGCAAATTTGGAAAATGCAACAGTGGCCACAGGATTGGAAAAGGTCAGTTTACATTCCAATCCTAAAGAAGAGCAATGCCAAGGAATGTTCAATCTATTGCACTCATTTCACATGCTAGTAAGGTCATGCTCATGATCCTACAAGCTAGGCTTCAGCAGCACGTGAAGTACCAGGTAGGTTTCGAAGAGGTAGAGGAATATTGTCACCCTGCTTATTTAATTTATATGCAGAGTACATCATATGAAATGCCAGCCTGGATGAATCACAAGCTGGAATTAAGATTGCTGGGAAAAACATCAACAACCTCAGGTATGCACATGATACCACTCTAATGGCAGAAAATGAAGAGGACCTCAAGAGCTTCTTGCTGAGGGTAAAAGGGGAGAGTGCAAAAGTTGGCTTGAAACTCAACATCAAAAAATCTGAAGATCATGGCATCCCACCCGGCTCCATCACTCCTTGGCAAATAGAAGGGGAAGTCATAGAAACAGTGACAGATTTCATGTTCCTGGGATCCAGGATCACTGCAGACAGTGACTGCAGCCATGAAATTAAAAGATGCCTGCTCCTTGGGAGGAAAGCAATGGGAAACCTAAACAGCATAATAAAAAGTAGAGACATCACCCCATCAACAAAAGTCCGTATACTCAAAGTGATGGTATTCCCAGTAGTAATGTATGGCTGTGAGAGTTAGACCATAATGAATGCTGTGCGCTGAAAAATAGATGTGTTTGAATTATGGTGCTGGAGAAGATTCTTGGGAGTCCCATGGACTGCAAGGAGATCAAATCAGTCAGTCCTAAAGGAAATGAACCCTTACTGTTCCCTGGAAGGCCAAATACTGAAGCTGAAGGTCAAATACTCTGGCCACCAAATGAGAAGGGAGCACTCACTGGAAAAACCGCTGATGCTGGGAAAGACTGAAGGTAAAAGAAGAAGGGGATGGAAAAGGATGTGATGGTTAGACAGTGTTATCAATGCAACAGACATGAAATTGAGCAAACTCCGGAGGATGATGGAAGACAGAAGAGTCTGGCATGATGCAGCCCATGGGGTTTTGAAGAGTTGGACTTGACAGTGTGACTGAACAACAAAAGCATTTTATACCCTTTTATACTTCTTTTTTGTTGCCTGTGCACAAAATATGTATCCATTTTGATTGCATTTTTTTTTAAATAATATTTTACCAATATGATCATGAAGATGACTGTGTTGTGATTCAGAAATGCAAGGTGCTTTGAGGCACATTGGGGAGTTCCTGGAAGTCTGACAGCATTTATTTTCCCAGGAAGAAGAGCTGTAACATATTTATTTATTTATTTTTATTTGACTCAGTTTATATCCCACTCTCTCCCCCAAGGCATGCTCAGGGCGGCTTACATTAAAAGTTAAAATACATTAAAAACAAAAACTATAAACATCATGGAAGATCATATGCAGTTCATAATCATAAAGTGTTAGTGGCAGGTATTTAAAGGGGGTATGATATTACATAAAAATTCTAGTAAGCCACGGTGGAATGGTCACAAGAGAATATAGCCAGAGTTGATAAACAGCTTATCAGACCATTTATACAGGCTGGCTCAGGCTGCTGATGGTAGTCCAGGGGGCCGTGCCACAGAAGCAGCTCCTAATCAAAAGCCTGGTGGAAGAGCTCTGTTTTACAGGCCCTGCAGAACTGTAAAAGGTCCCATGGGGCCCTGATGTCTTCAAGGACCTCATTCCACCAGTATGGAACTGCTACTGAGAAGGCCCTGAACCTGGTTGAGGCCAGCCTGGCATCTTTGGGTCCAGGGAGGGCTACATGATTTTGAGACCTCGACCTCAGTGCTCTCTGGGGAACATGTGGGGAAAGGTGGTCCCTCAGGTAAGTAGGTCTCTGGCATATAGGGCTTTAAAGGTTAAAACCAGCACCTTGAAGTGATTTTGGTATGCTATCAGAAGCCAGTACAATGCCTCAGCACAGGCTGGATATGTTCCCACAAAGGGAGACCCATCAACAGCCTGGCTGCAGCATTTTACACCGGCTGCAGGTTCCAGATTTCCGACAAGGGCAGCCTCATGTACAGAGCATTACAGTAGTCCAATCTCAAGGTGATCATTGCATGGATCACTGTTGCCAGTTCATTGTGTTCGAGGAAGGGAACCAACTGCCTAATCAACCAAAGATTGTAAAAGGCTGCCTTAGCAGTGGCTGCTACTTGGGCCTCCATTGTTAAAGAGGTATCCAGGAGCACTTCCAAACTTCTAATCTTTGGTGCTGGCCCATTTGGTGCTCCATTGAAAGCTGGCAGTGGGATCCCTAACCCCGGCCTGCTCTGACTCAGGCACAGGACTTCCATCTTCACTGGATTCAATTTCAATCGGCTCAGTCTAAGCCAACCAGCCACGGCTTGTAACACCAGGTCAAGATCTTCTTGTTTAGAGTCAGACTGACCACCCAACAATAGATATAGCTGGTGACAGCCCAGCCCACACCTCTGGGCAATCTGGACAAGGGGGCACATATAGATGTTAAATACACAAAGAGGTCAGACAGTGTTAAATATGAGACTCAACAAAGGATTCAGCTGCAAGTGATTTCAGCTTTATTAAACAGCAACTGTAAGTCAGGAACACACAACAACAAGGGGAGCACAGCTCCTTCTTTTAAACTCTCCCGGGCTGTCAAAGCCACACCCATTACAAGTTAAAGACCAATCAGAATACAGGGATAAAGGCCAATCAGGACCGTTCCCTCTTTGCAACAATATCACTCAGTGATTGGGTAATTACACAGGTTTTGCAGAAACCGACCAATAGCAATGCGACATCTGAAGAGCCACATTCAGACTCAAGCTTAACATGGGGGAAAACCGACAGGAGATGAAAAGTCTCTGGTTCGGGATGGCTCATCTCAAAGAGATGAAGGGGTAGCTATTACTTTTGTACAAGGAAATGGATTACAATTGTCCACTGAGACTGTGGCTAATATAGGAACTGTCTGGCAAGGTCTCGAGGCAGCAAGAGGAAGGCTGTGGGCTTAACAAACGTGGGAAACTATAAGTGTTTATACACAAATGCTAGAAGTCTCCGAGGTAAAATCGGGGAGTTGGAATGCTTGGTGTTGGGGGGGGATAGACATTGTGGGTATTTCAGAAACTTGGTGGGATGAGGAAAATCAGTGGGATACGGTGATTCCTGGTTATAAATTATATCGGAAGGATAGGGGGGAAGGTTTGGAGGTGGGGTGGCTCTGTATGTCAGAGAGGGTATACCGTCCAGTAAGATTGAGAGGGTAAGAGAACTGGATTCGCTTCTGGAAATGCTATGGGTTGAAATAGTGGGTCCAAAAGGAAGCTTAACAGTGGGAGTTTGTTATCGCCCACCAGATCAAAAGATAGAGGAGGATTATAAAATGATGAATGAATTAAAGATAGCGGCTAGACGAAATAACTGTGTCGTAGTAGGCGACTTTAACTACCCACACATTGATTGGGTCAATATGAGTTCTAGTCGGGAAAAAGAGATTGAGTTTTTAGACACTCTCAATGACTGTGCTATGGAACAGATGGTCACAGATCCTACTAGGGGAGAGGCGATCCTGGATTTGGTCCTAAGTAACACCCAAGACCTGGTGAGAGATGTAAAAGTGATTGCACCACTTGGGAACAGTGACCATAATGTCATTGAGTTTAACATTTGTACAGATAGGGAGTTGCCCAAAAAGACTGATGCAATCACTTTTAACTTTAAAAGGGGTAACTTCTCTGGTATGAGGGGACATGTGAGGAAGAAATTGAAAGGAAGAGTGGAGAAGGTCAAAACCATTGGGGAAGCTTGGAGATTATTCAAAAATACAGTCCTAGAAGTTCAGGAAAAATATATACCGCAGGTTAGGAAAGGTACAAATAGGTATAGAAAAAAGCCTGCATGGTTAACAAATAAAGTAATGGAAGCTGTAAAAGGTAAGAAGGATTCCTTTAAGCGGTGGAAAGCTAGTCTTAGTGAGGTTGATAAAAGGGAACACAGACTATGGCAAATAAAATGCAAGTCTGTGATCAGGCAAGCAAAAAGGGAATATGAGGAGCATATCGCAAAAAACATAAAGGCCAACAATAAAACTTTCTTCAAATACATTAGAAGTAGGAAGCCAGCCAGGGAGGCAGTGGGGCCCTTGGATGACCAAGGGGTAAAAGGAGTAGTGAAGGATGATAGGGAAATGGCCGAGAAGCTGAATGCATTTTTTGCCTCTGTCTTCACTGTGGAAGAGGAGAAGTGCTTGCCCACTCCAGAAACACCGATTTCGGGAGGGGGTTTGAAAGACCTGAATCAGATTGCGGTGACAAGAGAGGAAGTCCTCCGACTGATGGACAATTTAAAAACTAATAAATCACCAGGCCCGGATGGCATTCATCCGAGAGTTCTGAAAGAACTCAAATGTGAACTTGTGGATCTCCTGACAAAAATATGTAATCTTTCTTTAAAATCTGCCTCCATTCCTGAGGACTGGAAGGTAGCTAATGTCACTCCCATCTTTAAAAAGGGCTCCAGGGGAGATCCGGGAAATTACAGGCCAGTCAGTCTGACATCGATACTGGGTAAGTTGGTGGAAAATGTTATTAAGGAAAGAATTAGTAGGCACATTGATGAACAAAAACTATTGAGGCAGACTCAGCATGGGTTCTGTAAGGGAAGATCTTATCTCACTAACCTGTTAGTGTTTTTTGAGGGACTGAACAAACATGTGGACAAGGGGGATCCAATAGATATTATTTACCTTGACTTCCGGAAAGATTTTGATACAGTTCCTCATCAAAGGCTCCTAAGTAAGCTCAATAGTCATGGGATAAAAGGAAAAGTCCTCTTGTGGATCAAAAACTGGCTTATAAATAGGAAACAGAGAGTGAGTATAAATGGGAAACTTTCTCAGTGGAGGGTGGTAAGCAGTGGCGTACCACAGGGATCAGTACTCGGTCCGATGCTTTTTAACTTGTTTATTAATGATTTGGAATTGGGAGTAAGCAGTGAAGTGGCTAAATTTGCAGATGACACGAAGTTTTTCCGGGTGGTGAAAACCAGGGAGGAGTGTGAGGCACTCCAAAGGGATCTGTCGCGGATGGGTAAATGGGTGTCAACGTGGCAAATGGGGTTCAATGTGGCCAAGTGCAAAGTGATGCACATTGGAGCCAAAAATCCTAAATATAAATACACGTTGATGGGGTCTGAACTGGCAGAGACGGACCAAGAGAGAGATCTTGGAGTCGTAGTGGATAACTCAATGAAAATGTCTAGACAGTGTGTAGCTGCAAGAAGGCCAACGCTATGCTGGGGGTTATTAGGAAGGGAATTGAAAATCAGCCAGTATCATCATGCCCCTGTATTTATCATTGGTGCGACCTCATTTGGAATACTGTGTACAGTTCTGGTCACCACATCTCAAAAAGGATATTATAGCATTGGAAAAAGTGCAGAGAAGGGCAACTAGAATGATAAAAGGATTGGAACACCTTCCCTATGAAGAAAGGTTAAAATGCTTGGGGCTCTTTAGCTTGGAGAAACGACGGCTGAGGGGTGACATGATCGAGGTTTATAAGATTATGAATGGGATTGAGCAGGTTGAGAAAGAAGTACTTTTCTCCCTTTCTCACAATACAAGAACTCGTGGGCACTCCATGAAATTGCTGAGCAGTCGGGTTAGAACAGATAAAAGGAAACACTTCTTCACCCAAAGAGTGATTAACATTTGGAATTCACTGCCACAGGAGGTGGTGGCAGCTGCAAGCATGGACAGTTTCAAGAGGGAATTAGATAACTATATGGAGCAGAAGTCCATCAGTGGCTATTAGCCACAGGGTATAGATGGGAACTCTCAGTCTGGGGCAGGTGATGCACTCTATTCTTGGTGCTGGGGAGGGCAGCAGTGGGAGGGCTTCTGGTGTCCTGGCCCCACTGCTGGACCTCCTGATGGCACCTGGTATATTTTGGCCGCTGTGTGACAGAGTGTTGGACTGGATGGCCGTTGGCCTGATTCAACATTGGGTTCTCTTATGTTCTTATGTGAATAGATAGGAGCGATTCGCATTCAGTACATAACAGACAGCAAGATATGTATTTCTGCAAGAACATTATTTATTTATTTATTAGATTTTTACCCTGCCCTCCCAGCCTAGGCTGCCTCAAGATGGCTTACAACAGAGTAAAATGCAGACAATACAGTGCATAAAATCACATAAATTAATATGCATACAATGTTAAAAATGCAAACATGGTAAATCATAATAAAGTGCTAGCAATATCCTCAGTTTACAGTCAGCTCTTTGGTCTTCTTCGGCTGTCTTAGGTGATTGGCACGGGCAGTATCTAAGGTACCAGTGGGTCAGGGCTCAGCCAGCATAGCTATTAATTGCTAGAGTATTAATTGCTAGAGTATTAGGTGGTGGCAACTCCAAAGGCCTGGCAGAAGAGCTCTGTTTTGCAGGCCCTGCAAAACTGTGAGAGGTCTTGCAGGGCCCTGGTCTCTTCTGGGAGCTTGTTCCACCAGAGAGGAGCCACTACCGAAAACGCCCTGGACCTAGTTGCGACCAATCTGGCCTCTTTGAAACCTGGGAGATTCAGTTGATTTTGGGACCCAGATCCCAGCGTCCCCTGGGGCATATATGGGGAAAGGCGGTCCCTCAGGTATGCAGGTCCCTGGCCATAAAGTGCATTAAATGTAAGAACCAGCACCTTGAAGCGAACCTGGTATGCTATGGGCAGCCAGTTCAATGCCTGCAGCACAAGTCAGATGTGCTCCCAGATTGGGATTCCCATCAACAACCTGGCTGCGGCATTTTGCACCAGCTGCAGCTTCTGGATTTGCAACAAGAGCAGCCCCATGTAGAGGGCATTACAGTAATCCAATCTCGAGGTGACCATCACACGGATCACAGTTGCCAGGTCATTGCATTCAAGGAAGGGAACCAACTGCCTAATCAGCCAAAGGTGGTAAAAGGCTGGCATGGCAGTGGCTGCTACCTGGGCCTCCATTGTTAAGGAGACATCTAGGAGGACTCTCAAACTCTTAACCTCCAGGGCTGGCACAAGTGGTGCTCCACTGAAGGTTGGAAGTGGGACCCCTGCCCTCAGACTGCTCCAATTCAGGTACAGGACCTCCATCTTAGTTGGATTCTATTTCAGCCAGCTCAGTCTAAGCCAACCAGCCACAGTTTGCAATGCCCAGTCTAGATCTTCCAGTTTGGAGTCGGAATGGCCATCCAACAACAGATAGAGTTGGGTGTCATCTGCATATTGGTGACAACCCAACCCATGCCTCTGGACAATCTTGGCAAGAGGGTGCATATAGATGTTAAAGAGCATTGGGTACAGCACTGCCTCTTGGGGCACTCCACATTCCAATGGGTGCCTTCATGCCCCTGTATAAATCATTGGTGCGACCTCATTTGGAATACTGTGTACAGTTCTGGTCACCACATCTCAAAAAGGATATTATAGCATTGGAAAAAGTGCAGAGAAGGGCAACTAGAATGATAAAAGGGTTGGAACACCTTCCCTATGAAGAAAGGTTAAAATGCTTGGGGCTCTTTAGCTTGGAGAAACGACGGCTGAGGGGTGACATGATCGAGGTTTATAAGATTATGAATGGGATTGAGCAGGTTGAGAAAGAAGTACTTTTATCCCTTTCTCACAATACAAGAACTCGTGGGCATTCCATGAAATTGCTGAGCAGTCGGGTTAGAACAGATAAAAGGAAACACTTCTTCACCCAAAGAGTGATTAACATTTGGAATTCACTGCCACAGGAGGTGGTGGCAGCTGCAAGCATGGACAGTTTCAAGAGGGAATTAGATGAACATATGGAGCAGAAGTCCATCAGTGGCTATTAGCCACAGGGTATAGATGGGAACTCTCAGTCTGGGGCAGGTGATGCACTCTATCCTTGGTGCTGGAGGGGCAGCAGTGGGAGGGCTTCTGGTGCCCTGGCTCCACTGCTGGACCTCCTGATGGCACCTAGTATATTTTGGCCGCTATGTGACCGAGTGTTGGACTAGATGGGCCATTGGCCTAATTCAACATTGGCTTCTCTTATGTTCTTATGTTCTTATGATAGCTGGTCCCCCAGCACCACTCTTTGTCCCCGGTCTTAGAGCAAGGAAACAAGCCACTGTAAGGCTAATCCCTGAACTCCAATGTTGGTGAGGCAGCGGGTCAGTAGTTGATGGTCAACCACAACAACAGCACTGCCAATCCGCTCCAATCCAAGTGCTTCTGGAGGTCATCTGTGAAAGTGACCAGTGCTGGCTAGCAGAAAGCAGGGGGTGAAATGGTGTTCATGCCCATCCCTAATGAAGACTTAAATGAGATGAGTGAAAGGGAAAGTCAAGCTGCCAGCTTGCCAAGATTGCTGTGCCAGGAAACAGTCATGAGGAACAGGGAGAGGGCAGGGGATTTAAAGAAAAGGAAAAGAGAGAGCTTTGAAAGAAAAGAAATGGAAAGTTCAAGCCCAAAGGAAAGGAAGGTGCTTACCTATCTTTAGTCTGCTGACTTGGGCCATTTAACCAAAGGATAATCCAGATGGAAGTGCTTACACTTGGGGGGACTTGTTGGAATAGTGGGAGACATAAACAAAAGTCTTGAGAAAATAATAAAAAGTAAGGCAGTGGAATGGCACTCTTTTGTGGCAAAGAAACATCCTGAAGTTCCAGAGGAAACAAGAATGCAATTGACACCCTCTGAGGAGGTGAAAGGAATGAGACTACCACTACCCTTCTGGCTGACAAAACAGTGATAGTTATAGGAGTAAGCACAAAAGAATACCAAGAAATGATTGTGAAATACAGGGAACTGGGATGCATTCAAGATGAGCATCTGTATACTGCCTGGCTCTGATGAGATTTTAGGAGGGGGATCTTCCCAGGAAGACAACAAAGGTGATTGCATCCAGACTGGGGAATATCCTGAGTGGACAAAATGCCTGGCAGGGTAGAAGTTTCACCCATTGTCAAGGTAGGCTGGTAGAAGATGTTCAGGCAAGGTTAATAAAATTTATATACCCCACCTGGTGGTTTGATAGTGGTTAGATGTTGCACTCAGGAGGACTTATATTTGCTAACAAAATTATATTGATAGACCGAGGTGGTCTCCCACCTTTGTAAGCCCCTGAGGCTTTTAGTTGAGTGCAGCAATGGGAGGTTAAGACTGGCACCCTTCCTTTTCTTCCTATGCCCCCCACGTACCCTGCCCTGCCCTGCGGGACAGTGGTGTGGCCAGTAAAGGGATATTATTATATCACTATCTTGGATCGGTTTTAAATTATTGATTTACTGTTGGCAAACTTAATTTATCTTTATCTATATCTATATCTATATCTATATCTATATCTATATCTATCTATCTATCTATCTATCTATCTATCTATCTATCTATCTATCTATCTATCTATCATCTATCTATCTATCTATCTATCTATCTATTGCATTCTAAATGTTTTATAAGGCTGTAAATTGCCCAGAGCCTGTTTGCAGGGTGGACAATTCATGAGTTGAATGAAATAAATAAATAATAAATAACAAGCAGATATACATATGTTCTATCATTGGGTCAGTCTCCCTACACAAGGTACTGGCCACTAGTAAGCATAGCCTAAGTAAAACCATAGCCTCTGTGTCCCACAGTGGGCCCTGTGGTAGGCCTAGTGTCCTCCACCCCGGGCTCATATGGGTCTGTTGGGGATGCCAGGAGCTGCCAAGACCTGGGACCAGGACCATGGGGCAAGTAGCGGCCCAGCCAGCGGGAGCCAATGTCCATGCTGGCCCCACCTCCACCGAGGAGCAACTCAACTCAGACAGCCCCTTACTGCAGAGCCAGTTTGGTGTAGTGGTTAAGTGCACGGACTCTTATCTGGGAGAACCGGGTTTGATTCCCCACTCCTCCACTTGCACCTGCTGATGTGACCTTGGGTTAGTCACAAGCTCTGGCACAGCTGTTCTCTCAAGGACAGTTTGTGTTAGAGTTCTCTCAGCCCCACCTACCTCACAGGGTGTCTGTTGTGGGGAGGGGAAGGGAAAGGAATTTGTAAGCCGCTCTGAGACGCCTTTGGGCAGTGAAGGGCGGGGTATAAATCCAAACTCCTCCTCCTCTTCTTCTTCTTTCTATCAATGAGGGTGCAGAACACTGGTCAGCCCATCTGTTAAAAAATAAGTGTTCCGGTGTGAGGAGGATGTTTATATCGGTGATGGATTTAATTTGAGCCAGAACTGCCTCCCAGAAAGGAAAAACTTTAGGGCAAAAGATCCAACAATGGAGGTAGTTACCAATATCCCCACAGTTTTTCCAGCACTTTGAGCTGTAGGTTGGGTTTACACAAGCCAGTTTGAGAGCAGTAAGATACCAGTGTGATAAAATTTTGAAGAACTGTAATTTCATAGCCATTATTTTTGAATTAAATGGCATGGATGACCAAAGCTTATTCCATGAGGCATCTGAAAATGTTTCTTTGCAATCCTTATGCCAGATGGTTTGATAGGAAAGAGTAGCATGATCATCAAGAGAAGCAAGAATTTTGTGAATCTTAGAAATGAAGCCTTTGTGAGTGATGCTGGCTAAGCGGATAGTTTCTTCTAATGCTGTAAGAGGCTGTTTTATAATAGAGGTGAGTTTGATTTGAGACAACATATGAGAAATCTGAAAGTATTGTAGTCATGGGATTGCGGTTTTCAGTTTGTTTTCTAAAGCAGTTTTAGATAGGAGCAACTGTTTAGATGTAAACTCTTGGATTGTATTGATTTTGGCCTTTTTCCGTTGGCTATAGGCTGGATTATGAAGTCCTGGCAAGAACCACACTTGGTTTAAACAGGTTTGGTACCCTGAGATAGGTGGCAGTAAGAGAGATCTCAGCTGATCCCACGTATTTAATGTTGCACTTAGTAAAGGGCAGGAGCGAATCTGTTTAGGTCTAGTGGCCGAGGTTTGCCATATACATTCATTGACATCAAAAGGATTTGTATAGAAAGTATATTGAAGCACTTGATCAGAGGCAGGGTCTGTGTGTAGTAGTTTTATTACTTGTGAAAGATGAATTGCCCTGTAGTAATATTGAAGATTAGGAAAGTTTATCCCTCCTCTTTTTTATTTTATGTTTTGATTTTATATACATATAACAATCCAACTCTTTATCTTACATATATTTTAGTCTTATACATTCTTTAAATTGTCTATCCATTTATACACCTTTACCCATCTCATAGTGTGTACCTTTTCATTTTCATTTGACAGTATTAAACTCAAATTGTCCATTTGTGCTACCTCTAATATTTTAACTATTAAATCTTCTCTGGAGGGTATTACTTCCGATTTCCAGTTTTGGGCCAGTAGTAATCGTGCAGCCGTTATTATATAGGGTAGTAGATATGCCTCTTGAGAGTTATAACCACTCAGAATCATATTTAGCAGATATATCTCCGGTTTTAGTGCTAGGTTTTTATCCATACTGTCCTGAATTACTCTCTGCACCATTTTCCAATAGCCTTGTAATTTGCCACATGTCCACCACATATGATAAAAGGTCCCAACATTCACTTTGCATTTCCAATACTTATTAGAGCACTCAGTATAGCATTTAGCTAACTTATCTGGGGACCAATACCATCTGTGGAACATCTTGTACACATTTTCTTTATAGGCAACAGCTCTCATATACTTTACGGATTTCCAAACCTTTGACCATTGATCATAATCTATAGTTTCCCCTATATCTTTCATCCATGTAATCATAACAACTTTGACCAATTCATCTTGTTTATACTCATCCAACAACAACTTATAAAACTTTTGCAATAGTTTATCACTTGAGGAGAACCATTATTCTGATCCTCAAAGCCCCTTAACATATCTTTCTTATATCTATCTCATAACATTATCTGTTTCCACCAGGGAAAGTTTATCCCTCCTCTTGATGTACATCTATATAAAGTTTTACTTCTAATTCTGTGGTGTTAGTAGGACCAAAAGAATTGTAATAGCATTTTTTGCCATTTTTGTAGCATTAAAGGAGAGATATTTATTGGTATAGTGTGAAAAAGAAATATAAATTTAGGTAAAACAAATGATTTAATGAGGTTTAATCTGTCTAGCCATGCTAAATTTATTTTTGCCACTTAGAGAGGTCAGATTGAGTGTCTGTTTCTAGTTTAGTATAATAAAACTGATGAATGTCTCCAAACTTTATAGGCAGATTGATACCTAAATAGGGCAAATAATTTGTAGCCCAAAGGTAGGAATAGTTACCTTTAATGATCTGGATTGTTTTACAATCTAAATTGATCAGTAAGATATATGATTTTGTAATTTTCACTTTCAATCCAGAGACAGAACTAAAAGTAGCTAAATGAGTTTGAATATAAGCTAATGATACAGCTGGTTGAGATAGATACAGCATCATATCATCAGCAAACAGTGATACTTTAAACTCTTTTTCATGCATCCTGATTCCTTTTATATCATTATCACTTCTAATTAAATCTGCTAAAGGTTCAATACACAAAGCAAAGAGGAGAGGGGAAAAAGGGCAGCCTTGTCTGATGCCTCTTTTCAAATGAAGTGTGTCAGATAAATGATGGTTAATTTTGATTTGTGCTGTGGGATTAGCATAGATGGCTGTAATCGCTGTCATAAATTTTCCTCCAAAGCCCATTTCCTGTAGTAATATTTTAAGATATGAAACTTCCACCAAGTCGAATGCCTTCTTGAGGTCAAGGGAGAGGAAGGCTGAGAGGTGCATTTTGTGAATTACAATAATTCAGAATTGTTTTCCATGATATCACATTTTGGCATGAAGCCGACTTGATCCTGCCTTATGTATTGAGTGTCAAAAGAATTGAGCCTACTAGCAAGGATTGAAGTAAAGATTTTAAAATCTGTATTCAACAGAGAGATCGGTCTATAGGACACCGGTAATGCTGGGTCTTTTCCCTGTTTAGGTAACACTATAATGGAGGAATTCTTCCATGACAGAGGAAGACTACCAAAATCTAAGATGTAGTTACCTGCATCAGCTAGACGGCTGGCCAGTAACGAAGCAAATTGCTTATAGAATTCTGGTGTAAAACTATCCAGTCCAGATGCTTTGGAAACTGTGATTTTTTTAATTGCATCCAGAACTTCCTGTGAGCTAATTGGCTTCTTCACCTGCTGTTTATGCTCTTCAGATAAAGTTTTCCCTAAGGGGTGTGCATGGAAAAAATTATCTAGGTCAATAGGAGCCACATTTGAACTATACAACTTTTTGTAGTAATCTAGGAAGAGTTGCAAAATGGATTTTGTATTGTAATGGAATTTATTTTGAGTATCTTTCATAGATGTAATCAAACATGATTGTTGTTGGTGTTTTATCCTTTTGGACAAGAATTTTAAAGATCTTGGAGTGAAGGCCCATCCTCTCTGCCTTGAGTACAGAATATTTTTTTTTGTATTGGAGTCATTTCTAATAGTTCTAGTTTTTTCCATTCTGCTAATAATTGCCTATACACTTTAGGGCTATCAGATTGTTTGTGTTGATTTTCTAGTGATGCTATGTTATCTTGTAGTTCTAAACTCACTTTTTGTTTTTGCTTTTTTATAGAGGATGCTATGGAGATCAATTGACCATGTAGCACCGGTTTTAAGGCATCCCATATCAGATCTGGGGTCACACAGCCTACAGGATTATCAGAGAAATAATTACGGATGTATTGTTCCATTGCATTTACTATTTTTTTATTTAATAATAAAAAGCTATTTAAAGTCCATGTCTGAGGTGTTTTCTGTTCACAATTTATGGTGATGTTGCAGTTTACCCAGCAATGATCTGACCATAATTGATTGCCTATGTTTGAGGACTGAACTAAATTGGCCAGTGAAGGGGTGGTAAGAATATAATCTATACGAGTGTAGGAACAGTGCCATGTTGAAAAAAAGGTGTAATACCTTTCTGTGGGGTGCATATGTCTCCATATATCAATTAAGTTGAAAGAGGCTAGAACATCAGCTAACTTGGTTGTGGGTTTTTTGGATTTGTTGCCAGGATGATGGAAAATGGATTTGTCCTTCGAGTGATCCATTATAAAATTTAGATCTCTCCCTACAATAATTTCACCTATATGAAATGTTTCAAGGTTTTGAAGAGATTGTTCAGTGAAAGGAATTTGTTCTGAATTGGGGACATAAAGTGAGGCCAGGGTAATTGGCACATTATTCACTGCAGCCTTTACAAAGATGAATCTCCCTCGGGGATCTGACATGGAGGCATGATGTACAAAGTTTAAGTTTTTTGAAATTAAGATAGCAGTACCTCTGGATTTGGAGGAACCTTTAGCCAAAAATTGATGTAAGAATTTGTTAATTTTGAACTGAGAGATATGTTTAAATGGGCATCTATTAGGTAATATTAGTTGTGCAGATTTTGTAAATTTCTCCCAGTGAGTTAACACTATAGAACAGTAGCCTTAGCTACTGGCACACAAGGCACTATGTGTTATAACAGTAAATACTAAAAATGAAAAACACCAATCCTGACTAAAAAAAAGTTTTAAGGAAGTTTTTAATACTGTAATTAATGAATTAGTGTCACAATTATAATCAATCTCAAATACTAATAAGAACAATGGAGATATCAATGTTACTCAACTAGAGACCACTAATTCTATTTAAAGTAAAGAAAAAGTTGTAAAGTGCAATAAGAAGAAAACTATTTGTATGTCTTTTCTTTTTTTGGTGAGTGTATTTTAAATATGAATTTAAGGAAGAATTTACTAAGTATGCAGTTAGAACTTTAATAGCCCTGTAATGGGGTAACCTTATGAAACACTGTAGTAAAGTAGCTCAAAGCCCTTTATGTTCTAAGCAATAAAAGCTAAAAAAGGAAACTTCAACAGTGACCAAAATGTTTTTAAGAAGATTTTAGAACAGCAAATAGTAAGATATTTTCCCAATTGTAATTAACCTTTAACAAGAGTCAGAGCAGCAAATTTATTAATTTAGCTTAACCAAAAATAAAATCCCTCCCCCCAGGATATTGCTTAAAGTAAAAGTAAATATGTAAAGTGCAATAAGATATATATTTTCTTATCTAAAGTATTTGTGTAAGATTTTACAAAGTGTGTAATTAGAATTAAGAATTAATATTAACAACAGGTGTGTGGGATCACTTAAATTAATTAACTGTATGAAATATAGATGTTATACTAATATTTCTAAGATTAAAAGGTTCTCTGGGCTCCTGCATAGCTCTGAGCTGCACGTGAAACTGAGGTATGTATTTAACTTCTCACTCTCAGCTCTTTAATTTGAGAACCTCAATCAACAAAGTGGACTAATTCAGCCCGCACCCCCCAAATCCCCTACCCCCACTCCTTTTAGTAATGAAACTCTTAATTGAACATCACTATAAAATTAAACATTTAACTAAGATGAAGATTTGTCTAGGTACTACCGAGTAACAATAAACAGCTTATTAATAGGCACATAACTGATGACAAGTAAAAACTTAACCTAAGATGAGAAACACCCTCATTAACGTTGTGTCGCAAATATTTCCAGTACAAGAGAGAAAAAACAGGAATATATGGCTGTCAAGTTGCAGGTAAAACACAGCAAATACTTATTAGTTTGTTCTTTGCTTAGCAAAGACGAGGACTTTTGCAGGCTTGGAGTTCCTGGAGGAGATGATGGAGAACGGAATTTTCTTTTAAGTGACTGGTTAGAGAATTCCATAGGAGATATCAAGTCTATTGAACGTAGCACTTTAAAGCCTTCTTCCTTCGATGAGATCTTATATGTCCTGCCATGGTAGCTGAATTGCAGAATTAGAGGAGAAGCCCCGGAGTATCGGATGTCTTCCTCTGTTAGGCATGCAGTTAGTGGTTTCAATTCTCTCCGCTTTATTAATGTCTTCTTCGGGAGATCAGGAAAGATCACTATTTTGGCTTTGTGATATTTCAGATGACCCTTTTCTCTTGCAGTATGTAGGATTTTCTTTTTATAGTGAACGTCTAAGAAGGTAGCTATGATGTCTCTGGATGGTCTGGTCTTTAAAATGGACATAGGACCTGCACAATATGCTTTAGTAATAATTGGTGAAATGTTCCCCTCAGGAGGTATTTCATGTGTCAGCCAGGCAGTAAGGAGTGCAGTTAGGTCACCATTTTTTTCTAGTTTCTCCTCCAGCCCTCTAATTTTCAAATTATTTTGGCAGACTGCCATGTCGGTTTGGATAGCTTTTTCCGCTAAAATGTCTTTGAGCTGCTGAAGCTGCTGGATTTCTGACTGATTTGTGAGGCTGGCATTCATTGCACTTTCAGCTATGGATTTAGTCTCAGTCACAGATTTCTGCATCGCCTCCACTTGCTCATATAGTGGCTGAGTTCAGACTGGCAATTTGCCCCGGGAAGGGACCCGGGCCAACAACGATTCAATACTGGAGTAAATGGGACGTTCACACAGGCACATCTTCTTGGCGTCCCCCACCCGTAGCCTACCGGTGCTGTTGCGCTTCACTGCCGGATTAAAAAAACACCTGATAAAAGCCGTTGCAAATCCGAAAGCCCGCATGTGTCGCGCGTTTTTCTGCTTCCGGGGAGTCTGAACGTGCAGCCAAAAAGCTGGGAGCAACCCGCATTGGGCAGGAGGCAGCAGCGGTGTGATTGGCTGTGCTCCACTCCACTGCCCAATGCGGTGCCGGCGTTGCAGGGCAAAAAAATAATCAGCATACACCCATACACCCACAGCCGAATTAATGGGGAAATGGCGAATGTAGCATGCCTCAGGCACGGCAGTCTGAATGCTCCCTCGTGCCTCCGTCCCGTATCTTCCGGCAGAGGCCCCCGCAGTGTGAATGGGAAAACCCGGTATAGTTTAATCCGGGGGTTTTTTGCTGCGACTGGTTACCGGAGCAAACTGCCAGTCTGTACTCAGCCAGTGTCTTGAAAAGGGAGGAAATGTTATCTAAAATCAATTTCTCAAGATTACCTAGTGCTGTTCTCAAGTCTGAGGAAGTTATTGGAGTGGATGGCTTGTTCTTTCCCTCCACAGTGTCGGATGCCATTTTGGACGCGAGAGCAAGTTGGAGGCCTGAATTTGTCTCTGAAAGTTTGGAGGTAAGAGTTGTTTGTACCTTTTTGATTTTGGGATGTACTGATGGTCCAGCAGATTTATCATCTTTCTCCATATATCAGTGTGGATTATCATTGTTTTGATCACTGTGCAGAGTGAGGAAACAGGAGCGCTGAGCAGAGCTATGGGATCAGGTGGCCATATTCCATTTTGCGCCATCGGAAGCCCCCAAGAAATCCAATTTTTGAAGAAGCTCAGACCAACAGGACTGGACTTTATCAGGTATCAAAGAAACACAGGGCAAGGGGAGGGGGGAATGGAACTCAGACAACTGGGGCATGACAGACAGATGTTGCTGTCTGGTCGTGCACTTTAAATCCATAAGGGAATGGCAAGGGCTACAGATCAAATTGCCCATGTGAATGCAACCTGAGTCTGATTCCAGGGATAATCTAGTGAATGCCACAGCCTTATCTCTACTTTAGTCAGGAAATATTCAGCTTCAGCAGAGGTCATTTAGAGGTTTTCTTATGGGGCCATCTCTCTAGCAGACAAGGACCCTACTGGAACAACATTAGACCTGAAGTGGGACCTTTCATTTTGTCCTTTCCTGTTAAAGCCTCATAATGAATCCTAATCTACATCCTCAAAGAAGGCTTGCTCTATGATAAATCAACTGAGGCAGTTGATTTAGGTAGCAAATTTGTGGGAGTATGGCAACCTCCTGTCAAACATGATTGTCCCTAGTCTCCCATGACCAGCAAACATCTCCTCCTACCACTCCTGCCTTTCTCCTGTCACCTCTGTCTATGCTTGGGAGCTAGAGCAGCTAATCCTGCTTACCACCTGTAAAGCAAAGCACCTTCCTCACCATTCCCTCAATGGTTAATATGAATGGTGGTGGGCCTGTATTGATCTGCAGGTGTTGCTAATTGGTTTATTTATTTACTTTTGGCCTGCAGGCTTCATATCACATCAAGGCCAAAAATGGCAACCAGTTAATTAACTTCTCGTGGGAACCTGTGATCTGTGATGGGAGATGAGACGAGGAGAAATGGTGTAATCTTCTAGAGGATTCCCTTGGAGATTCATTCTGACTGGATGACACCATCGCCTGACTTGATGGGCCAAAATTTATAATGAACTGTAGCCCAGGAGAAGGGAAGCTAGCTGAGATTTTCATGGACTATGGGCCAAGACTATGTCCTGTAACTGCTAGAAATGTAGGCAACATTATTTGAGGCCTTCTTAATGTAATTAATGTTGGTGCCACCTAACACAGCTTTCTACAGCATTAGACAGTTGAAGCTAGTTTTGTTATTTTCTGTTCAGTATGATTTTTGAGTAATGTGTTGGCAGTAACTATTTTCCTTTCTTAATATCCTTGAATAAACTTCACATTATTTTATTAACAATCGTCTGTTCTTGTGCGCACCTGCCCTGGGAACCCACAGAACCTGACCTTGAGTTTCCATGACACCTCCTCTCTGCCTCAGCAGTATGGCAAACCAACCATACCATGTAGGACTCCCCCAACTTTTTGGATATTCCTTCTTCTCTTAGTTTAGCCATCATTTTGGTTGCCTGATCAACCATGGTAATCAGCACAGTTACCAGGGCAACAGGAATGGTGGCCAAATACTCATAACCAGAAGGAATCTTGTGAATGCTTAGGTGGCCTTACCCTAAACAGGGCTGTGATTTCCCATTGTAGCTTTAAAAATCTTGACATTGGCATTATCTGGAAGAAAAAACATGAGCTGGGTAGTTAAAAAATCAGAACAAAACAAGACAAGGAGGATAAGCAGCTAATTAGAAGCAGAAAGTTGGGGGTCACTGATACAGCTGGGTTATATTCTCAAACACTGGGGAAAAAAACTCTTGCTTTTCATTGAATGGTCAAGATTATTCTGCACTGGATCCCAAAAACTTTGCATGTGTGTTTCTTGCCCTGTTGCTTGGACACTATGGCTCATGTATGAAGGAAGACATTGTGTTTTTAAAGGAAATATGCACATAGCTTCTTGTGATACCTTCCCAACAGTGGCTGTCAGTTTGTTGTAATGATGTATGCTGTTTACTGCACAGACACAAGAAGACCATATGAACTCAAAACACTTCTGCATTTAATTAATACATACTCTGCCCTTGATGCATTCCTCTCCCCTAAGTAATGTGATTTACACCACACAAACATATATCTACAAATCCAGAAATTTCCACACATGTGGCGACAATAGCAGTATTCTTCTGGTGTGATAGGTCATGAATGTCCTTGACTGTACAAAGGTAAAAATCAGAAAACAAACTCCAAAACATATTAACAATTCAGGAACTGGTGGTGGGAATGACTTTAAAAAAAAGAAAGCTGCCATTTAATTTTCTAGTAATTTTCAATAATGCAATTTACCAGGACTGAGTATTACTGTCCCAAATCTAAACACAATACAAGATTGAGAATGAGAAAAAGGTGTTTGAAAGCAGACATACTGACTAATTTTCTGGACAAATTATCTCTAAATACAGGGGTACTACAGCTTCTTTCAAATATTATGATGCACCTGATTTCTGTTACAATTAATATTTATGCCCAAAGAAAGAAATATTTTGACCAGTCTTTTTCAAAGAGGGACAATAAATAAGGATGTAATCTCTTAATTAACAACCTTTAGCTGGGTTGTGATTTCCCACTGTAGCTTTAAAAATCTTGACACTGGCATTATCTGAAAGAAAAACATGAGCTGAGTAGTTAAAAAATCAGAACAAAACAGCAACAAAAACAAAAGATCAGAGTGTTTACAGCAGACAATAGATAAGAATGCAGAAAAGGCCATGGGATGAAGAACAGTTTATCTGTTAAGTAATTATCACCTCATTCATTCATCATAGTTGTATTCCGTTTAACACCATGCAAAGATTTTTAAAATACCATTACATTTTATAGTTTTATAGAAGAACTAGTGGCAAGGCCCATTGCAAAGAGGCAGGCAACGGGAGCTAGGCAGAAGGCCAGGGGGAATGCAGCGGTGTGCAGCATGTGCCCAGGCTGGCAGCGGTCAGCTCCCCTTAGAAGTGTGGTGGGTGAAGATGGGGCGGTGGCAGTGAGCATGCCACCAGTAGAGAGGCCCCGCACTACCCTCCCCTCCCGGAGGCCTCTGAGCAGCCTCAGAAGCCAGGTGGGGGGGTTGAGCAAAGGGCCAGCAGCGGTGAGCACAGCTCTGGTGAAGTGGCCCCATGCCACCCTCCACTCCCAGAGGCCTCCAAGCAGCCTTAGAAGGTGGGGTGGGTGAAGAAGGGCCAGCGGTGGCGAGTGCAACACCGCCAGTGAGGCTGCACACCACCCTCCCCTCCCAGAGGTCTCTGAGTGACCCTTGATGCCATGGGGGTTGGGCAAAGATGAGCTGGCAGTGGCCAGCACACCAGCGGCAGAGATGTTCTATGGCACCTGGCCCTACCAGAGGGCTCCAAGCGGGCCTAGAAGGCAGTTGGGGGAGCGGGCAAAGACAGCCCAGCAGCGGAGAGGCTCCATGGCACCTGCTCCATGGCACCTGCTCCCTGGCACCAGCCAGGTGGGGGTTTGGGTGAAGGCACCCTATGGCACCCTCCCCTCCCAGAGGCCTCCCAGCAGCCTCAGGGCCAGGGCCAGAGAGAGCAACCAGGCTGTGTGGAGGCCAGGCAGGCCCATCCTCCTGGCTCCCCACAGGAGGGGCTGCTGGAGCATCCATCCTGGCCAACAGCCCCACACAGAGTGAAGATGAGACACTGGGCAGTAGGTCTGTGGGCGGGAATGATGCCACGGTGGAAGGGAAGGCAGCCAATGAAGAGACACCTTGTGATGGGCAGTTCCCGCAGCCAACTGAATTTGCCGCACATAGAACATTGCCAGACCACTACACATCTCTCTATAATATAATTCTGTTTTGGTCATGGACTCTCCTGAACATTCCACATGGTGCCAAAATCAGTTGGCTCAATGATCTGTCACTCAGAATGTGTCCCTAACCACTGGCAGTGTTGCCTGAGCCCTGCCCAGCCGCCACTCAAGAGTACTTGTGTGCCATTGGCTGGGTGCTGGGTTTGCTCCTCTTCCCCGCCCACTCGTTCAGCCACTGTGCCCTCTCAGAATTTTGGGCAGACGGCTTTCTCTCTTGATGAAGACAATTGCCTCCTGTGGGAGACTAACTTTTTCCCTCAGTGGCTATTGGTAGGTGTAATGAAATGGCAGTTACCTGTGTCTGTAAGACGGCTGCCATCTCTGTGTTTAAAATGTTCCTCCAGAAGGCTTAATTGAGCTGTAGTTCCAGAGAGGGACCAGCAGAGGTATCACTCACTGGGTTGAATGGGGCTTCCTCATCTGCCGGCCTACAGTTCCCAGCTGCAGCAAAGCCAAAAAGTTTGGGAAAAGAGGGACCATCCTAATGGGTGGGGCAGCATCAATATAGACTCCAGCTAGGCCACAAGCCACAGATGCCTAGGAGGCAGCAGAAATTCAGCCACTCCACAGTCAGCTGGACTGGGGAATGAATGGAAGTTTCCCTGCTCTCTTGGATAACATAGAGAGAGGCTGAAGCAGAGCCAGTTCAAGGAGAGATCCTGTCCTGAGCCCACAATCTCCAGAGCTAGAGAGTGTTGTGTACAGGGAAAGAGGATTGCGTTTAAGCCCTGTTGATTCATGGTGTGTGCTTAGTCCTACATTTGTGCCTTATTTATTTAGTGTGTGTGTGTGTGCTCCATAATTGTGTAAACAGTTAAATAAATTCTTTAATTTGGGCTAATAATCTGTGTTGTGCTCTGACCACATAGTGTCCGCCACTCTGCACAATACCAAAGGGAGGTGGTAGCCCAGGGAAGCAAGGAATGGCCAGACCCTTGAGTCGCCAACTTTCCAGGGATTCCCCCAAAGATTGGGGATTCCATCTCCAAATAAGGAGATTTGGCCAGAGGGGTCTCACTGTCCCTCTAAAAAGGCAGAGATGATTCAGTGAGTCATGGCAGCAAACTTAAGGAGTGAGATATGCCCGTGAGGTGAGGGTGGGAGGCAAACAGCTGAGTGGTAAACTGGAGCCCATTTCGCCATGGTAGGCAGACAAGCTTGGTTCAGGCAAAAGGAAGGAAACAAGGAAACCCTTTGCAGGCCTTTGTGGGCCAGTCCTGAGTCTAGGGTTGCCAGCTCCAGGTAGGGAGATTCCTGGAGATTTTCTGGAAGGGTCTATGGAAGCTAGGGTTTGGGGAGGGGAGAGGCCTCAGCTGAACAGAATGCCATAAAGCCCACCTTCCAAAGCAGTTATTTTCTCAGGGGGGGGAGATTTGTTGTCTGGAGTTCAGTTGTGATACCTGGTGATCTTCAGGCTCCCTCTGGAGACTGGCTACCCTAGGCATCGCAGTCAGTGCTTCAGGGCAGGTTCTGCTAGATCCAGGTTGCTGCTGTAGAAGCTGAGTGGGTGATTTTGGACCAGTCACAGACTTTCAGCCTAACCTATCTCACAGGGTTGTTGTGCAAATCAAAAGGCAGAGAGGTGAATGATTTAAGCTGCTTTGGTCCCCATTGTAGAGAAAGACTATTTTTCCTCCTGGGAAACCATTGTTGCCAATCTCCAGGTGAGGGCTGGAGATCACTCAAAATTACAACTGTTCTCCAGATGGCAGAGATCAGTTCCTCTGGAGAACGTGGTGGACTCTGTGTCCTTATACCCTGCTGAGATGGGCCCCCCATGACAGCCAATGTGATGTGGCAGTCAGGGTTTCAGAGCACTGTAGAGGCTGCAGGTGGGTGGGTGGGGGAGATGAAAAGCTGTAGAGTGAGGGGGAAATAAAGGTAGGTTGATGCTCAGCTGGGAAGGAGATAGGGTTGCCAACTCCAGGTGGGAAATTCCTGGAGATTTGAGGGATGAAATCTGGAGAGGGTGAGGTTTGAGGAGGGTGGGACCTCAGACAGGTACAATGCCACAGACTCCATCCTCCCAACCAGCCTCCTGGGAAACCAGTGTTGCCAATCTCAAAGTGAGGGATGGAGATCACTCAGAATTACAACTGATCTTGGACGGCAGAAGTCAGCTAGAGTCAGAGGGGCAGATAATGGTAGGTTGATGGTTAGCTGGGAAGGAGATGGGGTTGCCAACTCCAGATTGGGAAATTCCTTGGGATTTGAGGGTGGAGCATGGAGAGGGTGGGGTTTGAGGAGGGGTTGGACCTCAGACAGGCACAATGCCATAGACTCTACCCTCCGAACGAGCTATTTCTTCCTGAGTAACTATTGTTGCCAAACTCCAGGTGAGGGCTGGAGATCACTCAAAATTACAACTGCTCTTCAGGTAGCAGAGATCAGTTCCTCTGGAGAAAATGGTGGACTCTGTGTCATTATACCCTGCTGAGGTCACCATAGCAAATTGACACTGTGTGTCCAAGGCCTTGGCACTCTCCCAGAGCCTCTTTCTAGAGCTCATTGTATTTATTTCCACAACAGGCCTTATTCCTAGTTTATATAATAGGACAGGATAGTTGTATTTGGTGAAAATACAGAGAATGCTAAATAATATTCATACAAATTTCTTTGTTACTTAATCCTGGCCATAAAATAACATGTGCACCCATTTTTTGAATGTACTTTATTTGTAGAGTTTTTACAGGTAGAAATATGAAACATTTCAGTTTCTCATTTTATCTTGTGTCACAGCTAAAAATGTGACAATTTTTGAGATACATATACATTTTTAATACAAAAGACATTCACCACTTTTGAGTGGTCAGAGGAAGACAAAGGAATAATTTAGTCATGATAGACCTGGCATTTGAAGATTTTGAAAAGCTAAATATTTATTGTTCAGCTTTATGCTAGGTTGAAGCTTAATGTCAGCATTGGCAAGGTAGATATGAGCAAAAATACCCCCAGTTCTGAAATCTCTACCCCTGAGTAAAACCCCACCAAAATTTTGATCTAGGTTTCATCCTCCTCTGCAAGCTCCTTCCACTTCCCAAACAAGCAACCTTTTCATAGTGTGAAGGACCTGATAGCAGAGAGGCCTAACCGGCGTCAGGGGAAATTGGAAATGGCCAAGTTTTGATCAGGAGATATAGAAAATATGAACCTTGATGCTCCTAACCATGTTGAGGATTAGACCTATTATAAAAGAGGCCTGCAATTTCTGTCCTAATTGCAAACAAGCCCTCTCAACATGTTTTCCCACTTCTTCACAAGGATAGGCTTGCTTAGAAGTGTGGGACGACAACTGGTAGAGAGGAGTGAACATAATGTTTTCTGCATTTGGTTTTTTCGGAACTCATAAAGACTCTAAGTTTTCTAAGTATTTCATGAGAAAGCTTGAAAAAACAAAATGCTTTCTGAGATGACCTGTGTGGAGCTTATCTGTTATAATTTTTATGAACACACAAAATGCAGGCCTCAAGGCAGCTGGATCCCTGTAGAATTACATCTGTGCGACTATCTGCGTCCAATGAGATTTGAACTAGCAGTGCAGTATGAGTGTGGATGCAGAAGCCTTCTTATACCTGCAGATGTCCCTTTGGTGAACTGGGGAAATAAGCTGCAGTCTTCAATATGGCAGCTGAAAATATAGCAGTGTCAGAAGAATGGTGCAGTGGACAACTTGAACAGCAGTTGGGCATTGGAAAATGATATCAACATAAAATTTGATCCTGAATATATTTAAGCAGGATCATCTTTAAACATTAATAGTTATGAATCAGTCTTCATAAAAAGGATACATTAAAATTATTCTTAAACTAAAATTGTTTGGATCATATATTTTTTGTAAAAAAGCACAAAAAATAAAAATTGGATACATCAATATATCTAATTCTGAACATGGCAAAATCTGTGGATACTTGAATCCAGAGACTGGATCCATGAACAGACAAGAGAGATCTTTCTACAAACCTGTAAAAAAAGTAGTTCCAAGAAAAATATGAACTCTTAAAAATACATTGAAGGGTAAAAATCCCCCCCCCCAAGAAATAATAGCAGCAGCACCTATATCTTTAACAAATGAATGCTGTCAGTGGTCATTGCTAGGCCACCACAATAGTATTGCTTGCCTTCAAACCTAGGTTTCTGTTAGTAAAAGACAGGGGATGGGGATGGGCCCTTTCCAGGGCTGTTTTGGCCTCACTGGGGCCAGATTGGATGACTTGCTACCATGTGACTTGCATGATTCACCCATGTTGCCCTGCAAGGCTTTTTATGCCTTTTATGAACTGAAATAAAGTATGAACTGTGCAAAGCATGCGCAAGGAACTGTGCAGCATGGTAGCCCACTATGATGCCTGACTGAGACTGCACCCTGAGAGGAAGACACATTTCTTTCTTTATTGCTGCTCCAGGGGCCCTGCAAGGTTACCAGCCCTCTTTACCTGATGGAAGATGGATCAGTTCCATGAGGCTGCACAAAGCACCAAATGCCATGCCATGCTGAGGCAGGAGGACAAAGGACTCCAAAATGCCATTAGGAGACCTCTCCAACACATGCAGGAAACCTCTTTCTCCCCCCATCACCTGTGAAGCTACACGTAGCCCCAGAGAATCCATTCATGGTTGCCTAGAGACTAATCACTCGCTCATCAAGGACCTGGCTAAGGCCATCAAGGAACAATGGCATTGGCCCAGTGACTCATCTCACCTACACCCAGGTGCCAGACTCCAGTCTAAGTTGCTAGTTCTCAATATTGCCCACTCCCCTAGACCCTTCCCCCTTGAACCCAGCACCAATCAGTGTGTTTTGGGGATGGACTAGTAGGTGGACCACGACATGTGACCAGCTTGGGCCACCCCCAAGAGGCATGTGACTAGGACATGTGGCCAGCCTGACTCATCATCCCCACACCACATTATAAAAGGGGCTACCCAACCACATGCTCTCTCTCTCTCTTTATTTCCCCCCAACAACCTCTATACTCTCTTACTCTTGAACTTGTGGCTATCTTGCCACCCTTTACCCTGAAGCTCTTGGACGGCCGCCAGAAACTTCCATGTGCTTTCTGCTGGTTCAGTTTGCACTCTCCATTTTTCTAGCATAAGTCCCATTTTTCTATAATTCCCTTATTTTTCCATTTGGAAGCCTTCATCTCATCAGACAGGTAAATATAACCCAAACAATGAATATCCTGCTCATGCAAATGTGCTGATTATCTATCTTTGTTTCCTAGAATCTGAATAATTGTGTGTGTGACTGTGTATTTGTGTGTGTATTTGTGTGTGAAGAAGACTACAGTAAAGACACCATTTTAACCTACCTGCAGCCTCCATGTCTGTTTCTGATAAGTTCTGGAGGGGCAGGACTTCTGTATAAATTGGTGTTGCATCCCGCAACCAATCGCTTATTGATAAGAGCTAATATTCCCCATAATTGCACTAATAATAACAGCAATCAGGTTAACACCCAGGACTGGCTTCTTGTTACTGTTCAGTCAACCCATGAAAGTCAAGTGTGGTGTTGTGGTTAGAATTTCCAACTAGGATCTGGGGCACTCATGTTCAAATCCCTAGAAGCTCATTGGGTGACTTTGAGTGAGTCAGTCCCTCGTAACATAACCTACCTCACTGGCAGTTGTGAAGATATAATGGAGGAGTGGATAATGATGTAAGCTGTTTCGGGTCCCCATTGTAGAGTAAGGTTGGGTATAATTGAAGTAAATTAATAATAAATATAACTGATGTAGAGCTGAGATAAGGTAGATTGGCTAGTAGTTGGGAAGGAGAGAAGGAAGCAGGAAATGGGGGGCAAGTCATGGGGGCGTTCAGGAAATAGAAAGATGAAATAGAGGGGGGGAAATGAGATACATGTGGCCACTTTTGCAGCTAGTATATGCCCATTTCAAGCAAGCACTCACCTTCTGCCCTGAGTTCCTTGCTGTAATGAGAAGGAATACAAGTGCAAAACTCCCTCCTTGTCTCAGCCCTGAAGCTCCCATGATATCATTTGCACCAGTGTCCATCTTATCCCTTATCTTTTCCTCTTTCTGAACTGCAAGTCTATGACATTAGTTTCCCAGAAAGGCACCATCTGTAACTTACCAGGCCAAAAGCCTGAACCAAAGAATTTGAAAGCCTGATAAATGGCTACAAAAGGCCAGTTTCTTGACAGCCAGAGAGGCACAGTGGTTAGAATGTTGGACTTGGATCATTAGAGCCAGGAATGCATAGTAGTTAGAATGTTGGACTAGGACCAGAGAGACCGTGGTTTAAATCTCACCTATGCTATCATCAGATGGACAACACCAAAATCAAATTGATTATATTATTTGCAGTCAAAGAAAACTGGAGAAATTGGAGAAATCAAGGGGATGTTTGATGCAAAGCTGGCCATGATAAAGGACAAAAACCTAACAAAAGCAGAAGAGATTAGGAAGAGATGGCAAGAATTAGGAAGAGATGGCAAGAATACACAGAAGAACTATACAAGAAGGACCTCAATGTCCTTGACAACCATGATGGTGTGATCATTGACCTCGAGCCAGACATCCTGGAGTGCAAAGTCAAATGGGCATTAGAACCATTAGTAACAACAAGGCTAGTGGAGGTGATGGTATCCCAGCTGAGCTGGTGCTGTTAAAGCGCTGCACTCAATATGCCAGCAAATTTGGAAAATGCAACAGTGGCCACAGGATTGGAAAAGGTCAGTTTACATTTCAGTCCCAAAGAAGGGCAATGCCAAGGAACGTTCAAACTGTTGCACAATTGCACTCATTTTACATGCTAGCAAGGTCATGCTCAAGATCCTACAAGCTAGGCTTCAGCAGTACTTGGATAGAGAACTGCCAGAAGTACTAGCTGGGTTTCAAAGAGGTAGAGAAATGAGAGATCAAATTGCCAGCATTCGCTGGCTTATGGAGAAAGCAAGGGTGTACCAGAAAAAGATCTACTTCTGCTTCATTGACTATGCTAAAGCCTTTGGTTGTGTGGATCACAACAAACTATGGCAAGTCCTTAAAGAGATGGGAGTACCAGATCACTTCACATGTCTCCTGGGAAACCTATATAAGGGTCAAGAAGCAAAAGTTAGAACCAGATATGGAAGAACTGATTGGTTTAGCATAGGAACAGGAGTACAACAAAGATGTATATTGTCATCCTGTTTATTTAATTTATATGTAGAGTTCATCATGCAAAATGCCGGCCTGGATGAATCACAAGCCAGAATTAAGATTGCCGGGAAAAACATCAACAACCTCAAATATGCAGACGATACCACTCTAATGGCAGAAAGTGAAGAGGACCTAAAGAGCCTCTTGCTATAGATAAAAGAGGAGAGTACAAAAGTTGGCTTGAAACATCAAAAAACTAAGATCATGGCTTCTGGCCCCATCACTCCTTGACAAATAGAAGAGGAAATCATGGAAGCAGTGGCAGACTTCATGTTCCTGGGATCCAAGATCACTGCACACGGTGACTGCAGCCATGAAATTAAAAGATGCCTGCTTCTTCAGAGGAAAGTGATGGCAAGCCTAGACAGCATAATAAAAAGTAGAGACATCACCCTGCCAACAAAAGTATGTATGGTCAAAGCAATGGTATTCCCAGTAGTAATGTATGCCTGCAAGAGTTGGACCATAAGGAAGGCTGAGTGCCAAAGAATAGATGTTTTTGAATTATGGTGCTGGAGAAGAATCTTGAGAGTTCCTTGGACTGTAAGGAGATCAAATCAGTCAATCCTAAAAGAAATCAACCCTGACTGTTCCCTGGAAGTCCAGATCCTGAAGCTGAAGCTCAAATACTTTGGCCACCAAATGAGAAGGGAGCACTTACTGGAGAAGACCCTGATGCTGGGAAAGATTGAAGGTAAAAGAAGGGGACATCAAAGGATTAGATGGTTTGATGCAATGAACATGAAGTTGAGCAAACCTCAGAGGATGATGGAGGACAGGAGGGTCTCACGTGATGTGGTCCATGGGGTCATGAAGAGTCAGACTCGACTGTGCAACTAAACAACAGCAACATGCCAAGAGAGTTGCTGACATCTGATTTTCTTGATACAAGAGTGCTGGTGAAGCATAATTTCTGTTGGCTTTTTGTTTGATATTTAAGAGCATGGTGTCACAGAATGCCCAATAAAAGGGGGCAGCTTAGTAAAATGCTCACCACCAAAGAGGCCAGCCATACAGTTATCTTCAGATTAGGAGGATGAATCCAGTGTATCTGAACTGGTGGCAAGTGTAGAAGCCTTGGAGAACCACCCACCAACCTCATGTTTCTTTGGGCAAGTTGACCCAAAGGCTGTCAGTAGCAAAAAACAAAAAAACCTAACAGTTACTAGGTATGCTATTAACCACTCTTCTTCTTCTTTAACAGCTAGGGTATCTGTCCTAGAGTCTAGCCTAGGAGGCAGTGGGGCAGGCATATCTGGGGTGGTGGCCACAGTCTCACAAAGGGTAAAACTGGTGAGTGGACCGCAGCAGGCATCCTTTCTAACTGGAAGAATCCACCACCAGCTATGCTTGTGGGAAGATCTGCTCATGGCACTGGGCCATTGGACACAGAGCTGGGGTCAGGTGAGCATATATCCATGGATGCACCTATACTGGACACCATTAACTTGGATAACGGTTTTAATGTGGCAGAAACAGAATGGGTGGTGGGACCATTGGGAATATATATATACTAGGAATAAGGCCCGTTGTGGAAATAAATACAACGAGCTCTAGAAAGAAGCTCTGGGAGAGTGCCCCGGCTTTGGCACTCAGTGACAATTTGCTGTGGCAATCTCAGCAGGGTATAATGACAGAGTCCACCATTTTCTCCAGAGGAACTGATCTTTGCTACCTGAAGAGCAGTAGTAATTTTGAGTGGACTCAAGATTGGTAACAGTGGTTCCCCAGGAGGGAGTGGCTGGTTTGGAGGGTGGAGTCTATGGCATTGTACCTGTCTGAAGTCCCACCCCTTCTCAACACTCACCCTCTCCAGGTTCGACCCCTCAAATCTCCAGGAATTTCCCAACCTGGAGTTGACAACCCTATCTCCCTCCCAGCCAACCATCAGCCTACCTTTAGTTTTCCATCTCCTCCCCATCCCTCCTAGAAAGCAGTTGTAATTTTGAGTGATCTCCAGGCCCCACCTGGAGATTGGCAACAATGGTTCCCCATCAGGGAATGGCTGGATTGGAGGGTGGAATCTATGGCATCGTACCTGTCTGAGGTGCCACCCCTCCTCAAACCTCACCCTCTCCAGGCTCCATCCCTCAAATCTCCAGGAATTGCCCACCTGGAGTTGGCAACCTGATCAGGGCTGGGCCCAATGAGTTTTCTCCCAAAGGCCAACATAGTTGTGGAAAGGGCCTTTTACTGACAGAGGAGAAAGTACAGGTGCCAACTTTGATTAGGGAAATACCTGGAGATTGGGGGGGGGTGGATCCTGTGGAGGGCAGCATTTGGGGTGTGTGTGGAAGGACTCAGCAGGGTATAATGCCATAGAGTCTACCCTCCAAAGCATTTTCTCCCGTGGAACTAATCTCTGTCATCTGGAGATCAACTGTAGCAGAGGGAGATCACCTGGAGATTGGCAGCCCTAGGGGATAGTCAGTCACACAGTGGGGAGTTGAAGAAAATGGTCTGATGGTTGCTGGCCCACCTTGTTAGCCAGCCAGCCATGCTGAAGCTAAGCAGGAGAAAGAGCCTTTTTCCATTTATTCTGACAGGCTGTTGGGGAGGGGGTTATGGGCGAGGGAGGGGGTTATGCTGAAAGTCCTTTGTTTTTTTACTCACAGAACCAAGCTTGGCTGCCTACCAACAGCCACTGAGGGGACAGTCCCTCACAGGAGTCAAGAGAACTGTCTTCCTCAGGAGAGAGAGCTGTCTGCCAAGGGGAGTGGGTGGGGAAGAGGAGCAGACCCAGCATCTGGCCAATGGCACGCGAGTACTCTTGAGTGGCGGCTGATGGGCCAATGGCTGAGGGAGGGCATTTTACAGCCAATGGGGGAGCATGGAATCTTGCGAAACCAAAAGATAATTATCTATAAGGAGAGATTCCAAACACCTTGGACCCTCCCACAATCTCCACTGGCTGAGGATATTAGTGCTGATTCTTTGAATCAACTGTTTCACAGCTTAGTACCAAGCGCACTTCTCACGGGTGTCAGGTGTGATGGCCAGCCTATAGTTAAACTGGGCAAAAATTTCATACCTCCCCAAAGCATTTCTATTTGTGAACCTTGGTGGATGACCTCTGAAGACACCTAGATTGAGGTGGATTGGTGCTGTTGATACTTCTCAACCTGTTAACAGCATTTGATACAGTTGACTATGACTTGTTGACCTACCACCTTCCCGATGTGGGGATAAGGGGTAATGCCTGGCCTCCTTTTTCCAAGGTCAGGGACATAGGGTGGTGCTTGGGGAGGGAAATTATCTCAGTGACACCCACTGGAATGTGGTGTGCCACAGGGAGGAATTCTTTCCCCAGTGTTTAATATCTGTATGCACCCCTTTGCCCAGATTATCCAGCGGTATGGGCTGAGTTGTCACCAATATGCTGATGACACCCAGCTCTATCTACTGATGGATGGCCACTCAGACTCTGACCCAGAAAATCAAGCCATGGCTGGACGGTTACAACAAAGCAGGCTGAAACTGAATCCATCAAAGATGGAGATCCTGTACCTTTGTCGCAAGGAACTGGGCTTTGGAATTTGGCTCCCAACCTTTGGTGGGGACCCATTGGTACCAGTGTCAAAGGTGAAGAACCTGGGGGTGTTCCTGGATGCCTCACTGACTATGGAAGCCCAGGTCACCACCACTGCCAGGTCTTCCTTTTTTCATCAGACAGTTGGCCCCGTACCTTACCCCCCAGGATCTGGCTACAGTGACCCATGCACTGGTCACTTCCAGACTGGATTATTGTAATTCTCTCTATGTGGGACTGCCCTTAACTCTGCTCTGGAAGCTTCATCTAGGGCAGAATGCATCAGAACGGGTGCTGACTTCATCATCTGTGTGGACACGTATCAATCCGGTACTGCGCAGACTGCACTGACAGCCTATTGAGTATTGGATCCATTTCAAGGTGCTGCTGCTTACCTTCAAAGCCCTATATGGCCAGGGGCCTGCATACCTGTGAGACTGCCTCTCCCCTTCTGAGCCCCAAAGAGAGTTATGATCTGCTGATCAACATCTGCTGGTAGTCACCAGCCCCAGGGACAACCGTCTTGCCTCACCTAGGGCCACAGCTTTTTCAGCCCTGGCCCCTACCTGGTGGAATGAGCTCCCATATGAGATCAGGGCCCTGTAGGACCTTTTACAGTTCAGCAGGGTCTGCAAGATGGAGCTATTCCACCAGGCTTTTAGCTGAGATGGTGGGCATCCTCCTTTTTATTTATTTATTGGGCCTACCCTTTGGTGGATCAGATCTGAGTACTATCTGGAACCTAACTGTGATAGGTTACATCTGTTGAAACTCTGATTGGATATATAGAAATTGCACTGTATTTTATCAGCCGTTTTTTAACTGTTTTTAATTACTGCATATTATATTTGATGGAACCTGCCCAGAACCCACTATGTGGGGAGGGCAGGATACAAATCCATTTTTAAAAATAAATAAATAAAAATAAAACACTCACTAGGTGATCATCTTAATCTGGCACCATATTATAGCTTTGGAGGTGAATATATCATTTACCCCCTTGTTTAGAGACTCAGATTAAAGTGGGGGTCAACAGGGCAAAATACGGAGGAGGTAAGAATGAGAACACTAGCTGGATGAACCTGGGATAATTGATTTGCTGCATTATATAAAAAAAATGCATAGCAGTGGTATGTATGGATGGATTCAGGTTCAGCTGGAAGGAGTGCTAGCTTGCTTCCAGTCCATCTTTAGGAGAATGAGATATAAACCATTTTCTGCTTTCCCATGGTATAGATCATTAGGGCATTGGGCATGAGATGGTTCTGAAAGGAAGATTATTCTTAGGGCATGGCTACTTTTATGAAGAGTATTACGAGGACTATCACTGGGTTAGGCTTTTAGGTCAAGTAAGGCTGATGCTCTTGCATGGTTCTTAGAGATTCAATGGTGTTCATGGTGACTCTGCCTTGCAGGAGGGAATTATCAAGAAGGTCTGTAAACAGGTTTTGTTTTGGCATGAAGGCTGCTTATGCAAAGTAACACAAGAAATTTATAATTAAGCCAGGCTAACTCCCTTGTGTGGCAGGAATAGGACAGGTTGTTCAAAATAAACAGGGATAATCTGATGATCAACAGGCACTCTGAGGTACCAGGCATGATGGAGGGTGTGACCAGATCAATCCATCACTGGCTTAGCAGTGGAATGTGGCTTGGGGAAGCAGAAACCCATGGTACTAAGCAACATTTTACAAAACCTGGCAGCGGCTGTGTGGCACACAAGGGATGTGGATGGGGCTTGGTGTCAGAAATGTCTGTCTGCTATTTTACATTGAGTCCATTGTTCTGTGTTCCCTATCTCGTCCCTGCTTTGCGCTTGCGTAGGTATGCTGGCAGTAACGTGGGAGCTTCTTCTCTGCTGCTCAGTCTTATCACAGTGGCCTTGAATGTGGGCTTCGGGCTATTCTCAAGTGTATGAGAATTTTCCAGTCCGGTAAAGACGAGGGGAGGAGGGAACCGTCTCCCGCCCATTAAGTAACTCTCCCGCCGGGAGTTTCCCGCATGCGTGCTTAAAGTTCATTTGCTAGTCGCATTTTTACATCACACTATAACCTTGCTTGAGCCGCTTCTCCCGCCATTCCTGACAATGACCCTTCACTGTGGGTTTTAGCACTGTATTCCAATAAAGCCTTTCTTTTTTTTTTTTTTTGTATAAAACTCTCCTAAAAAGGAGAGGTATTTATTCTTTTCATATAAGAAAAAGGGAGGGTATATAGATGGGTTAAGAAAAAGATGTGAGTGAGTATTCTGTTAAAGAGGGTTAGTTTTAGTTAATTTAAATATATTTTTGACATCCACCGTGGTTGAAGAGTCTTTTTTAAGTTTAACAAAATTCAAAGAAAAAAAGAAAATCTCTGTTAATAAGGTTAGTAATGTCCTTTGGGGTTAATGATTAATCAGTTCCATTCCGACGCTTCGTGAACAATTATTTCTTGGGCAGACTTTTCTTAGTATCTCTTAGGTTATATGATGGGCCCACTTTGGCTTTCACAGCTCCCGCTCCGGCACCTCCATCCTCAGGGCCGCTGTCTTCATCGCTACTTGATTCTGTCCAAGTTGCAAGTGCTGCCTCTTCCTCCGTGCTGGCGTGTCTCTTCAGAAATTCTTGTGCTTTGAAGATGGAGTCAATCTTCTCTCTTTTATCCTTAAATTTAAACTCCAGTCCTTCAGGGAATCTCCATTTGTAAGTCACCTGATTTCTTTGCAGAAAAGTGGTCAGTCCTTTGTATTCTTTCCTTTTCATTCGAATTTCATAAGGCACATCTTTAAGTGTTCTTACAGTCTGCTCCCCAATCTTCAAGGGCACCGCTGAAACTGCACGCAGAATCTGATCTCTCGTACGCTGCTTAGTGAACTTGACAACCACCTCCGCTGGCAGATTATTTTTCTTTGTAAAGGTGGAATAGGCTCTGTAGGCCAGATCCATCTCTTCTTTTAAATCTCGCTCTTCTCTGCCAGTTACGGGTGCCAAGACATGCGCTAGTGTCGATCTGAGATCTTCTTTCTCTTCCTCTTTAATGCCCTGGAAGTGAAGGGTCAGATTCGATTTTTCCATCTGCAACCTTAAGATTCTTTTCTCTTGTTCATCCTGGTATTTTTCTAGTTTGTTGACCCTTTTCTTTATTTTCCTGGTATCTTCCGTCGAGACCAGACATTTTTGTGCGATCTCCTCCATCTTCTTAGACGTTTCTGTTAACTGTTTCTGTTGACTGTTGAGAACACCTTGCATGCTTATTAATGTTTCATTGATTTTCTGCATTTGATCCAGCCAATAAAGCCTTTCTTAATCGAAGAATGCTTGGATCTACTTGCTTTTGAACCTGACACTTGGCACCCCTTGGCACATTATGTGCAGGTGAGGATAAACAAGGCCACCAAAAGCCACTGACTGCATTTGGAGCCATAGTGTATCTGCCAAGTTAAGGCAGCCATTGAAGAAAGAAGAACAATGTGTCAGGCTGCCTTAGTGAAGCCTTCCCATTTGAATGTTTTAGCATATTTAAATATGATGCAGACCAGCTAATTTAAATAAAACTAGTTTAATCCATGCTGTGGTCTCATGTCTTTTTTTTTTTTTTTTTGAGGTGCTGGGGCAAATGAGAAAATAATGTTATTGTACTTTTGAGCTTCCAGGGAACACATGAAGTTACATCTAGCCCATTACTCATTACTATGCCGGCTTCCTCTGTTCTAATACAACAGCTACACAGTATAGTTCCAAACAAGAGCTAGTATCCTTACAAGAAAGCCACAAAATAATAATTATAATGAGTAGTACAATCAATCAAATGCAGCATGTTGTATTTTCATTCCAATTACTAATAGTTTTTAATAGAATATTAAACTGCTTCAAAGGATTCACTCAACCATACTCTTTGATTGTTGCTAAAATGAGATTTGAAAGTGCTTTTTTGAATTTGCTGTTGAATTATACACAAGTTTTTCTTCAACAGTCACTGAATTTTATACACACACATAACACACACTTTCTACCTCATACTGCTCCTTAACTTATTAGTTTTAAACAGATTACTAAAATATAGAAAAAGCTAAATCCCATTTGAACGGCTGAGAAAATCTACCACAGATTTTCTACAGCTTTTACAGCTAAATTTTACAGCTAAAAGAGTGATTCTATTATCTCCTAATAAAAAAGTAATGTTTCCATATGATCTATATTTGGGAACAAAGGTAGAGTTAAAAGATTTCTAGGCTCAGAAAAATGATTGCATTCAAAGGTCATGTGATACTATAGATGACACTACCTGCACCACAGTCGCATACTCTATCAGAGTATGGTATCTTGAGATACATCCCTTGCAAAACTCTAGATGGTAGGGCATTAAGGCACACCAACATAAAGGCACACCTATAACAAGGAACAGTCAAATATGAGCAGTAATCAGGAAACTTTCCCTGTGGAAGCATACCAACAAATTGAGTAGAACAAACACATCATGCTCTACAGATTGTACTGTTATCATATTTAAATAGATGTTTCTTGATCATTCTTATTGCTTTCTGTCTGGTAACTGAATAAAGGGAGTCCAAGGAAAGATGGAAGAACTGTAGTTGTTTCATTGCTGAACAAGTTTATCCCAGTGGGAAACATAACAGTCCTCTCTGACTAAGCTGAGGTAGCCCTCTTGGACACTGGAATGTAAAATTTTAATTTTAAGGGGGAGAAGCCCTCAACCAGGCCCCAGCTTCAAGAGATGGTTGTTCCAATTCAGCTTGGAGAGCTACCCATGCTACACAATTTGGAATTATGCAGATGGGACACAGAAACTTAAGAAGAATTGAATCAAAGGACTCCCCTGTTTTGTCAATCTAGATACCAGCATCATATAAATTTTGTGCGTCCATCTTGGCATTAAACAGTTTTATGGCAGCTGGGAAATACTGAGCCCCAGATGAATAAAAGAAATAAAAGAAATATTTGATGCTGCTTTAGCCAGTCTTTTAACATGAGTAGTTGCATCAAGCAAGTTAATCTCTGGTCAAACCAGACCCCTAAGTATTTAAAATAGGGGACCTCCTCAATATCTTTATCATGAATTTTCAACTTGATGTGTACATGACATTTCCCCCCAAAAACCCACAATCTTGGATTTTTGATAGTTAACTATCAGGCATTCTTCCAAACAGTAAGAAACAAAAGCCTCTGTCAGAAAGGGCAGTCCTGATGTTGTTCTTGATAGGAGAACTGCACCTTCAGCAAAAAGTAAGATAGAAACTTTAACATTAGCAATGGATGGAGAATAACAGCCCTGGGAAGAGATAGCAGAAATCACATTGTTTATGTATAAAACAATAAAGGAGCCAGCATGAATTCCTGACACACTCCCTACTGTAGGAAAATTATGTTGGAAAGTTGTCCGTCTAACCCATAGCGGACTTGTGCAGCGGGATTAGAATACAGAATCTCAATCAAAGCCAACAGTGTCTTGTCAATAGGTGCTGGTTTTAGCTTGTGCCACAATTGGTAATGGTATCAAAAGCCACCTTCAAGTCCATAAATGCAGCAGCAAGGATCTCTCAACTCTTGGTTATATATTTATTGATTTAGAACTGTAATGTCAGAAGATAATTGTCTGTACCAGCCTGTCTCCTAAATCCGGCCAGGATTTTATTAGTCTCCAGTGAGTCCATGAGTCGGTACTAAAGGAACAGGGCATAAAGCTTCCCAGCCACTGATAAAAGGCTGATTAGCCAGTTATTGGATGGGTCCTCTTTGTCTCCCTTCTCATAAGCTGGTAGTATGATAGCATGTCTCCAAATAAGTGGTATAAGTCCTGTCACATTTATCTGAGTGAATACAGTCACCAATATATCCTTCCACCAAGAGATATTGGCTTTGAATAGTTCTGGGGGAATTAAATCTGTACTGGGGGCCTTCCCATTCTTCATTTGAGAACTCAGGAAACTAATTCCAGCTGTCTGAATAAGAGGCCACTCCAGTACTTCAGCTACACTCCAAGTATTCTGATAATCATAGTTACTACAAGAACTAGCAATGATACTAGCAAAGTGTTCCTCCCAGGTATGTGAGGAAAGTATACAATGCACACAGGTAGGGACTATTGTGACCCAATGCGATTTGGCCCTAACAGGCCTTCTTCAGTGGTCAAGCAATATTTGTACATATAGGGTCATAATACAATAGTAAGACCATTACCAAGTTAATGTAGGACCTAAAAAGGAGTTTTATAATAACAATCGATTGACCCAAGGCATAGAAATGTTTATGAGGCCTCATGGAGTCTAGCCTTGTGTCATAGTCAAATGACTATGTGCTGAATGATCTTGCTATTGTATGCCATCCAATTTTAGTCCAGAAAATACAGGTGCAAACAACTAATCAGAGCCACTATACCATAAATGGTGTGTATAAATGGTGTAATGATAGTTCCTACTTGCTTACATTGCATACTTTTATCCTGTAATGAGGCTTCAATTGGGTCTATAGATGTTTTTGATCATTTGATAATAAATACATGTATTTTGATAATATTCAGGTTATACATATTGTTTTTAGTAATTGGCCCTATAATTTGTTTATAACTAACCATTCTGGTTCTTGATTAAATTTTTGGGTTACGTTTTCCCCCCTCTTGTCTCTCTTCTCCTTGACAAATGGGCATTAGATGACTGTTTTGGGCACCAAAGTCATTAGGCAAACTTATTAATAGGACATATGATCACTAGCAATAATTTTCCCCACTTCAAGACAGTTTACTAGATCAATCAACTCAGCGGAGATAAGAAAATAGTCTATAACTATGGTGTAGTGATTAGGAGCATGGACTCTAATCCAGGAGAACTGGGTTTGATTCCCCACTCCTCCACATGCAGCTGCTGGTGTGACCTTGGGCCAGTCACAAGTTCTCTAAGAGCTGTTATCTCAAGAGCAGTCCTCAAAAGAGCTCTCTCAGTTCAACCTACCTCATAAAGTGTCTGTTGCGGGGAGGGGAAGGGAAAGAAGATTGTAAGCCATTCTGAGACTCCGAGTGAGGAGCAGAGTTTAAATCCAATCTCTTCTTCTTTTCTAACATTTCCCTAGAATTGTTCAAACAGGTAAACTCCCCATGGTCTACTATCTCCTTAAGGCCATTTAAAATAATTATTTTCTGCTGTCTATAAATATGGCCATTAGCTTATCAGATAGAGGATCTAAAAGGGTGGTTAAAGCAACTTGTTTCATCCATTAATATCCCCAGAGACACAACATGAAATATTTCCAGAGCAGTGCCAGTATGTGCATTAAAATCACCTACAAAAATCACCCTAGGATATCTGCAAGTCAACAATATATGTAGTTATCAAACTTCTTCACTTGCTGCAGAGGCAAATAAACATTTATCAAGGCCAATGTTAAGGAACCTATCTCAACAAGAACTGCTAATGTCCGGGGGGGATTAGAAAGAACCCTGAGGGTCTTCCCTTACCACCAGATTGAATAGCATCAAGCAAATAAGCCTGCAACCTAGAGAACAAGATTTTGTCTAGGGTGCAGGTCTCTTGAAGAAACCCAAGGTCATTCTGTGCCAATAATTCTTTAATTTCTGGGGAGGAGCTTTTAAATTTCCATCCAGCAATGTTACAAGAGAGCAGTTTCAAACACTGGCCCTTTGGTGCATTTGATACATTTTCCAGTCATTGGCTGGCACGGATTTGTGGGAAAGAATCATTACAAGATCTAGTTTATCCAGTTACAGGGCTAGGTTGTTTAACAATTATCTTAGGTTTGAGTGGAAAAGAAGAATTTTGTTTAGCACCAAAAAAGGCCACATGATCCTGTTGAGTGTCCCAGAACCCCCAGATCCAGATAGAACCTTCATAGTAGTGTGGCAACTCTGCAGTTCATCAAGAGGAACTAGAAATTCCTGGTTTGTCAGTGGCTCAGTAGGGGCCTCTAGCACAACTATTTTCTGACTACTAGGACATAAGGCTAATTCAGATGCATTGACTTCTACTCGAGAAAGAGAGATTCTTTCCAAGGTTCTCTGAAGAGTTTTCAGTCTATTAATTAGGTAGGTTTCCTCACCAAAAAGTAAAACCCCAAATGATTCAGCCAGATTTATTTCCATTGGTTTGAAGTGAAATCCTGTCGTTATCTCATCCTTTAGGGCCTTTATCTGATTATTGATAGAGAATGAGGAAGGATCAGTTGCTTGCTGGGAAGGTGAAACAAGATCATTGAGCATAGGCTCTTCAATAGACTTTTCCTTCTGGACTTTGCCCAGATACAAAAGACTTACTAGGAAGTAGGGGGACTACCCTCTGTGCATCAAAAGCTCCAACAGGATGTATTTTGTATCATTTGAGATATACACACACACACAATTATATGTTTAAGAGAGGACCTTCAAAGAGAGTTGGGGATGGGAAATAAGCTGTTGGGTCATCTCCACTGTCTCTGGCTCACCATCCTCCACACCTGTCCCTGCCAGTCCCAGCTCTGGTTCACCTCCCTTTGACTGCTTACTCCCGCTGCTCCAATTGTTTCTGTCACTGCCTCAATTCTCCCATCTCTAGCCACTGCCCTCAACCCCCTGGCTCTGGTTTGCCTTCGTTTTCCCAACTTCTTTTACACCTCCTATTGGACACTGCCAGCTTTCACACCTGATCTTGAGTTTCTGTGGCAACCCAAAGCATCACCTGAAATTCAGGGAGGGTTTGGGGGGGTTATGCATGTGTGATGCCTCAGTGGGGCAGATGTCACTAGTAACTTTTGTGGAGGGATTGCTTATAACCAACTTTCTGTTTTGGCAGCTGTTTGTATCCAACTCAACATTCTTTAAAATCTTCTCTTGTCAATGGACAAGGTAAACTAATACTCCTTTCTCTTCTAATTTATACAGGATAATTCACCACCATTGGTTTCCTATGGTACCATATGGATTGGAATTTCACCTTTATGCTAGCAGAAGATACACAAGTAGAAACCAATGTGCTGTTTTCCCTGATTTTGTCTACATGATTTTTGTGTGACATGAAGATCCATAACAAGGTTCTTCAACGAATTGTTTGAAAGCTACTTAGAACAAATTTCCCAGCGACCCGGCAGCCCCGCTGGTTGCCGGGGGCTGCTTTGCCACCCTCAGGAAGATGGGCAGCAACAGAGTCACAACGTCTAGCGTCGTGACGTGGGCGGGGAGTAGAGCCGGCTTGGGCAAACAGCCAGGCTCCGTTCCTGCCCCTTTTTTCAGTTGCTTGAAGTGCTCGAGCTAGTGGCAGCTCGGAGCACAGGGAGCGAGGACAGGGCTTTTGCAGAGGGCTTGGGAGGCTCCGTGTTGGCCTGTGAGTTGGGCCTGGGGATTGGGCTGCGGCGCCGGCTGGTGCGTCGGACTGCAGCACCAGCCTTGGCGTTTGGCCGCAGGGACGGCCGGAGCATCGGGTTGCGGCTCCAGCTTCAGCATTTTGGTGCAGCGGTGGCCTGGGTGGCAGCCGCGGTGCCAAGTGGAGCTGCGGGGCCGGCCAGAGCTTCAGGTGGTGCTGTTGGCCAAAGGAGGGGATCCTCGGTGGCGGCGGGGGCTGCGGCCTGGGCCTCGGGTGTGGGGCAGTTGGAGCATTGGGGCAACAGTGGAGGCTGGAGCCTCGGGGCGCGGTGGCTGCTTGATTGTGGGTGCATTGGAGGATGGGGGTGTGGGTGGCTGGAGTTTGTGGCTCCTTGGTGCCACCCCCTTGAGTTTTCCCCTATGTATAGCGGCCTGCTCATCGCTTTGCTTGGTCCCCTTCCCTATATCTCTGCATTGGCACCAGGAGAGGGGAGGCTGATAACTATCCCCCCCCTCCTCTTCAATGTGGGGGGGAGATATTGGGCCAGGGCTCATGGCCTTCTGTGTTATTTTCCTCTTTGGTGGCGGCCATTTTGGAGTGGTGCCCTGTAGTGAGTGGTGGCAGCCATTTTGTTGTACAGGGGCCAGGCTTGTGAGGGGCAGCCATTTTATATGATAATATGCTGGGGGGGATGAACATGGAAAAACATTTTACCTCTAGTTTTTACATAGAAGTGATGTTGGTTCTGGCCAATTTGGGTGCTCTGGGATTGATTCCAGGCTCCCCCACTTGCAGCTGCTGGATTACCTTGGGCAGGCTGTGGCTCTGACGGAGATGTTCTTTAAGGAGCAGTTTGCTGGAGAGCTCTCTCAGCCCTACCTACTTTGTGGGGAAGGGAAAGGAGCTTGCGGTACACTTTAAGGCTCCATGGATGGGGCAAGAGCAAACTTGAAGGCGTAGAGTGCTATTGAGGGTGCTACTCCTTATTTAAATGAATACGTATATATAAAGAAACGAAATAGATATCCAACTTAATGTAGCAATGGATTTTCTATTCAGTAGCATATTTCATTGCTTTTCAGTAAAATTTGTTTAAATGGCCAGTTCTTCAGACTGTGATATTTTGCTCTGAAGCAAAGGGATATTTCCAGCTTAGTGGTTAGCAGCAGTGGATTCTGGTCGGGGGAGCCGGATTTGAGTTCCTGTTCTTCCACATGGAGCCAGCTGGGTGTCCTTGGGTCGGTCACAGTTCTCTCACTGCTGTTCTGATCAGGGCAGTTCTCTTGGAGCTGTCTCGGCCCTGCCTACCTCATGGGGTGATTTTTGTGGGGAATAGAGGGGTGAAGATTGTACACCTCTCTGAGTGAAGAGCAGGGGATAAATCCAGTCCTTTCTTTTTCTTCTTTAGAATACACTAGAAGCTTTTAAGGGTATCTAACCAGACTATGATTAGGAACTGAATTTGACGTAAGGGAGTGCAGCCAAGGGGAATGGGAAACACCTGAACTTCTAATGGTTTCCGAACGAATCCTTACCAGCAACATGTAACTTTGACAGTGTGAATGTAAGCTGAGTTGGCAACTTGGGTTTGTTTTTGTCATGTGTCAGGCGACTTGGGTTACTTTGTCATGTGTCAGGATGCATAATATCCGTTGCAATATGTCATTACTATATTATGTTTTCTGTTTTTAGCAGGGATGTGGTGTGACTTCCAAGCTGACGCTGTGATCTGGGGCTCTGACAGCTGGCACCTCTTACACGACACTGGGCTGGTTCTAATGAGCATTCCTCACAGGTTTAATAGTGCATTTGTCTCAGGAGGTGGTGACAGCTACAAGCATGGAGAGTTTCAAGAGGGAATTAGATAAACATATGGAGCAGAAGTCCATCAGTGGCGATTAGCCACAGGGTATAGATGGGAACTCTTAGTCTGGGGCAGGTGATGCACTCTATTCTTGGTGCTGGAGGGGGCAGCAGTGGGAGGGCTTCTTGTGTCCTGGCCCCACTGCTGGACCTCCTGATGGCACTTGGTATATTTTGGCCACTCTATGACAGAGTGTTGGACTAGATGGGCCATTGGCCTGATTCAACATTGGCTTCTCTTATGTTCTTAAGGAGGTTCAGTGAGTGGTCAGGGTCTAGAGGAGTGGCATTGGTTATAACGGGCTGTGGGAGGTGCCGGCTGGAATGTGGCGGTGCAGCGACGGCAATAGAAAATGTGGCAGATGACTTCCAGGGAGGTCCCAGTGGGGCAGGGGTTAAGCAGGACCCATCATTGGATTGGCATGGCTTGGGAGGCCAGACAGCTGTTCTGCCCACGCAATTGGGAGGAATGAAAATACATCTTGACCTGGCTGCCCAGCCTTATTTGCATCAGGTAAATAGGTGCCACTGGAGTCATCTTCACCTTATGGCGAGTGTGCATATGGCCTGCATGTATGTGCCTACGCCAGATGGTAGGATAGAGCTGATGCACACTTCTGTGTGCTTGTCCTGGTCTTTAGGTTAGGAACCCAGTTTCTATTCAGGAAATGTGAGGTACTGTGCACTCTTCAGGCTAAGGTTTTTTAAAATAATAAATAAATAAACACCAAACAAGCAACCAAAATTAAAGTATACAGGTTTTTAAAGTGACGCCACATTGTAAATTAGCAACATCACAATTTTTAATGCCGAACTTACTGGTTGGCTATGTGGTTTCTTAGTGGTTATTATAGGAGCATTTCATATACCTAGAAGCATTTTCAAATGCCTTATTGGGGCGATCCCTTGCCTTTATAACATTGGGTGCCTACCTGTTCAGGTCTGCTTGCAATAGTTGAAATAGTTCTTTAAGTACGCCAAGGCACTAAGACAATTGATACAGACCTCCTCCAGTCTTATTTTCACAGTTTGACAATCCAGGGAACCTGGGACTAGATCAGAGAGGCTCTCTTCTGACATAGGCTTTGTTGGTGACACTTCCAGGCCTCAGTTTCCTATTTTTCCGTCTGCTGGTTGCCAGAAGGTCCGAAGGGAAAGAGTCTTGTCTGTTTAATACAGACTTAATGCATGACAATGCACAGCTTTAGTTTTCATGGCTTGGAGGTAAATAGCATCACTTGATAATTAACATCCCTTTGAAGGGATGAGGCTTCCTTGGCTACGCAGGAGTATACATGAGTTAGGTCATGTGATCAGAGCACATATTAGCCCAATGAGAGTTGAGCAGTACCTTGCAGATCATAATGGCTGTGCAAATGCAAACATTGCTGTGTGGATGTAGCTGCGTGGATGGAGTGGAATACTACGGCATTCTAAGACGGTATTGGGCAAAGGGAGCTCTAGAGGACCAGAATCAGCCTAGTTATCTGACAGTGAAATAAGGCTCAATTTTTGCAACTTGGGGGTGCTGTCCTTCAGGGTAGTAAGATGGGTACCGCTTTAAGCATGGGGTTGGAACTTCTCGAATCAGGCACACACACACACACACCCTTTTTGCAGCAGTTAGCACTCGAGCTTTGGTGCAAGTCAGGCCTTTACTGGGGTGAAGTTTGGAATTCCCTCTTCTTGGTTCAGTGCTGCTTCCACTGGAGCTACCCTGGGCTGTGGGTTCCCTTGCTGTGTGGCAGTGTCAGTGGAACCTTGTTCAGATCAAGACTTTGGTATGGTCACTGCACTCCCATTTGGGGGGTGACATTGTGGATCAGTGAGCTTGTGGCAGGCTTTTGCCTAGCTTTTGAAGAATGGAATTACAAAGTTTAAAGTTATTAATGAGGTTTTTCTTTCAGGTGCTGCTGGCCACGGGACAAGATGAAGAGTCACTGTCTGCGGCCACAGCATGGCCTTTGGGTCACCCAACGGGCCAGGAGGACACCCTGGCTGTGAAGGTCCTTTGTGCTAAGAGCCGAGACTGTCCTGGCAATAATAAGAGCATGGTGCCACAGTGTGCGGATAGTCTGGTTGGCTATTCTGCTTCACCATGGAGGACACGGCCTTGGTGCTGCAAGTGGAGTCTGACCTTGTGATGATAAGAGCAAGGTGGCCTGCAGATAAGCTTGCTGGCTATTCTGCTTTGGCATGAAGGACAAGGACATGGTGCTCAGAATGGAGGCTGACCTTGTAATGATAGGAGCAAGGTAGCCTGGAGTGCAGATAGTCTGGTCGGCTATTCTGCTTCACCATGAATGACAAAGACTTGGCGTTATGAGTTGGGGCTGACCTTGTGATGATAGGAGCAAGGTGGCCAGGTGTGCAGATAGTCTGGTAGGCTACTCTGCTTTGCCGTGAAGGGTAAGGCCCTGGTATTACATCTGGAGTCTAACTTTGTGATGATAAGAGCAAGGTGTCCCAGAGTGCAGATCCTCTGGACAACTATTCTGACTCATCATGAAGGGCAAGGCCTGGTGTTATAAGTGGAGCCTGGCCTTGCAAGGATGGGAGCAAGGTGGCCTGGTACTGCGGAGAGTGGGGTCTGTTATTCAGCTCTGCCATGTATGGCACAATGGAGGAGACCCCGCAAGGCATACAGCCACCCGCTAGATGAGGAAGGCCATGAAGGGTGGTGGAGTTATGGCACCCGTATAGTGCTGATGGGGTACACCTATCTGACAAGGGCAGCAGGTTCTTCTGTAGGACTTGCAGCAAGGGATCAGCTCAGCCTTGGCCTTTTTTGTGGGGAGCAAAGACCAAAGCAGAGGCTTGGTCTTGGCTGTGGCAGGTTGGTGCGGGCAAGAAACCGGAACCGGTGAGCACCTTACGGCATTTTCCCCATTAAGGAACAGGGGGTCATCAGGAACTGCCTTTGGATTTCTAAGGTCCAGGGTGGGGAACGGTGATCACCTCCTCTGGGAATCTCTTAGGGTATGCTCCTCTCTGCAAGTTTGAAGGCTTCAGGGGTAGGCGCTCCTAGGTGGCGACCAGTTTGCTGGGCTGCTGGTCACGAGCCAGACCAATGGCTCAAGACCAGAGCTGGGTGACCCGCCCGAGAAAAGGGCAAGGAGATTGGTCAATGGAGTGACACCTGCCTTGCCTGTTCCGTGCTCGCTTAGCTGGTCCCTTGCAGCAATGTTATGTTAAATAGTTAATAAAGTGGCCCTTGTTTACTTCCAAACTGTTGTCTGTCTCGTTATTCCGACTAGGGGGGCAAACCTCAAACAGTGAATTTGAGAAATGGGGATAGGATTGCTGGATGAGAATATTTACTGTTTCCACCTCAGATTCCATGATTTTAAATGCTTCTCCAAAGCTGCTATTAGATGGGCCCAGAGTAGGGTTGCCAACTCTAAACTGGGAAATTCTTGGAGATATGATGTTTAAGCCTAAGGACAGTGGAGTTTGAAGAGGGGAAGGAGCTTAGCAGGAGTGGAATGCCACAGAGTCCATCCTCCAATGCTGCCTTTTTTCCAGTGGAACTGATCTCTGTAGTCTGGAGATCTGCTGTCATTCTGGGAGATCTCTAGGCCCCGCCTGGAGGTTGGAAACCCTAGCCCACAGTAAGGAGAGATGGCATTTTCCCTCTCCAAGACCTATTTATAACTCTGGATGAGATACTTTAAGTCAAAGAATAAAGGTTAAAATACTGTCTCACCCAGAAATTGTTCCCCTCATCTTCAAAGCACCACCTGGTTCTGCTATATAATTTTTAAAATCAGAGATCCCCAACCTAATTTCTGTTTTGGCCCTCAACCACACTAGCCATGATAGAATCACACCTTTATTTTCCAGTGTCTTACATAGGCATTCCATTATCCCAGTGATGCATAATAAATACTGATTTTAGCTGAAATTCATTGTATTGCCTGCAAAAACAGGTTATGTTTGAAGATGACACCAATTTCATGTTGTTGACAATAATGCTTCACTGATTCCCAGAAGGGAATTCAAAGCCATTACTTGATTATGTAAAAAAGAAAATACTTTAAAAGTTACATTTCTGGTTAAAGGGAAGGGGTATTTATCTTTGTCTCTTGACTAGAATGAATGGTAAGTACAAAGTAATCGATACACATAAATCAAAGGAAAGATAAAAATGAGTCACCATGTATTCTCTAAATAACATCTGAAAAAAAGAAAGCAGAGAGCCAAAATAATACAATATACACCATAATGACAGAAGGAGTTTTAGGTGACAGCATGGATCCTGATGTATATGAGGAAAGACTCCTCACAGTTGCACATACAGATTTCATGCCATTTACACATGGTATATTACTATTTCCTAGTATAATTATATATAACAAAAATCACAGACATCACAATACCCATGGGGAGGTGTTATTTTCTATATGTAATTGCTTCCTACATAAGATTTTTTGCAGTGTATAAAGTTGTCCTCTGTCTTCAAATAATTGTGCTAATTGCACCGTAAAAGTGGATTCACATTATGAATGGATGCAAAAAAACAACCTGTCCAAACTATAGCAGGGCCTATGAGCATTCATAAATTTACAGTGTGTTTATAAATCAATGTGATCTGATGAACCAATTGTAGGTCTTAGTTGTTTACACTTATAATTGGCCATGCAGATGCTCGTATCATATATTACTTGATTTTGCATGGGTGGACATGGTTCTAATATTCTGTTTCAGTGTACAAGATGTCTAACTAACATCAGTATGAAGGAATGCTTTGTCAGTGATTGGGGAGAGGGGAAGAATTGCATGCTCCAAATCCTTTTTGAATAAAATGTGAAAGTCCTTAAATATTCTTGAGGTACAGGTGATGTTGAAATTCACTCAACAATAATTCTTATAAATGGATGTTTCTACAAACTTGGAAGACCTCCCAGGTTTGCAGAAAAATCTGAAATGAAAAAAAAAATGTGGCTGTTAACCCCCCCAAAAAACATTACTGTTGTCTGCACATGTTCAGACAATGGGCTTACCTCCTCTGTCCCGGAGTCACAACAGTGGTAGTTTCTTGGAGCCATTCTGCACCCAGCCCCAACAGCCTCTGCAAGCTGCTCTGGGCCCAGCCATGGCAGCATTAGTGTCCAGGAGCTGCTCTGCACCCAGTCACAGTGGAGATGATGTCTGTAGTGTATCCACAGAAAAACATGGACTCGGGGCAACCATGTGCTCGGACCGGTTCTGACTGGTCCGCCATGCGGTCAGGCAAAGGGCCTGAGCTTCGTTCCCTTAGACAATAGATTGTAGGCTCCTCGCATTCTTCCAATCAAGGAGCCCGGGGTAACTCAATTAACTGTAAATAACAAATCACGGGTGTTATGTGTGTTTGGGGTGTGGGTTCACTTGGAAATAAAAGCTGGCCTGCGAGCTGGCTTAGTTGTCTTGTTCCTGTTCTAATAAAGTATGTGAGAGCTGAAATCACTCGTCAGTCTCAGTACTTTTCACTGGCAATGAGGATGGGATGCCAACTCCCTCCATGAACAACGACCACGAAGAAGAGCATCGCATCGAGCCCCGCCACTCATCGCACCGCTCCCGAGCATCGCACCGCTGACCCCGAGAGCAGCCACGCACTGCTCACCGCACTCAGAGCTGCCAACGCTCCCAAGCTTCGCACCGAGCCAACCGCTCACCGCACCACTCCCGAGCCTTGCCGCTGACCCCGAGAGCAGCGCACCTCCCACCCGGCTTCGAAATTTGTATCCGGCCACTACAACTCACCTAACCGTGGTAAGATGGCCACGCCTCCAGTTCACCTCCAAGCCTTCGACATCTCCCAGCCTCAGAAATGGGACGCCTGGTTGGAGACCCTGGAGAACCATTTCAGTTACCATGATGTGGTGGACGCGGCAAAGAAGAAGGCCCTATTCCTCAGCGTCTGCGGCATAGACACCCTCCTTTTCCTGCGGGATCTCATCAACCCCAAGACCACCAAGGGAGAGTTTTATGCAGTGCTAGTGAAAGCTCTAACGGACAACTTCTCTCCCAAGCCCACCAAGTTCATGGAGTGGCTGGGGTTCTTCGCAAGGGTACAGGAGCCAGACGAGTCCACCACAGATTTTCTGGTGGGCCTTCGGCGAGCAGCCACGAGATGTGAGTTCCCAAGCCTCGCCGACACACTGATCAACCAGTTCCTTGTAGGCCTCCGCGAGCCCAAACTGTGGCGGAAACTGGCCAGCAACAATGGCCTCACCTTGGATAAGGCCATCCAGGAGGCCACGGCTTACGAAAAGGCCCACCAAGACCGGCTCAGCTCGGTGGTCCACCGTACACAAGCGACGCATGGGTCCAACGTATCGGATGACGAGGAGGTACTCCAGGTACACCACCGACCATCCCAGCAACCTCAGCAGACCTGAGAGGCCAAGTCCCAACCATCCGTAGCCTGCGTGAGCTGCAGCAATGCTCACGAGCGACGGACCTGTCGATTTCGCACCGCGATCTGCAGGGCGTGCAACAAAACGGGGCACATCAAGAAGGTCTGCTGCTCCAAAGGCCAACAGACAACCCTCACGGCGCACCTTGAAGCTGATGATCTGCACACCATTTCGGTCCACCACCAACAAACGGTATGTGACTTGCCCCCTAACAGCCCAGACAAAGTGCATGTGACTGTCCAGATTGAAGGGTCCCCCTGTGAAATGGAGATTAATTCAGGGTCTTCATTTTCAATCATATCGATGGAGACCCTCCATGCCGTATGCCCAAATGGGGGAGCCCAGTTGCACAAGCCACAAGGCCTGGTGTTGTGGGACTTTAATAAGAACCCTATGGCTGTCCAGGGCTAGAGCAAATTCAAGGTCCAATTCAAAGAGTTCTCGGGCACTCTGGACCTGTTGGTGGTGGAGGGACAGCTCTCCAGCTTATTGGGACTCTCGTGGTTCAAACCCCTGGGTCTCCAGATAACGGGGTTGAACCAGATCCGAACAGCAGACTGGGAAGCGGTGTGCCGGGAATTAAGGTGTTTGATGGAACTCTAGGAAAATACACCGGGGACCCCATTTCGCTGGATCTGGACCCGGTGGTACGGCCTATTCGGATAAAGGCTAGGGTTCCCCCCATTGCGATGCGAGTGAAAATTGAGGCAGAGCTCGATCACCTGGTGGTGCAAGGGGTGCTGGAACCGGTCGCATCTGCACGCTGGGAGACCCCCATAATAACACCCATCAAACCCAACAGGGACATGCGCATTTGTGCCGACTACAAGTGCACAATAAACAAGGCCTTGCAGGACCACGCGTACCCGGTCACAGTGGTAAGCCACGTCCTCGCTTCGCTGGCAGGGGCTAAGGTCTTTGGTAAGCTCGACCTGGCACAGGCTTACCAACAGCTGCCCATTGACGCCGCTGCAGCAGAGGCCCAGACAATTGCCATGCACAAGGGGGCCTTCCGGGTTAAGAGGCTTCAGTTCAGGATTTGTGTAGCTCCCAGGATTTTTCAATCTTTTATGGACTCTCTCCTAAAAGGCATCCCTGGAGTACAGCCCTTTCTAGACGATGTCATCATCATGGCGCCGGACACCTCCTCCTTCGTGGATCGCCTCCGTCAGGTCCTACAGAGATTCGACACCTCCGGGCTGAAAGTAAAGAAGGAGAAATGCCTCCTGGGTGTGCCCCACATTGAGTTCCTGGGGTTCGCTGTGGATGCGCAAGGGATCCACCCCACGGACGACAAGGTGAAAGCCATCACGCATGCCCCCCCTCCTCCAAGACTGAATTGCAGGCTTTCCTCAGCCTGCTCAATTTTTATCATGCATTCCTGCCCCTCAAGGTGGCTGTAGTGGAGCCGCTCCACTGCCTCCCCGACAAAGATGCGCCCTGGGCCTGGGGACCTAAGCACGTGGCGGCATTCCAAAGTGTCAAGGACTTGCTGGTCTCCAACGCAGTCCTTCACCACTTCTCGGAGTTGCTTCTGGTGGTCCTCACCTGCGACGCCTCCTCCTAGGGGGTCCGGGCGGTCCTGGACCACTGGTTGCCAGATGGCCAGGAGGTCCCAGTCGCGTACTACTCATGGACCTTGTCGTCAGCAGAGCGCAACTATGCACAAATCGATAAAGAGGCGCTGGCTATTGTGGCAGGGGTCCAGAAGTTTCATCACTACCTCTATGGCCGGCCCTTCGAAATCATCACAAACCACAAACCGCTGCTGGGACTCCTTGCTGCGGATCGCCAGACCCCGCAAATGGTATCCCCCCGGGTCCTGCGATGGTCCATTTTCCTGGTGGGGTACTCTTACTCCCTCACCCACAGACCTGGGAAGGCTCCTCGCATTCTTCCAATCAAGGAGCCCGGGGTAACTCAATTAACTGTAAATAACAAATCACGGGTGTTGTGTGTGTTTGGGATGTGGGTTCACTTGGAAATAAAAGCCGGCCTGCGAGCAGGCTCAGTTGTCTTGTTCCTGTTCTAATAAAGTATGTGAGAGCTGAAATCACTCATTAGTCTCAGTACTTTTCAACGTCCAGGAACCACTCTAGGCCCAGAGGCAGCTATGGAAACCTGGAGTCATGCCAGGCTTCATGACTGGGGGTGGGTGGGGTTGGAAGAGAGGTGTGCTGGGGGTCAGTGGGTAAGCGGGGATAGGATCTCCCACTGTAAGTCTCACAGGGCCACACTTGTCATTATATACTAGCAATGCCAGAGATGATAGCATTTTTTTAAAGGAGGAAAAATGGAATGTAGTATAGGCCAATATTTATTAGAAAATCTCAATTCCCATATTTTTTTTATGGGCGGGGGGCACTGGACACATGTGATAGTTGATTTTGACATGGTAGCAAAATTATTAGTTTATTTGCTCACACAGCATGGATTTTTATAAATTGCAGGCATATTTGGAAAGTTCACTCCAATTCACAGTAAACAAGGACAGTTTAATTGAGCATGGTAAACAAGCTATGTGCATGACATAGGTCTAGATGCAGTAGAAAAGAGTAAGAGTCCAGTAGCACCTTAAAGACAACAAAATTTGGGGCAGGGTATGAGCTTTCATGAGCCACTGCTCACTTCTTCAGACAGGTCTAGATGGATTGCCCTTAGTCGATTCCCTAAATCTTAATATTTGTAGTGTCAAGTGTTCCGTTCCATGTTCTTCTGATAATCCCTTCTTAATTTCTTTAAAGTTTCATTTCTATGTACACTGCTTTGATCCTTCTTTATCCTTATCAACAATTTCTGTCTATGTCATGGGTATTGATTGAAGGTAACTACCTAGAACAAAGTATTCATTCCTGAAAGATGCAGATTTTCTGTGATGCATAGAAAAGGAAGGGATGCAACTGAGTACTTTCATCTGGTAGATATGGACTGTACACCACAGAAAAAGAGGGACTGTAGAATGACCCTACCTTAATGTTTGCATAGAATTTTGATGGGTGGAATGGGCCTTCCTTTAAATTAAAGCAATTCTTACTTTTTTTTTCCTTTTTACAAAAGGTCATTCAGAGGATTATTTCTATTACTTGATAAAGAAAATAATGTGTAGATATCCATACATACTCAAACATATGCATTTCTCCTAAAATACTTCTTTAATAGACTTACTTCACAGTATCACTTTTAGGACTGTCTATATAGCACAATGGCTTTTACACCGAAACCATCCCAGTTACTCTATTATGTAATGAAGGCAGGGCAAGGGATGGAGAAGGAAGGAAGTAGAGACCAGAAAGGTGATGGGATTCCCCCTCCCCATGAATTGCTTACAAGTTCTCTGCTTATAATTCCTGTCACATATATCTTACCTCTCATACAAACAGAAACTCAAAAACTGGAATTGTACCTGAAAGAGGAAAGAAATCAAGGAAAATCCATGTTTGGAACTTAAGGAAAGAAAATTAACAAAATGGGTAATAATGATTGTTTCAGACCAAACACATGGGTAAGGAACGTTGACCTGTAGGTACCAGATAGTAAAACTAACACAGGTGTGCTGTTGTTTGTCACAACACTGGGTCTCTGTGTGAAGTTATGGTGGGGGAATTTAGTTAATGAACATTTGCTTAATAGGTGTGCAAGCTAGGGATCATACTCCAATTATACCAGAGTCAGAACCCTCCCAAAGTGGCACAGATGACAGACAGGAAATGTCTTTTTATAAAATGTGTTAATAAAATAACCCTAATACATTCAGCTAATGAATAAAATATCACACACGCACACCAGAGAGCAAGGAAAGAAAGAGTTGAAGAGATCAGTGACAAAAGAGGGAGAAGAGGTGAGGGGGGGAAGGGGTATAGCTATCTGTCCAGATGTGCAAATGCCCATGGAGAAGGAATTATGGCCCAAACAGAGTTTGAAGGTTGGTAGTTGGCATCCTGGGGCTGACACACACTCTGAGGCCATGTGCTTTGGAGGATATAGACAATGTGGACCAATGGGATGCCTTGAGGGGCTTGTCTCAGGTGAAGACAAAATATTACCTGGACCAATAAGGGGTCCCACGGGGTGTCACACCAGGAGGAGCAAAACCTAGGTTTGACCAATGATGTTCCAGAGGGGCAGAGTCTGGATTCACAATAGTGTTGATGAGACTACCCAAATGCTAAATGGCTCTACTGGAGCTGGCTGAATGGATCTGATGACCACTGATGTTCCTGCCAAGGCAGGTTGAATAGGTTTCCAGGTTTAGAAAAAAGGTGGGAAATAGGTCCCTGATAGATGTCAGGAAGGATTGTTAATAATTTGAATGTTTAATTGGTTTATCTCAATATCCTGTGGGAGGGAGCAGGAAGGACAGGTGTGGAAACAAAGGATTTCCACGTAGACATAGGTATCATACAAAAGGCCTATGTGAAGATCTGGAGACAGAAGGGCTTTTTGCCAGGTGGCCACTGAATAGCTTTTAGAAATGCAAATACTGTACCTGATAGAACGAGGCATTATTTCATATGCATACCTTGCTGGGTGGATGGGAGATTGGAAATTGTCTTGAAGGGCTACCTTCTGCAACTTGAAATTGAAACCCTTTTGCAGAACTGTGGCTAGCTCTGTGTTTCAGAACCAAGAATGTCCTCTTTGGTCTGACTTTTGGTGGACTCAGGTCAGGAGTGGGGTGCCCCTGCTGTTGGTGCTACCCTAGAGTAAGGCAGAGCTTCTGGGTAACACTGTGTCACTGGAGACAGGCTTGCTATACATAATATTTGCTATATGTCATATATTATGAACTGACCGAATTTACAAGTATTTGTGCTATCACTATTTAAAGTTCAATTCAGCAAAAGTGATCTACATTTTTCAGATCTTCAAACTGCAAAGGGTGGACTCCCTACAGGAACTTCTTTGTTACTTTTATTATAATTTATACTCGAAGACAAAACATTCTGACAAGAAAAAATATTTGTATATGTTCGTGTGTCCTTGCAATTTTAATATATTATAATAATTTACTAAGAATAGCCCTATGTCTTAATTAGAAAAAAGAAAAAACACACATCTTCTTACCTGCAACTGGCTTGGCTATGACAAAAAAACAGTTCAAATCCAATTTGTACCATTAAACTGGAATGTTTCCTGTTTTTCAGAAGTCTCTTTCTAGTCTCAGTAACTAGGTGATCATGCTGGCTTCAGAGTCTTCTTTTTCAGCTCCATTCAACTTGATCCCTCCCCCCCTCCAAGCCAGCTCATCAAGCAGAACATTTCATACAATCTGATTAGACAATGTTAACAAAGCATTTATGCAAACGGCTGCCATAAGCACAATGTTGCCTGCCATTTCAACCATTATTATTACTTTGTGAATAAGTAAAAAGGACCATTTTTATGTAAGTTACACATCAATTATTTGTTAAAGATGTTTTTAATATCTCCATATCTGCACTTTCTCTAAGCAATGGTTTAAAAGAGCAAGCTATATGCTAAAACTGTCACCATCAATAATGATATTCAAGGGACCAGAGAATGACTTCAGCCTTTTAAACAAAACAAAACTCTGTGAGCAATCCCAGGTATGTTAGCAATTACTTATCTACTTGTCCATCTGCCTTTTGTGTATGAATATTTTTCACAGTATGAATGTCTTAAGATCCACATAGATATTTGCTGCAGCAGATCACCAAATACCTCTTACTGAAAAGGGTGGGGGGAGTCTGATAACAGTTGATAATGGGGCTATTGCAATCTTAGCCACTCTCCAGCAACCACTGTGAACAATAGAAGAGTAGCAGATATCCACAGCAATTATTTCAGCCTTCCTGATAATAAATGGCAGGGCAATTTGGTCAATGCATTTGCTGACAATTTTGTTTTTACAATGTCCACTTGTAAGCTGAGGTTCAATGATGGACTCTAAGTTGTAACTAACAAAAAAGTACTTGGTATGAAACTTTTCATTTTAGTAATGCATATCTTTTTTAACAGAAGGCCCTTCTATCTCATCTATGGTCACATCCATCTTTTCCATCACCTACCATGCCTACAGGAACAAGTTTACTAGCTGGGAAACCAACTAACTCGATGCATTGCTCTTTGCAATTCCAGCTGTCCTGATTGTTTGAAAAGTGCAAGTGGGTATTTGCTCATGTTTAATCAGCCCTTTTGATAAATGAATCTCCTGCTTAGGGAGGCTAATTGAAAAGCTCTGTCTTTATGTCCTAAATCCCAGTAACTTCAATTGGTTGTTACACATATACTTATCCAGATGGCTCCCTGTTGTATCTGCCCACTGTTGTTTATTTTCAGCACAGTGGGTGGCACTGTTGTGGGAAAAATGGAAACCAAGGTGTTTTGGTCACCAATTTAGAACATGACATAGGGTCTGGTTGGCTTAGCTAGGAGCTAATCTTTGTTCTCATCAAATAAAACTCCTGGGGCAGTTTGCAGAGTTCTTTCCTCTGTTACTGAATGTTTGTAAGTACCAGAGGGTTTTTTCCCTTTCCCACTGTTCATCTGCTTCTTGTCAAACTTTATGGGAGTTCATGTGGTGGGTGTGGCTGAGTGTGGCCTGTTGAACAGCAGCCTACAAAACAAAACAAATGTTGACATGGTGTAGTGGTTAGGAGCAGTGGACTTTAAACTACAAAACTGGGTTTGATTCCGCACTCTTCCACATGCAGCCAGCTAAGTGACCTTGGGCCAGTCATAGTTCTCTCAGAATTCTCTCAGCCCCACCTACCTCAAGGTGCTTGTTGTAGGGAGAGGAAGGGAAGGCAATTGTAATCAACTTTGAGAAAATAAATGCAAGAAAGCAAAGTGGCTGCCTGATAAGGCTTTACAAATAATTGAGAAAAGAAGGAAAGTGAAAGGCAAAGGTGAAAAGGAAAGATTTACCCAACTGAATGCAGATTTCCAGAGAACAGCAAAGAGAGATAAGGAGGCCTTCCTGAATGAACAATGCAAAATAATAGAGGGAAACAATAGAATGAGAAGGACTAGAGATCTCTTCAAGAAAACTGGAGAAATCAAGGGAACATTCCGAGCAAAGCTGGCCATGATAAAGGACAAAAATGGTAGGGACCTAACAGAAGCAGAAGAGTTTATGAAGAGATGGCAAGAATACACAGAAGAACTATACAAGAAGGACCTCAATGTCCTTGACAATCATGATGGTGTGATCACTGACCTTGAGCCAGTCATCCTGGAATGCAAAGTCAAAAGGGCCTTAGAACCATTAGTAACAACAAGGCTAGTGGAGGTGATGGTATCCCAGCTGAGCTGGTGCTGTTAAAGTGCTGCACTCAATATGCCAGCAAATTTGGAAAATGCAACAGTGGCCACAGGATTGCCTCCCGCCAGGAGTTTTCCCCTGCGTGCACTAAAAGTTCATTTGCTAGTTTTGGCTTTGCATCATGCTATATCAATGTCTAACTGACCCCATGCAGCCATTCCTGACAATAGCAGTATTACTGTGGGCAACAACCTTGTATTCCAATAAAGCATATCTTTACCTGAAGAATGCCTGGACCTACTTGCTATTGAGCCTGACAGGAACGTTCAAACTATTGCACAATTGTACTCATTTCACATGCTTGCAAGGTCATGCTCAAGATCCTACAAGCTAGGCTTCAGCAGTACGTGGATAGAGAACTACCTGAAGTACGAGCTGGGTTTTGAAGAGGTAGAGAAATGAGAGATCAAATTGCCAACATTAGCTGGATTATGGAGAAAGACAAGGAGTACCAGAAAAATATCTACTTCTGCTTCATTGACTATGCTAAAGCCTTTGATCGTGTGGATCACAACAAACTGTGGCAAGTCCTTACAGAGATGGGAGTACCAGACCACCTCACATGTCTCCTGAGAAACCTATATAAGGGTCAAGAAGTGACAGAACCAGACAAGGATGTATATTGTCACCCTGCTTATTTATTTTTATGCAGAGTACATCATGCAAAACGCTGGCCTGGATGAATCACAAGCCAGAATTTAGATTGCTGGGAAAAACATCAACAACCTCAGATATGCAGACGATACCACTTTAATGGCAGAAAGTGAAGAAGACCTAAAGAGCTTCTTGCTGGGAGGGGGTGAAAGAGGAGAGCAAAAAGCTGGCTTGAAACTCAACATCAAAAAAATTAAGACCATGGTATCCAGCCCCATCACTCCTTGGTAAATAGAAGGGGAAGCCATGGAAGCAGTGACAGACTTCAGATTCCCAGGATCCAAGATCACTGCACACGGTAACTGCAGTCATGATATTAAAAGATGCCTGCTTCTTGGAAGGAAAGTGATGGCAAACCTAGACAGCATAATAAAAAGTAGAAACATCATCCTGCCAACAAAAATCCAGATGGTCAAAGCAATGGTATTCCTAGTAATAATGTATGGTTGTGAGAGTTGGATCATAAGGAAGGCTGAGTGCCAAAGAGTAGATGCTTTCAAATTATGGTGCTGGAGAAGACTCTTGAGGGTCCTTTGGACTGCAAAGAGATCAAATCAGTCAATCCTAAAAGAAATCAACCCTGACTGTTCCCTAGAAGGTCAGATACTGAAGCTGAAGCTCAAATACTTCGGCCATCAAATGAGAAGGGAGCACTCACTGGAGAAGACCCTGACGCTGGGAAAGATTGAAGGTAAAAGAAGAGGAGGATGACAAAGGATGAGATGATTAGACAGTGTTATGGATGCAATGAACATGAAATTGAGCAAACTCCAGAGGACAGCAGAAAACAGAAGGGCCTGGCATGATGTGGTCTATAGGGTCGCGAAGAGTCAGACTGGACTGTGCGACTGAACAACAACAACAAAAAAGTAGAGAAAAGCAGGGTATAAAAACCAACTCTTCTTTTTGCATATGGCCACAGAACTCATGAACAGGACTCATACAAGTATACTAGAGAGAGGCAAGGTAGAACATGAAGGGTCTGACTGAGGTTTAAGGAAGAAATATGCCTTTTCTTTTTTCTTTTAAATTGTTTTCAAGTTTTTTGAAGAAAAATTGAACAGTACAAACAGCAAATTCCGACAAGCAAAACTGATATAATTCACCAGTAATACACTATGTTATCTAAATATCCAGATTTATCTGTTTCTAATAAACTATGTAATTGAAATGTGTGCTCAGACTAATGAAAAGTGACTTAGAAGCAAAGCCATTCAATATAGTGTGGGTTGGAAGGTAAGAGATCGTTTTCCACCATGTATTGAATCAGAGGAAACCATGTTCTTACAAAATTGGAAGAAGAGCCTGCATCTCTACAAGGGCACCTATCAAAGTGGTAAGTTTAAAGGATTGTAGTTTTATATTAAAGATTGTTGATTTACTTGCCATCCATTGTTGAGTTGTTAGTTCTCTTTGAAGATTTTTATTCCATGCCAGTTTATTGGCCAAAGGTCTTTCCTTTTCAGTGTCCATCAGGTTTTATATAATACACAAAGCAGCCCCTTCTAACATTTGGTGAATTTTTCCATGATGTGTTCAAAGTTGGTTTTAGATCTAAAAAATATTCCCTGCCCTGCTGTCCAATCTATAAGGCTCTTGAGTTGATAGTACTAGAGCCATTAGATCCAGGAATTCATTTGGTCTTCAAAATAACTTTTAGGATGAAGTATTCCTCTCAGAGCCAGATCTTGTAACAGCCAGAAACCAGCAGACTTCCACATTGTAAAGGCCTTGTGTTCCATCCCTGGTGGGAACCATGGTTGATGGATGTACGCTGACAGGGGAGAAACCTTCGGGGCTAGGGCTCCCATTCACAGGTCATAAGAACATAAGAGAAGCCAATGTTGAATCAGGCCAATAGCCCATCTAGTCCAACACTGTCACTCAGTGGCGAAAAAAATACCAGGTGCCATCAGGTGGTCCAGCAGTGGGGCCAGGACACTAGAAGCCCTCCCACTGCTGCCCCCTCCAGCACCCAGATTCTCAGAGTCAAATCTAAAAATATATTTTGTTCTACCATTTTGGGACTGCACAATTTAGACATCCAGATGATTTCTTGAAGGGTTAACGACCTCGTATATGATTGTTTGATGTGCATCCAGTTTGTATGATGCTGTTGTTGCAACATCTTCACCACATTTTAAATGGTCACTGCGTGAAAGTAATGATGAAGTGATGGTAATCCAAGCCCGCCCAAAGAGGCAGGCTTGCTTAAATGACAGCAATCCACCCTGGATTTAGTCGAATTCCACAGAAAGTTGGACAATGTACCTTGCCATTTGTTGAGATCTTCTTCTGTGATGGTGATGGGTAGCGCCCAATAGAGATATAGAAAGCAAGGAAATAGAAAACTTTGGCTCAATTGTAGGCAATCAGCTAAAGAGAGCCTCTGTTTGTTCCAGTCTCGAATGCTCCCTTGGATATCCTTATGAAGCATGTCATAATTACAGTCCAGTAATTTTTGTAAGTTGAGAGGTACCTGGATTCCAAGTTGTCTCCATTCAGAAGTTTGTGACTGAAAGTGTGTTGTACCTCAGCCTTAACTGTGTTTGAGAGCATAATGGGAAAATTTTCAGATTTATTTGTATTAAGATGAAGTCCCGAGACATGCCCAGATTTGTCAATGGTGTCGGAGATAGCCGGTAAGGAATGTATAGGATCAGATATGTACAGAGTCATATCATCTGCATAGATTGTCATTTTATGCTCAGTGCCATCTATGTTTATTCCCTTAAAAGTGTTAGTCCTGCATAAAGCTTCCACCAGAGGTTTGATGGCCAAGGCAAAAATCAGTGTGAAAATGGGCATCTCCATAATAGATGTATGCAATAAAATAGAGGTATCCATCGTCCATTGTCTGTCTGTTTCTTCTTCTGTGAAATCTTGTATTTGGCAATCCAGCCAAGCATGATCTGATGAGTGCCTTGGACCAATGGTGGCTTATTGAAGATGTGGTAGTAATGATGAAGAGATCAAAATATAGTCAATTTGAATAAAAATGTTGTGTCTGGCTGAAAAGTATGAATAATCCCATTCCATAGGGTGTCGAGCTCTCCAGGTGTCAAGGAGGTCAAACGAATTGAGTAATTTAGCTAATCTGGTACTACACTGCTTCTGTCGTTTGTTTCCTGGGTTTGGTGTGGAAGTGGTCTAAAGTGTTGTCAGCAATGAAATTAAGATCTCCACCAATAACGAGACTCCCCTCCTGGAAGTTTAGAGAGAACATTATGTAGGAAGGAGATCTGGTCATCGTTTGGGGTGTAAATGGAGGCAAAAGCTCCTTCTATGGAGCCTTTTAGAAAAATGAAGCAGCCCATGGGATCAACCAGCTTCTCCTTCAATATGAAATTGACTTTTCGTGAAAATTATAGCCATGCCTCTTGACTTTGAGGATCCTGGGGCCATATATTGCTGGGGAAACAATGAAGAATTCAGAATTGGATGAGTGGCAGAGCATAGATGCGAGAGACCTGAAGGAGAATGTTAGGAATGGCTGGAAAAGACTTAAAGCTGGCTGGAAAAACCTTAAAGCTGGAAAAGACTTAAACTGGACATTTGGTATTTTTAAAATTATCCTGCATACCTCTTAACCCCACCATCACAAAAGGTAAATTCTAGGGAAGAGAGAAGTTTTCCCTCTTTCTTTCTTTCTTTCTTTCTTTCTTTCTTTCTTTCTTTCTTTCTTTCTTTCTTTCTTTCTTTCTTTCTTTCTTTCTTTCTTTCTTTCTTTCTTTCTTTCTTTCTTTCTTTCTTTCTTTCTTTCTCAATGACTACCCACAAGTAAGGGTAAAAATTTCCTTTTGTGAAACTGTTATTGTGGTCTGTATTCATTCCCAAAGAAGATTAACTTGGCCCTTACCTAAGATTCAAAGAAGATCCTGTCTGAATCTGAATTATTTGAACAAAGGAGATTTCAAAGGCTTCTCTAGATTCAAGGTATTTTGTTCAGGAAAAACTTAAGGTTCTAATCTGAAGAAGAATCTTTGCAAAATTGCTAATGGGGAATCTAGGTTAGTCAGGCTTATCTCTAATTTATGTGCTGAGAATGGCAGTGGTAAAATACATCTTATGTATTGGAGGATGAGGTAAAGTCCTCAAAAGCTTCAGTCATGAACAAAGTGATTAAATTCTGCACACACCATGGTATGTTCCTGTAGGGATAGTTGGGTCCAGTTGTCTTGCCTTATTATACTGTTCATTTTGTAACCGTTTTAAGTTCATATTACTTCTCTTGGTGAAAACATAAGTCTGCCATCTGGGTTCACTGAAGAGACAGGGGAGGAAGAAGATCGGTGAAATCTTAATCAGAAGTTTAATTGAATTCAATGGGCTAAGAAGGGTGTAACTCTACATAGGATAGCACTGTGTAGCAGTTGGGATGTTACTAAGTTTTGTGAATGCACAACTGACATGAGTCCTCTTTGCTCAGAATGAAATTTCCACTATTTTTCCCCCTGACTATATGAGATTCAGCAGAATTATTGTTGGAATAGGCAATGTCTGGTGTACAAAGAAGAGAAGAAGATCCTGTGGGAGGCAGCAAGAAGACAATTAGATAGGATAGTGAGGTCAGCACCTTCTCTACTGTTGAGTATCATTCCTTATCTGTGTCCCTACTGTTACTCTTAGGACAATATCTTGCTTCTCAGAAGTTCCACACTTAGTTTTACTTTCTCTCAGCTAGTGATGTAGTTAGGAGATTTCACTATCAAGTATATTAGTTCCTGTAATAAAGTTTTATCTACACTTTAATCAGGTTGTGTACCTTTGCTGTGTTACTTATTCTGTCAACAATTATTACCTTTAAAATGGATGCCTGTTTTGTGTCAGTTGTCTCTAGATGATGAATAATGTAAAAGTGGCATAAAAATGACTTTTAAAAAGCAGTCAATAGTCTGGGAATGACAGCACCAAAATGGGTGAAATGAACAGTCTCAGAATGAGAATATACAAGAGCAACAACTAAATGGGGATATGCTTACACTCTTAAAAGTAGTAGTAGTAGTAGTAGTAGTAGTAGTAGTAATAGTTGTTAGATATTACTGCAGTTTTAATCTGGTTAAATTAGATTAGGGAGCTTGAGAAAATGAATCAAGTTATTGTATAGGCTTAAAAGAGTTCAAAGGGTTTTTAAAATCATTCATTGTGTGGTTTCAAGTTTAATGATTTCTGACTTCCAGTTTTATATTTGTCATGTAAATTGCATTTCCATTTTCATACAATTGGGTTTAATCCATCCTGCTCCTATTTATGCAAGGAACAGTTTTATGTTCTAAACTGTCAAGCCTGGCCTCAGGGGGGTTCGTGCCTGCCTGGGTGATACTTCCATTCTATAGGACATAATGATTGATTGCATTGAGTTATAATAACAGCATAGACTCTACTGACCCAGTCATTTGTGAAGTGCTTTCAGAAAAACTATGGCTTGTTTGAAAGCCCAGGTTTTTTGTCTGGCTTTCTTCTGCCACTTCTGGTAACAGGAATAGTGTTGTTTTCATTCTTTCAATTGCACAGTCTTGTATTATGGGATGTTTCATTTTGCTTCGTTTCCCACTTTATCGCCAAACTGATGACAACTATCCCAACAGTGAATTGCTCTATGTAACATACAAACTGCCTTCCAGAATTCACTATGACACATGTGCCCAGGCATCCCCAAATAAGGACATAGGCAACACTGTGGATTTAACTAGTTTATTTAAATGGCTGATCTACGTCACAATTCATTAAAACATGCTAGCATATTTTAAAGGTGTGCTGTGTTAGGCAGCCTAACCATGGCTGCCTTTGTTGGGCACCCTGACTTCAAACTCAGCCAGTGTCTTGTGGCCCAGGGCATAGAGGGAAGTGCAGGTGAGAAATGTCTCAACAGACCAAGTTAAATTCTTGAAATGGAAAAAGGCGACAGCTTTATTGATTACACAGCAGGAGCATTGGTGTAGTATGGGGATGGATCCTGCACTGGGTGACCTGCCTGCCATTCAATGAGCCCCATACCCCAGCCTGCCTGCTGGGGGTGAACCTGAGAAGTGGCAACTCAAGGGAACCATGTGGCTGCCAACTACTCCATGGATCCCCTATCACCTGGTGGTGTGATCCCCATCAACATCCACCGAGCTGGGCATGCCATTGAATTGGCAGCAACTCAAAGACCACTTAGGAGATCCCCATAATGCAGAATGCGGGCATGCTGGCACTGCCTCCCAAAGCAAAAGGATCAGTCCCAATGCCAAAACTGCCATAAGAGCAGGGGATGAAGTGATCATCCTCCCTGCTCCCCCCAATGTTCCTACGCATATAGCCAACAAAGCAAGCCATCCAGTATACCATACAGCCAAAGATGTTCACATAACTCTGATAAGTGCACCCTATCTGCCCTGTAGAGGGCTGTCTGTCTGTAAATAATATCAGGATGGTAAATGATACAACAGCCTAAGGATTCAACAACCTTCACCACTGCCTTGCAAGTCTTTCACCTGGCCAGATCCACCCTGGTTGGTGAAGTGGCCTCATGCCACTCAGCCTTTCAAGGAGCCAGACCAGATCAAGCAAGTGTTAGGAAGCCATGAGTGTAGAGTTTCCAAGTCCACAGCAATAAAACATGCCAATATCACTCTTTTTTGCACCAGGAGGTAATTTCTCCCTTAGCTGGATAAACAATCCAAAGGAATAACACACAGTTCCAAAACAGTCAGGTATGAAAACAATATATACAGATGTGTGCTAGATGCCCACAGAACAATACGACAACAAATGAGGCATAACATATTTAGTGTCCACTATGTGAATTTCTATCAAACTGTGTATTTTTTCTGTGATGGAATATGTTGTTAGTCTTTATTACCAGACGCTAAATGCCTTTAATATAGTCTCATTTGTTGTTGTATTGTTCTGTGGGCATCTAGCACATGTCTGTATACATTGTTTTTACACCCCCTAGCTGCGTCAGGGAGTCCAAGACAAGAAACTTGATGAGAAACCAATGAAAAAAAAGATGGTCAATGCATTCCATGGTGTCCAAACCAAGTGATCCATAGCTATTTGTTGAGACCTAAGGTATCTCCCTATCCTGTTGATGAGGCATACTTTCCTTTCCACTAAAGAGGCTGAAAGACAAAAAACATTAGCAACCTGCCAGACCAGAAGTATGTAAGACTCGTAGACTGAAGATCATCATCAGACAATGGCATGAATCCACTCTGCAGGGTGACCCAACTCTGAGGCCACCATGGCAGATCCAATGCAAAAAGACTGCACACCAAAATCAGAGGGAGAAAGACCCAGGACCCTAATGCCAGTGCACACGATGCTAACAAACTGAAACCTTGAGAGACAAGACTCATCAACATGCACAAAAGACTATTGGGTCTGAGTCTGAGATAGTCCAACATAAAATGGACCAGGCAGGGCTGATCCTGTAGGGCTGAATGTAGGAGGATTTGTGAGCTCCACCCAAGCTGGTCAGTCTTAGACCATCAGAGACATACCTGCATCTCGTCACCCTGAATGGAGACATCCTGGAGAGCTAGAGCCCTCCCAGAACAGTCCTTGTGTGAAGCCACAAGTAGTGCATTGCTATGGAATGCTCCAAAGAAGGCCAGTGAAAAAAGATGCCCCCCAAAAGGTGGCCTGGAGCAGACCAACAGGTCTAAGGGAGCTGATGGATTAGTCCCTACAAAATGTGAATAGTGATGGGTTTTCAAGGGTCTTGCTTGAGAAGAGAGCCCCTTTTCCATCCCTCAGTGGCTCACATGGCCAAGAAGGAGTTGCAGGGACTAGGTGAGCTGAAAGCCTTGCTGAAAAAGGAAATGGCCACCAGGCAAATCCCCATGGTCCTGGTGGAAAGCCCCCACTCCTTCAAGTGCACTAAATAGCACAAAACCATAGCCTCTGAGACTGGCTAAGACTCCACAGAGCTCAGTGCAACTGCAAAGGATAAAAACTCAAAAGCTGCATGAGAATAGGGCCATCAGGTAGAAAGGATGATAGACCCCAAGAGTCTCTGGGCAAACAGGCGCTGAGCGTCCATAGTTTCTGTGGAAAGTGTTTCAGGTGTTGGTTTGCCACAGAGACCAACCTGCGGAACCACTCTTCCTGAAATCGAGACAATGCATCCACAATGTCATTACTAGCTGCAATGTAACATTCTGAGAGAGAGGTGTTAGACTCAAGGCAGATTAGTATGAACTTGCAAACTAGATGCATGACCCTCTCAGACAATGACTTGCTTGTTGCACCAAAAGAGAATTTGCCTGTTACGAAAGATGTCCCTTCACATGACAACTGCCGCCAAAATGGGGGGGGGTTTAAAGAGGGTGAAATCCCTTAAGATGTTGGTACCAACCCACTGCAATGGCAAAAGTCTGGCACACTAGCACCCTGCAAAATACATGCCAAAATCAAGGCTTCCTGCAGTATCTATGAATCTGAAGAGAGCTGCCCAGTTCAAACAATGTTTGTCAGAAGGAAATCCCATTAAAGTCCCTGAGAAAGCTGGTCCATACCCCCAAGTACTCCCTGATGCCGTGCTTGATATGGTGATGGTGATGAAGGACCAGGACCCCTGAAATGGCTCAGGCAAGATAGGCACAAAATACACACACCAAGAACACATCCTGTGGATGCTCCAAAAAACAGCACTCCAGTTTAGAAGCAAAGGCACAAAAAATATTATTTGCGGAAGCAGCCAAGGTAATTTACGTAAGGAGCGTATATTGATACAATAGTGTGTACCGCCACAAGCAGTTCTCCTCCATTCCTTGAATGTACTAGTCATATATTTCCTGAGCAGTGCATTGCCAAAATTGGCCACAATCAAGCACAGAGTTAAGTGTGCTTAAACACTGGAATAAATGGCCTTAAGTGCACTTAACTCCAAGCTGGATAGTAGCAATTAAGTGTAAAGACACTAAGAAGTTACACACACAAAGTAACATGAATAAGAATTTTAAAGTCAAAAATTTACTGTAAGTCCTTCAGACAGTTCAACATAGTTCAGCACACAGTGATGCTGGAGAGCTGTTTTGAGCAAATAAACTCTGAGATTAATCTACAGGTATATATGAGTTGATCAGAATCCACATGAAACAATTTAACAAGGATGTCTTTTCTTGCTTGCTGTTGTACACATAAGAGATGTTTAATCTTACTTTATGTGGTGAACTAAAAAACAACAACAACCCTCTATAAAATTTCTGCTACAGCAAACAAAAAAAGTAATAATTATATGACTTAGGTGAAGAAGTTAATGGCTTCTCTTCAGCTCACTGCAGGGAGAGATTTTGTATTGTCTGCCTTATGCTAGAGCCTCATTTCAAAAACTAGAATTCCAAACACAATGGAAGGCATAGGTTTGCTTGGGTTAGAGCAACATCTAATGCTAGTTTAAATGAGACAGGCATGTAATGCTATTACAAAACAAAAAGAAACTATAACCTTTGTTTTCTATTTGTGGGCTTTCCAGGGGGATCAAATGGCCATCATGAGAAACACAATGCTGGAGTGGGTGCTCCTTCCTTCCTTCCTTCCTTCCTTCGAGTTGCCAGGGTCAGAATCCCAAAGTACACTTCACTAATTTGCCTAGCCTTAATACCTATTTTAAAGAATGTTCATATCCCACTGTACACTTGTTCAAAAACTGTCTTTGTTTTCAGACTACATTGACATTTTTAATCCTTACATGCTTAGGTGTTACAGAAAATTTATACTGAATTATTATATTGAAATTCTCACTTGCATTCCATTAGTCTTTTAATTTTGTTGGACATAATCCAGCCAATATTAACAAATGTTAAGCCTCATTGATTTCATTTGGAGAAAATCAAGCTTGAGCTTAATTGTTCCCTTTGAAATCAAGAGGGTTTATACATGTTTAACTGTGGCTTATATGTGTGAATACTTTTCAGAATACAAAACTAATGATTCCAAATTTTAAGGATAATATGATGTGTTGTTATTCATCAAACTCGTGACATCTTGACTTTATATTATGTTCTAAATCAACAAATTATGATTAATTTACTTCTTTTCCTTCTTGAAGCACAGATCAAGAAAAAAACAGTAAGTTAAATTTACTTTTGAATTTAATCCAGAGTTTCAGAACAATATTTATTTATATGATTCTTGTAAAGTGAAGGCATCAGGAGATGGGGAAATATGACTCTAAATTAAACAATAAACATAATAGAAGTAGGCTTCCATTACTGACTTATGAAAGAAGTATGGTGTAGAATTTCAGAGCTGGTGTGGTGTATAAGGGGGATTGATCAACATGCATTGGAGTATGCATTGGTACTCCAGCTCTCTGCATGTATTTATTCATGTATTTCTTTAAAATACACTATTTTTATTTTTATATGCCAATTGACATACCAAAATAGGGAACATATCAACATTATTTAAGATGATTACTCCTAAGCAGCCCAGACTGGAGGTTATTAAATAGTTGGGGCTAGTTCCTGAAGCATTGAAGATAATGGTTATGGGGCCATGTACTCATGGTTCCTCATAGCACACTGACTCTTTATTGGTCAAATTTGACAAATAGAACTTAGTTTCAATCCCTGCTTAGCCATGAAGCATACTGGATGATCTTGATCCCGTTCGTGGTTACCTACCTCTCAGTAATCTTTTGCGAATAAAATAAAATATGTGGAGAACGCGATATGCTGACCTGAGCAACTTGGAAGGCAAATAAAAATATATAGCAAATTCAGCAAATTTCATATAAATTCATCTGCAGCCTCAGGTAGAATCTGGCTTCTGTAGAAGAATCCAGGGGCCCACCTGTACAGTTTACAACAGTGACTGGTAAAACTGAGATTTCTGATGTTGACCTTGAAACTCCAGGACATACATGGAACTTTTCTACCCTTGTCACACTATCATAACATGTAATGTTTGTCTCTCACCTTCATCTAGAAGGTCCCTCACACAATCATCAAAACACAAAACACATACTACTCCTTTAGTTCTATTGCAGTAAATAAAAGTTTAAAGGACGTACATGAATATATTTGTGTTACTTTGTTTAGATTCTTAATTTCTTCCAAAAGAAAACAGTCCTATATTTTAGCAAACCATCTGTTCAATGTGATAAAACTGATTTTTCTTCCTTCTGTGTATGTTTAAGGATGTTTTTTTCTTGAAAAATAAAATTTTGATGTTCTTTAAATCTAAAGAGCTACAATTCTTTACTTGTATATAGTCTCAAATCTGTTTGAAAACTACAGCTAAAGGCAAAAAAACTTGACAAACAAGAAACTGCTCCTTTAGTTACTAAAGGAGCCAGTAATGGGGAGACTCAGATTTCAATTTCTGCTCTGTCATGCAACTCACTAGATGACCTTGAATCAGTCATTCTTTCTTAGACTAGCATCTCACAGAGTTGTGGTGAAAACAAAATGGAGAGGGAGGACAGCACCCTGAAATTCTTTGAAGAAGAGTGGGATAAACATTTAAATGGTGTAATGAAAATTCTTTGTTTAAATCTAAATATAACTTTCAATTCTCCCCTATATGTGAAGAAACATCAAAGCTCAAATTAGGAGACAAACCACTACAAGATCTTACTTATCTTCTGCAGTTTGTATATATTCAACACATATGTTGCTTTGTCTTGATTTGGCTAATCTCTGCAACACATGGGCTCAGACTCAGGCACAAGGACTTTTGTCTGGGGGCTCACCCCTAGATTTTCACCAACTCAGGGATTTTCATCCACAGGGTGTGTCTTACTTGTCTCCACCCTCTATCAGCACCCTAAAATGCCCCCATACATCCTATTACCAGTGGAGACGGAACCCTCAGGAACAGGATTAGGGGGATGTATCACAGGAGGATAGTGCGGGGGACAAAGAAGTTGTGTTCTTTGGGAAGAAATTCCCACAGTTCCAATGGGGGGAAAAAAATCAGTGGGCTGATGCCGAGTAGTCTTATCATCTTGGAAGCATCACTTCTTTAGGGAAAGTTTTCAGACATAATTAGTGTGTTGTATCAAGTAGCTAAGGCTGCAATCCTAAAGACATATTTCTGGGAATAAAGCCTACTGAACAAAATGGGATTTACCTCTGCCTAAACCTACCTAGGATTGTTCCCTAAACTAGATTTAGACCTGTACAGAATTGCAAGCTACTCACTGATTCTGAGAAGGTAAAGACAATTCAATTTTCCTGCTCTTCTACACCACATCTTTGGGCTGGTGATCAGTTCCGTAATTACTCATAGGCAAAGCAGACTCTCTTACAATTCTGTTTGAGCCCTATTTCTCAGTTAGCAAAAGCATTTTTTTTACACAATGAGGTGTTATTATACACTTAAGTAGAATTTTTTTAGAGGATTTTTTATTACTCATATCATATTATTTATAACTTGCCTATTCTAGATATCAGCACCACAAAAAACCCTCATGTCTCCCCCCTTTCCTTGTTGCACATTAGTAGGCTAGCAAATTTGCTTAATCATGTTTTTATCTGAGCTAAGAGAAACTGTGCCAGGCTGTTAGACATGGAAGACTGCTTAATATCAGTTTTGTCCCCAGCTGGGGTCTCTAAAGACCTGGTTGCCAGGAAACACAGTGCCAAAGGTACCTCAACAGGCACTAACTAGGTATTGGTCATATTCAGTAGAACTCTCCAGATCTTTAATTGCTCCAAGAAGTAAGTAATCATCTGTTTATCTATTGCCATCTAAGCAAGAGTTGCTTGGTGCCCCTCCCCACTACCTTCTTTCAGCTACATCAAGCATTTCTACTGCTCTATTGAGCATATTTAGAACTGATTTCATTCTCTCTATTGTCCTGCACTAATTTATACAGTACATCCAATTAACATACACCCTATTAAAATTCTTCAAACTAAAACTCTTGCACTTTCTTTGAACTCTATTTGATATTCCAAGCTCATATTTTTTTTAAAAAAAATGCATGAGCTCAGATGAATCCTTCCCCCTTGACCAAATGCCATTTCCTGCAGACATTTGAATACTGTATATGGGAACCATCCACAGATTTTTTTTGACAGCTTGAGTACATTTCCAGATGGTGTGTAATCATCATTCCTTTTAAAATCTGTTTTTATAATGGTGATAATTAAGAATTATTTTCTAGGACTGAATAGACGATACATGCAAATTGCTAATTGGTCAAGAAAGTGGTTGGCAACAAAGGTGTTAGCTCAAATCTATTTTGGTAGTGCAGGAAAGGAGCATTGTGGTAGCTGAGCTGCAAGAGAATCCTACTAATTAGTCATTTTGAGGGCCAAAACATTCTGCTTTAGATGCATGAGAAAAACAATTATTTTGTTTGTTAAATCAATCAACTGTTAAAATTCAAAACATGCAAAATATTCTTTTCAATAGTAATTTGACACTCAGGTATGCAGTATGCTAGCCTCTGCTCAAAAGACATCTCAGAATACCAAAGTTCTATAGTCCGTACTTTTTGAAATGCAATGCATTCTCAATCAATTGACATGAGCAATGAGTGAAGCACTAGCATTTTTGCCAGACTTTTGAAGTATTGATGCCAAACTTCAGATTAATTCTAAAAGACTCATAGCTATAGCTGACAGAGCTGTCATTAAACATTACATTTAATTGTGCAACATTGTTCCCATCTACTTAATCAATTAACGTGGTTCACTTGGTATGCAAAGAGCTGCAATTAAAAAAAAACATAGTTATTATCATCTTCATCAAAGTTTGAGCTTTGCAAGTATTGTTACATGGTATTCATTAGCAACTGAAAAAGTGACCTGTTTTGTTTAGCTGGAAGAATGACCAGAATTGGTAACTGAAATAGTAAAGAGATTGCCAGTATGACACACTGGATAGTTTTGCTGGGCTTGGATGTGGGAAACCCATTGTAATATTAGTTGTTAGAGTGTTGGCCTACAAAACAGAAAACCCAGTTTCAAATCCCCCTCAGCCAGGAACTTTGTTAGGTGACCTTGGGACCAGTTTTTATCTCTCTCTCTCAACCTAACTTACCTCACAGGGTTTTGGGAGGATAAAATGAAGGGGGGAAACCAGGTATTTTGCCTTGAGTTTTCAGAAGAAAGATGGAATAAAAACTGTGACTAAAACACAAATTCTAGTAGCAAAGCTGTCTGTCTAACTTGGACAAATGATCATGTGCTACCTCATACAGCTGTTATACATCTTAAATACCACTCTGAGTTCCTCAGCAGAAGAATAGGATACAAATGTTTTGTATATGTAAATAGTTAAATATATAGCAAAAATGTCAAAAGTTCTGATAGTGTTGTATTTATTTTAAAGAAAGAGCTATGCAGCTCCTGCTTTAAAATTCACTTTTGTTTTCTCTAAAATTCCATTCCAAAAGGTCCATGCATATATAGCTGCTAAACTTTTCCAAGTATCATGGAATCAAATTGACTTGATTGCATAGACTGATAATGAATCGAGTGTCTAACATTAATATATTCATTATTCTATCACATTCTTCACCATACATTAATATTAATATTTTAAATGTATGATTAAAGCAATGGGCAAATAGTAAGTGATAAGAGCAATTATAAACAAAAATTTTCTTCTGGTATAAAAACAAACATACTGACCTTTACTTGTAATTATTTGGTTATTTTGAGTCTTTAAAAAACTTTGAGAATCTCTCATACTATTCTGTACATCCAAATGTTGTCCTGGTAACATCAAGATTAGATTACTGCAATGCCCTCTACATGGGACAAATCTACAGGATTGTCTGGAATCGACAGTTGGTACAGAAAGCTGCAGGCATCATTCCAGTCTTGTTCCATCTACACTGGCTCCCATTTTGCTTTCAGACTCTGGCTGTGGTCACACACACTAAATAATTCACTTTCAATCCACTTTCAGTGCACTTTCCAACTGGATTTTACAGTGCAAACTGGCAAAATCCAGTGGAAAGTTCATTGAAAGTTGATTATTTAGTGTGTGTGACTGCAGCCATAGTTCAAGGAACTGGTATTGACCTTAAAACCCCATATGGCTTGGGGCCAACATACCTTAAGGACCACCACCTCCCATATGAACCTACCCACTCACTCTGGTCATTCTCAGAGGCCCTGCTTTTGTTTTCCCCACCATCTGAAGCAAGACAAGTGGCAAGCCAAGAAAGGGCCTTCTCCATCATGTTGACAAAAGTTTGGAACTCCATCCCAAGAGATATTTATTTATTTATTGGATTTCTACCCTGCCCTCCCAGCCAGAGCTGGCTCAGAGCAGCTAACATAAAAACATATAAATCACATACAATAAATAATTTCCCCAAATTAAGCAAATAGCAGATGGAAGTGAAGGAGAGTAGAGTAGAGTGAATTTACCAAGCTCTGGCAGCTGGAGTGTATCAGTGTTGAGAGGGTGAATAACAGCTCCGAGGGTGGGACACACAGCAGCTCCTGCAGCTGAGAGAAGCAGCCCCTTTGCTCCTCGGTAGTCGGCCTTCTTTGGCTTTCTCAGCCCTTTTCCACCGAACTCTGGTGACTGCTGTCATTGGGTTTGCCATGGGGGCTAGCTCATTGCGGGGGCCTGCTATTTGGTCACAGTTGTTGCTGCTGCCCACCGCTCAGTGTTTCCAGCTAACCTAACTGTTGTCCTGACATGTGGCCAGAGCGAGAACTGGGCCACTGGTTGTTGTTGCTGGCTGCTTTGCATGATTGGGTTGGGGGGCTGGGCTGGTGTTTGTCTCTGTCACTGCCTCACTGTTGCTTGTGGCCAACACTGGATGCCAACACCCTTGTTGGATTTTGCCAGAGTTCATTGGGCTTGTGCCCTCCATCAGTTTTCATCGGGTCTTGGCTGGTTCCTGTGTGGGTGTGTGTGCACTGAGGTGGAACTGTTGGTGAGGTCGTCACTTTCCATTTCTGCAGGATACCACCAGAGTGTGAGTAGCTCCAGCTGTAGAGCTCCGAAGCAAAGATGGCCCCCTTTGGATTCAGTTGGGCCATTGAACAGAGACCAGAACTGTGTGTGTCAAGCCTTGTGTTTTGTGGGACGTTGGCAGCTCTGGCTGGCTTGGACTGGCCTGAACAAGGGCTGCCGACAGATGACTTTGAACTAGGAAATGAAAACCTATGGCCTGGTGCAGAGCTGAGATCCTCCCTAAGGAGGAGTTGTGAAGGCCTATGGCCTTCCCGTTCTGAATCTGCCATCCTGCGTTTGTGCTAGGGAAGGACAAGAAGGGGATTAATTTCCTGCTAAAATAGGGCAGTGGCTCCTTAGTGCACATGCTGGAATTATAGTTAGGATTAGGATTAGATTACAGCAGCAGTATTGTTGGTATAACAGACCAGTGTTAGTGTCAGAAAAAAGTCTATTTGATGATTCTCACTGAGTCCATTGTTATGTGTTCCCTATTCCGCTTTGCGCTTGTGTAGGTATGCAGGCAGTAACGTGGGAGCTTCTTCCCTGCCGCTTTTCCTTATCACGGTGGCCTTGAATGTAGGCTTTGGGCTATTCTTGTGTTGATGAGAATTTTCCAGTCCTGTGAAGGTGAAGGGAGGGGGAGAGTCATCTCCCGCTCATGAAGTAATTCTCCCGCCAGGAGTTTCCTGCGCGCGCGCTTACAGTTCATTTGCTAGTCGCACTTATGCATCATACTATAACTCTGCTTGCATTGCTCTTGCCCCCCATTCCTGACAATGACCTTCTACTGTGGGTTTTAGCACTGTAATCCCATAAAGCCTTTCTTTTGATCAAGAATGCTTGGACCTACTTGCTTTTGAACCTGACAGAAATTGTCAGGAATCATCATCATTTCACCACCTACAGCACCTGCCTTCCACAACGATGAGCGGGGCTGGGGGGGGGACACCGGTGACGGTCCCAGTGACTACCACACTGGTCACCACAGTTCCGGTCACCACCGTGGCAATTCCAGTGACCACCACTCCGGTTACGACCGTTCCGGCTACCGTTGCTCCAGTGACTACGACTCTGGTAACCACAGCTTTGATCCTGTACTCTACGGCTGGTCCAGCCACCCTTTCTTTGACCAGTACAGTGGGAGCATCGTACACTCTCCCGATCTACAGCCACGCGGGGCCGACCCAGAGTCATGGAGGAGCGATACCTCGAACCTACTTTCTTGGTGCCCCAACTCCATGGGACAAGGGGGTTACCTATCGGAGGTCGCGTGATTGGACTAAGAATCTTTTGGACACTACCCAGACTACCTGGTCCTTACCGGGGAGACAGAGCCGGGATAGTTTACTGGATCCACGGGGAAGTTTCGGGCTTCCCCAGGGACAGATGTGCTGTGGATCTCCCAGGTCGGGGTCCAGCCCGGATGCTGATGCCCGCATGGACTCTATCCAAGATGATACCCGACGTTTAATGCAGGACATGGGCAAGCTGATGCAGTCCCTACTGCAGATGATGGACCAAGCAATTCGAGCCCACCCACTGACTCAACCGAGACCGGCTCCAGCCCCCGCACCACCAGCATTGCCCATGCCACCCCTCCCTGGCCAGCCAGTCCCAGGGCAGCCAGGACCAGCAGCACCCGTGCCAGGCCAGCCAGCTCCTGGCCAACCTCCTCCGGCTGGCCCATTGCCGGGAGGGCCCATCCAGCCTCCACCTGTTCTACCACCGCCTGCAATTCCTGCTCCAGCACCCCTTCCGCTGCCCACTCTGGTACCTGGCATGGGTCCTGTCCCTCCAATAATTCACCCCAAAGACATGTTGGAGATTACTTTTGACGGGGACCCTGAGACTGTGTCTTTCTTTATATTACAAGTCGGGAAATTCGTACAGCGATGGGGCTATGTGTTCCCGGACGAGGAGCAACAGGTGGAATTTATCGCTTCAAGATTCCGGGGAATTGCTACCAGTTGGTACGTAGCCCTCCACGATCTGGAGGCGGTGGAGCTGGGGAATGTCGATGACTTCATGTGGGCTTTGAGGAATCGTTTCGAAGACCCGGGGGCGGCCCAAAAGGCGGAAGCTTTTCTCCGCACCTTCAAACAAGGCAAACTGACCATGAGGGAGTACTCATGGGAATTTCAACGACATGCAGTTAAGATTTGAGACTGGACTGACCCTGTGCTGGCTCAACAATACCGGATGGGACTAGCAGTGGACGTCTGCCACAATGTTCTCAGCTCCAAAGAGCCACGCACCCTCCAAGGTTGGATGGAGGAAGCTGAAAAGAAGAAGAAGAAGAAGAAGAGATTGGATTTATACTCCGCCCTTCACTGCCCGAAGGCGTCTCAGAGCGGCTTACAAACTCCTTTCCCTTCCCCCTCCCCACAACAGATACCCTGTGAGGTAGGTGGGGCTGAGAGAACTCTAACACAAACTGTCCTTGAGAGAATAGCTGTGCCAGAGCTTGTGACTGACCCAAGGTCACATCAGCAGGTGCGAGTGGAGGAGTGGGGAATCAAACCCGGTTCTCCCAGATAAGAGTCCGCACACTTAACCACTACACCAAACTGGCTGAAAGCTGACTGCGCCTCATGAAGCTGGACTTATCTCTTGGAAACAACCGTCCGAGCACCTCAGCCGCCCTGATCAGAAGCAAGCCAACCTCCACCCAGGGTGGGGTGAGAGACCAACGCATGCGGCAGGGCCTGTGTCTACGATGTGGGGAGAAAGGGCACTTTGCAGCATCCTGCCCCAAGGGGGACCCTGGCTGAGCCCTGACCCAAGAGGAACCCCGACGATGGCCAACTCCCACCCCAAGGAAAGGTACAGTGAAACCACGCAACCTGCGGGCCCTTTTTGCCAACCCTGACCCAGTGGACGCCTTGATGTTGGAAGAAGATGAGAGCGAGCCGCAGGGAAACGAATTGGTCCTGTTTGTGAGTGGCGCTACACAACAGGACCCTGCCCCTGAAGCGCCCAAAATGGTGAGCAATTACCCCTCTCTTTTCTTTGTGACTGTTCTTATAATGAACCCAGCAATGATGACCCACATCAGGGTCCGAGCTCTCATTGACTCGGGGTGCGGGAGGGATTTAATGAACCCATCACTGGTAACGGGTCTAGAGGTGGTGGTTACCAGTTTGAAAGACCCTATTACCTTTACCCAAATGGATGGGTCACCGATGAAGGAACCGTGTCGATTTGAGACTATTCCCTTAAGGGTGGGCACAGGAGAACACTGGGAGCTGCGTTCTTTCGTAATAGCCCCACAAGCCCAGTTCCCATTAGTGTTGGGCAGCCCGTGGTTGCATGGGCATGATCCATATATACTTTGGGATGAAGGGACAGTGCGATCTATCTCCCCAAAATGTGCGGAACATAAGTGGGACCCGGGGTGGGGAAAAACCCCAAACAATGATCCTCCACGGGCCTGCTTAGCCACAGAGGACCTTAATCGCATTCCCAAAGAATACCAGCATTTGGCCCGTGTGTTTGAGGAGGAGGAAGCTGATGAACTACCTCCCCACCGTAACTCAGACTGTGCGATTGAGATCCTTCCAGGCTACAAATTGCCTAAAGGGAAAATTTATGCTATGAGTCCTATGGAAAAGGAGGAGCTACGCAGATTCATTAACAAGAATCTGGCCCGTGGATTTATCCGACCGGCTTCGTCCCCCTTTGCGGCCCCCGTGTTGTTTTGTAAAAAGAAAGATGGGGGGCTGAGACTGTGCACTGATTACCGGGGCCTTAACGCAGTTTCGGCCACCAATGCTTACCCCATGACCCTCATCAAGGATCTACTGGCGGAGGTGGCGAAGGGGAAGGTGTTTTCCAAATTGGATTTACGTGATGCCTATTTTAGAGTTCGCATTAGGCAAGATGATGAACACAAGACTGCCTTTAATACCCCGTTGGGACAATTTGAATATCGAGTTATGCCCTTCGGGTTGCAAGGGGCGCCTGGGGTCTTCATGAACTTAGGTGTTGCATCCCTACTTGTTCAAGGGGGTGATTGTTTACTTGGATGATATCTTGGTGTACAGCCCAGACCAAGAAACTCATACCAGACTGCTTCAGGAGGTATTGGAGAAGTTATTAGAACACAAACTGTTTGTTAAGCTGTCAAAGTGTGAATTTCATCAGAGCCACATTGACTTCCTAGGATATTGCATATCCTCAAACGGGTTGGAGATGGACCCAAAAAAGGTCCAGGATGTGTTGGCTTGGGAACCCCCCAAAACCAGGCGGCAGCTCCAGAGTTTTCTCGGTTTCGCCAATTTTTACCGTCAATTCTTGCCTCACTTCGCCCAGGTAGCCCTCCCTCTCACTGATCTCCTAAAGACTAAAGGGAGAGGGGTCAAAGCTTCCATGCTGGGGGCCCTTTTAGATTGGACACCCCAGTGTCAGGAGGCATTTGAACAACTGAAGCAGTTATTTACTTCCGAACCAGTATTGGCACACCCAAATGAAACCGAAAAATTTATTGTCCAAGTAGACGCATCAGATACCGCAATGGGGGGGGGGGGTGATCTTACAAGAGGATGCCCAAGGGCACCTGCACCCTCTTGCCTATGTTTCCTGAAAGTTTAATGACACGGAGAGGTTCTGGCCCATTTGGGACAAAGAAGCAGCTTCCATTCGCTTAGCCCTAATTACCTAGAGGCACTGGTTGGAGGGAGCCCAGGTACCCTTTGAAATCTGGACTGATCATAAGAATCTTGAGGTACTTCGGAAGCCTCGGAATTTGAATGCCAAACAGTTCCGATGGGCTGAGTTTTTCTCCAAGTTTCAATTCACCCTCCACCATTTCCCAGGCAAGTCCAATCACCTGGCAGATGCCCTCTCACGCCTTCCCCAGCACCTTAGCAAGAGAACGGAGGTGAGAGAGTCCTTTTTTACCCCAGATCAACTGGTTGGGGCTGTATTAACCCGTAAACAAAGACAATCACAGCCCGTAACCCCGAGTCAAGGGCTGCCATGGGAAAGCCGATTTGCCACTGACATCACTGACCAGGAGAGAGTGGAGCTAAAAGCTCGAGATGATGTAGAATGCAAACCCAATGGTTGCTGGTACAAAGGCAATAAATTGTTTGTCCCAGAAAGTACACGACTGCAAGTACTGCAATCTGCCCATGATTCAAAATCTGCTGGGCACTTCGGGTATGTGAAGTTGCTACACCTATTGCAGCGCAATTTCTGGTGGCCCCGAATGAAACGAGATTTATCACTCTACAAACAATCTTGCCCTACATGTAGCTGTTGCAAGACCAGAGCAGGAAAAACCCCTGGTCTACTACAGCCGTTACCCACCCCGAGTCGACCCTGGGAAGTGATTTCCATGGATTTTATCACTGATCTTCCCCCCAGCAAACACATGACTGTCATTTGGGTGGTGGTGGACTTATTTTCTAAACAGGCTCACTTTATACCGTTTCCTAGCCTGCCAACAGCAAAAATCCTTGCAAGAGCCTTTTTACAACATATTGCCCGACTCCACACTTTACCTCTCAAAATAATCTCCGACCGTGGGGTTCAGTTTGTTTCCAAACTATGGACAGAATTAATGGCCCTCATGGGCATTGAGCGTGCTTTAAGCAGTGCATACCACCCGGAGACCGATGGACAAACAGAAAGGGTGAATCAAACATTAGAGCAATATTTGCGTTGTTTCGCTAACTGTCAACAAGACAATTGGGTAGATTTATTGCCATTGGCAGAGTTTGCATACAACAACTCCTGGCACGCTTCTACCGGGATGTCTCCCTTCAAAGCTGCCATGGGCTATGATAGCCCCCCTCTTCCGTTTTTAAAACCCGGGGGGACTGATGGGAGAGCCACAGAATGGTGTAAGTCTTTTTGAGAATCTTGGCCAATGATTGTAGAGACTTTAAACGAAGCCAAGGCTCAATATAAGAAACATGCGGACAAAAAAAGGGCGGGGGGATGGAACCTTCAACCAGGGGATTCCGTATACCTTTCTACTAAGAACCTACGGCTATCGCAGAAGTCGCAGAAGCTCGCTTGGAAATATATTGGCCCATTCAAAATCGTTCGCTGTATTAATTAAGTGACTGTTCAACTGGACTTACCTAAATCACTTAAAGCAATTCATCCAATTTTCCATTACAGCCTCCTCAAACCGGCATATCCCCCGACTAAGTGGCATCAGGAGCTTCCGGCACCCCCGCCCCCGCTGATTATCGATACCGAGGAGCATTATGAACTAGCTGACATCCTGGACTCTAAAATTATCCATGGACAATTATATTATCTGGTTTAATGGGTACATTTTGGGCCCCAACACAGGGAATGGGTGAAAGTCTCTGATATTAATGCACCTGATCTCCTGAGGGATTTTCATACCCACTTCCCAGCCAAACCAGGGGGCCCCATGTTCTCCCCTTCCTGAGTGGTGGGTGGGAGGTATTTTGGGAAGGGCAGAGTGTCAGAAAAAAGTCTATTTGATGATTCTCACTGAGTCCATTGTTATGTGTTCCCTATTCCGCTTTGCGCTTGCGTAGGTATGCAGGCAGTAACGTGGGAGCTTCTTCCCTGCCGCTTTTCCTTATCACGGTGGCCTTGAATGTAGGCTTTGGGCTATTCTTGTGTTGATGAGAATTTTCCAGTCCTGTGAAGGTGAAGGGAGGGGGAGAGTCGTCTCCCGCTCATGAAGTAATTCTCCCGCTGGGAGTTTCCTGCACGCGCGCTTACAGTTCATTCGCTAGTCGCACTTATGCATCATACTATAACTCTGCTTGCATTGCTCTTGCCCCCCATTCCTGACAATGACCTTCTACTGTGGGTTTTAGCACTGTAATCCAATAAAGCCTTTCTTTTGATCAAGAATGCTTGGACCTACTTGCTTTTGAACCTGACAGTTAGGTTACAGTAGCTAGCTGGGTTTGTCTTCCACCCATTATTATTAGTTAATTAGAATAGAATAATTTAATCTTGCAGGGGGAGGAAGTCGCAAGAAGGGATGTCAGGGTGGGTAGGGCTGGTTTATGCTGTATTTAGTGAATTATTGTTGTAACTTGTATTTATCTGTTGTAACTGGTTTATGCTGTATTTAGTGAATTATCTGTTGTAACTGGAAACTGGGAACTGATAACAGAAGATCATCATTTAGTATAGTTCTGCATCGTATATTTATATAATTCAAATGTGATTTTGTTTTAATATCAATGTTTTAATGTAAATTTATATATATTGTTAACCACCCTGAGCCCGCCAAATGGCGGGGAGGGCGGGATATAAATCTAATTATAAATAAAGACGTTACATTAAAACATTACAATTAAAACAATTCAACCATAAAAGTAGTTATTAGTTTGGTGGTGGAAACCATTATTCAGTGTTCTTAGCTCACAGTCAGCTCGCTGTCTTCATTTTGGATTGTTCTTGCAGGAATTTGTCTCCCTCTATTGGTGTTTTTTGCTAGCAGGTGAAGACTTTTTTTGTTTCATCTGGTATACTCCCAATAACAGGTTTTGGCCCTTCTTCTAGTGTTGTTCGTTTATGTGTTTTTACTTGAATTTTATGTGTTAATGATATTTTAATTGTCTAATTTTTAAAAAATGTTTGCCTACTTATGCACCCTGATTGGGTTGAAAGGCAGCATAATAAAGTTTTCAAATAAATAAATAAATAAATAATGTTCTGTGCCCAGATTTTTTTTTCCAAGTCATGTACTGATATCTGTTATACTAGAGGGCCAAAACACACATGCCCCATATAGCCATTTCTGTATCTCTTGTCCTGAACTAATTTGCTAGGATCACATCTGCTAACCTTTCTAGCAGAACTTTAAAGCTGCCTCACTCCCTGCAGATAAAATAGTCAGAACGATTGTGGGCTGATTAACCTTGAAAATGGAACTTCACTGACTACTTCCATGTATCTTCTCAGATCACTCTGTGACAGATTGTACAGCACTTAACTCACACTGCTGAGTACCTCCAAATGGGAAGAGCAATTTTGGATAACACAGCTGTGTAAATGTTCACCAAATTAAAGGTCCCATAATCAGACTCTCTGACATGAGTATAAATGTGTCCAGGGGCATCTGAAAGCAGTAACCCCTGTCAGAGACTACAGAGATATTTGTGATCATATTTTCAAGCATTTGCAATAATTGTCTCATTTGTATTAATACTTTAGCCCATCCATAGTTTGATATTTATTAGCCATGCAAGTTTAACACACTGAGAAATATACAGCTAATACCCAATGGGGTGGCTCTGCAGAACAGGTTTAAACAAAAAGTCAACAATATGGAGCCACCAAGGGCTAGGGTACCTGCTTCTACAAACCAGAATTTGGTGGTGGTGGGGAACTGAAATACAACATGATTTAAAAGTGTCAAGTTCCCATAATGCCTCCACAGGAGATCCTGAAAGTCATTTTGTCTTGTCTAGGCAACTTGAAATGGCTGCAGAAATAAGCAGGGAGTGAAAAGAAGGAATGGAAAAGCAGATCAAGCAGGGAGATTAGAAGGAGAAAGAGTGAGTGAATGAGCCAATGGGTGAAGGGAGAAAATATAACCAGAGTGAAAGAAGGGAGGGAACACAGAGGAATGATGCCAGAAGGAATGAAGGAAATTTGCCTCCCCAGTGAGTCTTAAGTTCAATTAAATAAAATGTGTACTAATATTGTTATATTTTCCTAATTAATTCAGAACCTAGAGTTTTCCAATTTTATTTGAACTGAGATTGGGAATATAGTGTGGATGGGAAATTCTAGCTTTGGGGAAAGATAAGGGAAAGAGGATAGGATAGGAAAGGGAAAGATCTCTTTTTGGTAGGAAATTAGATGTCAGAGGATTTTAAAGAGCTGGTTTAAATAATTGCTCAGACACTTGTGATGGATTCAGATCAAGAGGTATATAACATTAATAGCATTAATCATGAAGATAGTTTTAGAGGGTAGTCACGTTAGTCTGCAGTAGAACAGTTAGAGTTGAACCCAGTAGCTCCTTAGAGACAAACAAGAGTTTCAGGGTATAAGCTTTCAATTAATTATGAAACAATTTACTTGTAATTGTTAAATTAATATTCAAATAAATAGGAAGAAGCAGAGGAGAAGATTCCTAAGAAAATGATGGATCTTGGAAAACTCATGTATGTTTGACAAAGGCCAGTGTAAAAGGATTTTGGGACTGAGGATGGTTGAAAAATCCAATGTTTATTTTACTTTATTAAAAAAATATATATATATGCCACCTTTCGACATGATCAGGGTCCCCAAGGCAGCAAACACAAAAACATTAAAACATTTGAACACTTAAAAAAAAAAAAAGATTTAAAATAATAAAATATAAAAATGTGTACCAGACCATTATCCTTTTTTTTTTTTTTTTCATTCGGGGGGGGCAATGCTCTTTCTTAGGAAGCAGTGTAACCAAATTGCCTTAAATTGTTATTTAATCTGTGGAGTTATGATCTTAAATCAGGCAATAGGCAATGTGGGGGCAAGCATCTATGTATACAGGGCTGCAGTTCCCTCCAAAACCACCAAATAGACGCTGAGAATGATGTTAGTATAAGAAGATTTTGTTTACTGAATGTATTTCAAGCATACAATAACACAAGCACACACACAATTGTACAGTACCTAGGAAATATAGACAGAAGAAAATAGCACATTCGCATTAGCAGGCTGTTGCCCCCCCAGCCGGAATAATGAGACAGACAACAGTGTGGAATTAAACAAGGGCCACTTTATTAACTATTTATCAGAACACTGCAGCAATGGACAACTAAGCAAGCATGGAACAGGCAAGGCAGGTGTCACTCCTCTGACCAACCCCCTTGCCCTTAAAGGGCGGGTCACCCAGCTCCAGCCGTGAGCCATTTACTCTCTGGCTCATGACCAGCAGCCCAGCAACTGGTTGCCTTCTAGGAGCGCCTACCCCTGAAGCCTTTCAACTTGCAGGGAGGAGCCTGCCATAAAAGGTTCCCAGTGGAGGTGATCACCATTCCCCACCCTGGACCTTTAAATCCGAAGGCAGTTCCTGATGACCCCCTGTTCCCTAACGGGATATGCCGTGAGGTGCTCACCAGTTCCATTTTTTGCTTGCACAAACCTGCCACAGCCAAGGTCAAGCCTCTGCTTTGGCCTTTGCTCCCCATTCAGAATCATAATGCCACCTAATCCCTTGCTGCAAGTCCTGCAAAATTATCCCATTGCCCTTGACAGACAAATGCACCCCATCAACCTATACAGGTCTAGACCCAGACCCGTATGGCGAGGTGCAGCAAAAACTACCCTAAACCACCCTCTACAAACTTCCTCAGTTGGTGGTTAGGCTTTACGCCTAGCAGGGGTCTCCCAAAATTGTGCCATACCTGGCGGGGCAAAAGTAGCCAACCTGAAGAACTACACACTGGGCCATCTTGCTCTTATCATCACAAGGACTGCCGCAGCATGTAACACAAGGGCCCTGATGGCCTGACTATCAGCACACCGGGCCACCTTGCTCTTATCATCACAAGATCTGCCTCAGCGTGTAACACAAGGGCCTTGATGGCCTGACTATCAGCACACCGAGCCACCTTGCTCTTATCATCACAAGGTCTGCCTCAGCGTGTAACACCAGGGCCTTGATGGCCTGACTATCAGCACACCGGGCCACCTTGCTCTTATCATCACAAGGTCTGCCTCAGCGTGTAACACAAGGGCCTTGATGGCCTGACTATCAGCACACCGGGCCACCTTGCTCTTATCATCACAAGGTCTGCCTCAGCGTGTAACACCAGGGCCTTGATGGCCTGACTATCAGCACACCGGGCCACCTTGCTCTTATCATCACAAGGTCTGCCTCAGCGTGTAACACAAGGGCCTTGATGGCCTGACTATCAGCACACCGGGCCACCTTGCTCTTATCATCACAAGGTCTGCCTCAGCGTGTAACACCAGGGCCTTGATGGCCTGACTATCAGCACACCGGGCCACCTTGCTCTTATCATCACAAGGTCTGCCTCAGCGTGTAACACCAGGGCCTTGATGGCCTGACTATCAGCACACCGGGCCACCTTGCTCTTATCATCACAAGGTCTGCCTCAGCGTGTAACACCAGGGCCTTGATGGCCTGACTATCAGCACACCGGGCCACCTTGCTCTTATCATCACAAGGTCTGCCTGATGATCTGCACACTGGACCACCTTGCTCATATCATCACAAGATCGGCCTCAGCATGTAACACAGGGGCCTTTATGGCCTGACTATCCGCACACCGGGCCACCATGCTCTTATCATCACAAGGTGTGCCTCTGTTTGTAGCACAAGGCCTTAATGGCCAGATGAGGGCCTTATCAACCAGCTATCAGCACACCATGCTGTTTTGGTGTCATCACCACCAGATCTACATCAGCCTGCAACATGAGGGCCTTGCTGGTCAGCTATTGGCACGCTGGGCCATCTTGCTCCTATCATCGCCATGGCTACCTCAGCTTGTAACACAAGGCCTTGCCATGCTGTGGCCGCAAACGGTGACTCATCATCTCACCCCCCCCGGCCTGCAGCACCTGAAAGAAGAACCACATTAATAACATTAAATTTTCAATCCCGCAGGACCAGTGCTAGACCAGATATATCCTTACACGACTTCACAACTAGTTCCCTGATTGCTGTGCCCGAAGGCTTACCAGCCCTCATATAAGCTCCCCAGGTGGAAGGGGCGAGAGCATCTGACCAGGGAACTGGCCAGCCTCTGGAGGACCAGCAAAGGCAGATGTAACCTGCCACTTGCCTTCGACCATAAAGTCCTCCCACCAAAATACCCAATCGTATGAATTCAAAATTTTTCCATACGAACTCATCTCTTATCCCCTGAGGACCCTAGTTCTATAGTATGTTAGGCTCAAGCCCTTCAGGGACTCAATAATCTTATAACAAATGCCTGGCTGGGCACCAAAAATTTGCATGCACAGATGAGGCAGCCAACCAGCTGCTGCAGCTCCAGCAAAGTAATCTTCTTCACCCTGGCTGTGTCAATTAAATGTCTGGTCAGTAAAATTCACACTGCCCTGCATCTTTCCTTCTTACCCATAGGCAGTCATCAAAATAATGGGCAGCTCTGCATAGTCCTGCCCTGCAGCGCAAGGTCCATTCCAAAAAGGAACTGAACCTCTCGAATGCCGCACATGACACCGAGCATCCCATGGGAAAGGTCCTATCCATGTGGAATTTGCCCTCTAAAGCACCACCCAGAAGCAAAAAATCTGGTCGGTAGACAGGGAGGTAGAAGGCTGACTTGATGTCCCATTTTGCCAATTCCGCACTCTGTCCACAACGGTGTGCCCTCAAATGGCCTGATCAAATGACATTACCTAACTGAACATAACTCCCCCGGTATCGCATCGTTCCACAACTCCCCACGTGGGTATGACAAGTGGTGAATGAGGCGATACTCACCAGGTGCCTTTTTCAACACAACTCCCATTGGGGAAACCCTAAGATTGGTAACTGGGGGGAATGGAAAGGGGCAAGGACCAATGCCCCCAGTAAGCTGTGGAGTCCTGTGAGCAAATAAATAAATAAATAAATAAAAATAAAAATTCAACCCTGTGACCACCAGCATCAAAGCCGTGAGCAGGCGGCCTGGCCATCACACAACCAGCCTGCTCAGAGCCATCCCTCCCAAGCCAAGACAAAAACTGTTTGAGCCAGAGGCCCAGAAAACTGAGCTAGCCTGGACCAACACAGCTTAGAAGGAACACCACCAAGGCTCCACCCTCCTTGCATTCCTTGGCAATTCCCCCAAAGTATGTTCTTACTCCCCATAACTGAGTTCAAGTTAGGAGCACTATAAAGTCACCTTTTTCCAGCTAAGGTAACCTAAACCTTAAAGCAAAACCTTCCAAGAGGTAAACGTGAGCCTATCGGCTGGGGTAATTCCTCAACCCATGCTCAAGAACCTTAACTTGAATTGGGCTGGGACACTATGTCTGGGGGAGGGGGTTGTAGCCACACCTCCTGAACACTTACCTCCCCAGCCCCCTACCCGTCTTTTTAAATTGGGGCCTATATATATATGCATGGGGCCTCCCAGCAAATGGGTATTGTTGAACCGCCCGCCCGCCTGGGCGTGGGTACCTGCCTGCCTTGGGATCACTGAACTGAATGGCCACTACCAGACCTCATTACCAGATCTGGGCTCTGCCCCCGCCCCCCGTTTTGGGTGATGATGGAGCAATGAACAGAATCATGAACAAGTTCTTCAATGACACCCTTAAAGTTGTGTAATTTCCCAGTAGTCAGTACTTTGTCTCATTAATGGTCAGCTGTAATCCAGCTAACAGCACTTTCTGCCAATAATGTGGTGCCTTCAGCCTAAATAAAGAATAAATTTCTCAAACTGTTAATGTGCCTTCCACCAACTGTTGCTGCACCTTCACTGCAGACGAATCCAGTTGTTCTTATGATGTGTTCTGCACATAGATCAAGAGAGAGATAAAGACATTAATCTGACAGTTTTGCTGATTGGAAACCAACCTGTTTGTCCCTATCCAGTCCTAACAGTACCCTCTTGCCCAGAGTACAAGTTTGAACATCTCAACAAAACAATGTATGGGACATCCATCACTTTTAAAACCAACCCCAGCTTGTCAAGATTTACACAGTCAGAAGCTTAGTGGTAATCCATAAAACACAAGCTGATGTTTTTGCTTTTAAATACTCTTGTAATTCTCAGTAACCAGCATAAATTTTGGCAATATGATCTGAGTGCCTCTTCCCTTTCTGTATCCGTCTTAAACATCTGTAAAAAGACACAGGAGCCAGGATGATTAAAGGGTTGGTGTGCCTTTTGTATGAAAAGATGGGACCTTTCAGTTCAGATAATAGCCCCTTATGCACACACCTCTCACTGCAGTTTCAGCACAGCAAGCCCTCAGTCCTGACTTCAAACCCTGCACCAGCCACATGCACCATTCCCTTTCTCCCGGTGCATTTATTCTGCAGCCACAATCATTATGTAACATATAGCAAAGTATTTTTAACAGACAAACCCAAATACACCTCCATGGAAACCGATCACTTATCTGTGGTGTATTACTGATTACTGATCCGTGGTGTAGTACTGAGGAGCCACCTAGTTAAAATCTGATATTTTATGGACTGGCACCTCTGAAGACAGAGAGTAAAAGAAGAGATTGGATTTATATCCCATCCTCCACTCAAAGTCTCAGAGTAGAGTACAAACTCCTCTCCCATCCCCCCATCACAGCAAACACCCTGCGAGATAGGCAGGGCTGACAGAGCTCTTTCAAGATTTGAAATGTGACTGGAAATAAATAAATAAATAAAAGCTGCCCTTTCATGGACCGCGCTTGTCAGAACTATAGCTGGCCCTGCTCCCACCAGGTTTTGTAGTGCCTCAAGCCCTTGAAGAATCACTGGGCTGACAGGGTCATCCCACTCATGATGGCTGCCCCCATGAGCTCCACTCAAGATGGCCACCTCCATAACTCCACTCAAATGGCTGCCTCCTGAAGTATCAATAATACTAATAATAGGCTACCCCATTGCCCAGTTGTCTACAAATGGCACTAATTGCTGCCCGGAAAGGGGGGGGAATATGGGGGGAAGGAGGGAACTGGGGCCTCAGCAGCCGCACCAACTGCACCCTCTACCCAAGGGCCCTACAAAGAACTCCCCCCAACCAAAAGTGTGTTGTGTGGTTTTTTGTTTTTTTTTAATAAACAGAGGGTGAGGTGCACCTGCCAGCAATTGCGCTGCCGCCTCATGGTCCCAAGGGTCTGCCTCGATAGGCCGCTCCTGGGAATGGGCCGCTGCCGCCACCACTACTGGGAGCAGACGTCCTGCTGGGAATGGGCCACCGTCACCACTACCAGGCACCGGCTGTTGCCGCCGCCGCCAGCGGGCCTCCTCCTCTGCCACCGCCAGTGGGCCTCCACCGCCGCCCTCACCACGAGCAGGCCGCCACCCTCACCGCGAGCGGGCCGCCGCCGCCGCCCTCGCCGCAAGCGGGCCGCCGCCCTCGCCGCGAACGGGCCACCGCCGCCCTCGCCGCCAGCGGGCCGCCGCCGCCCTCGCCGCCAGCGGGCTGCCACCGCTGCCGCCCTCGCCACCAGCGGGCCGCCCCCGCCGCGAGCGAGCCTCCGCGGGCCTCCGCTGCCGCCCTCGCCGCAAGCGGGCCTCCGCTTACACTCCTCCTGTGTGCTTTGAGCGCACGGAGCAACTGTCAAGGCGGGAACGGAGCCCCAGCCGTTTTAGAACGGCTGGCTCCGCCCCCAGCCACATTGGGACGAATGGGTCCCAACTGATGTTGCTGCCCAGATTCCTCAGGGCGGCAAAGCAGCCCCCGCCCACCAGCGGCGTTGCCGGGCGGGCAGGAGCTTCGTTTTGTTGATTGGCAATACTTCACCTGTCTATAGTTGGGAGGAGCGAATCTCAGGAAAAGTGAAGGAACTGTGGGATGCTGGCAAGGGGGTCAGGTAAAAGAGCAAGAATGCAAGTAAGAGAGAGAGAGAGAGCTGGTATTGAATCCTCTCTTTTATTCAGAAGCTGAGGGGTGGGCTAAACTGGGCCACCTCTCTGGTTAGTCCGTCCCCCAAAATATGCTGACTGTTGCTGGGGTCGAAGGTCTGGGGAGTGGGCAATGTTAGACCTAATAGCAAACTAGGTTGGACAATGGCACCTGATGGGATTATGTCTTGTGCTGGCCAGAGCCTATTGTTCCTCTTGCTGTCTGCAGTTTCGACTTGGTGATGTATTAGGTTGGGAGAGGACCTGTTGCCTATGTGTGAGAAAGAAGACCCTGTATGGAGTTTGAGTCTCCTGTCTTTTGGCCTGGCATGGCCACTGCCTGGTTTTCCAATGCTATACAAGGCTAGGGAGCTGGTCCACCTCGTTGCAGGAAAGTGGTAATGGTGACATGCAGGAATCATACACACTCTTTCACAGGAAGATCTGCTTCTCCTGGATGTGTGCTGTAACTGGCATCACTTGGCGTCACCTTGCAGTTCAGTCCCTGTTGCACATAGCTAGCAAAGTCCAGGTTTTCATAACTTATGAGTTCATAAAAGCACAATAGGGGCCTCGTTGGGCAACAGCAGTAATGGAACATATTGCTGCATAATGTGATCTGCTAAACTAAATATACTCTTGCAGTTCATGGAGGGGCCATTGCTCAGTGGTAGGTTCAATCCCCAGCACCCCCAGTTTAGAGAATGAGGTACTAGGTGATATGAAAGATCTCTATCAGAGAACCTGGAGAGCTGCTGCCAGTCTGAGTAGCTAATAGTGACAGTAATGGACCAATAGTTTGATTTAGCATCAGGCAATTTCATGTGTCCGACCAAAAATTATGCCTCCCCACACACATACACTCCACCCATTGCTACAGTTTCAAGTATAACTCATTACTTTAAAAATGTCACTTTATTCCCTTAAAATAAGTCTGTTTATTTATTTATGTTATTTTTAGTCTTCCTTTCTCACAGGGACTCAAGGCTGATTACACATAGTTTAAAATTTAGGGAAAAGTTCCAGTCAATCTAAACCCAGGAGAAAAAAGGTAATGGATCCTGAGCAGTTAACAAAGTTGCTCCTGTATTACCAATGGTGAGAGAACACCGTCAATCACTTTGGCTAGCAGCTGCACGGGAAAGTCCCCTTGATTTGAGGAAATGGCTAATTCCTTTGCAGGTGTGGGATGCACCCTAAACAGAGAGAAGGTATTTAGGAGATGTTATATAATAAAAGGAGTTTTCAGGTTGTTAGTTCTTTTGTAGTCTGATCAGTGGCAAGAAAGAGAAGGTCTGGAACTTGTATGAGGGAAATGCATATTTTTTGCAAGCCCAAGCTGAAGAGCATCAACTATTTCACAGCTGCAGAAAGAGTCAGTGAAGAGCACCAAGTGAAGAAGAGGCCCTGCATGTCCTTAAACCAATACTTTGAACTTCATTTTCTTTGTTTTACTGGGCACCATCTACAATGGCAGTCTTAGGTAGAGGCAACCATGACAGGGAGAACCTGTACTAGGAGCCCTCCTCCACCCCTCAATATGCCTTGGAAGAACCTTTTCTACTGTGTAGCTCATTACTATAAATGCTGCCTGACAGTCAAACAGCAAGAGTTCAGAATGAGCTGGATGGCTCAGGGGACAGAGCCATTCCCACCACCCCCAGCACTGGCAGCAGCAATAAGCTGCTAACCACCCAGGGGGTCCCCCCCATCTCCAAACTCTTTGTCACTGGCACCTGACATTCTGGAAGGAGGAGATGGGTGGGGAAAATGTACTGTGAGCCCATGTTGTATAGGAAGAGCCTTTCCTGATTCATTCTTGCTAGGGCCAAATGGTCTAGCTGCTAACATCTCCATGTGACTTTTGTCACCTGAGCAGATGGCCTGCACAGATGGCCAAGCTTCATACCCATATTGACACCTTTGCTGGGAAGAGTAGACATTGAGGCATCTTCCCAAGCTGGGGGACACAGATGTCCCAAACATTAACACTTCAAAGCTCAGCAGATGTGGCTTCAGTCACATATGCAATGACTGTAACTGGATATTTGGGTACACCCCTTTAACCTCTCATAATTGGGTAAATGGCCATATTCAATTATGACGGGAAAGGGAGGGAGTTGTGATCACCCTATGGGAAGAGGGACAGAGTTTTCTTGGAACAAGAGCTCCTTTCTGAGAGTTAGTTCCCCTTTGGATTACATACCTGCAACATGGAATTTTACTGCTAGGTAACCAAGCTGGTCTTAGTTGCCTTCATCAACCACATGGTTCATCTTGAAGATTCCCTGGTTCCAGAAAGGACATTGAATTATCTGGTAACTCTGAATGAATGGTAACTATGAATACCTCTATGTATAGTTAGAGCTGAACAAGCTATAGATCTTATTTGTTTTATTCACCTTCTTGCTAGCCTCTTGTTATTTGCATGCTTTTGCATTGAATAAAGATTAAAGATAATATTTCCTCAATATTATCTGAGTTTGTGTCCTGTGTTGCAACTGGGTTTTAAGGCTTAATTCTGTGCCTAGGCTGATTCTGGTAATGCAGCTACCACTGTGTTAATTAATTGTCTGCAGCTCTGGCACAGAGCTGATAAGTTGTTAATTCCCAGAAACCAGACAGGAGCTGGGACCTCTTCTTCTGAGCTGGTGGGAATCTAGTATCCAGAGGTCCTGGTGGCAGTGACTACTGATAAGTCAGGAGTGTGTGCAGACATACTTTTGGGTTGTTTAAGTGTTCCTGGAGCATATGGGATTTTGGTATCTCTCATTCCTGGACTGGGATGAAGGAGAAGTGAAATCCTGTACATGCTGGCAGAGTATCAGGAATTGTTCCTCTTACCCCTGGATTGGGTTCTGAGAGGTTCAAAGCCTGTACACATGTAGATATATTCAGGTGGGTAGCTGTGTTGGTCTGAAGCAATAGAATAAAGTTTGGATCCAGTGGCACCTTTAAGTCGAACAACATTTAATTTTTGGTTTAAGCTTTTGTGTGCCAGTTCAGTGTAGTGGTTAGGAACATGGACTCTAGTCTAGGAGAACTGGGTTTGATTCCCCATTCCTCCACATGCAGCTGCTGGTGTGACCTTGGGTCAGTCATAAGTTTTTTCAGAGTTGTTCTCTCAAGGGCAGTTCTGTTGTGGGAAGGGGAAGGGGGAAAGATTGTAAGCCACTCTGAGACTTCTTTGGGTAGTGAAGGATAGGGTATAAATCCAATCTCTTCATCGTCTTCTCTGCATGCACACTTCATCAGACCAGTATATATACTGGCTTGCTACCGAATCTCATATATACTCTGAATTGTAGTGAACATGGGTTATGATCACACGCGTAAGATAACGTGAGGGGGAAGTGAGGCTATTTGCTCTGTAGGAATTTGACCCACATTTGCATGACCACACAGTCCCTGGGAGCTGCTGGGGCATGATCAGATGCAACCGCGGGTGAATCGGGTTTTGGGGTTTTTTGCCACATGTTTCTGGTGCTCTTCAACAAGGGATCAATTATTCACATCTCCACACTGAGAGCTCCCTATGTAGTGTGCGATGATGCACATACTGAAATGGGGGAAAAAACAATGGCATGGAGTCGGGATGGCCTGATCAGACCATCCTGATGCCATGGGAGTGAGCTGGAGTGATCACACAGGGGAAAGTCCATTCCTGGCCTGTAGCAACCTGTTTGCTACTGGACTTTCCCTAGTGTCTTTTTACCCTGCTTCTGTGGTGAAGCAAAACGGGTTGCTGACAGTTGCTTGATCTCATGGTTTTATGGTAGCCATCTGTATAGATTTATGGCTGTTTTATGGCCATTCAGGGGTGACTCTGCAGTCAGTATGGCATTGGCCCGGGATATTTGAATGTGGTTTTGAGCCGCATCTTTTTCTGTTCCAATGCAGGTTTGGTAAAACGGCAGAGCAAACACTAGATGCAGATTTGGCCTAAGTTACAGTCCCCTAAAGAAGGCTCATTTCCCCAGAAAGCCCTTCCCTGGGGGCACCTTCTTTGGAGGGCTGTAACTCAGATCCCATAAATCCAATCTTCACCAAACTTAGAGGGCAGGTAGAGGAGAGTCAGCCAGAGATCTCCTGCAAGTTTGGTGTTTTTGGCATGCACAGGATCTGTTCTACTGGGTCACTAATCTCATGAACTGAACTGGTTTGTTAAGCTCCTAAAAGTTCATGACAGTTTGTGGTTCTCAAACTGGGATTTCCACGAACACGAACTGAACTGAACCACATTTTCCTGGTTTGCACCCATCCCTAATAATAAATTATTTCCTGTTCAGTCTCCTTTTCTCTCCCATACTTCTGCTGCAAAAGTGAAGCAGGAAGATCTGAATCATGAAGATTCGGGTCTGCCATGCAGTATAAACACTGACTTTAATATTGTTACTGTGGCACCAACAGGCTATGATTTTTAGTAAAGAATGAAATTAAATTTCAAATGGAACAAAAGCACAATTAAATAGAAGTGGCATAAGGATTAAATTACCTTGTGTCTGTTGAATTATAAAACAACAAATGCAATTTAAAAAATATAGTATTTCCCATGAAATCTGTTCATAAGAAAGGGATACAAAAGCATGCACTGCAATTGAGTTAAACATTCTTCTATTCTTTCATTATGTTCTCAGAATTATTTTGGACACAACAGTCTGTGTTTGGAAAATAATAAATGTTGCATTCCAAGAATGTGGTAATTGGCTAATCGAGAGAACCTGTGCTCAGTCCTGTAACTAGATGGGAGGGGGGAAGCATGAGTGGATGTCATCACCTTCTGGATCTTCTAATTGGGTTTCAGAAACCACCTGGTGCTAGAGGGCCAAAAACTATAATTAAGCCATAGTCAAGAGGGAAGCCATGCTAACTTTGTGATTCAACTGGATAGTGGGTCTGACAATTCACTGTGATGGATTGCTATGTAGAGAACACAGTTATATTCTGAGAAGGTGTGCCATCTAATGCCAGGTATTGATATACTAGGTAGAAAGTTAGCCTTTGTTGTTTTCTTTCTATTAGATTGCAGAGACAGACAAAATGGTGATATTTTGTTTTATAATGTATTTGATAAACCTTTATACATTTTACAAAGGTCTTATCTCTTGTGTGCATGTAACCTCAAGGACCCACAGGTCTGAGCACTGCTTACTTGCCCAAGGGATAGTGGTTCAGGGGGACCCAGGCTTGGGTCCTCGACACTGACATACTGCAATCCTGTACTCACTTTGGCTTCTTAAATTCCATTAATATCAGTAGGATTTAATCAGCTTAACTCTGCACTATTTCAGTGCATGTAAACTGAGAGTATTTTTAAAAAACAAACAAACACCCAGGACTATGAAGATTTTGGTGATCTGTGCAAAAGTTGTCATGCAAAACATATTTCTATTGAATCCTCATGATATTATCTGCAATTCAGATTTTCAAAATGAGGAAAAAATCCAACCTGTGGATATGGAAGAGGGCTGGCCAGTAAATAACAATGCTTTGAGAATAAATCTAATACTTATGTTTGATTCCATTTGTTCTCTTCCACACCATTTAAATCAATCTTATTTTCAGTTACTATATTAGATATTGAACACTCTTCCCTCATTACCCAAACAACTATAATATAGCAAAATATTCAATTTCTCTCTGAAATAAAATTTGCAAGCACTAATGTAATGGCTAATTAAATTAATCCTTAAAAGACTGAAGTCATGCTATGCATGTTATTTAAAATCAAGAATAGTTAGTTGGAGTGCTTCCAAATTAATGTGTGCTGTTGTGTAATCTTGTCATCATAAATTCATGGAAATACAGAATAAAAGCCTAATAGAACCAATATATCCCCATTTACTTTAATATGGGCTTTTTTCTTTAATACTAATCCTGGTAGGCTGAAAGAGCAAAAATATTTAGGTATTGCACAGGAAGTATTTGAGCTATATGACTAATGGTTGTAAACTGGATATAAACTGAACATCTCTATATATTATAATCCTATTTTGGAGTGGCCACATTCCATGCACTCCCTCAGCCATTGGCTCATCAGCCACCACTCAAGAGTACTCACGTGCCATTGGCTGGGGGCTGGGTCTGCTCCTCTTCCCCGCCCACTCCCCCTTCATCCCCCTGTGCCCTGCCAGAATTACTGACAAATAGCTTTCTATCTGGATGAAGATGCTTTTCCTGCTTGCTTCCATTGTGGGACTAACTGTCCCCTCAGTGGCTGTTGGTAGGTGTCACAAAATGGCAGTTACCTGTGTTTGTAAGATGGCTGTGGTTCTTTGTTTAAAATGTTCTCCCATAAGGTTTAATTGGGCTGTAGTTCAAGAGAGGGGCCTGCAGGGGTACTACTCACTGGGTTGAATGGGGCTACCTCATCTGCCGGCCTACATTTCCCAGCACCCCCAAGACCAAAGAGTGTGGGAAAATAGGGACTGTCCCAAGGCAGTCTTCATCCCTGGAAGGCAGCAGAAATTCAGCCACTCCACAGTCAGCTGGACTGGAGAATGAATGGAAGTTTTCCTGCTCTCTTGGGCAAGAGGGAAAGGCTGAAGTACAGCCAGCAGCTGGTCCAAGAAGAGATCCTATCCTGAGGTAGAGAGTATTGCGTGTAGGGAAAAACCAGTTGATTTACGCCATGTTGCTTCATAGTGTGTGCTTTCTCCTACACTGTGTGCGTGTGCGCCATAACTTTGTAAATACATAAATAAACTCTTTAATTTGGGCTAATAATCTGTGTTGTGCTCTGACCACATAGTCTCCCCTGCTCTGCACAATACCAAAGGGAAGGGGTAGCCCAGGGAAGCAAGGAAAGGCCAGACCCTTAGGTTGCCAACTTTCCAGGGATTCCCCCAAAGATTGGGGATTCCATCTCCAGATAGGGAGATTTGGCCAGAGGGGATTCACTGTCCCTCTAAAAAGGCAGTGACGATTCAGTGAGCCATGGCAGAGAATTTAAGGAGCTAGATATACACATGAGACATGGGTGGGAGGCAAACAGCTGAGTGGTAAACTGAAGCCCATTTCGCCATGGTAGACAGACAAGCTTGGTTCAAGCAAAGGAAGGAAACCCTTTGCAGGCCTTTGTGAGGAACCAGTCCTGAGTCTAGGGTTGCCAGCTCCAGGTAGGGAGATTCCTGGAGATTTTCTGGAAGAGTCTATGGAAGCCAGGGTTTGGGGAGGGGAGAGGCCTCAGGTGAACAGAATACCATAAAGCCCACCTTCCAAAGCAGTTATTTTCTCGGGGGGGGGGGATCTGTTGTCTGGAGTTCAGTTGTGATACCTGGTGATCTTCAGGCTCTACCTGGAGGTTGGCTGACCTAGGCGTAGCAGTCAGTGCTTCAAAGCAGGTTCTGCTAGATCCAGGTTGTTGTTGTAGAAGCTGAGTGGGTGATTTTGGACTGGTCAAAGACTTTCAGCCTAACGTACCTCACAAGTCAAAAGGGGAAGAGGAGAATGATGTAAGCTGCTTTGGTCCCCATTGCAGAGAAAGACTACTTTTCCTCCTGGGAAACCATTGCTGCCAATCTCCAGGTGAGGGCTGGGGATCACTCAGAATTACAACTGCTCTCCAGATGGCAGAGATCAGTTCCTCTGGAGAAAATGGTGGACTCTGTGGCAGTCAGGGCTTCGGAGCACGGGAGAGGCTGCAGGTGTGTGTGTATGTGGGAAATGGAAAGCTGAAGAGAGAGGGGGAAATAAAGGTGGGTTGATGCTCAGCTGGGAAGGAGATAGGGTTGCCAACTCCGAGTGGGAAATTCCTGGAGATTTGAGGGATGGGACCTGGAGAGGGTGAGGTTTGAGGAGGGGTGGGACCTCAGACAGGTATAATGCCATAGACTCCACCCTTCCAATCAGCCATTCCCTTCTGGGGAACCACTGTTTCCAATCTCAGGAGAGGGGTGGAAATTACTCAGAATTACAACTGATCTTCAGGAGGGAGGGGGGAGGAGATGCAAAGCTGAAATCAGAGGGGCAGATAATGGCAGGTTGATGCTTGGCTAGGAAGGAGATAGGGTTGCGAACTCCAGGTTGGGAAATTCATGGAGATTTGAGGGGTGGAGCCCGGAGGTGGTGAGGTTTGAGAAGGGGTGGGACCTCAGACAAGTACAATGCCATAGACTCCACCCTCCAAACCAGCCATTTCCTCCTGTTGTTGCCAATCTCCAGGTGAGTGCTAGAGATCACTGAAAACTACAACTGTTCTTCAGGTAGCAGAGATCAGTTCCTCTGGAGAAAATGGTGGACTCTGTGTCATTATACCCTGCTGAGGTCGCCACAGCACATTGACGCTGAGTTTCCAAGGCCTTGGCACTCTCCCAGAGCCTCTTTCTAGAGCTGGTTGTATTTATTTCCACAGTGGGCCTTATTCCTAGTCTAACATAAATCAATGCTCACCCTGGATTGCAATGAACAAAACTAAAGAAATGTATTTGGAGGCAATCCAACAGGAGAGTTGATGGATTATGTTATAAGATCTCCATCCCAATCAGTGTCATTGAGTGTAGCCCATTCACATTTGTAGAAGAAAGCTGCAGTAAAGCCATAGTTTTCTTGCATGGCCCTCACATCTCTGGCACAGATACTACAAACATCTCAGAGTATGTAGCAGATTAACTTTGATTTAGTGTGAACACAAGACTGAAAATCAAAAAGGTGGCAGAGCAGTTTTTAAACTGAATATTGGGGGAAAGCTGACAGGAGATGAAAAATCTCTGGTTCGGGATGGCTCATCTCAAAGAGATGAAGGGGTAGCTGTTACTTTTGTACAAGGAAATGGATTACAATTGTCCACTGAGACTGTGACTAATGATGTGATGAACAAGCATGCAAAACTATTGGTGTTTATACACAAATGCTAGAAGTCTCCGAGGTAAAATCAGAGAGTTGGAATGCTTGCTGTTAGGGGTGGCGTTGTGGGTATTTCAGAAACTTGGTTGGATGAGGAAAATCAGTGGGATATGGTGATTCCTCGTTATGAATCATATCAGAAGGATAGGGGGGAAGGGGTGGAGGTGGGGTGGCTCTGTATGTCAGAGTTGGTATACAGTCCAGTAAGACTGAGAGGGTAAGAGAATTGGATTCGCTTCTGGAAATGCTATGGGTTGAAATAGTAGGTCCAAAAGGAGTCTTAACAGTGGGAGTTTGTTATCGCCCACCAGATCAGGAGGATTATAAAATGAGGAATGAATTAAAGATAGCGGCTAGATGAAATAACTGTGTCATAATAGGCGACTTTAACTACCCACACATTGATTGGGTCAATATGAATTCTAGTCGGGAGAAAGAGATTGAGTTTTTAGACATTCTCAATGACTATGGAACAGATGGTCACAGATCCTACCAGGGGAGAGGCAATCCTAGATTTGGTCCTAAGTAACGCCCAAGACCTGGTGAGAGATGTAAAAGTGATTGCACCACTTGGGAACAGTGACCATAATGTTATTGAGTTTAACATTTGTATAAACAGGGAGTTGCCCAAAAAGACTGACGCAACCACTTTTAACTTTAAAAGGGGTAACATGAGGGGACATGTGAGGAAGAAATTGAAATGAAAAGTGGAAAAGGTCAAAACCATTGAGGAAGCTTGGAGACTATTTAAAAATGCAATCCTAGAAGCTCAGAAAAAATATATACCGCAGGTTAGGAAAGGCACAAATAGGTATAGAAAAAAGCCTGCATGGTTAACAAATAAAGTAATGGAAGCTGGAAAAGGTAAGAAGGATTCCTTTAAGCAGTGGAAAGCTAGTCTCAGTGAGGTTGATAAAAAGGAACACAGGCTGTGGCAAATAAAATGCAAGTCTGTGATCAGGCAAGCAAAAAGGGAATATGAGGAGCATATCGCAAAAAAACATAAAGACCAACAATAAAACTTTCTTCAAATACATTAGAAGTAGGAAACCAGCCAGGGAGGCAGTGGGGCCCTTGGATGACCAAGGGGTAAAAGGACTACTGAAGGATGACAGGAAAATGGCTTAGAAGCTGAATGCATTTTTTGCCTCTGTCTTCACTGTGGAAGACGACAAGTGCTTGCCCACTCCAGAACCACCAATTTTGGGAGGGTGTTTGAAAGACCTGAATCAGATTGAGGTGACAAGAGAGGAAGTCCTACGACTGATGGACAATTTAAAACTAATAAATCACCAGGCTCGGATGGCATTCATCTGAGAGTTCTGAAAAAACTCAAATGTGAACCTGTGGATCTCCTTACATTAATATGTAATCTTTCTTTAAAATCTGCCTCCATTCCTGAGGAAGGTAGCTAATGTCACTCCCATCTTTAAAAAGGGCTCCAGGGGAGATCCAAGAAATTATAGGCCAGTCTGTCTGATGTCAATACTGGGTAAGTTGGTGGAAACTGTTATTAAGGAAAGAATTAGTAGGCACATTGATGAACAAAAACTATTGAGGCAGACTCAGTATGGGTTCTGTAAGGGAAGATCTTGTCTCACTAACCTGTTAGTGTTTTTTGAGGGAGTGAACAAACATGTGGACAAGGGGGACCCAATAGATGTTGTTTACCTTGACTTCCAGAAAGCTTTTGATACAGTTCCTCATCAAAGGCTCCTAAGTAAGCTCAATAGTCATGGGATAAAAGGACAAGTCTTCTTGTGGATCAAAAACTGGCTTATAAATAGAAACAGAGAGTGAGTATAAATGGGAAACTTTCTCAGTGGGGGTGGTAAGCAGTGGGGTACCACAGGGATCAGTACTCGGTCCGATGGTTTTTAACTTGTTTATTAACAATTTGGAATTGGGAGTAAGCAGTGAAGTGGCTAAATTGGCAGATGACATGAAGTTGTTCAGGGTGGTGACAACCAGAGAGGATTGTGAGGCACTCCAAGGGGATCTGTCGAGGATGGGTGAGTGGGCATCAACGTGGCACATGGGGTTCAATGTGGCCAAGTGAAAAGTGATGTGCATTGGAACCAAAAATTCTAAATATAAATACACGTTGATGGGGTCTAAACTGGCAGAGACGGACCAAGAGAGAGATCTTGGAGTCATAGTAGATAACTCGATGAAAATGTCTAGACAGTGTGTAGCTGCAATAAAGAAGGCCAACGCTATGCTGGGGATTATTAGACATTGAAAACAAATCAGCTAGTATCATCATGCCCCTGTATAAATCATTGGTGCGACCTCATTTGGAATACTATGTACAGTTCTGGTCACTATACCTCAAAAGGGATATTGTAGCACTGGAAAAAGTGCAGAGAAGGGCAACTAGAATGATAAAAGGGTTGGAACACTTTCCCTATGAAGAAAGGTTAAAATGCTTGGGGCTCTTTAGCTTGGAGAAATGACGGCTGAGGGGTGACATGATCGAGATTTATAAGATTATGGATGGGATAGAGCAGGTTGAGAAAGAAGTACTTTTCTCCCTTTCTCACAATACAAGAACTCATGGGCACTCGATGAAATCGCTGAGCAGTCGGGTTAGAATAGATAAAAGGAAGTACTTCTTCACCCAAAGAGTGATTCACACATGGAATTCACTGCCACAGGAGGTGGTGGCAGCTACAAGCATGGACAGTTTCAAGAGGAAATTAGATAAATATATGGAGCAGAAGTCCACCAGTGGCTATTAGCCACAAGATATAGATAGGAACTCTCAGTCTGGGGCAGGTGATGCACTCTATTCTTGGTGCTGGGGGGGGGGCAGCAGTGGGAGGGCTTCTAGTGTCCTGGCCCCACTGCTGGACCTCCTGATGGCACCTGGTATTTTTGGCTACTGTGTGACAGAGTGCTGGACTAGATGGGCCATTGGCCTGATTCAACATTGGCTTCTCTTATGTTCTTGTGTTCTAACCAGGTAATTTTGTTTGTTTCTGAAGTTCAGGGTTATCAAATCTGTCAACTTTCCTGTAATTACTTTAGAGCATTTCTGCTGCAGCAAAACAGTAAGATTTAATTCAGATATCATATAATAATAACATGATGATGTTAAAAATGGCCTGACAATGCTGTAGAATCCCCCAGTGAGGCTGAAGTGTACATTGGTCTATGTTAGTTTGCTCTTTCAGTATAGCATATTAGAGTCATCTTTTGATTTAATGCATCCAGAGGATGACAAACTTCCTAGATGTTGATTTCTTGATTTCAAGGGAATAATAAGCAATGAACTCTAAATAATTATTCCCAGTGGTCTTTTTGTAGAAAAAGAGGTGAAGGAGCTCATTAGCATAACTCATTAGCATATGCCATACCCCCTGACATCACCAGAAGTGTGTCAGAAGGCCACACCCCCTGACATCACCGGAAGTTTGTCAGAAGACAGCAACCATCACTCTGGCTCCACTGGACTGTTTTGGATTGCTAGCTATGGGGGGGGGAGAAATCTGCCCTCACAGAGAAGCCAGAGCTGGTTCCTGAATAAAACTTGGTCTTAAAGGTTCCACTGGACTGTTTTGGTTTACTGGCTATGGGGGAGGGGGAGAATGATCAGATCTGCCCTCTCAGAGAAGCCAAAGCTGGTTCCTGAATAAAACTTGGTCTTAAAGGTGCCACTGGACTGGTTTGGTTTACTGGCTATGGAGGAGGGGGGAAATGAGCAGATCTGCCCTCTCAGAGAAAGCCCCCACCACCACCCCACCCTAGAAAAAGCCCCCACTGTGGCGCCCGGAGCACCCGCAGCCTACCCCCCCAACCCCAGAAGAAACCCCTGCCATCTCCGCCATCCCTGTCACAATGCCCGGACTGCCCGTGGCCTATCCCCTGCCCCAGAAAAAGCCCCTGCCACCCCCACCACCCCTGCCATGGTGCCCAGAGCACCCTCGGCCTACCCCCACACACACACCAGAAAAAGCCCCTGCCATCCCTGCCACCTCTGCCATGGCACCTGGAGTGCCTGTGGTCTACCCCCCTACCCCAGAAAAAGCCCCTGCCACCCCTGCTGCAGCACCCAGAGCGCCTGCGGCCTACCCCCCACCCCAGAAAATCCCCCGCCACCCCTGCCACAGCACCCAGAGTGCCCACAGCCAAACCCCCCACCCCAGAAGCCCCTACCAACCCCGCCACAGCACCCAGAGTGCCTGCAGCCTACCCCCTGCCCCTGAAAAAGCCACTGCAACCCCGCCACCCCACCACCCCACCACGGCACCTGGATCACCCACAGCCTACCCCCCACCTCAGAAATAGTCCCTGCCACCCCTGCTGTGGCACCCAGAGTGCCCACAGCCTACCCCTCCACCCCAGAAAATGCCCCTGACACCCCCGCCACAGTGTCCAGAGTGACCATGGCCTACTCCCCACCCCAGAAAAAGCCCCTGCCACCCCCGCTGTGGCACCCAGAGCACCCATGGCCTACCCCCCGAAAACCCCCGCCAGCCAACTTACCATCCTTCTTCTGCCTCCTCCCGGCCCGAACGAGGGCAGCTGGAAGCAGAGCATGGCTAGGAGCAGGGGGCGGAGCTTCGTCATGTGCCTGCCCCCTGGTGCCTCACTCCTGGAGTGCCACTCCGGGGTGCTCCAGCCTCACTGGCTGTCAAGAAACTGGCCTTTTGTAGCCATTTATCAGGCTTTCAAATTCTTTGGTTCAGGCTTTTGGCCTGGTAAGTTACAGATGGTGCCTTTCTGGGAAACTAATGTCATAGACTTGCAGTTCAGAAAGAGGAAAAGATAAGGGATAAGATGGACACTGGTGCAAATGATATCATGGGAGCTTCAGGGCTGAGACAAGGAGGGAGTTTTGCACTTGTATTCCTTCTCATTACAGCAAGGAACTCACGGCAGAAGGTGAGTGCTTGCTTGAATATGGGCACATACTAGCTGCAGAAGTGGCCACATGTCTTAGCAACACAGCTTACTGATGAACTAGGATCAGAATGCCTGCAGGCAGTCTGGCATAAAGCAAGATCATTCTTTCTAATTTGTACCATTGGGTTATCTTTGTGACTAAGTTGGGCCTTGTGTGGCTGAGGTACTTGCTTTTGGACTTTGAAACTATATCTGGATTCTGTACTTTCAGGTCTGACCAGATAACACCTTGTCAGGATTAAGGCCTGCACTCACCCTCTGCTCTGGGTTCCTTGCTTTAATGAGAAGGAATACAAGTGCAAAACTTCCTCCTTGTCTATGTCAGTGAGGCATAGTGGTTAGAGTGTTGGACTTGGATCATTAGAGCCAGGAATGCATAGTGGTTAGAATGTTGGACTAGGATCAGAGAGACTGTGGTTTAAATCTCACCTATGCTATCACCAGCTGGACAACACCAAAAAATCTAATGTGCGCATGCACAGAACCACTTATGTGCACACAATGGAGAGAACAGATGTACAAAAATGCATAGTGAGACCAGTTCCATCATAAACACTGGACTTTATCTAGCATCAGGAAAATTGGGGATACAGACAGGAGGCCAATGGGGGCCAACAAATGGGGGCCAGAAGACAGATATTGCTGCCTGGACACACTTTAAATCCAGCAGGGAAAAGCGATTACATCCAGTCAAGTGGCTCGTCTGATCACAACCTTAGTAGGGCTAGAGACCTGGCCCTCAGTCTCTCTTTTTTTTAATGTATGTATTTTATTAAGAAAAATATTCAAAAATAATATCAGTCAGTGACAAAACATCAACCAATAACAGAACATCAACAAAACATGAACGAGTTGAAATACCTATACTACAAGGCAGACTTCAATACTACCTTACACAAATCTTAATCGTTACATTAATGAAATAAATTTGAAATAATGATGATTGTTGAAGGAATCCAGGGAATCTACCTTCTTTAAAAGTTTTTCCAATACCAGGTACCACTTATTCAGGAAGTAGGTGGTGTCTCATTATCCAGGCTCATGTGTTTTGCTCTTTGACTGTCACTATCCTTGACACTTGCTACTACAGCTGAGACCTTATCTTTCCCTAAAATAGTTCTAGTTACACCCATCTTATTTGATTACTGCTATTTACCTTTTTTGTATTTATATTTGTTTTTATTATATATGTATACAATTCTATTTAATTATCATTATTTTATAACTATCTATACACAGCTAGACTCCAGGATGTCTGGCTCGAGGCCAATGATCACACCATCATGGTTGTCAAGGACATTGAGGTCCTTCTTGTATAGTTCTTCTGTGTATTCTTGCCATCTCTTCCTAATTCTTGCCATCTCTTCCTAATCTCTTCTGCTTTTGTTAGGTTTTTGTCCTTTATCATGGCCAGCTTTGCATGACAAACAAAACCACAGCCTCTATAAGTCATATTGTAATCAATAAGGCACCCTCCACTACCTACTCTATTTACCTAGTACTCCAATTACTGTAACCCAGGCAATCTTTTAATCCTTCTTTCTCCTTCATTTATTTATTTGAAGCTTCAAGGGGAGATTTGTACTGGGTGTGTTGATATGACTACAAAAAAAAAGCAACAAAGAATGTGACCTTCAGGTTTCTATCATGGCACCTGCTGTTTCCCATGTGAGGAAACAACATGGCTACCACCTCTATACTTGCCAACCAGACAAGTACAAAATGCAGTAATGAAACATTGTGCCGTGCTCCTAACAATGGCCCAAGTTCCACTGAACTCCATGGCTACCAAGCCACGGCCTCAGCCCTTTAAATCAGTACCAAGTTTTACCTCCTTAAAATGGTGACTCATTCCCGCCCATCAAAGAATATTGGCCATCCTGTGTTTCTCAACAGGAAACCCAAGACTGGCCACCCTAACACCAGAAGTGGACCCTTTGGGGAAAAAAATTGCTAGGCAAATATTTTTATCTGCTGGGGCTCTCAAGAAGGTAGGAGCAACACCACTGAAAGCACAGTAGGTGTGCCGCCTCATATTGGAGGCCATCAAATGCCTCTGAGGTTGGAAAAGTCTAACAAGCCACTGTGCTTTATGGACTATTTTATTGGGAATAAAATTTTAAACAATTACCTCCTCTAGTACTTCTCACTGCTGAGCATGCAGCACTTGTGCAGGAAGACACTGAGCTCACTATCAGGATGGACTATGCATTTTTTTTTCTTCTGAAAGGGAATTTCAGGATGCAAAAATTGTAACCCTCCTCCTTTTTCATTGCAGTATTTATTAATATTAAATTATCTCAATAATAGTTAATATAAAATCAACTAGGTCTCTCCACTCCGTAGCTACCTTATTCCTTAGAAACTGATGCAACACAACTTATTTCAGTCAATAGGAACAAAAATTCAGTGAAGACATTTAATTCTTCAAGCAGAGATAAAAAATTTGCCTTAGAGACAGTCTGAGTATTTTACAGTATATTAAAAAAATCTGTGCATCACTTTCTGCCAAGGAACATTCTGATTTCAGAGTAGATGCCTTGAAACTAGAGTGAGAGGCTCACAGCGTTCTCTTCCCCCTCTCTCCCTCCCTCCCTCTTTCTCTCTCCAGTGTTGCTGAAAGAAAACTGTTTCCATCTGAATGCTCAGAGAGTACAATGGACACACCTCCAGATTCCAGCACTGGTGAAAAGAACAGTCAATGGATGATCAAAAAAGAAAACAAGAGAAGAAAACACAGCAATTAGTGTGACAGCCAAAATTGGAGGAAGAAGGGCCATAATGAAGGAGACTATAGAGAATGAATTCAGAAACATTTAATGGATAAAAACAATACTGTGCAGAGATATTTCCTTCAATTTGTACCTGAGTAAAAACTAAAAGAAATCTTTCACTGTGGACATTATCCAGAAGCTTGCTAATTGTACAAGATGTCACATGCTTTAGCATCAGGTATTGGTCAGGTGAGGAAACTGTCACTGTTCTGTCTTCCAAAGACATTGGTATATTTCTGTTTTTTGCTTCCAAATCCCTCTGCTATATCCACAGCTCAAAATATCCCATAGAAATCATTATATAGTTTAGTTCTATTTTCCTTTTAAAAAAATTATAGTGGATTTCCTGCCTTCATGACATACTAAATTGTTCCCTCTGTTCCATGCTGACCACTTGGCTTTCACATAAATGATCCACATTTTGTCTCATTGATCTCTCATCATCACTCATTGTAAACTTTTTTACCCTGACTTTCTCTCCCTTCAGATGGTTTTATTTCTAGGTCTTTACCCTTTAACTTCTCCTTACTGCAAATAAATCTGTTTGGTTTTGTATTTGGGGGTTGGGGGGATTAATTCTGGTCACCCATATTCCTGTACTAATATAAAGTTTAGGACAAGAAGATGAGAAACAAGGGATGAGAGGAATAGAATAAATCACAGATTAGGGTAATTAGAACTGTAATGTCACATGGGGGATACAGTGAAATGTGGATGATAAATCTAAAATATGGAAAGCAATAGCCACTTATGCTGTGGCAAAGATACTATAAAAACCGAGCAGTACACTATCTATAAACAAGCTTAAAATATTTAAAGGGTTTTTAAAAAACAACAACTCTTTCATCCTGCCTTTGATTTTCCTTTGCTGTTTTTTCCTTTTTTTCTTTCCATTGTTTTCTTTCATGTAAAGACTTTGGAAATTCATTCCACATACTAAAAAAAAGAAAAGAAAAAAAGGTCCATAGATCTAGTTCACACATAACAGGTGCAGGTGCAAGGAGAATGAATACAGCTGCCAGTCTGTCCACTTGCTATTGTCCCCAACATAATTAGAAATGATCAGTACCCTAGTTAGCTGTTTTAGCATTTAAGAACATAGACTCAACCACTTCTGATCCAGCATGTGATCTTTAGGCTCCCTCACATACCATTCCCTCCCTCCCTCACTCTCACTCACTCACTCACTCACTCACTCATTTGTATGTTTCTCCACTTGCAAAACGTTAATCTACCAGACTCCAACAACACCCACCCCCGAGAACTGGGCTCCCAAAGCACAAAACATACCATATTTTGCCCAATGAACACTCCCACTAACACAACCAATGGAAAAGAAAGTTCATAGCCCCTCATGCTTTCACCAAGTTACTTCTGCTCTACTGAGAACCCTCCCGACTCCAACAGATCTTTTGTACCTGGAAAAGGTTCTTTCCTATCAGGCATCAGTGACTAATTCTGCCTCCTTGATGATGTTAGCCTCTGAGATACTCCTGTATTTTTTCTCCTGTCATAACACTGTCACCTACAATAGTGTTCCAGCATCCAGCACAATACCACCGGATGAAGAGCCCTGGCAAGCTGCACTCATGGTGATGGCAAAGCCATGGCTTCGGCAGCATAGCTGGCCCATTAGTAATTCCTCAAGGTCTCAATGAAATAGTTGAACCAAAGCCCAAAATATAAGTCACAGTTAAACCAAAACAGCTCCATCAAATATTGTTACACAGGGGCAGAACATGTATAAATACATGCTCAGCCATGTCCCCTGATTCATCATATGCATGAGGCTCCCAATTAGCCTCTTCCCTTCTGTTAGCACTTTTCTGTTTTGGAAGGATTGTGGTTCTCTTGCCAGTTCTCACCATGAGAACTTTTTGGCTAATTGGAAGTATACAAGTTAAAAACAAGTACGTAAAAATGAAAGCATGGAAAGATCATTAGAAAAAAAACCATGAGATTTGGCAGGGTTTCATACGGCAGATGAGTGGAGATATAAGACAGCCTCACCAAGAAATGTTTGATTTGATTTATTAAATTTCTACCACGCCCTCCTGGTCAAGGCCAGCTCAGGGTGGCTTACATAAAAACAACATAAAATTTACAATAGTATAGAACAAAATTAAACAGCATCAATTAATACAAGTAACAATTCTAAAACCATAAAACATAATAAAGTGCTAGTAGCAGTGATTTCACAGCGGTTGCTGTTGCTTAGTTCTCTCATCTCACGGTCGGCTCCTTGATCTTCTTAGATTGTCTTAGGTTGTTAGCTCAGGCTGTAGTTAGAAGTCCCAGGGGACCAGGGCTCTCCGACCATAGGCTGTCAGCTGTTAGTAGTGGCGCCAGCTCCAAAAGCCTGGTGAAAGAGCTCCATTTTACAGGCCCTGTGGAACTGTAAAAGTTCCCGCAGGGCACTGGTCTCTTCCAGGAGCTCATTCCACCAGAGTGGAGCCACCACCAAGAAAGCCCTGACCCTGTTGTTGCTAGCCTGGTCTCCTTGAGGCTTGGGAGGGCCAGCTGATACTGGGCCCCTGATCACAGTGCTCTCTGGGGTACATGTGGGGAAAGGCGGTCCCTCAGGTATGTAGGTCCCTGACTATAAAGGCTGTTCCAAAGGTTAAATTTATACACTATAATTTATATTGCTGCAATCATTTATGTGCTTTACACGGTGATGCTACAAATATTACCTATTTTACTCCGGGAGTATACAATAGTGTCTTCAAACAGGTATAATACAACCCCCAAAAATGGATTGTGTTCTGCTTTTTTCAATCTTGTTAAGTGTCCTGGCTTGGCTGATGCATTGTTACCTGGAAAATACAAGTTACATCCCTTCATGTCTTCTTCAACAATCCCAGTTTAGAAATACTAGATCTATGTGCAAACAGGGAAACATTGGGGACAATATTTAAGAAACAGGACAGATATACTTCTAAGAAACAAAGTCCATTTTAATTAGCTACAAGGAGGATAGCAAAAATGAGAGATGCAATAATAATGAAGAATCTAAAAAATTACACCTTATGAAATGTTTTAAAAATTAAATGATTTTTTAACATCACCAATAATTTACTCACATGCACACACACACACACTTGTGAGTAATTCTGGCTCATCTCTGGTCACAACAGTTTATTGTTTTGTATTACATTTGTAAAGCTAGAAGTGGTAAGTGTTTTATGGGTTTGCTGTTACCTGACATACACTGACTGTAGTCAGAATCCAAAGATCTGACCAACTAGTGCTAGGTGCCATTAATCTGGAAAGCTCTAGAATGAGCTGCTTTGGAAACCAAAGGGACTTTCAAAAGCAATTTGTGATATGCACGGAGGAGTCTGATCAGAACCTATCATTGCTATAAACCCAAGCCCTTGTCTAAAGCCCTTGTCTTGGGATAAGATTTAAATTTAATGAGCACAATCCAGCAAAGTATATTAATTCTTCAAAATCAACAGGACTTTGCAGGCCTGACTTTGATTCTATCATGCCCAGTAATTAAGCTCACATCATAAATCTCAAGGCAGTAAGTAAAAGCTGCAAACATATGTGTAAAAATTCATAAACAGGTTTCTGTTTTTCAGTATGCATTATTCTGGAAACTGCTTATAACCAACATGTTGGTTTTTAAGCTTTACTGATCATGTGAAGAAACAATTAAGATCAAAAGCTACCTTAAAGCAAATATGATATAATATATATGATCAAACCCATGAGAAAAAAAAAATGGAATAAGAAAAAATAAAAAAACCTTTGTTCTCTTTAGTCTGAAGTTAAAATCTTACTAAAAATGCTAGAACAGAGCTTAATGTATATCATTTAGAAATAAATATGAAGCCTTTATATACATTATTGTATTATTTTCATTGAAAACAACCATGTCATATAAAAATAACTTTGTAGTGGATCAGAAGCTAGCTATTTCATCTTTATGATGCATTAGGAGGAAGTTTAGATTATGTTCATCTTCCCTTTTTCTTAATATTTAGTATGCTGGAAACTATTCCCCAGATTTGATCAGTCACATATTTCCTCTGCCAGGCTTTGAGATAATTGTTCAGAGTGTGGAAAGATCTTGAGTCAGTAAAACTATAAGGCTTTTTGGGGGAAATTGGGCACTTGGCACATATTAGACTGTTGGCTCATAGCTCTTAATCCATGGCTTGCAGCGGGAGTCCCTGCATGAACAGTCTAGTGGAACCAGCCCCAGCGCAGGACATAGGATCATGTTACTCTATTTTATTCACTTTATTAAAATATTTAATGTTCTAATACTTAATTCATTATTTTCTTAAATATATTATGTTTATACCCCACTAGTTCTTATGATGACTTAAGACAGTATGTGTGTGTATACATGCATGAACATACATACTTTACATTTATTTTTGTCTTTTGTAAGTTTATTTCTGGAGGGAAGGTGGCATGATATAGCCCAATCTCATCAGATCTCAAAAGCTAAGCAGGGTTGGTACTAAGACAGGAGACAATCAAGAAGTCTTCTGCAGTAGAAGGCACTGGTAAACCACCTCTGCTTCCCATTTGCCTTGAAAGCCTCTTGCTGAGGTTCAGCATAAGTCACTTGAGACATGACAGCACGTACATACATATGTAAGCTTATTTGAATCCCATTTTTTGATAAAAGGAGAGGGAATATACTTCATCAGGAAAAGGATGGCTTCCAAAAAGCATTTTTTCAGAATAATATATTGTGTGAATGAATAATTAGAAAAGTTGAAACTATCAAAATTGTAGTTTGTAAATGGAAGTAAGAAGATACTGAACAAATTCAGGTTTGTGATCCACACGTATCCTAGCAAAAATCTGTCCTTACACATGAACATTTTCACTGCTGTGTGATGAATAATAATTCTTAAATAGACTTTTAAAAATATTGAATTGGCTTTTTTAAAATAATCATCCCCCCCAAAAAAAAATTATGAAACTTGCTTTATTGTAGATGGTTGTGTGATCATATTTTTTATCAATGATGTTCTATTTTTTTCCAGTTTCAATCAGAAGTCACCTCTCATAAAATTCATGGTTACTTAAAAGTCTGAAAAGACTCCTATTCAGTTAGTTTGGCACTGAAGATCCCCTCACATAAACCAAGCTGCATAGAAATACTGATTGACATGAGCAAAATAGTGCCTGAAGATTACATTTCCTATTGAGATTCAGTGAGTGCGCAGCTACATATCATACACTGAGAGTAATTTATAGCTTTTTCTAGATCCCTATCAAATTGGTATCATAAGTGTCCCTCTGCCACTACCTCATTAGCAGAAACATAAATCTCTATGGATACTGCTTGTATCATGTCTACCCACCCCTGCATACAAAACTCAGGGCTGATTCACCCATGCATGCCCATCAATTCGTATTTCATCACTCAGACTGAATGTGTGACTGCTTCCGTTGGACAGTCTTGTGCCTCGATCTGTGATGGCTGATGCATATGTGCAAGTAATTGCATGCTTGATTCAGACCTCAGCTTCTTTATAGATTGCTATATAGAACATTGCAAAAGCAAAGGAACCAGAGCTGCCACATCTGTTCATATCCTTCCATTTAACATGCGCTATTGGTAAAGAGAATCCTTATATTACAACTTTATCAGCATTTTGAATTGTGTGAGCAGAAGCAATAGACAGCTGTTAAAGAATCCTGAATATTTGGTGTGAACCTACCATTTCCAGTTATTTTTTCTCAAGAGAAAAAAAGTAAGAAAAGGCTTTCTGTTTTAACTTAAAATAGTAGCTGTTGCTAAAACAGCTGTGCATCACATCTTCTCTCTATATAACAATTGTGTTTTGCGGTGGCACTTTGCAGTTCTCCCACTGGCTGTGCAATGCACTCCCTCAGCCATTGGCCCATCAGCTGCCACTCAAGAGTACTCATGTGCCATTGGCTGGGTGCTGGGTCTGCTCCTCTTACCTGCCCACTCCCCCTTTAGCCACTGTGCCCTGTCAGAATTACTGGTGAACAGCTTTCTCTCTTGACAAAGATACTTCTCCTGCTTGCCTCCTGTGTGGGAGTAACTTTTCCCTCAGTGGCTGTTGGTAGGTGTAACGAAATGGCAGTTACTTGTGTTTGTAAGATGGCTGCCATGTGGTTGTTTAACATGTTCCACCATAAGGTTTAATTGAGCTGTAGTTCCAGAGAGGGGCCTGCAGGGGTATCACTCACTGAGTTGAATGGGGCTTCCTCATCTGCTGACCGGATTCTTGGGTTGCCAACTTTCCAGGGATCCCCCAAAGACTGGGGATTCCATCTCCAAATCGGGGAATTCGGCCAGAGGGCTCTCACTATCCCTCTAAAAAGGCAGTGATGATTCCGTGAGTGATGGCAGAGAACTTAAGGAGTGAGATGATGGTGTGAGGCAAACAGCTGAGTTGTAAACTGGACCCCGTTATGCCACAGGAGGCAACCAAGCTTGGTTCAGACAAAGGAAGGAAACCCTTTGCAGGCCTTTGTGAGGAACTCATTGGGGCCAGTCCTGGCTAGGGTTGCCGGTTCCAAGTAGAAGGATTCCTAGAGATTTCCTGGTAGAGTCTATGGAAGCCAGGGTTTGAGGAGGGGAGAGGCCTCAGCTGAACAGAATGCCATAAAGCCCACCCTCCAAAACAGTTATTTTCTTGGGGGGGGGGGATCTGTTGTCTGGAGTTCAGTTGTGATACCTGGTGATCTTCAGGCTTTGGTCCTCTTTGCAGAGAAAGATGACTTTTCCTCCTGGGAAACGATTGTTGCTAATCTCCAGGTGAAGGCTGGAGATCACTCAGAATTACAACAGTTCTCCAGATGGCAGAGATCAGTTCAAGAGCTAAATTGTATTTACAACAGAGAAGAAATCAAGGCCATGGTAGTTTGCAGGGATTACATAGCAACTCAAGTACTGAAAAACTGGAGAGGCTGAAGGCCTTCATACAGTTTACCAAAAACAAAGGATCTATCATAGTTAACATAATTTTTAACTTCATACAGAACTGGACCTTTCCCCTCTTATTATATATTAGTGGAATTTAGAAGTGTACTACTGCAGTGTAAGAGAAAATTAAATCAATAGTGGTGATGAAATAGATCATAACTGCAATTTTATCTAGTCCCTGTCTGTAATCATACTACAGTACATTGCATGTAATGATACGATTCTCCACATTTACACTTCTGGAGATACATATAAGGACAATTGAGAATAATTACCATAAATTCAATCATTTCGGAATCATTGGGAATGCTTGGTTACCTGCATGAGGACATTAAGTAATAACTGGGTAGGCATTGTGTTTTAGCCATTAGTAAATTCAGTAGTAAAGTTCATGGCTCCTGTCATGGGGAAATGAGGGGTGCAGGAACCTTTTCATGCACCCTCATTCCCACTGTGGTCAGTTTTGGGGAGGAAGAGAAGCTGGCTTCCCAATTTCATCAAAAGAGAAAGAGATAGTCATTCTAAATCAAGACACAATTTATTCCATTACTTACTCTTAAGTCAGAAAATATTTTTGTAGCATTTCAATATTCAAACCAGAATATTTCAACACAATCCCAATACATAAATAGTGCATTTGTAATTCTATAAAGAATAACCTTGGTTGTTCTACCAAGACTCATAACTGAGGGTAGTTGATCAGAACAACCAGAAACAAGACTAAAATCAGACATTAAGTACCCTCTTTCACTCATTGAAGCTAATGCAACTGTCTATCAAGTTTGTGATGAGCATTTGACATATAGCTGATGTATACAACAAAGTCAGCCCCTTTCTTTCTATCTTTGGTGTCAGGAAAGTCAAGGAAAGCTAGGTTAAGCCAAGGTGACTCACAGACTCAAGGACTCTAGTTTCTGTTATTCTTATCTATTTAGAATTTGATAGTGACTTCTGACTGCTGTAAAGTATAAACATTCCCAGCAGACAAGAGTCACATGAGGCAAAGTCGTGTCCAGTGAAGGCCACACACAGCACATAGCAGTGGCCTGAAGCTTCCTGGGATCAGAACAGAACCAAAGTTTCAACTCTATAGACTAATTACTATAGATAAGGTCTTACAGACGTACCAGACGTTTTGCAGAGTTTTAGCAGAGGACTGAGACTCAATCCAGCCCTAATCCCACCAATTATAAAAGCAGCAAAATCAGGCAAATGACAACACAAGGATTTAAACATGAGGAGAGCTTCGAAAGTAAACAGAGGCCATGACAATGCAAATTAATAAAATAAAATCTAGCCCAAATGCTCTGATTCAGATTGAGTATGGAATGCTGAGCAAAGTTGACAGTCAGATAAGTGAAAACAAGAGATAGGGAGAGTTTATAAAATCCATGAGAGACATGGTGGGGGGGAGGTTCCAAAAAACTCATCTTACAAGACTTCATTCTAATGAGCTGGGGCTTGTTTAGCCTCTATTTCTAAAGGTTTTCATATTAAAATAGTAATTAAAATGTAGGAAATGCTAGACTTAGACAACACTTCACATTTATGGTTACTTTGTATGTTATTTGCACAGCATTTAGAAGAAAAGAGTGGAAATAAATCAATGCAACATATGGTATCATGGGAGTAGATGAGATTAACTTTTAAATACAATCCAGTATCTAAATTTCAGAGGTTATGTGGCAAATTATGGGACAGAAAGTTTTGTGCAAAGTTCTGCAACTAGAAAAGATAATTCTAGCCTTACTTATGCAATGTTAAGTATTATAGCACCTGTTACTGTTCACGAAAGAGGTCTTGAAATCATTGTTGACATTTAAAGAGAATGTGATAACAGAAGTAAAAGAGCAAATAAAATGTTAAGGGTTCTTAGAAAAGGGATTAAAAGAAGAAAGTACATAATCCACCCATATAAATCATACATTAACATCTTGGGGCTTGATGCATTTCTGCCTACTTAATTCTAAAAAAAAAAAAAATGAAAACAATGTAGAGGAGAGATGCTACAAGGTTTATCAGTAAAGCTGCAGAGAAACTGAAAAATATTAGGAGTCTTTATTTTTAGAAAACAGGTGAGGGAGGATTTAAATGGCTTGCAAATAGAAAAGGTAGAGAGTTCCCATGTACAAAGTGAAGGAGGATTAGGAAGGGCTGTGTGGTACAACATGTGCTTTGAATGCAGAAGGTCCCAGGTCCAATCCCCAGCATCTCCAGGTTTGTTTTTTTAAAAAAAGAATATCAGATGGTAGGCAATGTGAAAGATCTATACTTAAGACCCCTGAGTGTTGCCTTCAGTTACAATAGAAAGTAAACCTTGCTAGACCAATAGTCTAATTCAGTATAAAACAGTTTCATGTGTTCAATGCCTCAATACAATAACCACAAGAATAAATGAGGAGGAATTTGATGAAGTCAATACGCAAAGCTGAAAACAAACCATGCAGTTTCACACAACACATTCATTACCTGTGGCACTCCCATCAAGTGAAGCAGCTACTATAGTTGGTTTCAAAGCATCAACATCTTTTAGTTATGAAAATGACAAAAATTCATACTATTTCCTATAGTTATCTGCTCTAGATACAACTCAAATCAATGTTCAACAAATGTTTAGCTTCACTTACCCCAGCTCCAGATATTATGTGTTAAAAACTCATTTTACCTTCCTTCAGAAGGTGAAAGGTATTTCATTTTTAAAAGGACTTCCTATTTGTTCAGATTTTCACATTAGGTGAAATTTCTGTTGGAACTCTAGTGTGCCTTGTTCCAGTCTCACAATTCTGTGAATGATATCAACCATCTGGAGGAGGAAGATTGCTTGAATGCAGCAAAAGACATACAGACTTATGCTGCACAGAGACATTACTGGCTTTTGGAATACATGGATAATTCAGGTGGTACATGTGTTTTTCATCTAGATGGACCTGTATGTCATTAATACACAATGGTCTTATATTATACTTATATACCTTATATTATAGTACTGTTATACCAAACATCACCAGGTTGTGCTGCATTAGATGTATTTGATTAGTTCATTGCAGCTTTTTATTAGATGAGGAAGCCACTGTTATTAAAAAAAAATACAAAATTCTGTATTACACACATTTTTTATCATTTGGGTTTGTGCAAGAGGTTCAGAATTGCAAAAGATTCATCTTGTTAGCCAATATCTGTAAGTTCAGACTAACAATGTTACAAACTTTTGGGATTTTGTGGATTCTGAAATAACAAGACATGATGTTGAATTCCTTATCCCTGCTGTTTCAGTCTCCTAACCGATTTTAAATTTGCTTCCCTCTGGTTCTGATTAAGTTTGTGATTCTTTACCAAAGATCAAATACCTTAGAAAGGCATGGCTGATGACATATGTTTCAAATTGGATGGTGGCCATTTTTTTCCCTCAGAAGACTGGGGGTACACTAGCAATGCTCTGTACTCATTAGAGTCAGCAGAACATTCTCTCCAGGATGGAGACTGAAAGATATCCCACCCTCCACCCCCTTTTATTTTCTTAGCATCCAGTCTGATTGCACATGGTATTGCTTTATTTTGCCGGGTCTTTTACATTTATTTATTTAGATATTGATACTCAATTTTATCCCCTCCTCCATTTTACTCTCACAACCACCCTGTGATGCAGATTATGCTGAAAGACATGATTGACCCAAAGACACACCAAGCAAGCTTCCATGGAAGGGCAGATTTGAATGTGGCTACCCCAAATAGTACTCTGATACTCTAACCACTACATCACACTGACTTTTGTAGTAAAGGGTATTGCATCAGCTTTGTTTTGGGGATTTGCTATGGGTCAACACAACTTGTCACAATAGTGATCTCCTCTGCTACTCAGATCACTCAGTTTTACTTGCCCCTTTGGATCTGTGCCTCAGTTAAATCACCAAGGATATGGGATTTGCAAGAAAAAAGTTTATCTAGTCTGGGCTCCTCCTATCCAAACTGGATCAGAATCAGGCAGCATACCACCACCAGGAAATGTCCAGTTAATGGGATTTTCCCAGTATAATTCTGGAAAAGATGGTCTGTCTAGGGGAATGTGTATGAGTGAGTAGGCCAAACTCACCTTCCCAGTTTTTTATTCTCTCTCTCATTCTTCTGGGTTCCCCTTTCAACCAGAGATTCCTTCCAGGACTCTCTCACAGTGTCTTTACATAGGCATGGTGATCTATAGATTTATGTGGGCTGGAGTTGTTTATGCAAAGGATTCCCTCTCTCCCAAAGATTAAGCATTTTCGTGTCTAAAATGTTAGTTTATTCCACTAAACATCCAATTAAGCAGGAAGTACAGATAGTTACGAATCTTTCGCAGTAAAGGAAAATAAAACAGGACTGACTAGAGAAAACAAATATAAAACAATGCTAGCTAGAGTTAATCTATACTCCACTTGTGTTGAAGGAGGAGTCAGCCTCTGTTCCACTTCTGAATAAGCCTACTCCAGCTTCCAGGCCTGGACAGAGTCAAAGAACAAACCAGGCTGGTTATACAAAGACTAGCCCAACAGGTACACTGTTCTAGTCCTCTATTTCTTGAACTGCATACTATTGAGTACCCCCTTGTCCAGACCAATAGTAGTTGGCAGGCTTACTCTCCATTTCCCACAACAAAACAATTCACTGATAATATTCCCAATTATAAATCAGAAGCTTTATGGCCCTGCACTCATCAATTTGGTGTTTGAACAATTTGTCCATTGACATCTTTGAGGTAAGAGCCAGACCTTCCATCAGACAAGTGACAGTTTGAAGATGCTTTGCTGCTGGAACAGGTTCTCCTAAATCGTGCACCATCCTAAAAATGTGTTTCTGCCCCTTTAGTGCAGCTGTGGATCTGATTACTATTTCCAGCACATAACATTTCTATTATTTTAGCATCAGAGCAACTCTTGTTCATAACCCAGCTATCTATATTTTTTTAAAAAATGTTTTTTTTTCCTCACACTGATTTTTGTCCTTAAGAGCATACACATTTTCTAACATTTGTATGTAATACATATATAATAATAGTAAGTCTACAAAATCCACAGTGAAATTGAGAGAACTGAAACCACTTACAAAAAAAGAAGTTAAGATGAAATGAACTCTCATATCCAACCCAGTTCAGCAATATGTTTCTTTTAAAGATCTGAGTCAAAATCCCTTGAATTTCATCCTCTATCATCCTGTTCAACCTGCTCTGATCTTTGCTTGCCACCCATCTCATAGTAAAGACCTTGTGGACAAAATATAGTTTCCAGTGAAGTTTGTGTTAGAAACTTCCTGGCAATAATATCAAAAGGCCTGGAAGACAGACATTTCCATCTCCTTGCTGCTGGTTTTCTTGGCAAAAAGGGGGTGGGGAAGATGTCACAGGGTTTCCATAAATAAGGTTGGAGAAGGGTAGTTCTCACATTAATTAGGGGAAGCAGAGAATGCAGAATTTGCCTGCTTTGATCACCCTTTGGAGCCTCTCTGAGCTTTCAGTGAACTTGTAGGCAAAGCCTGAATTTTTCCTTAAAAGTCTCTGAAAAGGTTTGGAAAGAATGAGCTGAATATAAATCATGATGGGTGGCATTCACCATGTCTCACTAACCCATTTCACAGATAAGACACCATGTGTAGAAAGGGAAATGCAAGTCAGATCTTGATAAGGCTCTAATTGCCCTATTTATTTAATTCATTTATTTAAAAAACAGTTAAAATAGGCACAAAAACATAAAACAGCAATTGAAACTTTGGTCAAGAAGGAGGGATGACTGTAGAAATCTCTCCTATATTATAAAGCTGATTTGGGGTGGCAAGATTCGATGCAAGCCAAAATCAGTTGGCTGCCTGAATTGCCACTCAGAAACAGGGCCCTGGCCACTGGCTGGGTTGCCTACATCCTGCTCACACAAGCAGCAGGTGCCGAAACTCAACTCACAAGACAACTTCACCTCAGGAAGACAGGACAGACACTCTGGTGAATTTGGCGCTGACACTGGGGGTGGGGAGAGCTGCAGCAAGGGAAGGGACAAGGCCAGCTGGCCTGACCTACCAGGTTCTTGAGGGGGAGGGAGCAGGGATGAGGCTGGTGAGTCTGCTGCTGTCACTGGGGGTGGGGACAGCCATGGTGAGGGAAGGGACGAAGCCGGGCGGCTTCACCTGCTGGGGCCTCGAGCAGTGGGGGGGGAGAGAAATGATGAGCTCAGTGAGTCTGGCACTGCTGAGGCTGCTGGGGCTGCAGAGAGCTGTGCCACCAAAAAAGATGATGCCAGGTGGCTTGGCCCACCGGGGCCTCGAGTGGGGGAGGGAGGAGAAATGATGAGACCGGTGAGCCTGGCACAGCTGATGCTGCTGGGGGTGGGGAGAGCTGTGGTGAGCCTGGGTGCCCCGGCCCACCAGGGCCTCACACAGGTGGGGCCAGGGAGAGCCACGGCAAGAGAAGGGATGAGGTTGGGTGCCCTGGGCCACTGATGCCTCAAATGGGGGAGGGGGCCAGACAGCCTTGCCCTATGGGGCATTGAATGGGGGGATGAGGCCGGCACCCTAGCCCACTGCCACCTTGAATGGGGGGGAATGGACCACTGATACTGACCTGGCCTGCCAGAGCCTCAAGCTGGGGGGGTTGGGGTGTGGGAAGAGATGAGGGGAGCGCCTCCTGCAGCCTGGCTAGAGCCTGTTGTCTTCATTACCACAACAGACCTTCTCCCTAGTGTCAAATAAAACAAGAGCAGCAACAACAACAACAACAAAAGCCCCCTACCTGGTGGAATGAGCTCCCGGAGGAGATCAGGGCCCTGCGGGACCTCTCTCAGTTCCGCAGGGCCTGTAAGACAGAGCTCTTCTGCCAGGCATTCAATTAGGGGCCGCCGCCATTGGAGTGCCCAGCCCGTAATGCTACAACAGAACAGCTGCCTGAGCAGGAACACCTAGTATTTACTACCAGGCTGGGGCCATTGGAGTGGGCAAGTGGGGAACACCAGCTCTCTAGATATGGCAAAACATTGGCCAATGGTTAACAACCGCTTGCATCTTGCACTTTATTTGTACTGTAATGGTTTTAGACTTGTATTATAAATGTTTTAACTGGTGTATTTTAAACATGTTCTATGTAGGTATTTACATCAATTGTGAGCCGCCCTGAGCCTGCTTTGCGGGGAGGGCGGGGTATAAATCCCATAATAAATAAATAAATAAATAAATAAATAAACAAAAGGCTTCACTTGATGATAGGGTTGCCAACCTCAAGGCAGTTGCTGGAGATCTCCCAGAATTACAGCTGATCTCCAGGCTTCCCCTAGAGGAAACGGCTGCTTTGGAAGGTGGACTCAGTGGCATTATACTCTGCTGTGGTCCCCCCACCCGCCAACCCTGCCCTTCCCAGGCTCCACTCCCAAAATCTGTAGGAATTTCCTAACCCAGAGATGGCACCCCTACTCAATGGTGGAAGATGGCAACTACTGTTATTTTTTTTAATAATTATTTTTTATTTATTTATCACATAACAACATATATGAAACAAGTGTTACATTGTTACAGTAATGCAATCTCTGAGGTCACTACTGTTATGAAAGTATTTTTTTTCATAGAAAAATCTACACATGCACCTAATGGAAAGCTGCAGCTGGTTCACATACTCATGGGGTAGGAAATAACTGGAGATTTTGAGGGTGGAGCCTGGGGAGGGAGAGGTTTATGGAGGGGCAGAAGTATAATGCCATAGAGTCCATCCTCCAAAGCAGTCATTTTCTCTAGGGGAACTGATCTTTATTGCCTGGAGATGTTCTAATCCCAGGAGATCTCCAGGCCACATCTGGAGGTTGGCAACCCTACACTTGAACAGTCAGTCTATGTTAGCTAGCAGCTGGATGTGTGAACTGATGCATGTGTGCAATCCTTGAGTAAGGCATGTGCAACCCATGTCATTTTCACTTTAATATCTTATATATCTATTTCCAAAGTATTGCCATCATCTGTGGATACCTAAATCTGTGGATCAGAGCCACACATACCCAGAACAGAGGTTTTTTTGCAAACTTGGGGAATCCCCTAGGTTTGCAAGAAATTTTGAATTTTTCTTAAAAAAAACATTGGGGGGTCTAAATCCCCCCAATAAATGTGTAGACATTGCACTTACCTTACTCTTCAAAGCTGTTGGTGGTGCTAGCATCCAGGTAGCTCCCTGAGCCTGGCTGTGGTCAAAGATGGGAGCTGCTTTAGGTATGGCTGCAGCAGAGACAGATACTGGGAGCTGCTCCAGGCCTGGCCATAATGGATACTGAGAACTCCTCCAGTCCCAATCATGGTGAACACCATGAGCCATTCTGGGCCTGGCCACTACTGGGGGCTACTTTGAGCTTCACGCAGCTCCCAGACACTGCCTTTGGGCTCAAAGATAGGGGAAAAGAAGGGGAGAGAGAAAGAAGGGTGGATTGGCTTGGGGAAGAGAAAGAAAGAGAAAGAAGAGGGGAATAGGTGGGAGAGAAAGAGAGAAAGAAAGGGGATTGGCTTGAGGGGAGAGAAAGAGAAAGAAGTGATTGATTTGGGGAGAAAGAAAAAGTAACTGGGATTGGCTTGGTAGAGAGACAGAAAGAGAAAAAGATTAGTTGTCTTGGGGAGAGAGAAAGAAAGGGCAATTGTCTAAGCCAAGGGGAAAAGAGGGGGATTGGTGAGAGAAATGGGAGAAAAGGGTGGGGGAGGGGATATTTTCTGAGAAGAGCTGGAGTAAGAGAGGGGCAAATTGACATACAAGGGTCAGGGAGAAACAGGGGTAAGAGAGGTTTGCTGGAGAAGGGAGTGGGATAGAAAGAGAGGAGAAAACTTACATAGAAGGCACGAACAAATGCTTGGTGAATAAACACTTATTGTGGCATGAAAAAATTACATGCAGCATATGATGTTTAATGGAGACTTTATGGTAAACCAATTTATACTGTTTCCTATGTTTATGTTAGTGTAATCCCATGCAGCCTTTTAGTGATTATGCGTCACTGAAATCAGATTATAATCCCAGTTTAAGGATATTTTCTGAATGTTGGCAACTTGATTTGAGAAAGAGATTCCTTGAAACAGGATCCTGTCATCATTTGCTGCTTCTATTGCTGTTGTTGGAGAGGATTTACATAATGCTATTGGATTACCCACCAGTGCTTGACTGTCTGCGATGTAAGGATTGGTCGTCCTTTAAGGATCTTCATTTTGCTACTGGATTACTATTTGACATTTACATTGTTATAGCTATCAAAAATCACTTGGACATTTCATGATTTTGTATAAATTGTTTATTTATGGTATATTCCTGGTTATATTTTTTTTGTTTGTTTGTCGAGATCTATACCAGAAGCTGCCTCATACTGATTCAGATCATTGGTTAATTATTGTTAACTCTAACGGGCAAAGGCTCTCTCAGGGTCCTCTTGGAGATGAACCTGGGACCCTCTGCATGCAAAGCAGGTGCTCTACCATAGCCAAAGATAGCATGTGTAATGGTTCATTCATACATTCAAGCTGCCATTTCATACTACATTCATATAAAAGGTTCTCTTCAAGTTACTGGTTGATGTTCAGAAAATGTTCAAATTAATTTTACCATTCATACGTTCAATGTGTTGTAAGGCTCAATGTAAGCCAGTGTACTGGATGAATGTATACCATTATATAGTCTTTAGAATAAACATAGCATGTTATCTATTAAAGTGTTCATGGATAAAATTAGGAAAATCAGTACTTTCCCCCCTCAGCACTTCAGACATTAAATAATACATTGGACTAATGCAAAACACCTGAAGTCATCTTTTACAGCTTCCTGGTAAAGTTCATACCGTCTGGATCAAAATTATCTGTTAAGGTCACCTATTAAATTTATGGTACTCTAAAAGCAGACTGCCCATGATGTGACTTTTCAGTTTCTTTTCAAACAATTGATTTATTGTACAAAATAAATTGCTGGTTGTAATACAAATTACAAATGAAAAACCTAAAAGCAGCTGTAATTTGATTACTGTTTCATGATGCTACCTTGGCATTAGTTTCACTGCACCCTTAAGTTCTTGAGCTACTTTACTTGGCTGTCTTAGTCCTCTGTTGTACTGTGGGACTTCTTTCCCTACCACATAGGTATATCCTTAGTGAGAATGGCATGTATACTGAAGGAACAGATCTAGAACTACACTATATTGATGTCACCTAATTTGGTTTTTCTCCAGACTATTTCCTACTCAACCTTCATGGAGGCCAGATTCCACCATTCTCTGACCACTTGGCCACTTTTCTCTCTGTGTCTCTCTCCTCTTCCATGTAAACTTTTTGTTGTCACTGTTTTCCTTGGGTGGGATAGTTTGAATCTACAAAGTGGCTTTCTTCCATGGCTGGCGCTTGGAACTCCAGTTCCCAGAAGCAATATAATAAGGCACACACCTTTGTCATCAGCACACATTCATTACATTACAAGCTGGGAAGGAGTTCTCAGAAAATGTTTGCTGAGAAAATATGTAATTTCCAAGTGATTTTCAAATTTATTCAAGAGAAGTTTGTCTATTCAAGAGAAGTTTGTCTATTACCACTATGCATTAAGTATGTTTTCAGCATAGATCTTTTATTAATAGCACCAGTTTTTCACCTCACTGTATCATATGTTAACTATATAATCAACAAAAAAGGATACTTCAGAGGTATCATTTTTAAAGAAGCTCAGAGCTCTGAGTAATTTGTCATCTTTCAGCTTGCATTTCATATTTTGATTCATAATGTGCCACTTTACTGGTGTAAAGCTATCCATGGAATATTGATAAAACAAACTGTTGTGGCTGTTATAGCATTTTGTTTGGAGAAGAAGTGAGGAGGCGCTCTGATTTAATTCTGGTCATTAGAACAAGATTAGGGATGGGCAAAAACCAGCTCATGAACTTTTGTTTGTGATGAATTTTGGCTGATCCATGGTTTGTGAACTGAAGTTCATAAACTGCAACCTGGCCATGAACCTCCATGAATTTTTGAGGCAGTTTGTGGAGGTTTGTGGGGAGCAAAAGCCCTAGTTTTTTCTCCCCACAAAAGCTGCCAAAAAATAGAAACAGCTGAGCTGTGAGGGCAGCCTGCTCCTGTGGCTTAGCTGTTTCTGGCTCTAAACAACTGAGCCTGCTCTCACAGTTCAGCTGTTTAAAGGGGCTTTCTTGGGCAGCCAACACTGCCCAAGGAAGCCCCTTTAATGAGCTGAGCTGTGGGGGCAGCCTGCTCCTGTGGTTCAGCTGTTTAGAACCTGAAACAACTGAGCCATGGGAACAGCTTGCCCCCATGGTGCAGCTAATTTGGGCACAAACCTCACAGACCTGGGCTGGTTCATATACAAGCTCACTGAATTCATGGGGTTCATGATTCAGATTGTGATTCACCCACAAACCACGAACCAAACCACATTTTTATGGTTCATGCCCATCCCTATATAAGATGTCACAGGCAAGGAAGCTTAGAGCAGGCATGCATGAACAAAAGTTAGGAAACAGAAGTAGGAAAAGGACAAAGAATCTGAGAGGTCAGCAGAGAATGAAGATGGTTGACAGGAGAACATGGAAACCTTTCTGATATAATATAGAACATTGGTAACTAAGTACAGGGGAGTGGCTCAACAACTAGAGATAGTTTTCCCTATGACTATTCAAGATCATTTACTACACTCAGACCAATAGAGATTAAAACCATGAACCATACAGGTTAGTACATTGGCAAGGATCACTGCCAAGCTGGCATCCCAAAAGCAACAAAAACAACAATTTGTTACTATTACATATTTTCACTACTAGAAGAACATTTTTATTTCCCCAGTGAGGGAATGATAATAAGATGTAATTAACTGTTAGGTATATATTGGATTGGATCCCAAAGGCTATTTCCCAAGGACAACATCCCTTACATTCCATTGTCAAGGAAAATAAATATGCATATAGGTATGTGTGTATGTGTTTTTCTAGCTAGTTTTCTCCTGCTTGCGCAAGTGCTGCGTTAAATACATGTTCTTTTTCACTCACACATTGCTCTGTAGAACACATTACAGCTACCTGCTATGTGTAGCCAAAGTTCTCTTGTAAAAAATGAAAAACAGTAAAAGACAGTATTGGAAAATAAGGGCAACTTCACTGAAAAAACTCACATTATCCAGTGACCAGGAATAGATGATACAGAAAACAATTAAAAATTTACTTCAGTCTTTTTTGATAATGCCCAGCATAGCGTGATCATTGTAATCCCTATAGCAGTGCAGCACTATCTTGGACTATTTTCTCTATCAGCACTAGATGACAAAGTCATGGACTGCTGCTAAACACTGATAACATTTACTCTGAGTTTATGAAATGATGCCATCCAAACATTCATTTGTGGTTTTCCTGGTGTTTAATGCAAGTTATGAAAGAAAGAAAGCTTCCAAACATATCCAAAACTATTATTTTTCTGAAGCCAAGGAATGGTTCATATAACATGATGAACAACCATCTAATCTTCGCTGCTATGACTTTGTATAAAACCCTGGAATGCTTTATATTTTAATTTTGATGAATATGAAAATAAACTTGAATATGAACATAAAATGACAAAGCATACTTCATTTTCTATTGTGGCAGATACTACAGTTCCATCTTGCCCTCAGCTTGGCTCTTGGAGAATTAAGCCCCTCCTAGTCAGCAGTGTCCTGCTGTGCCCAAAAGTAATGTGACTGATGTGTGCTGACATGGGCTGAGTACAGGCTGCGTTCAGACGGCCAGTCAATCGCGCCATGAGCCCTCCTAAAATTTTATCCCGATTTTTTTAATCCAGCCTAGCACGACCAGACACCCCCCCATGAAATAGCCTCACCGCGCGTTGTTCCCGCCGTGATTTGTCTACACGGCATCCACCGAGGATTTTTTTAAAAAAAGTTTTGTACATTCGCATAGGCAAGGCTGCACCTCCTTGGAGAACTGAGGCGATCGCGGAGGGTTTTCAGCAAAGTTTTGCGCATGCGCATAGGCAGGGCTGCGCGTCGTTGTTGAATCAAAGCGCGAGTCGAGAAAGTTTTCGCAGGCCAGTATATTTGCCCACAGTGGTTCTTTGTCAGACCCTGCTGTATAATCCCAACCCACACCAGTGTCTTATCAGCTGATCTGAAACTGGGCAGCCATGGAGAACATGATTATAGCTGTTCTCCTGAGCATGAACATTTGCCTCTTGCTGCTGAGGCAACACTGCCGTCGGATGGCCAGTAATCGACGCAGGCGTGCCGCCTATCTACGGCACATGGCCATCCGTGGTGCTCATTCAAGAGTCCTGATGATGAGGCGCTCACACCTGAGCACAGGCTTCCTTCACCTTGCACAGGAGGGTGCCCCACGACGATGGTGGGTCTACCCACGTTCAAACAAGTGGTGTAACACCTACGTTGCCTTGATCTGGGAGGATGAACAGTGGCTGGAACATTTTCGGATGACCAGGGCAACACTGTTCTGGCTAGTCGATGTCCTGCGGCCACACTTGGAGCATCATGACACAAACATGCGTAGTCCCATTCCTGTGGATGAGCGTGTAGCCATAGGAATCTGGTGGCTTGCCAACACCGTGAGCTACCGATTGCTTGGTGAACAGTTTGGACTTGCAAGGTCTACTGTTGCAGAGATCGTCATCGAGGTGTGTCTTGCCTTGGAGATTGAACTGCTTAGCAGCGTGATTCGTCCAGGACCAACTGCTCAGGTGAGTGTGAACTGCGCACATGCACAGAGGAGATGATCCAAGATGACACGTCTGTTGATGTGGTGACAGGAATCAGTCTACCTGCTGGAAATTATGGCCACATGGTATGGGTAGGTGGATGCTGTGGCACCATAGCCCAGTGAAGTGCTTCCCCTCCCCAAACACCACCCTACTCTGCCTCGACTATCCAACTGTCTAAGTTATTTACCCACCTGGAACTGACAGCCCTAAAAAGAAAGTGGTGGGTGTTGTTTCCATACCTGGTGTTCACCCCTGTGATGTTTTCCCTTCTGGGTTTGGGCTGTTATAGAAAAATTGGGCCAATGAGAAGGATGCTACATGAAGGGTTGAAGATCAATATTTGTTTCACTATTTAACATGTGCATTCTTAACAGCTTTTGTAGTGACACATACCTCCTCCTGCTTCATTTTCATGGGGATGAGTAGAGAGAAAAGATGTGGCTATGTCCACCTACAGCTTCCAGCACCAAACCATGAGGTTTAAGAAAGTGGATGGGGAGCAATTTGTTCCTCCATCTCTCTCCACTAGAACTCAGGGTTGCCTAATTACAGTGGGTGGCTGATAGTTCTGGATGATATAAAAGGGATTCCTTGTCACAACACGACACTAGTTCAGGCCCTAAGCACACAATTGGTTAACTGCCTCAAACTCCACATCTCCCACATTCCATCCATGTTGTCAACTCCCCCTTGGCCACCAGGAAGGGGTGGGTTGCAAAGGATTGCAAGATCTGGGTTGTGATCTCCTTGAGATCTGAAAACGGAGTCTCAGATGGACAGGGTCCCCACTGTGGAACAAGGCCACACAGCACCTGGGTTCTCAAAGGGAATTGCTCTCTGTATTCAGGAAATTGGCTGCAATTCCAGGGTATCTACGGTTCCTCCCTGGAGAATCACATCCCTAGGTCCCGCACACGCATGGCTGGCGAGTAGCTGCTTGCAATACTGAATCATGTGCATTCCCAATGGCAGTCTTACCACTCTATGTCTGTGTTCCACAAATTACTCTTTCCCTCTTGGCTACCCACAGGTGCAAACACACACCAGGTGCTCGACTTGGCAAATGGTTGTTCTCATGCCCACTCCCAAGGTACTCTACATGACACTGCTTCCATGGCAGAATATTAGGATGGACAAAGCCCTGACCTGCTTCCAGCTAGCCTTTTCAGACAGTGGTGTGAGGACACCAGCTGAACTAGAGAGAGAGACAGATCTAACCTTATACTTCATGTTTCGGAGGATGTACGCATGTCTCGTGCCACTTTGCATCCCAACAGCTATGGAATCACACAATGGGACCCCATATAAGAGGGTAATCTCAGAATGTGGTTAAGCATGACTATTCCTGAGCAGACATTGTTATGGTGCTGCACATTTCTCTTTCTCTGCAGTTGATGAGAGGATTCTCCGCCCTAGGATTTCCCCATTGCGTGGGGGCCATGGATGGATGCCACATCGCTGTGAGGGCTCCTGCTGGTCTATCAGCAGCTTTCATAAACAGAAAGGACTTCTGCTCTGTACTCCTGCAGGGCACTGTGGACCACCGTGGACGCTTCGTTGATGTGGCTGTGGGAAGCGTGGGCAGAGACCATGATGCCCATGTTCTCCATCGCTCCAACATTATTGACGCCATGGATGCGGGAGTCTGGGTTTCAGGAAACCCAACGGTGACAATTGAGGGTGTGCAAATACCTCCTTTAATTATTGCTGATGCTGCCTACCCAACACACAGATGGCTTGTCACTCCTTACACTGGTGCACTCAATAGCCAGCAGGCACACTTCAATCGCATACATGGTCGTGCACGTAATGTGGTGGAGCGTGCTTTCGGGCGTTTGAAGGCCAGGTGGTGATGCTTGGGCGCCACTCTTCCGGTAAGGGAGGAGAACATTAACTGTGTGATCTGCGCATGCACCATTTTGCATAATATTTGTGAGGAACGTGGGCATACAATTCAGTATGATCCTGAAGAGACACACTCAGCACCTCTTCCAGGGACACCAAATGCTCCGGGAGCTGAGAATGAGAGGCAGAAAAATGCAGGGCGGGCCGTGCGTGAAGCCCTGTGCGTTTGGCTGAACCGCCGCCGAAGATAAATGGATAACGACAGGACAATTCACAAACTGTCTTCAAGTTAGTGATGGGTGGTGGGGAGTGTGTGATGGTTTTGTTAAATGATGCTTGCAATAACACTGTGAACCCGTCCATGATGCTCTCAGATTTGCTACTGTCAGTAATGTTTCTGGGTTTGTTTAAAAAGTAAAAGTTTATTTGTTCTGTCCTCCTTTGGAAATACTGTAAACACACATTGGTTCAATGTCTAATGCATCACGTATTTGACTTCTGCTGGGTGAGAAATGGGCCAGGGAGGTGCTTTGGTTCTGCTCTAACTTGGACGTGAGTTGACACATCATCCTGGTTAGAAAGCAAGGAAATACCACTGTATCTCCAGGAGTGTGCAACATTTGGAGGGCTGTAGGAAGGTGGAGTTTAGCACCACTGCATGCCATGTTCGCATCTACTCTAAACATGGGGAGGAGATCAAAGTACATCACAACACAAGGGGAAGGTCATGGTGGTTGGAAGGGATATCCATGGGAAAGAATGTCTACATCACTGTGAGTGTTCGGTGGGGAACTAACCGTGGACACTGACAGGAAGAACAGAAACAGAAAGGTGTCATTTGATGGGAGCCATTCAACCATGCATTGGCAGTCTCCCACCTCTTCCTGGTGTGTGGCACTGGGTCAATGTTGAGGGATAAAGGCACCGCATGATCCTGCACAGGACACTTTAGTTATGGGCAGCCAAACCATGAGGTTTAAGACAGTGGATGGGGAGCAATTTGTTCCTCCATCTCTCTCCACTAGAAACTAGGGTTGCCAAATTACAGTGGGTGGCTGATAGTTCTGGATGATATAAAAGGGATTCCTTGCTGCAACACAACGCTAGTTCAGGCCCTAAGCACACAATTGATTAACTACCTCAAACTCCACGTCTCCCACATTCAATCCATGTTGTCAACTCCCCCTTGGCCACACAGGGGTGGGTTGCAAAGGATTGCAAGAACTGGGTTGTGATCTCCTTGAGATCTGAAAACGGGGTCTCAGAAGGACAAGGTCCCCACTGTGGAACAAGGCCACACAGTCCTTCTCCCCAGCACCTGGGTTCTCAAAGGGAATTGCTCTCTGTATTCAGGAAATTGGCTGCAATTCCAAGGTATCTATGGTTCCCCCCTGGAGAATCACATCCCTAGGACCCGCACACACATGGCTGGCGAGTAGCTGCTTGCAATATTGAATCATGTGCAGTACCAATGGCAATTGTGCCACTCTATGTCTGTGTTCCACAAATTACTCTTTCCCTCTTGGCTACCCACAGGTGCAAATACATGCCAGGTTTCTTTGCAGTGTGGACGGTGCACGTGGATTGGAGGCACCGTATATCCTAGGGCGGTGTGCCGTCACTGAGTTTCTTTTATGAAAACTCCCAACACATAATGGTATTTCAGCCGCTGATCGAGGGAAACCACTCATCCTCCCCACCTCTTTCAATGAACACATGACCTTCCAGTGGCTGTGATGGCAAGCCACCAGAGTAACCCACCAAATGCAGGGTGATTGGTGCATTTGGCTAACCCTGGAACATTGGCCACCTACATGGTGACCCTACCCCCACCATTTGAAAACCAAGGTGTTTCTGTTACCATTCCAAAGACAGGCCACGATCAGGTCTGCAGCACCACCGAGGCACAGGCTGACTCATGAATCATTTCAGCGCTCATCATCTTCCTTGCGAAAGGGCTGGGAGGCCAGCAGTCAAAGTACCGATGGTCATTGAAATGTGCTTCCCTCCCAACAACCAACCACTGTGGACATGTCAATCAGTGGCTCCCACCATTCACCTTACAGGGAATGGCACACCTGAACATTCCTAGGGAGGTGAGTTAATCACGTGTTGTGTTCAGTTATGGTAGGCCATGAAAATGGCCTGTGCCCTGTTTAAGTACCATAGGTCTGGGGGATCCATGGAGTTCAGCGATGTTAAAAAAAGGGCCCGAACCAATTAGGATGCATTCCTTTGACGGTCTCTGAATTGCACCAGGGATCCCCCAGAGTTCATGTGAACATTCAAGGAATGGTATGGCTCATGACCGATTTGAAAGGTCTGTGCATGTGTCTTGATCTTAATTACCAGGAAGCAACGGGAGAAGATCAAGGCTCTTTGGAGGTTGCAGGGCACTGGCTTGGAGTAATGTGGCATTAGGAGGGAGCCTGGTGTGGAAATCATATCAGCCACATGTGATGCTTCATCAATCCAGGGCTACACGATAACATCTGCTCAAAACAAAACCTTTATTAATGCCACAGACATTGCAAACATGTGCCATGGAACGATTAACAGCATGCATCAGAAACATAGAGTGCCTGTACCAAAAACTAAACAGGGCGTTGCATAAAGCTGAACTAAGACTGTGCTCATATTTTGAAAAAAAAAGGCATAGGAAGGATGTTCATGACACCGTCAAAGACACGTGTTCGCCATCACGGGTTCAACACACACAAACTAGTCACTTGGGGAGAAAACTTTTTTTTCTTCCTTATACGTTTGGGGCGTGTTTCCTCAGATGATGGCTCTGTCAGTGGTCTTGAAGGGATGGGCACAGTTGGAGAAATCACCTGTTCCCTCTGGGGTTCACCCATATCCAGTAGGGCATGGAGCTCCAATCCACCTCCTGTATCTAACTCGGAGGCATCGATCAGGTCTGCGGAGATTATGACTCCAGTGGCAAGGTTGGGGAGGGGGTTTTCAGCCTGGGAATGTGGAGGTGGTGCATGCATCTCCTCCTGGGCATGCATCACTGATGTGGCCATTCCTGCAATGGCCACCATGGTTTCACGGAACAGGGAACAGATGGCCTGGGTTTGATTCGCATCCTCCGCTCTCGCTGCACGCATCTCCGCCAAAAACTCTGCATGTTGCCTATCCCCACGCTCCATCATGGCCCTGTGATCCCTGGAGGACTGCCGCATCATCAGGTCTCCCACCTTGTTTAACGCCGAGACACGCTTCCGCCGTGCCTTTTTAATAGCCATGCGGGATGCTGGTGATAGATCAGCCATGGCGGCTCCAGGTGGAATGGCTGTGAAGGTGAGAGAAAAAGTACAAAAAAGAAATGCATCACAGTCATGCTCCTCACAGTTCTGAAGATGGGTCCCCGGAGGTTGCCCTATGTGGAGCACAACACCCCGTATGACGAGGCACTGTTTCCCTGACACATATTGGCGTGCGGTCTTCAACATCAGAGGCCACTGTCACGGTATGAGGAGATGGAGCGATGTGACATTCATGTCTCTGTGAAATCGGGAGGCCAGGTCAGACTGGATACGGACGTTTATTTTTCAAGAAGGAGGGAAGGTAAAGTTAGGATACCAACAATGTCTCATGTTACAGTACCAGGAACCGGCAATTGAAGGCCAATGGACCAGGCCGGATGCATTTCCGCCTCTGAGGGCCGTATTCATAATTACTGCAGAGCATGTTGTCTTACACCAGGAGTTGTTAAAAGGCCCAGTGTGTTAACTTACAGGACAGGCGCTTGAAACAGGCTCTGCAAAAGTGGCGTGGGTTTGGCCACTTGATGCCTGTTTCCCGTGGTGACCCATGCAGGGTGTATTGACACAGAGTCCAGCTTAATCTACATTTAAAATGGTCCCTGATATCAGGGCAGCCTTATTGCTTCTGAGCGATCACCAGTCCTCGTACCAAAATAGGCAGCAGCAGAGAGCCCTAGGAGGAAACGCGGGGGGTGTGATCACATCTGTTCAAGGCCCCCCCTTCCTTTCATATAAACTTAACCTGCTCCTGGTATCACTGCAAAGGATCTTGCTGAATTTTCCAACCTGTTCCTGGAAAGCCAATATCCTTCCTAGCCAATCATTTTGAAAGCCATTTCACACTCCCAGCTCGTCCGCCTTCCTTCTCCACATCCCCCAACAAGCAGCCCCTCATGTGCTACGAATCCCTGACTGCTATGTTATATTGGCCATTGGAGGGGGGGGCATCAGCGGTGTTAAAGGACCAGAAGTCACAATGATTTGTCCAGGCTGAGCTATCTACGCCATCTGTGGCAGCAGTTTTTACTCTGAGTGATCTCCATCCATCACCATATTGATTGAAGGCAATCTCTTCCAAGAAGGAAATGCTGCCTTTTCCTTGAGGTGGATCCTCAAGCCATCCCATATCACCATCCTGCCCGGTGGTCCCTCTAAGCTGAGTTATTGTGATCTGGGTAATAGGTTATTAGTGTATGGCTTACACATTTCTTAGCTCCAGAAGAATGGCTCCAGAGAAAAACAATTCATGCCTTAGCTAGGCAGCTCACTCACAACTTTAACACCAGCAGCTCTCCAAAAAGAATAATTGGTCACAAGACTCCACGGCTTGTAGGGGGCATTGTGACTGCCACCTGCCAGACTCGCCAAACAACCCCACAGGCCACGGTAGTGGGCAACCGTCTCACCATCTAGAAGACAGCAATTACAAGTCTTGATTTAAGATTGTGATATACTCACTGTCTGGATCACGCTCATTTGTCTCGGATGGATCACCGCCAGGTGAGGCTGCCATTGTTTCTGTGCCTAACAACATTGGGAGAAGACGAATCAGTGTGGTCAACAAATAGCAATCATGTACTCACGTCAAAGCTGGGAATGTAACGTAACTTTAGTTGGGTACCTGACACCACCACCCTTCTAACATTCTGGTGTTCATTGGCATGGATCCCAGAGACATCACTCACCGGGCTCGTCCTGAAACTCCACCTGAGTCTCATCTGAGTCACCGTCCTCCTGTCCTCCTTGTTCCTTCTGGATGTCCTGCTCTGCACGAGATTCCCCTATGGAAATGACAGATAGATTGCCGCTTAACACCAAGTGCAAGGTTGTGAGAACCAGAGTCAGTTTGTGCAATGATTGCACATCATGCTCTTAATGGGGGGACTATGTCATCTCAGCCTGCGGGCAGCTGGCATCTCCTCCCAAGACACTAGGGGAACGCATGAACAGAGGGAACACCATGGTCATGCAGAGTTGCATGAGAACTCAAGGTTCTTGCATATTGAATGGTAAAACCTCCTCTTGGAATACATGGAACACCCAAAAAGCAAGGAAGGTCCTTGTTATGCTATCACTGAATATCCTGTCTTGACTGATGGCAGGGTGGTCTTCGCTTGTGCATGGTGATGCTCGTACATTGCATACAGAATAAGCCGCCTGAGGTCTCCAAACACGGGGTGCTGGTGCCATGTCATCCACGCATCTCGCCATGTTTGCTGCATTTATGGCACTTGTTCTCACATTTCAGAAAGGGGGGAAATGGACCCAGATGTTGTACTCTGAGACAGTATGAAGCCCAGAAGCATATTTAAGTTCCTTGAGAAATACAAGTATTGTAGTGTGGGTGCTAACAGGGGAGGCCCCACCCAGAAGTTAATTTTTGGCCTTCATCCCCCCCCACCGTGTTCCCTCAATCCCCCCCATCCCCCCTCCATATCCATGGGAAATCACCTTCTCTCCGTGCTCTGTCAGCTGGAGTCTCCTCATTCATGGGGAAAAGATCCATGGTTCCTTCAGTGGGTGCCTGGGCCACAGTGCTCGCCTGCTCAGTCCTTCCCGCAAACTTACGGCGGAGACTCTGGCTCATCCGCCTGGTCTTCACTGTAGGATCATCCTTGAGGATGGCCCTGAGCTCCTTGTAAAAGGGGCAAGTGATTCTATCATTCCCACTCTTACTATTGTGGGCTAGGACATGTTTATATTCCAGGCGGAGGCCCTTTGTCTTGGTGCGGCATTCCTCAGCTGAACGCCTATGTCCCTTGGCAGCCATGCCCCTGGCAATGTCCTTGTAAATGTCCAGATTTCTGTAACTCTCTTTCAAAGAGTCTTTGATCTTCTCCTCCCACCACAATGCCAGCAGATCCAGGATCTCCTCCCTATGCCATGATGGACCTCTTACTCCCGCCATCTTACCAGAAGAACTGTAGAAGGAAGGTAGTCCTGGGATCCCAGAATGGCTGACCTGGATCACCACGCTGGGACTACTTTTTTTAATATTCTGCCCAGCACACTTGTCCACAGGGCGCAGACAGGTGCTTAAGTTATACCCCTAATTTCTCCCTTAGATCCTGGATGTCTCCCAAAATGTGGAAAACACCAGCACAGATGCTGTCCTCAGATTTGAATTATACGCAAAGATAGGCAAGCGGAAAGATAGGCATGCGCACAAACGCTCGGCGGAGGCATCGGGGGTGACTGTAGTCTCGCCACGTTTCCTACAGTCACCCTTTACATAGCCTCCCTGGTTGCTTGCTGTTCTCCTATCCTTTGGTTTTGCGGTGCACTGGTGGTATTTCAGATGCTCTGCCCCCCCCCTTGCAAAAAAAACATCAAACACGGCGATCTGTCGGCGCATGCCACTCTATGTTTGTGTTCCGGGAATGGAGGTCTGTGTCGATGTTTTTAGTAAAAAACTGAGTTAACCCCCCCCCGCCTTCGCCCGGTTCTCGAAGCGGTAACATTTCTCACAATGCGCATGCGCATAAATGGATTTGCCGCTTAAAGCTGAAAAAGTTTTATGCTGCGTTTTAGACCTGCTGTATTGCCCATGCGCAAACCTGAGTTGGTGGGAGTGACAGTATCAATGATGGCAGAAGGCAGAAAGGGAGTCTATTGGCTCGATGAAGAGGTGGAGCTGATGCTCCAGGCTCTCGTTGAGCAAGAGGCGGGTGACAGGGTGATGCCCTCCACCCATATGGAGACCATCTCAGTCTTTGAGACAGTGGCAGACGTATTGCGGGGGAGGGGATTTAGGAGATCAGCCGACCAGTGTCGTGCTAAATTCAAACGTGAAAAAGCCGCATTTTATGATGCCTTGGAGGACTGGCAGGGCATCCCTCCAAGAGGTTCTCGCCCTCCATGTTTCAACCTTCTGAGGCGCCTATGGCAACAGGGAGGTAGACCTGGATGGCGAGAGAGACGCCCCTATCGTAAGCACATGTCTTAAAGCCTCACTTCCCTCAAGCAATGTGGGAAATGCCCTCATGGACACAAAGTGACACAGTGTTATAATTTCACAGGAGCACCACATGCCAAAAAGAGGAGCACAGTCCTTGCTGAGGCCAGACAAGCCAGACAGGCATCCCCACCCAGTCCCAGGGATGCCTCGCCATGCCATGGTAAGCGACTCTGCATTCACGATTTTTTCAAAACACCACCCGTAATCTCATGAGCTGCTCGACTCCCACCCTCTCCAAGTTTCCCCTGGCAAATTGCCTCAGAAACAGTGAGTCCCCAGACTTTCAGTGTGGCCCATGTTGCCATGCTCAGCGCGCAGGTTGCACATACCACTTCTGAAGGACAGTGAATTTTACAGTGGACACTGTCATTCACCTTACTCCTGCCATGTGCATCTACATGTCATCATTTCTGCGTTAACTGACCACCTCCCCCCCACTCTTTCAACCAAGCAGCTGAGTACATCAGTAGCCCAGAGGCGACATCCCATATGGAGGAAGAAGAGGAAAGAGGTAAGGGAACTCATTAACTCAGTTTCTGTATGTGCCCCAGGCTTGTCATGTGATCATTGTGGCAACTGACATTCCATGTGGCATGCTGGTACTAATCTACATCATTTTCAGCAATCGGATTAGTGTGGCACCACATGTGACATTGGTCTAGGCATTGCAGATGCTCCACACTCACTGGAGAAGTTCGGTGTAGTGCTTAAGTGTTCAGACTGTAATGTGGGGCAACCGGGTTTGATTCCCCAACTCTTCCACATGAAGCTGTAGGATGACCTTTTGCAAGCCATGGTTCTGTCAGAGGTCTTCTTGAAAAAAGAGCATTTTCTGTCAGAGCTCTCTCAGCACCACCCACCTCACAGGGTGTCTGTTGTGTGTAGGGGAGGGGAAGGGAAAGGAGTTCCCATTCTGAGACTCCTTTGGGTAGTGAAGGGCAGGGTATAAATCCAGTCTCCTCCTCCTCCTCCTCCTCCTCCTCCTCCTCCTCCTCCTCCTCCTCCTCCTCCTCCTCCTCCTCTTCTTCTTCTTCTTCTTCTTCTTCTTCTTCTTCTTCTTCTTCTTCTTCTTCTTCTTCTTCTTCTTCTTCTTCTTCTTCTTCTTCTTCTTCTTCTTCTTCCCACTCCGCAGAACATGTGGGATTTTAGTGCTGGCAACCTTATTGACAGTGGCAACTGTAAGTTAATATTAGTGAACGTGGGCTCATGGGGCTGTCCACAGTCCCCCTTGAGGGCGTATGATCCCCAAGGGGACCAGCTGCTCTAATGTATGTTGATGAGGGTAAACAAGAGTAGGATGGGATACTCTAAGTGACTCTCCAACCTGGGACACAGTGCTCCAAATCCAACCAACCCTTACTGCTAAGCCCACGGGAAACATCTGGAATAGGGTAGGGCAAACCTGTCAGATGCGGGGTTGGAGAGAAATCAATGGCTGAAGGTGCACAAATGTTAATTGACTGAATGCCATGCGTTTGAACACCTAGGGCAGCATGAAGTTGCATCAGTGTCCGCTCTGGAAGGCCCACTCACCCCAGTGGTCATCAGCTCTGCTCTGGAGTCAGAGGATGGTGAGTGTGGAGAGAAGACTGATTTAAACTATTGAATGGGGTATCCGACACATAATGAACTTGACCTATTTTATTTCCAGGATCCAGACCAGCAACCAGCAAGCAGGCACTGCAGAATGACTTGCCTGGGGTCCTGCATCGGGTGGAGGTCCTGGAGAAAAGCTTCCAGTCCCTGAAAACCACCGGTAAGGCCTTAGAACAAAGAGTGCCCGCTTACAGGGGATATGGTTTTACCTCTCAACACACTCTGTACACAGAAACTTGGTTGATTTCTGCCACCCCCAGGATTCCCAAACTCCCACCCTCTCTCTCAAATGGTTGAATGACCAATGTTTCAGCCACAACGTCGCACCAAGGAAGTACCGCTCTGATCTCTGGTACAAGTTTCAACAAAAATATATTTAATAAATAGCAAAACAGGTTTCTCGGCATTAATCACTCAGCATCCTGTGCGAAGTTGGCATCCACACCCCCCCCCCCAAGTTGTTCCCTCGTGTGGACATCGCTTCTCTCCGCCACTGGGAGGGTTCCTTGAACTCCAGCTTGGGTCCCGAGTTCGGAGGTCCCTTGATTTTCTGCCCCTGGCTGACCTTGGCCTTCTGTGGTGCAGCTGCCGTGTCCTCCCCTCGGGTTGCTTTGTCTTAGAAATGGTCGTGTCCTTGCTGCCCCCTCTTCCGGTAAAGGTCGTAGCAGTGGAACTGGTCTTGTCCTCGCTGCTCCTCTGACGGCGGGGCGAGTGCGTGCAGCGCCATCATCAAAAATGTACCCGTCCGGTATGGGCTGGGTCCTGGCAGCTCCCTCGATAGGGGAACCCTCAGCTTCTCCACCACCGGTCCCAGACATGTTGCATGGTTCCTCCTGCATGCCTCTTTCTGTCTGTCCGGAGTTCTCTGACTGTGGCAGAGATGGGGTGATCCAATCAGGAGTTCTGCCACAACAATGACTGATGGGCACCTGTGCAGATGGGAAAAAACCAAATATTAGATTCTTAAGACTTAAAAGATTTCTCATTCATACTCTCTTAACAGTGGATCGACAGCGCTACACCCTCAGCTTCATCCAGGAAGGGATGAGAAGGCTGAGAGAGACATTGACGGAGATGAAGCTTGACTGGGCATTGGAGCACCAGCGTCGTGAAGATGGAGGGGTGGAGGAGGAAGAGGAGGAACATCAAGTGGAAGCAGATTCTGAGGAGGAAGAGGGGAACACAGAGGAGGGAGGGTCTCTTGGGCAATAATTGCTTGAGTGCAATGTATGCTGCCGGTTTCCAGCTTCGGGCACCTATTTTTTGGGTGGGTGGTCATGAGGATCACTGGTCAAGGTTATCTGTATTTCAGAAAGTTGCCTGTTATAAATAAAACATTGTTGCACAGTTCCCATTGGTTGTGTATTTGTAGCACCACATGTTGCACAGGACCCTCGGAAGACCACGCAGTCTGAAAAAAACTTGAAAACCAAAACACTATCAGGGAGTCCAGTGTTCCCTGTAAGCTGAGTTGGTCCACCTCACATGTTCTTTTCCGTGCTCTGTAAGGATGGCTCCAGAGCAAAGTATTAGCCGAATCACTCGCTCACAACTTTAATGGCAGTAGCTCAGAAAGTGGAGGTTTTGCTCATAAAACTACACAATTTAGAGGGAGGACTGACAGGGACCCACACTGTGTCCCACATGCAAACATAATTTTCACATAGAGTTATAGGTGTCAGGTAACCCTGCCATTGTGGGTGGGGAGGGAGGTTTCCATTCAACTGTTGGAATGGCCTCTCTCTCTGATTTAGTGCCTCACACATTTCTGTCACAGCTCTGGAAGGATGGCTCCAGAGCACAGTAATTTATGAATTGGCCAAATTGCTTGCACAAAGGGTTGCCAAACTCCAGGTGGGGCACAGGCCCCCCCCCCTTTTACAACAGATCTCCAGCTGACAGAGTTCAGCTCCCCTGGAGAAAAGGGCTGCTTCGAAGGGGAGACTCTATGGTATTGTACCATGGTGATGCCTCTCCTCTCCTCTCCCCAAACCCCACCCTCTCCTGGATCCACCCCCAAAGTCTCCAGCTATTTTTGAAATCATGCATGGCAACCCTTCTTGCAAACAACTTTTTTTCCAGCAACAAGGGGAGTGGAAGTGTATCTCTTCAGACTACAGGGTTTACAGGGAGCATCAGTTATGGGAAGCGTCAGGACTGGGAATATCCCAGAGGAAAAAAAACCCATCCCCAAAAAACAGAACCTCTGAACAAGCACCCAATTGTGGATTCAACATGACCCAAACCTACCGCAATGGTTTAGTCGAGAAGCTCGATCCTCAGCTGTTGTCCCGGAATAGAGGCTTGGGGTTTCTTTGGTGAGGTTGATAGATTTCCACTTCTCTTCCCATGCACCATCCAACAGGACAACTCAAGCTGGAGAGATTTCTTTCAGTTTCTGTTGTGACCCACGCTTGCAGGGATGGAATAAACGAGTCCCGGACATCCCCCTTGCCATTGAGTCCATGCTCAACGTAGGGACTATTTTGCATGTTAGAAGACTCATCCTCCCTCCAGCCCCCATCGCATTAACCGATCGTCCTTAAACAAATAGAACATAACCATTGAAATATGCGTTGCGCTAAATTGGGGTTCCGCAGCCTTGTTTTTAAATGCGTTTCTGCGTTTAAGTGCATATTGGGTAGGGATTTTTTAAAATTGTGCCTGCTCGGGATGGTCTGACATCAGACCACCCCGACGGGAGGATTGCGCGCTAGTGGAGCGACCAGACGGATGAAAGTCTGCTATTGTCCCGTCGGGCCAGAAAACTCTAGATTTAAAGTAGTATCTTTTAAGTCCGGATATGAGGTGCGGTAAAACGGGATGTCCACAGAACAGGGACGTTTCCCAGATGTTTGTGTCTGGACGTGAACTTTAGATCCGTGAGGCAAGCGTGCCTCGCACGGATCTAAAGAGCAGTCTGAACAGACCCAAGGACAAAATAGCTGTTTGGAATAACGTGTGCAGCACCTGGAGGGCTGTAGGTATGTGGACTCCAGAAAAAATACAGGCCATGTTTACAAATGCTTGAAAAATTCGGAGGGGAACAATAGCTGTCACATTACAAGGGGAAGTCCATCTTGGTAATAAGGGATCACTGTGGGAAAGACTGCCTATATGACCATGGGTGTTCAGGAAGACCGGACACGAAGTTTTTGAATTTGTCTTTTAATGAGAGACAGTCAACAGCACGGTCTGCCACTTTAGGGTCCGCCATATAAACGGGCAGGGCCCTGTTTAAGTCCCATCACTGTTGGGTGATCCTTGGTCTTTGCAGATGTGGGTAAAGTTGTTTTTTTTTTTAAAAAGGAGGCATCACAGATACTGTGTTTGAAAAGCACCATGGATCATCCACAATTGCTATGAGACCTCAATTGCTGTGAAGGCTCATTAGCCAATACGCGGGTACGCGTGGTGTGGTGTGGCCACGTTTGTGGACTCCAAACTGTGAGGCCCATTTTTGATTCCACGCTCCCCAAATTGAACCCACAACAGGGAACTTGAGTCATTCACAAGCTCTGGCACACCTGTTCCTGAAAAAGAGCAGCCTGTGTCAGAGTTAGCTTGGCCCCATCTTCATCAGGGGGTGGTTACTGTGGGGAGGAGAGGGGAAAGAAGTTTGAGACCAACCCTGGGACTCCCTTGGTTTGCGAAGGGCAAAGTACTAATCCAAAAACTTGTCTTCATGCGTCTTGCCCTACTCCTGCGTTAAGAGAAGAGTGAGGCAATGATCCAGGGATACAAATAAAAAAGTGTTCAGAATACTAAACTTTATTAATGACATGAAGAACTGATACCATCGTACACACAGGGTTCAAGTAGCATGCATCGGGAAGCCAAAATTGCCTGTCGCATACACCAACATGGGTATGCATAACATTTAACTCGAACTGTGGTCCTGTCTCCCTACTTTGGGGCACAGGATCTAACTGTATGACACCAAAACAGACCTGTCTTAGCCATCCCGGGCTCCTAATGCACTCATTGGTCACCTGGGGAGTATACCTCCTTTTTCTTCCTAACACGTTTAGGGCGTGTTTCCTGGACAGGAGGACCTGTAACTGTACTTGGAGGGATGGGAATGGTAGGTGGAGGCCCCTGTTCTCCATCGGGTTCACCAATGGGGAACATGGGCACATGGATCTCCACTCCACCGGCTTTTTCAAACTCAGCGGTGTCTATAATGTCTGCTGAAATTATAACTCCCGTGGCAAGGTTGTGTTGAGGATTTTCAAACGTTGGCTGCTGAGGCGGTGGATGTGTCCCCGCCTGGGCACGTGTTACCGATGTGGCCATTCCAACGATGGCCGACATGGTATCACGAAGCAGGGAACACATGGCCAGGCTTTGATTCCTGTCCTCCTCCCGGGCCGCACGCATCTCTGCCAGGAGCTCCGCATGCTGTCTATCTCCATGTTTCATCATTTCCCGGTGGTCTCTTGTGGACTGGCGCATCATTAAATCCCCCACACGGTTCAATGCAGACACACGCTTCTGGCGTGCCTTTTTCAGAGCCATGCGCGATGATGGAGAGAGATCCACCATGGCAGAACCTGGAGGAATGGCTGTGAGGGTGAGAGAAAAATCAAAAGACAGAAAAACATCATCCTTTGGGTACGTGCAATTCAGAGTATAGGTCCACGTTGGTTGACTAATGGTGGCTGCCTATTGTTGGACCCCTGTTGGCTCCGTGATGGATCAACATCGCATCCATCTCCATCGGGAGAGCTTTCTCATGAGCCATCACCAGTCCACGTGCCCAAACAGGTGACCATGCTCGCCCATGAGTAGATGTTGCGGGTAGGATTAGACCTGGTAACCCCACACACTATTTTCAAAGACACCTATAACACTACAGGTCTCTATGAAAGGGATGTGTCTGAACTGGAAAAGCTGAAATTGGCAAGCCACTATCCTTCCTCCACCTCACTTTGCCATCCATTTCTTGTTCCTCGCTCACCCACCATCCCTCCACTACTCCCACTACGACAGCCCCTCTTGTACTATGAATCCCTGACCACTGTTTCCACCCTGTTGTTGGTGGTGGGGGAACAGGACTGGGAGTCACCATGATGTGTGGTGGGCAATCAATGTTCACTTTCCTTGTTGTCATGGCTAAATGTTTCACTATTAACTGTTACATTGTCTGGTTTCCCAGAGAAATTTAGGGTTCAGACTCCAAATTAAAGATGGGGCATCAGTAATGCACACCTCCAGACTCTGACATTAATAAAATGGGGTGCGTCTGTGGCCCACTGTCTAGTCGTTAAGAAGACAGCAGTAGCAGACGTGGTTCTGAGATTGCGATGCACTCACTGTCTGGATCTCACTCATTTGTCAGTGCAGGATTTCCATCAGGTGAGGCCACCATGGTTTCCACATCTGCAAGCAGTGGAGAAAAATAAAGCAGTGTGTTCAACAAAGGACGGCTCTGTAATCACGTCCACAGTGGGAATCTCAGCAAACCAACTTTGGGTTCCTGACATCGGCACCCCAGTAGATTTCCACCGTCCATTGGCACGTGTCCCAGAAACATCACTCACCAGGCTCATCCACCAAGTCCACTTGAGTCACATCTGAGTCATCCACCTCCAGTTCAACGTTTTCTGTCTGGATCTCCTGCTCTTCACAAACTTCCCCTGCTGTAGATGAAGCAAAGGTGGGTTACTAACTCACATTGAAAGGTTGATCGAACCACGTTTAGATGGCGCGATGTGTGGACATCACGCTCAAAACGTGCGAACTCTGTAATCTAGGCCTGCGTGCGGCATTGTATTACTCACACATACATAAACAGAGTGAGCACCATGGTTAGGTGGACTTGCAGGACTTAAAGTTTACGCATATGGTGTGGTGAGGACCACGCTTTGAATAAATGAAGTGCCTTAAAGAACAGTAACGGTTCCATTCAGGAGATCGAAGTATATCTTTGGTGGACACATGGCAGGCTGCTTTTGGCTTCTGCATCACGAAGGCCCAACATCTTTTGCAGGAAACGCTACCTGGTGTGTCCACAGGGGTGATGGCACCATGTCCAGTGTCCCCCATGGCAAAAGATACAGCGTCAGATTATTATGTTTACAGACACTGGTTAACACGTTGCCTTCTCACCTCTGGAACAGTGGCTCCAGAGCACGGTGCTCCATGCGGTGGCCAGATCAACCTTCATCAGATTAACTGCCAGCAGCTCACCTGGTTAAAGTATTGTTCACAAGTCTACGATGCTTGGTAGGAACATTTTTCAAATTGTCCACGTTCTGTTGGTGCCCTCCTGGCAGTTTCCCACAGATTACAGACGGGGGTGGGGGGTGGATTCAAAACAAGACGAAGCGCAGTGGCATAGTTCGGCTTGTGGAGCAATACAAGCATTGCTGAGTGCCCTGCTTGGGTGGGCGGGGGGCCCACCACCTCCCCCATAAATTTTGTGGTCATTTTCCCTCATACCACAGCAACACATGGTTCCTTCTCGCACAACCCTCCTCCCCAAACATCACATGATTACCTTCTCTCTGTGCTCTGTCTGCAGTAGTCTCCTTGTCCAAGGGGAACAGATCCAGGGTGCCCTGGGTGCTTGCATGGGCCACGGTTCTTGCCTCTTCAGCCCTCGCTGCAAACTGCCTACGAAGACTTTGGCTCATCCTCCTACTTCTCACAGTTGGGTCATCCTTGAGGATGGCTCTCAGTTGCGTGTAGAATGGGCATGTTATTCTATCATTCCCACTTTTCCCATTGTGTGCCAGGACGTGCTTGTACTCAAGGCGTAAAGCCTTGGTTTTAGTTCTGCACTCTAATGCAGAACGGTTGTGTCCCCTCTCGGCCATCCCCCTTGAAATATCCCCATATATGTCCAGGTTCCTATAGTTCTCCTTCAAGGACTCCTGAACCTTCTCAGCACCCCACACAGCAAGGAGATCTAGGATCTCCTCTCTGCACCAGGACCTGCCTCTCACTCCCGCCATTTCTGCAAAGTGTTGGGTAGAGGGAGGGAAGTCCGGACATCCTGTAGTGGCCACCGTGTATCAACACGCTGGGACTTTTTTTCCTCCCTTCTGCTGCCGCATAGACCAGCGCTCCTCTGGGCACAGACCAGTTTTTACATAATATCCTGACAATATCCCTCTGGTCATGACTGTCCAAGAAACGGTTGGTGAACTCTATTTCCATGCATGCGAAAAGGTGGAAAAGCAAATTCATCTGCATATGCGATAGCGGCGGAGGAGTCATCGAGGGCTACTGTGTTCTCTGCACGTTACCCGCACTCGAAGTTTACCTCTCCTCCACTGATTTACCCGTTTATAAGGGCTTCCGGTATTGCCTAACAGTACTGGGAATGGGCACTGTTGAGCAGTAAATGCAAAGACAATGTGTTCGCCCCTGCAGATGCAGTCCTGTGTTCCCCGATTGCAATTCTGTGTGAACGCTACTATTAAACCTGCGATTACAAGTTTCAACATAAAGCGGCTACATTCCTTAAAGCGCGTTTGGGGCCCCCCCTCCAAGTGTAACCTCTGATCGGGCAACAAATTGTGGATTAAGCATAACCCCAACCTACCTGGATGGCTCAATCCAGATGCTCGATCATCAGCTGATATGCTGGAATACGGGCCTGGGTTTCGTTAGGAGGGGTGTGTGAATGATTTCCCCTCTCTTTCCATACTCCAACAGGACATTCCATGCAGGAGGTTCTGCATACTTCAGTTTCTGTTTTGACCCTCGCTTGCAGGGATGGAAAGAATAAGTCCCGGTCCTCCCCCTTGCCATTGCCACAATGGAGGGACTATTTCACAAGTTAGAACAGTCCTTCCCCCCTCCATCTCCCATCGCGGTAACATCTTGTCCCTAAAATAAATAAGCATGAATATCACATTCCTCGTAGCGCTTATCGCTGAATGCGTTTCCTCGTTAAAGCGCACATAGGGTTTCATTTTTTAAAAAATCGCACCCCTGTCGGCTCGGTCTGATGTCAGACCGAGCCGACGGGAGGATCGCGTGCTAATGGAGTGACCAGACGGAAGAAAGTCTGCAGTTGTCGCGCGGGTAAGCGAAAACCCTACATAGAAATTGCTTCTTTTTAAATCAGGATTGGAGGCGCAGCAGAACGGGATGTCTACGGGACCGGAATTTTTCCCAGATGTTTCTGTCTGGTCGTGCATTTTTGATCTGCAAGGGAGTCGTTCCTATGGCAGATCAAAAGATCCGTCTGAACACACCCTACAGACTGGCAGTTTGCTCCGGTAGCCAGTCGTAGCAAAAAAGCCCCGGAATAAACTATACTGGGTTTTCCCGTTCACATAGCGGAGGCCGCTGCTGGAAGATACGGGACAGAGGCGCATGGGAGCATTCAGACTGCCACACCGGAGGTGTGCTGTATTCACCGTTTCCCCATTAATTCGGCTGTGGGTGTATGGGTGTATGTGTGCATGAGCACCCATACGCTCATGCGCTCATGCGCATAAATTCATTTTGCCAATTGGGGGAGGACCCCGCAGCGCCGGCACCACATTGGGCAGTGGAGCGGAGCATAGCCAATCACACCGCTGCTGCCTTCTGCCCAACACAGGTTGCTCCCGGCTTTTCGGCTGCATGTTCAGACTCCCTGGAAGTGGAGAAATGTGCGACACACACGGGCTTTTGGATTTGCTATGGGTTTTATCAGGTATCTTTTTAATCCAGCAGTGAAGCGCAACAGCACAGGTTGGCTACGGGTGGGGGATGCCAGGCAGATGTGCCTGTGTGAACGCCCCATTTACTCCGGGATTGAGTCATCGCTGGCCCGGGTCCCTACCGGGGCAAATTGCCAGTCTGAACTCAGCCATGGTGTGGGCTAAATTGGGAGCAGAAGTGGAACAATGGTCTATAATGTCCTAGAATGGAATTAAACACTACCACAATTCAGGGGGGAGGGGAATTGTTTTTCCCAGAATTTCAGAAGTTTGGGTCATTTCAGATACACCCAAGCTAAAATTTAACCTGAAATCAGCAGATTTGAGTTGGCTCAGGAATATTCAAAATGAAGCAAAACATTTCAAAATTTTTGGGAGTAAAATATTTTTCTCCTGGAATGTTGGTGGTATTTCAGTTTTGAACATATGAATACATGAATCTGCTTTATACTGAATCAGATCCTCGGTCCATCAAGGCCGGTATTTACTCAGACCGGCAGCAGCTCTTCATGGTCTCATGTAGATGTCTTTCACATCACCTGCTACTTGGTCCTTTTAAAGGGAGGTGCTGGAGGATTGAACCAAAGGCCTTCTACATGCTTTGCCACTGAGCCACAGCCCCTTTTGAATAGGTGCAGAAGTGGGGAGTAGGGATGGGCATGAACAGGCTGATGAACTAAAGTTCATCACAAATTTTGTCTGGTTTGTGGTTCGTGAAGCAATTTTCAGCAACTGAAGAATTACCATGAACTTTCATGAATTTGATGCTGTTTGTGGCAATTTGTGAAGAACAGAAAGCAGGGATTAAAACCCCTGCTTTCTGCTCTTTATGAAAAATAGCTGAGCAGTGGGGAGCTCCCTGCCACTCAGCTCTTTTGTTTAAACAGCTGAGCAATAAGAGCAGACTGCTTCTGTGGCTCAGCTGTTTTCAATCTAAACAGCTGAGCTGTGGGGACAGCCTGCTCCCATGACTCAACTGTTTAGAGCCCAAAATAACTGAGCCATGGGAACAGGCTGCCCCTGCAGCTCAGCTGTTTCCAGCAGGATCTTTACGAACCTGGTTCAGTTCATATGCAAGCTTACTAGGTTCATGGGCTTTGTGGTTCTCTTCATGGTTCACCCATGAACCACAAACTGAACTACATTTTTGTGGTCTGTGACCATCCCTGGTGGGGAGGGAGCTGGCCCACCTGACAACTGTTAGTTGTCATTGCGATACTTCTACATTTTAAAAGGAAGTCTTTCCTGACAGCTGATGTCAACTAACAGCTAATAGATAGATAGGAATCCAGCTCTACTGCCATTTGACATAATGGGGCCATCTGTGGACGCTACAGAAACCAAATCTACCCTCAGGAAATAATGGAGACAACAGCAACAGTTGCTAGGTGGCACTTCCAGTCCAGTCAAAATTTAAAGGGATGTGATAGGATGATCAAGTGCTGTTTGGTGGGGTTCAGCAACATACGAAGATTTCCTCTGTGTTCATTTTTGTTTATTGTTTTTCTTTTGCAAATACAATCCAAGCATCAGTGCTTGTTTAATATCATACTGGCCCAGACTGACTTTACTTGGTTTATGGGAATGAGGGTGGTGGGTAGACTCCTGTATTCTTGATTTCCATCAGTGACCATCCTAGTTTGTGTGTGTGTTTTAAAAATGGGTAATCTTCCTGGTCTGAATATACTTAGGCAGAGCCTTTTTCAATCACTACCCTGCCCATATAACTGTAATTAAAAACTGGGAATGATTTTACAGCAGCACTCTTAACTCATATGAGGACTTAAGAATGAAAAAATAACTATTTAAACTTTGGTCAGGTTGGGGAATTTTTCTAAGTTTAGTTATACTGCTGTATATGATCCATATATGCAGTTCTTCCTGCATGCATGAGTTCAGAACATACCAAACAGGCAACACATCTTCCCAAGAAGCTCCCCTGTACAGTGTTGGTTTCAGAGCCAGGGCCTATCACAGAGAGGGCCAGGAGAGCCTCAAATTTGGACTTTTGATGTTATCCCCAAATGATATTAAACATGAACTGACAGGATTAAAATATGCCACAGTTTTGTAACCCTGTTTTGGCATTTCTTCATTTTTTAATATACTGGGAGACTAAAAAAATGAAATGGCCCAATCCTGACTTGACCTCTGAGAACCCCTGTTTAGAACAGCACATTCAGACATGGCACATACAGCTTCAGAAATTGCACAAAGCCCTTGCTCCCAAGGCAAAAGAGCCTCCTTGACTAGCAGAATCTCAAAGATTCAGATTTGAGGGGCTTTTGTGCCCCTCTGTCCATTTCTGAGATGTACAAATGGAAGAAGAGTGGCTAAGAGCCACCAGAGACCTAAACAAAGATTCCCTTTGAGTTGCACCCCCTTCATAGTCAAACAAACACATGAAAGATGCTTGAATAGCACAGGCATGCTGCAACTATCTTGCTGCAACACTTGTCCAGGATCCCACAGATTCCTGGAATTTTATATTCCAATTAGAGTTGCCAGGTCCACCCTGGCTACCAGCAGGGGATGGGTGATAGGGCTGCCAGATCTAGGTTGGGAAATTCCTGGAGAAGACAGGGACCTCAGTGGGGTACAACACCATAGATTCCATTCTACAAAGCATCAATTTTCTTCAGGGGAACTGATCTCTATAGTCTGGAGATGAGCTGCAATTCTGGGGAATCCCCAGTTCCCACCTGGAGGCTGGCATCCCTAACTCCAATCATTCCCCCATGGCAGCCATGCACTGAGGACAAATATCATCTTCTACTGCTCTTACTGAACACAGTGTACATTAACAAATGAGTATATCATGAAGAGGATTTATCTTTTATTACCAGAGTGAAAACACACATGTACATGCATGTATGCATACACCCACACAACCCCCTACAGAGATAACAATCACAATATGTGAATTAGGAACCATCCTTATCCTATGCCAAGTACCTGGCATTTTATACTCTCTCTCTCTGACTTATTTACACCTCTTTTCTGATAAATTTAGAACAAATTAACATCTTTTCAAAGTGTTACCCTCTCATCCTTTTTCTGGAAAAAGCAGCAGACTTAGAATTTCACTTTTGATTGCATTCATTCATGACTCATTTTTAAAGTGAGTGCAACACAGCCTTTAATTATAGCTGCAATATGTTCCTGAATGAATATTACATTCCATCTAAGCACCATATTATGGTCTTCCAACCCTTATTACCATCCAATCCCTTTAGCTTCTATTGTAAATCTTAAAAGTTTAGTCCATGTCATTTGAGAGAAGTGGAGAAGTTATAGAACAAAAAAAGGAAATATTCTAGAAGGATTTTGGTTTTGTTTTGTTATTTTTTTACCATCCCCCCCCGAGGAGCCAACTGCACATAACTCTGCATGTATATGCAACAAAGACCTGACATCCCTTACAGAGATCTCTTAGAAAGGATTATTTGTATCATAAAAGGGATGGAATGGAACAGTGTAGACCCATCCTATAGTATGCCCATTTTCCCTCTGAATCCTCTCTCTGTGCTGCTTTTTGAGAGCTGGTGTGATAGTGTAGTTTAAGTGTCAGAGGAAGATCTGGAAAACCAGAGTTCAAATTTGTACCAGTCCATAAAGCTCACTTAGGTTACATGGTTATTCCACCTAACCTAGTTTCTGCCTATCCTGTTTCACAGAATTGTTGAGAGAATAACATTGGAAAGAGACAACAATGTATGCTAATCAGAGCACCTTGAAGAAAGGTTGGTTCAGCAATAAATACTATCTGAGTAAGACACAGAGGCATAGGAGGGAACAATTGAAAGAGGGAGTTCTAATGAAAAAAGTAAATGATACAGATGGACTCCCTCCCTCCTCTAATGCAAATCTCTCTTCGCCTAGAGGTTCTTGAACATATTGATATAGGACAGCTAGTGTGGTATAGCAGTTAAGAGTGTGGGACTAGTATCGGGAAGACCCAGGTTCAAATCCCCAGTTGTGCCATAGAAGCTTGCTGGGTGACCTTGGGTCAGTCACACTCTCTAACCTACTTTACAGGGTTGTTATGAGGATGAAATGGAGGAGAGAAGAATGATGTAACCCACTTTTGGCCCCCATTGAGGAGAAAGGCAGGGTATAAATCAATTAAATAAATAGAAAAACAAATATTGTTTCATACAACAACAATGTAATGTGTTGCTTGCCTCTTAGTTACATTTTATGAATGTAAATTCTGAAAATAAGTAATCAAGTTTAACAAGTCCATAAACCTCAGAATGATAACTTATCCAAAGGAAATAACTAGGGGTGTGCAATTTGTTCTTTTGGTAGTTTTCAATACGAGTCTATTGGACTTGGAAAAAAAATAGGATTATCAAAAAAAAAACCAACCCAGATCCCTATACTGGTAAAGCATTTGGATCTGGGATTTTTCAGAAATCCTGAATTTTGGGTGAGTCCTATAGACCTGAACCAAAAGACACTGAGGGAAAAAAACAGTGAAAAAGTCACTAAAACCAGCTGAGAGGTGGCTCAGCTGGGGCTCTTTAAACTGGACTGCCCGGACTGCCCGAAAGAGCTTGCTAAGCAGCCAATCTTGTGGGGAGAACTCTGCTCACAGACTCTGCTAGGCTGCCCAGTTTAAACTGGACTGCCCAAAAGTGCCTGCCAAGCAGCCAACCCTACAGGGAGAGTTCTCCCCACAGGCTCTGTTGGGCAGCCCAGTTTACCAGACTGCCCAACAGAGCCCACCTAGGAACTGATTCTACAGAGAGACTTCTCTTTGCAGGCTTGTCTGGAGCTCTGCTGCACAGCCTAGTTTAAACTGGACTGCCCCCAAAAGTCTACCCAGGAGTCACTCCTGAGGGAAGAACTCTCCCCGCAGGCTTTGCTGGGCAGCCAGGTTTAAACTGGACTGCCCACCAGAGCCTGCCCAGGAGCCGGTCCTTTGGAGAACTCTCCCTGCAGGGTCTGCTGGGCTCAACAGACTCTGCCCAGGCTGGACTGCCCAACAGACCCCATCCAGGAACCGATCCTGCAGGGAGAATTTTACCCATAGGCTTTTCTGGGGCTCTGTTGGGCAGCCTGGTTTAGGTTGGACTGCCCAAGAGAGCTCACCCAGAAGCCAATCCTGCAAGAAGAGTTCTCCCTGCAGGATCTGCTGGGCAGCCTGGTTTAGATCGAACTGCTCAATAGAGCCCACCCAGAAGCCAATTCTGCAGGGAGGGTACTCCTCTCAGTCTTTGCTTGGGCTTTGCTGGACAGTTCAGTTTAGACTGGACTGCCCAAGAGACCACATCCAAGAGCCAAATTCAATGTTCCCTCTAAGCTGTAGAGTGTTCTGAACAAAAATTCTACTTTGTGAAGTACTTGCATTAAAGTTGTGAGCAAGCCTACTGTTATGTATTGATACAGTTTCCTCGCAACACGGGGCTGCCAGAGAAGGGTGAGCTTGAGGAAGAAAACAGTTGACCACTTGGATCCTGGCAGCCACCTATTGGGATGCGATGACTGTGTAAATAGCCTATTGTTGGGAGTGGGTGTGTGAGGGGTGTGTCATTTCATGGGCTTATAAGCAGGGCTCTGGCACTGCTTGAGTTGTCCTTAGTTGAGCTGATTCACTAAATAAATATGAGCTGATCACTATTTGTGAGTCAAACCCAGTACACTTCACTGGTTATGAAGGTTAGATCCTGATGGGTGAGCCCGCTCAAGACAGCACCACACAATGAGCCCCCAAGCCCTGTGCCTCGCACCACTCCAGAGACCATGGCTGCCACATCAGGACATCTGAGTTTGACCCTGCATACCCTGAACTATGGGAAAACCTGGGTTGAATGGCTAAAATACTATCCTTCCAATATAATTTATAACCAGGAATCACTGTATCCACTGATTTTCCTCATTCCACCAAGTTTCTGAAATACCCACAATGTCTATCCCCCCCGCCAACACCACACATTTCAACTCCCCGATTTTACCTCAGACACTTCTAGCACTTGTATATAAACACCTATAATTTCCAGTACATGTTAAGCCTGCAACCTTCCTCTTGCTGCCACAAGACCTTGCCAGGCAGTCCATATCATTATCCACAGTCTCAGTGGACAATTCTTTTTTTTTATAACAAAGATTTTTATTGGAATATATTCAACATTGTTAAACACAATTTCCAAAACAACCTGTAAGCTATATCCCTTCCCCCCCCCAATAGGCTTCCAACACTGCTATTGCCAATAGCAAAGAAAATTTAAAAATAATCAGGTTTAGACTTATAACAATCGATAAACCAGGTAACATATTTTTTATATACAGAAATCTGACTCATCTAACATATTTCCATTTTCAATAAGAATCAAGGTTATACATTTTCCCTTTCATTTTATATTCAGTTTCCACATATATTTTCAGGTCTTCCCATTCATTTAAATACTGTTCTGCCATTTGTCCATTTAATTTTTTAGTCATTTTGTCCATTTCAGCTAAAAATAGCAGTTTACTTAACCAGTCCTGTATATCCGGTACTTTATCCGATTTCCACTGCTGCGCAAAAGCCATTCTCGCCGACGTGATCATGTACCACAATACTGTTGTCTTTTCTTGCTTGATTTTTTCCATTGTCAAACCTAAGAGTAGAAGTTCCGGACTTTTTCTAATAGTGATTTTCAATATTTTCTGCATCTCACAATGAACATTTGACCAGTATACTTTTGCTTTCTCGCATGTCCACCACTGTTGTATGTTAATCTCCAGTAGCTAGATCATTAGGATCTAGGATGACAGCTACCTGTCAGTTAGTGTCAGCTGATGTATTCAGAGGACAAGTCCCAACTTGTTCTGCCTGGCACTGAACAGTGTGCAGTCACTGTGACTCAGCAGTCCACTGATTGGTGGAGGTTTGTATATATGTCTTTGTATTACTGCCATACTTTTTCCTTTTGTATATTGGATGCCTGGCGTAGCACTTTGCTTGTGAATACTGTGAATAAAACTCTTGTATATAGTGTACCACTGGACTGCCTTTGTGTGGTTACTATAAGAGGTTCCTCTGCTGGATCTGCAGTGCAAGCAGGTGAGAGACTGAGGTGGTTGGGAAGTCCTAGTAAAGGTTTGGGGGCTTGAACCGTTAAGACACGCACCCCTCAACAGGATTATGGGCCCAGACCTTAACGGGTTCGAACCCAGCCTGCTAAGGACTCAGCCCAGTCTGAAGGAGAGCCAGCTTGGTGCGAACAACCAGCTTCTGCTTTCCAAGGAACGCCGGTGAGCCGTGCTGAAAGGTGGTGTGTGCAGCTGTGAGTCCAGGAGCTGAGGTGGACGGTTACTGCATTCTCCAGGAGTGGGGGAGTGACCTGCCCAGATAAGCCTGTATGCAGCAAGAGCCACGCCGGAGAACAGACGGCAGTTCCAGCTTGTGAGTGTTGGTGAGTCGGGAGTGAATTATGGCTCTCATGCCAGCTATGCAAGTGGTGGACAAATTAACTTCTACAAACTACGACGTTTGGGCTTTCAAAATGAAGCATTACCTCATTAGAGAGGGGATTTGGCTGTATGTTGAAGACCCTCCTGACCCTGTGCCTGTGGGAGACCAGCCGAAGGCTAAACGAGCCCTGGCATGCATCGTTTTGTCGGTGAGTGACGATCAACTTATTCATATTACGTCAGCAGCTGATGCACGGGAGGCTTGGCAATCACTTAAAGATGTTTATGTGCAAACAACTGCTGGAACCGTGATGTCTTTGACACGCCGTTTGTATAGAAAAGTTCAAGCTCCAAACGAATCAGTTCGGGAGCATATCAATGTGCTGACTGAGCTTTATCAACAGCTTGAAGGCAGAGGTAAACAAATTAGCGCTGAAGATAAATGTTATCTCCTACTCAGTTCATTAAATGAGGCTTTCGACCCCCTTATAGTAAATTTGGAGGGGCTGCAGCCTGCCCAATTGAACCTTCAGCATATAATTGGGAGAGTTTTGGAATATGAAGCAAAACTAAAATCTCAGCAGTCTCTGTCTGCTCCGGTTGCCTGCCAGCGAACTAATGACTGTGTGGGAGTTGCCAGTGGAAATAAAAGCTTCAGCAGAAGTTTCAAAGAGGAAAAGATAGAGCCAGCTAAAGCTCTGCGAGTAAAACGCTGTTATCTGTGTGGCTCAACAAAACATTTGAAAAAATCCTGTCCTTCAAACAAAAGGAACAATCTTGGTGGTCGCTCTGACACGTCGTCGAGTCGTTCTTTTGTGTCTCTTGTCACTACCAAGGAGGAAGACAAGTCAAAATGGGTTCTCGACAGTGGGGCAAGTGTCACAATTGTAAACAGTCCTGACTTGTTGATGAATGTGCGTGATGCTCAGCTACAACATGTAAGCCTTGTAGATGGTCATGTAGCAGAAGTGACTTGTTCTGGAGAACTAACCCTACAGTGTCTAAACCACACCTTCCAGAACGTAATCTGTGTTCCAACTCTGGAAAGTAATTTACTTAGTGTTCTGGCACTGGATCGTGCCAACTTTGAAATTATTTTTGGTGGGGAGCAATGTCTTATTAAGAAAGGTGGAAGGGAAATTGCAAATGCTAACCTTGTAAATGGGGTGTATGTATTGAATAGCTCTGTTCTTGCAGCTACAGCAAGTGTTCCTGGAAATAAGGATCCACATCATGAGTGCCTACATCTCCTCCATCGCCGGTTAGGCCACGCCTCCTTCAAGGCAATTAATGAAACCCTTGCTTTAACAGGTAAAGAAGGTGTTAAGGCTTGTAATACTTTTCTTGATTGCCAAATATGTAAACAGGTTAAATCTCATGCTTATCCTGTGGCACGCAAAAGTGAAAGGGAGTCAACTTATCCTTTGCAACTAGTACATGTTGATATCATAGGTCCTTTTGCACCCAGTGTGTCTAATAATCGCTTTGCCCTGACAGTGGTTGACGATTTTTCAAAATATGTTTGGACTTATATTTTAAAACATAAGTCTGATGCCTTTGAGTCACTGAAATATTGGTACAAGAAGGTAAAGAACCAATTAGGGGATCTCAAAGCTATACAAACTGACATGGGTTCTGAATTTATGTCAAACAAAATGAAACAATGGTTAAGAAATCTAGGGGTGAAACATCGTGTGGCAAATGTTAGCACGCCAGCTGAGAATGGGGTTGTTGAAAGAAAAAAATGCTACTTTACAGACGGTTATGTATGCCATGCTCGCTGATGCACAATTGCCTAAACAGTATTGGGCAGAAGCCTTAAAATATGCCACTTTTGTTACAAATAGGCTGTGGACAAGAGTAACAAATTCCATACCATATGCAATGTTGTACCAAAAAATGCCAAAGTTAGATTTTCTGCGTGTGTTTGGTTCCCAAGCATGGGTAAATGTACCATTGAATCAGCGCAGGAAGGGTGGTCAGAGATCCAAACTCTTGACTTTCATAGGATGCCAGTCTGGTATGAAGGCTTATAGGTTTGTAAATGATCATAACCAACTCAGTTTTAGTAGGTCTGCCAACTTCACTGAGGGAAGGAATTGGCACAAGATTCATGGTAACTCACTATATGAAAAGGCAATGTTACCACTCTCAGGTGATCAACAAACTGTGTCAAATTCTGAGGAGTCTCAACCTGGCTCATCTTCTCAGTCTACTGTTTCAGGTGATGTACAGGCTGAAACCAGTACTCTTAGAAGGTCTGAAAGGAGCAACAAAGGTATTCCTCCTCAGAGGTATGGTTTTGAAACACAAGTTGTAAATATGGTCTGTGTAAAGGAGCCTACATGTTATTATGATGTTACTGTAATGCCTAAAGATGAAAAACAAGCCTGGATGCAGGCGATGCAAACTGAATATGATTCATTGTGTTCAAATGATGTGTTTGAACTGGCTGAAGCACCAGAGGGTAGCAGAATCATAGGTTGCAAATGGGTGTACAAATTAAAACCTGTACAGGGTGGTCAACCTCAAAAGAAAGCTAGGTTAGTAGCTCAAGGCTTTTCTCAACTTATTGGTGAAGATTTTGATGAAACTTTTGCACCCACAATAAAAAGTCATACTTTAAATGTGGCCCTGACTAAAGCAGGTATAGAGGGAATGCATGTTCAACACTTTGATTTCACTACAGCATATTTGAATGCAGACTTGAAAGAAGCATTGTACATGCAACAAATCCCTGGTTTTGTGAATGAAAATCCAAATTTGGTATTAAAACTAAAGAAAGGTCTTTATGGTTTACGTCAATCAGGTCATCTCTGGAACCAATGTTTAACAAACACTTTGACTGATATGGGGTTCAAACAGAGTCTTGCTGACCCATGCATGTTCAGTAAAGTCATCAATGGAAACAAATGTTATTTGGTACTTTCGTCGATGATGTGTGTTTTATCTATGGGCAAACAGAAGATCTGACATGGTTTGAATGTACAACAAAACAATATTTTAAAATGAAGAATCTTGGTACAATTAGTCATTATCTGGGAATGGATATCAGCAGAAACTCTGATGGTTATTTTGAAATATGCCAAGAAAACAAAATTGTGAAATTGTTGGAAAAATATAATATGCTTGATGCAAAACCTGTGTCCACACCAATCTCTACTAGCTATGCTAGAGAACCTGAAGATTAAGTCTTTGAACAAAAACAATTGTACCAGTCATTGATAGGTTCTTTAAACTATTTAGCTACATGGTCTCGTCCAGATATTTGTTATGCTGTTCATGCACTTAGCCAAAAAAGTGCTAAACCATACAAACGGGACTGGAATGCAGCTAAAAGGCTTTTAAGGTATTTAAAGGGAACCAAGAAATGCAAACTTGTATTGGGTTTAAACAATGCACAACAGGTTCTGGGTTATAGTGATTCAAATTGGGGCTCCAATCTTGATGCAAAGTCTATAACTGGCTATGTAATTTTTGTGCATGGATCATTGGTGATATGGAAATCTGTAAAACAGAGTCTAGTTTCGACCAGTACGTGTGAGTCCGAATTTGCGGCCTTGAATGAATTGACTGTACAAATGGAATGGCTACAACAACTGTTAACAGATTTTGATGTAAAGCATGATATGCCTATGATTGTAAAATGTGACAATACTGCAGCTGAAATGTTAGCAGATGCCCAAGGTATAAGGCCTAGATCTAGGCACATTAACATTAGATACCAAAATGTTAGGGATATTGTCCAAAGAAAAATAGTGTCATTACAACACTGTATGTCTAGTGAGAATGTTGCAGACATGTTTACTAAGGGCTTGAATGAAGCACAATTCTTGAACCTTAGGGGGAGACTCAACATGATCCTACCTACTGAAGCTTAAGGGGAGTGTTGTATGTTAATCTCCAGTAGCTAGATCATTAGGATCTAGGATGACAGCTACCTGTCAGTTAGTGTCAGCTGATGTATTCAGAGGACAAGTCCCAACTTGTTCTGCCTGGCACTGAACAGTGTGCAGTCACTGTGACTCAGCAGTCCACTGATTGGTGGAGGTTTGTATATATGTCTTTGTATTACTGCCATACTTTTTCCTTTTGTATATTGGATGCCTGGTGTAGCACTTTGCTTGTGAATACTGTGAATAAAACTCTTGTATATAGTGTACCACTGGACTGCCTTTGTGTGGTTACTATAAGAGGTTCCTCTGCTGGATCTGCAGTGCAAGCAGGTGAGAGGCTGAGGTGGCTGGGAAGTCCTAGTAAAGGTTTGGGGGCTTGAACCGTTAAGACACGCACCCCTCAACAACCACATATGATAAAAAGAACCCTCTATTTTTTTACATTTCCAACATTTGTTACTCAGATTCTTATCCATACTTATATTAGCAATCTTTTTGGTGTCATGTACCACCTGTAAAGCATCTTATAACAATTTTCTTTTACATTAACACAAGTTGAAATTTTTAGAGCTTTCCTCCATAAAAATTCCCAAGATTCCATTGAAATTTCCTTATTCATATTTATGGCCCATTTTATCATTTGCTCTTTAACAGTTTTATCCAGGGTGTATACAGTTAACAATATTTTATACAACTTAGAAATCACTTTTCCCCCTTTTTCCAACCAAATATCTTCAAACTCATCATTTTTAGCTCTAAAACCCACCTCTTTACAATCTTTTTAAAAAATATCTCGTATTTGTCCATATTGTAACCAACCATATTCAAATACTAATGCATTGTTTGGTTTTAAGACATAATTCTTCCCTTCATTTTGAAGCAGCTCTTGGTACTTCAACCAATCACTACCTTTATGTTCTGAAAAAGGATGAATAACTGCAGCAGGAACAATCCATAAAGGTCTTTCATCGGGAACTGTATTCCTGTATCTGGTCCATGCTTCAAACAGCATTCTTCTTATATAATGATGCTTAAACATTGAGTCCACCTTATTTTTCCCATACCAAAGATAGGCATGCCAGCCAAATCTGCAATCGTGGCCCTCAAGGGCCAGTAGTTTTCTATTTTCCAAATTAACCCAATCAGACAACCAAGACAAACATACAGCTTCATGGTACAAACGCAAATTCAGGACATGAAAACCACCTCTCTCTCTTGCATCATACATTATTTTCATTTTAATTCTTGGCTTCTTTCCTGCCCAGATAAATTTTAAAATTTCTCTTTGCCATTTTACTAACACTTTCATGTCTTGGTATTGTCTGAAACAAAAACATTAACCTGGGCAGTACATTCATTTTGACAATGGCAATTCTTCCAAGAAGAGATAGTCTAAGAAACTCAGTGGACAATTCTAATCCATTTCCTAGTAGAAAAGTAACAGCTACCCCTTCATCTCTTTGAGATGAGCCATCCCAAACCAAGAAGAGATAGTTTAAGAAACTCAGTGGACAATTCTAATCCATTTCCTAGTAGAAAAGTAACAGCTACCCCTTCATCTCTTTGAGATGAGCCATCCCAAACCAGTCTTTTGTTACTGTCCATGGGGTGACTGCAGCCATGCAGTTAAAAGACACCTGCTCCTTGGGAGAAAAGTGATGGCAAACCTAGACAGCATAATCAAAAGTAGAGACATCACCCTGCCAACAAGTCTGTATGGTCAAAGCAATGGTATTCCCAGTAGTAATGTATGGCTGTGAGAGTTGGACTATAAGGAAGGCTAAGCGCCGAAGAATAGATTCTTTTGAATTATGGTGCTAGAGAAGACTCTCGAGAGTCCCTAGGACTGCAAGGAGATCAGATCACTCAATCCTAAAAGAAATCAACCCTAACTGTTCCCTGGAAGGCCAGATACCGAAGCTGAAGCTCAAATACTTTGGCCACCAAATGAGAAGGGAGCACTCACTGGAGAAGACCCTGATGCTGGGAAAAATTGAAGGTAAAAGAAGAACAGGATGGCAAAGGATGAGATGGTTAGACAGTGTCATCGATGCAATGAACATGAAACTGAGCAAACTCCGGAGCACGATGGAAGACAGGAGGGCCTGGCGTGATGTGGTCCATGGGGTCATGAAGAGTCAGACTCAACTGTGTGACTGAACAACATCCTGAACCAGAGACCTTTCATCTCCTGTTGGCTTTCCCCCAATATTCAGGTAGCCTCCCCCCCAGTGCTCACAATCATAACTTCTAATATACGATACTCAGAATTGCTGCTTGAATGCCAACAAAATGCAAATCTCCAATTAAAGGGTGAACTTTCAGGGGGAACACTCCATGCATGTCGAGTTACTCCCTTTCAAACAATGAACTGTTTTATTACATAGCAAAGACTGTTCTTTTTTTCTATTTCTCTTATTTTAGTATGAACAGTTAGGTAGCCAAGAAAACACTCTGAGAATGATAACTACTAGGCAAGCTAATGACCTGAAAGTGAATTTAATTCAGTTCAATACTGTGATGCATCTATGGTTGTCTTTTTAGACAGTCTACCGATCTGAATTAAGTGTTACCTTTGAAATCTGTTGACAATTAAAATGTCAGTGTCATTAATTATTTCAGCATTGGTAAAAGGACACATGAAAGCAGAGGGACATTGTGGTTTACAGAAGAAAAGGAGGGAATGTGATAATTTCATTATAAATTTTTATACAATGTATTAGTATCACTTTGCTGTACAATCTCAACTGACGCGCAGCATTCCTTCACAGGTTTGGATACCATTTGTTTTCCTATTTACTAAGCTTCAGTAGATCAGAATATTCTCTCCCTGTATCCTGTTTGCTTCCAGTGTTTTAAATCTGTCTGAAGAATAAGTTAGTCAAGAATGCGGAACCTTTTAGCACTGCTGCCCACATTTGAACTCTCCTCCTTTCGCTGCATGATTACAAGAGCCACTCCATTACTGATTTTTGCTTGAAGTGTTCAGTTAAAATAATACAGAATGGAAGTACTGTTTCTAGCTCCTCTAAGCAATATATCTTGCCTCTAGAACTATCAGTAGAGTTCTTTCCTTTACTGGTTCAGAGTACAATGAATCTAGACAAATGATACAATGCGAGCCATCATCAAACCTAGAAACACCCATCTGCTACTTAGGAATAGTTATTTACCTCTTAATTTTAATTCAAAATGCAGGAACCTGTACATGTTTTGGGTCTTTTATAGTTCACCTGTGTTCAAGGAGCCCATATACTTCCCACGTGAATTATCAATATATCTAATTCTCACCATGACCCTGTGGATGCTTAAATCTAGAGAATGGAGCCATGGTGGACATACAAGACAGATATTTCTCTAAACCCGAGAAACCTGCCAGAAAAATCTGAAATCTAAAATAGAAAAAAAAAAAAATCATTGGGGGTTAACCCCCTGAAAAAAAACCAATAAAAGGAGTTCCTGACTTTAAGAAACAGATGCCCTTGGCAGCTGTTGTTAGGCAACCACAACAATATAGCAGTATTTAAACTTTGATTTCTGTCAATAAAAGGAAGGGAAGGATGGGGCTCTTTCCAGGACTTTTTGGCCTTTGAGGAGGACTCATGAGGGCAGACCCAGCAGCAACCACCAGGTGACTTCCTAACACCCAACTTGCATGACTCACCCAAGATGAGATGCCCCACTGTAGCTACAGGCCTGGCAGGGCCAGGTGGAGTTTTTGTCCAGCAGGGCTTCTTCATGGCCTCTGGAAATCTAATTGGCTGAGCAGGTTTTTTTAGCATTGCTTTTTGCAGCAGCTGTCACCGCAGCTGTCACCACAGCACAAGAAACTTCACTGCACGACTGAAGGTAAGCTGAGTGCATTCAATAATTGTTTTTTTAAAAAAACAGTATGTTCATTTTAAAAGGCATCCTGTTAAACAATGCTTCTGTCTGAGATGTTGAAGAGTTACTATTACAGTTGTACATGACTTCAGTCCCTGACATTTTGTGGTAGGCTCCACCTTCCACAGCCCTCCACCACCATGTGACAGAATTCCAAAGTTTCCTGCAGGCTCAAGAGGGCTGGGGACCCCTACATTATGAAAATACCAAATAGCATTCTGAGTAATCAATACAACAAATGATTAATCATCCAGAACTATTAAAAATAGAACAAAATTCTTGAATTACATGTCAAAATTCTAACAGTTCAAAGGTGTCTAATTCTATATAACAAAGAAAGAAAACTTAAATAAAGAAAAGAAAACCTAAAGGGAGGGAGTGATTTGGGGATAAGAAGCTAAAACTTCTTGTATACTGAAAACTGGCAAGAAACAGAGGAAAGAAAGAGATGAAAACCTTTCCCCTTTGAAGTAAGTAGATAAGGATTGCCCAAGTATATATACTGGAAGCAAAAGAATAATGGGCATAAATCTGACATCAGAAATCACAACACCCCCCCCCAAAAAAAAAAATGTGAGAACACCTTAATCTTTCATTGCTGACCTAAGAGTGCCAGCCCTGAAACAGAGAAACTTCAAGAGAAGATTACGATGTGAGATTGTCAAAGAACTCAAGTTCAGCAATTCAGAACAATGGATCCCTCAGGGTTGACTAGGAGCATATGATCCTTGCCCCCCCAGCCGGAATAATGAGACAGACAACAGATTGGAATTAAACAAGGGCCACTTTATTAACTATTTAACAGAGCATTGCAGCAATAACAACTAAGCAAGCATGGAACAGGCAAGGCAGGCGTCACTTCCCTGACCAACCCCCTTGCCCTTAAAGGGCGGGTCACCCAGCTCCAGCCGTAAGCCATTTACTCTCTGGCTCATGACCAGCAGCCCAGCAACTGGTTGCCCTCTAGGAGTGCCTACCCCTGAAGTCTTTCAACTTGCAGGGAGGAGCCTGCCCTAAAAGGTTCCCAGTGGAGGTGATCACCATTCCCCAACCTGGACCCTGAAATCTGAAGGCAGTTCCTGATGACCGCCTGTTCCCTAATGGGATGTGCCGAAAGGTGCTCACCAGTTCTGTTTCTTGCTTGCATAAACCTGCCATAGCCAAGGTCAAGCCTCTGCTTTGGCCTTTGCCCCCCACTCAGCACTCTAATGCTGACCTAATTCCTTGCTGCAAGTCCTGTAAAAAGATCTCATTGCCCTTGTCAGACAGATGTACAACGTCATCCCTATACAGGTCTGGGAACACGACCCGTATATCGGGGTGAGGCAAAAACATCCCCAAACCAGCATCCATGGCCTTTTTCAGCTGCCTATTTACTTTGCATTGGGTGTGGTCAATACATCTGGGGTCCTCCGAGTTCTGCCACACTTGGCGGGGCAGTATGGCTGACCATACTATCTTTACACCGGGCCACCTTGCTCTTATGCTCGCAAGGTCTGCCTCAGCCTGCAACACAAGGGCCTTGCCCTTCAATAGACCCAAGTCGTTGCCCCCCAGGTGTATTACCAGTACGTGAGGAGGGGGCCCTCTCCTCTCATGAAATAATAGGGGAAGAAGAGCAGGCCATCGCATGCCCCTCCTTCCCAACCACTCTACTGTCGCCCATTCACTAAGGCCAAGCTGAGAACTGCTGGATGTCCTCTTGGCCCGATGAGCCACCCAGAAGACCATGCTGTGGCCACAGATGGTAACTCTTTGTTTAGCTCCGCGGCCTGCAGCATCTGTAACAAGAACATTATTAATGAATCAGCCGACCATATGGGACATTTATAACACACAGCTTTGCACATAACCCTTATAACGGCATGACCTCCAGCGACCTATTCGTTGAATGTCGTCGCCTGTATACCCCATGGCCGCCACAGTTGAAGTGGCCCCTATCCAAAAAGAGTGTGTTCCAAAGCGAACCCCACCCAATCCCAAACGCTCTAAAGCCTTTTGTGTCAGACTCCAAAACTGAAACTTAGTGAGGGGGTGCCATCCTTATACCAGAATAGGTAGCCCCGACCCTCACCTCTCAATGCAAGGTAATGGCTCAAAGCCTCAACTGAGCATAACTCCACTTCCGAACAGCGTTCAAGCTCTGTAACCTTCCCTCTGCCATGCTGGTCAGTCTTAGACCAACGTAGCCTAATCACAACTTTGGATTCTGACACAGAGACGTCCTGCCGCTCAAGAGCTAGGCCAGATGCATCCTGCCGTGAGCTTGCCACCAGCTCGCTAATCCGGAGCACCCCAAAAAAGGTGACCAGTGATGCTGCATGGAAAATGGCAGCTTCATAGCCATCAGCACACAACGTGCGCCACTGCGACCGAAGCCCCCGCAATATTGCTGGGGTGAAAGGTTCTCTGCTATCAGCTGTGACCCCACTTTCCCTGGACCAGCCCTCCAGCATCTTCCGAATACGGAAGTCGCCAGTCCTATCCACGTACCCCGAAGCCTTGCTGGCATATGCTAGTGAAGACAACTTGGCCCTGATGGTACGGGATGACAAGCCCTGACCCCTCAACGTCACACAGAATTGCATTAAATGAGGGACAGGTATAGGCCACACCTGCTGCAAGCCTGCACCCTCCCTGAAGGACAGGAATTGCTTACCCACCCTCATGTAAGCTCTGCATGTGGAGGGGGCAAGAGCCAGGCTCATAGCCCTGTTGGCCTCAGCCTGCCAATCTGCCACATCTTGGCTGGCATAAGCACTGGGAACCGATCGGCATCTGGAGCCAGCTGACGGAATCTCTCTGTTTTCAAGAGAGAGCGTCAGCGACCCCATTATTAACTCCTGGCACATGCCTAGCCCTAAACATTATATTATGGTGTAAACACTGCAGAGTGAAGGCTCTGACCAGAGCCATGACCCTGGGGGACTTGGACGTCAAGGAGTTGATCACATGTACCGTGGACATGTTGTCGCACCAGAAATGGACAGTGTGGTTGGCAAAGTCCCCAGCCCAAATCCACACTGCTGTGACAATTGGGAAAAATTCCAGGAAGGTGAGGTCAGTAACCCACCCTGCCTGAAACCACTCCTCAGGCCAGTCCCCAGCACACCAATGTCCTCAGAAGTATACCCCAAAGCCGGAGGAACCTGCCGCATCAGATGCAACCTGCAACTCTGCTTCGACTAAGAGGTCCTCCCGCCAAAAGGAAACTCCATTGTATGACTCCAAATATTGCTTCCATACAAGGAGGTCATCCCTGATCCCCTTAGTGACCCGAGTCCTATGATGGGAAAGCCGCAGACCCCTCATAGACATGCAAAGTCTCCTAATGAAAGCTCTACCAGGCACCACAACTTTGCATGCAAAGTTGAGATGACCTACCAACTGCTGCAGCTCCAAAAGGGTTATTTTATTCTTCCTCCTAGCTGTGTCTATTAATACCCACAGCGTATTTAACTTATCCACAGGCAATCTGCAGCACTGTCCCACCGTGTCAATCTCTATTCCCAGAAAAGTCAAGAGAAGGGATGGGCCTTCAGTTTTTTCTTGAGTAAGAGGAACTCCCAGCTCCATTGCCAAATTGATGAAGCTGAATAGCAAATATGCACATTGACCCGTACCCTTCCTTCCTGCCAATAAAAAATCATCAAGGTAATGAGCAGTGCTGCCGAGGCCCATCCTGTGCCGCAAGGCCCATTCCAAAAAGGAACTGAACCTCTCAAAAGCAGCGCAGGATACTGAGCATCCCATTGGAAGGGCCCTATCCATAAAGAAATTGCCCTCAAAAGCAAACCCCAGGAGCTCAAAATCATCATTAATGTCACATTTCGCCAATTCCGCTCCCTGATCACAACTGCGCACCACTCTCAGGGCCTGGTCAAAGGACGTGTACCTAACAGAACATAACTCATCTGGTATCACGTTGTTCACCGACTCCCCACGTGGATAGGACAGGTGGTGAATGAGACGATACTCACCAGATGCTTTCTTTGGCACCACTCCCAATGGGGAACCCCTCAAATTATCAACAGGAGGTGAAGGAAAAGGACCAAGAACTCTACCCTCTGCACATTCCTTCGCAATTTTTTGCCGAACAACGTGCTCCATACCTTTAACTGATTTTAAGTTAGGAGCCATGTACAAAGTCCTAAGGCCTTGGAAAGGTATCCTAAACCCCAACATAAAACCCTCAAGGAGGTAAACCCCATCGCCGTGGTTCGGGTAATCCCGCAACCACCGTTCCAGCACTTGTACCTTAATTGGGCTAGGACCCTTTGTCAGAAGGGGGGTTATAGCACCCACCTCCTCCGGGGCGCTTTCCGACTTTCCCTCCTCCCCGTCCTTTAGGTTTAGGGCAGTTAGACAAAGTGTGGGGCCCTGTGCACAGTGGACATTCATGGCAGAAGGAACAAGACTTCTGACCACATGTCCCATGGGAGGTAAACTCCCAGCAAAGCGGGCATCGCTGAACCACCTGCCCCACCTGGGCGCGGGTGCCTGCTTGATTTGTAGTCTGTGGCTTACGTATGGAATGACCACTGTGCGACCTCTCACTGCCAGGGGACTTGATTGCAGACACAATCTGCAACCAAAGGTCTGGGTGTATCTGGTCCCATCTCATGGCTGGATTCATGGCTGCCCACATACGGAATTGCTCATTGTATTGTGACCACGCCGGATCAGGAAAATCGGTAAATGCTTTATAAATCATATCCATGTATTGGAGCAGCACAACTGGTCTCCATGGATGATGCCTTACAATAATTGTTGCATAAATTAAGAACCCTGGGTACCAGCCTCTTTAACCGTTCCTTCTCCTGGTCATCAAGATTGTCTTTGTCTTTTTCCCCCTAACTCCCTATATAAGAGAGTATACATGTCCACGTACTTGCCCTTAAGGATCTTTTCTTTTGTGGTGATGGACAAATGGTCACCCAGGGGCAGCCCAGCGTCCCCGGATGGAATAGCACTTGCAGAGACCATCTCATAGGAGACTGTCCCTGCACCTACATAACCTGATCTGGGCTGCAGATAGCCCCATCTGGGCCACGCCCCGGGGGGAGGGGGCGACATACTGCATCCCCAGCCCGGGTATTGCGGCCAAGAACCTGGTGGCATGGATGCAAAAAATGCAGACGTGCCCGGTGGGCAGGTACCCCATGGCCAATGCGTGCTGCTCTTCACCAAATGGTCATCCTTACCTCCCTTTTGAGCCGGTCCCGTATAAATTCCACTTGGTGCTCCTCCGCGCCTTGCCCGCACTGACCAGAGGGCCCTTTGTCAACATCCCTGGCAGATGCTCCCTGCTGGTCTTCTAAAAATGCCAGGTGGGCCAGAACCTGTGCCTGAAAAGAGGCATTGGCAGCATTAGCCACTCCCTTCGGATGCTTACCCAAATCCATCTTAGTAGAGGCACCCTGCTGTTGTTCAAGTTCTGCCAGTCTGGGCTTTCGGTTTCGGTGCTGCGAATGGCGGCCGCTTCTCGGGACGCTCCCGGAGGCGGTTAGCCCACACGCGGAATGGGGGGGTCTTCGCGTTTGCGAAAGACCCTAGTGAGCCTTAGTCAAAGGCTCTGAACCGGGGGCGCATAGGGGAGTAGCCTCTTTGCCGGCAAACTGCCGGGAAATTGAGGCTTTCTCCTCGCCCCAATCGGCCCCGCCGCGTAGTGCGTCCCGAATGGGACTTAGCAGCCCTGCTGACTTCCAGGAGTGAGGAAAAGCGGATGAATTACTATGAAAAGAAGAAATGGCATCTAATCGTGAGTTGAAGATCTATTTTGAAGCGAAAATTAAACCCCCCCGCAAGCGGATAAGCGTATGGGAGGAGGGAGGAGTTTCCACCCTCTTCGAAGAAGCGAATTTTTAAAGGAAACGCGAAGGGGGGTAACAAGAAAAAATGTTGGTGAAAGTACCGTTGGGGTTTTACAGAAGATTGCGGCTTTAGTTGCTTTCTGGGGGATGTGGCACGAACTTTGAAAAAGTAAATAAAAAATAAAATGTCGATGCTGGGGAAAATCCTGCTTAGAACGGAAGAGAAGAGAGGAGGGACTTCCGCTCCAGTCAACCCCCCCAGATCTAGCTGTCAATCAACAAGAGACTGAGATACTGCGCCACCTGCTGGAGTAAATGTAAAATATCAATGAAACGCTTTTAAAATGGAAATTGTTCTCATCAGACTACAAAAACAAATGTTGGAATCAACAAGGTTGATGGCAGAAAATGTATAGAAAATTAATTTGATGCTAAAGTTCCAAGCTATGGATGAAGAAGGGAAAGAAGATCTCAGATTTATTTTGACGAAAGTCTTGACACCTCTATCTGGCAGTGGAGCGAATAAATAAAAAGAAGAGGCGGATAAGGCTCCCAAAGCCTACTCCGCCTTTAAAAAAGGATATACTCTGCCAGTAGAAAGGGGTGTTGAGCTTAGCAAGTAATGGAGATCTAATTTCAACTTGAGTGTTAATGGAGCCAACGAGAAATGACTGCCAGAAACAACAAGAAAAAAGAAGCGAAAGAAGATGGATTAAAAAATTTCTGAAGAGACATGCCAGCACAGAGGAGGAAGCAGCACTCAAAATTTGGATTTTTGAAGAAGACGGCGGCCTGGGGGAAGGAAGTGACGGAATGGGAGGCACTAAAGTTCAAAGGACTTAATGATAATTGGAGAGACTTAAAAAGGAATTTGTTCGTGTAACATCTGAAAAGATTTGACCTAACCCCAGTGGACTTTACTAACTTTACTAACAGAATTGATTTGGACTTTGTAAAGCTGAAAAGAAGATATTTCAACCGTGATGGATGCCGACAACTGGAAGAAATAAAACTAACCTTTACTAATAGAAAAAAAACTCACTCCGCTCTTTTTTCTCTTCCCATCTGTCTACCTTACCCTTTTCTTATAAAAAATAAAATTCTCTCCTTTTTAGGAGAGTTATTTCAAAAAAAGTTCTGCCAGTCTCTGTAATATTGCAACATTAATGGGATCCTCTTCTTCCTCATCAGAGGAAACAACTGGCACTTCCTGCACTGGCGGCCGCTTAGGGGCTGGCTGTTTTCCCTTCCCCTTCCCCTGACCCTTTTTAGGAGCCATAATGGTAAATGTACTAGGACAATTAGGATTCAAACCTTGCAGTGCTTGCAAGTATCTGTGGGGACCCACTATCTGTAGTCTAAAATGGTCTCCTGAAGGGGAATCCACAAAATGGCCGATGCAACCAGGCACCTAAAATGGCTGCCGCCTTTAACTTGGCCAGTACAAGAAAAATTCCACACAAAATGGCTGCCCCCCTACAAACATCCTTTAAGGCCACCACAATGCAAATTAACCACTATCCCTATCCCCAGCCTGAATCCAAACTGCACCAGGCCCCTGGGGGGGGGAATTTGTATAAAGGGGAGGGGTAACTGGGGCCACAGCAGCCTCACCAAACTGCCACAGCTATCCACAGGCCTAAATGGGTATGTACCCTATACTATTTTTTTTAATGTATATGTGTGTTTATTTAAACAAGAAGCGCTGTTTGCCGCTGCTTGCCGCCTCAGCAAGCCAAACTGACACACAGGCACCGGCCCCAAAGGAACTGTCCCGCGACAAAGACTTCCAGGCTGCTCCTCAGACTCGGGGACCAGCCACTGCTTGCTGAGCCTCGCCAAAGGCAAAATCAGCCACCGCCAAACACCGCCACAACAGGGAACCCCGCACTCGGGGCCAGAGAGCGGGCAGAAAGACGCTGCCCCAGAGACTCAGAATCAGCCCCCCTTAAATTGACGCTGACACAAAGCAGGGCTTGACAACTGCAGCAAAAAAAGGGGGGGGAAGCCTCCCCCCACTGCCGAAGCTGGGAACAGGAGGATAAGCGCTGTTGCCTCACTCCGTTCCAGATACGCTCCATCTAAAAACGCCCTCCCTCTATTAGCTAAAAACAAGCAACCAGAGGGCCAGCGTCAGCAGCTCCAATCTGCGTGCTCCTTCAAGCCGAGCACGCAGAGCAACTGACAAAGTGCGGGAGCGGAGCCTGGCCCTTTGAAGCAGCCAGCTCCGCCCCCTGCTGCGTCGAGACGCATAGCGTCCCAGCAGTTGCCGTCTCCATTCCTTGGAGCGGCAAAACAGCCCCCGCCCACCAGCGGCGTTGCCAGGCGGGCGGGAGCTCTGTTATCTCACTACAAATGCTAATTTTCTGGCATCTCTTCCTGGCTGTAATCAAGCTGATTACATTCTACCTTGTACCCTTGCATCCTGATTTCTTCCTTTGCAACTCCCCTTCCACCTTCTAATTGCTATATAAGGTCTCAGGAATTTCTATTCCTACTTGCAATCTGATGAAGGGAGCTTTCACTTTCAAAAGCTTATGTACCCAAAATCTTGTTGGTCTCTATGGTGCTAGACTTGAATATAGCTCTCCTGGAGGCAATGACAGCTTCAGAAGGCACACATTGTGGCATCACTTTCCTGCTGAGCGCATTCCATCCACAAATTCTGCCCTCCCCAGGCATCAACTACAAATCTCCAGGGAATTTCCAAATCCAGATTTGGCAACCATAGGTGGAGCATCTGTCTTGCAGAAAAGTGACTTCCTGCTCTTCATACTGCTTATGAAAAAAGGCCCTTAAAACTAACCAGGATTGGCCTCTATTGCACTAGTAATATTATTCTGTAGTTCCAAGTAGCTCAAAGACTTTATAGTTACTGTTTAGACTTTGTTGATACAATACCACTTTCTGAACATTTTCATGTGTTCTATCTCTATCCCTGGCTCAACAGCTCTCTTGCTGTTTCAGCAAACATAATATGCATCCTGTTGACCACCTTGATGGATGGTACTCTTGCTTCACTGGTTAACTTAGGCATAATTTGCACATGAGGGAGAATAAGCTGGGAGTTACGGTTGTGAAACATTGGCATGGTAGAAGAGAGTGCACCACTTTAGGCTGAAGAGAAGGATCATGGAAGTTCACATTTTGGAATGTGTTCCTATGTAAAAAGTGTCCCGCAAACAGAAAAAACAGCATGACAAATATAAGCAATAGAAATTATCTGCTTGTTAGTCTAATTTTCTATGTACATGCATGCTTTATATGTGAAAGAACGTTAAAAGCAGGATCCCATCAACTGTAATTCAAAGTGGTACATTCCATTAAACCACCACAAGATCCTGTCATTTCATCCCCCATCATATATAAACCAGGCCCAGTTTATTTATCTAGTTATTATACCTTGCTTGTCTCCCCAGTGTGAGCCAAAAGCATCTTATATCAACATTCTCCCCTCTACTTTATCTTTAAAAGATCCACCGTGTGAAGTAGATTGATCTCAATTGGTGATCACCTGGCAGGCTTCCACAGCCAAGTTGGGATTTGAACCTGGGTGTCTGAGATCCAGGGCCAACACTATAACCACTATAATGTGACATGCTAAGTCAAATGCCAATGGTGGGAATGGGACAATATACATAAGAAGAAGAGGAGGAGGAGGAGATTGGATTTATACCCCGCCCTTTACTACCTAAAGGTGTCTCAGAGCAGCTTACAAACTCCTTTCCCTTCCCCTCCCCAAAACAGACACCCTGTGAGGTAGGTGGGGCTGAGAGAGCTCTTTCCAGAACTGTGCTTGAGACAACATCTCTGACAGAACTATGGCTTGCCCAAGGTCATCTAGCTGCTGAAAGTGGAGGAGTGGGGAATCAAACCCAGTTCTCCCAGATTAGAGCCTGCACACTTAACCACTACACCAAACTGAATTTTAAATTTGTTTCAGCTGAAAATGCATTTATAATTAAAACCAGGAGCTGTATTTTCATTAAAATTATATAACATTTCTGGTTTCTTCTGTTTAACTTTCAGTGCAATGTATTAGTAATTCCTCCTGAGCAAATCCCAACTGAAAATGCAATTAATAAATATTATCCATGAAATAGTTTTCATTATAAGTCTTTGTTCTATGCTTAAAATGAATTCCAATCTGATTCATTAGAAGATAGATAGATGATAGATAAATAGATTTTGCTTGGTAGAGAGGCAAACTGCATCAAATAAGGACGTTTGGTGGAACTGAAAAGGAGAGTTTGTTAAACAAAAATTGTACACAGTCAATGAACAGCAGCAAATTGGGGTGTAGCTATTTTAAAGGGGTGGAAGGCATGACGAAGGGAGTGGGGAATTGTGGAAGAGACACAGGGTGATTTCCCACTAAAGCTGCCACGGGGTTGCGCCGCCGTTTGCCCCGAGATTTTTAGTCAATTTCACACCCGAAGCCGCGGGGCTGCATTTTGACCCGCGGCTGCCGATTCCCCGCAGTTTCGTAATCCTCAAAAAACAGGATTACGAAACTGCGGGGAAATCGGGCGAAGCCGCGGGTCAAAATGCAGCCCCGCTGCTTCGGTGTGAAATTGACTAAAAATCTCGGGGCAAACGGCGGCGCAACCCCGCGGCAGCTTTAGTGGGAAATCACCTACAGTGTTATAGACAGGTGAAAGACCTGTTCTGATTAATTGTCATTTGTTAGTCTTTGAAGCTAAAGGTACAGCCTTCCCTCTTGGTACTGTTGGCCCTCTTAGCAACCTTTGATGCAGTTGACCACTCCATTCTTATCCACCAGCTTGCATATAAAGTAGGCATAAGGGTGTCGCCCTTCAGTGCTTTCTCTCTTTTCTGTCTGATCAGGCACTAAGAGTCTCAACTAGAGGTGCAGAATCAACTAGGTAGAGTTTGGGAATATTCAGCAGAAAAGAAGACTCTTTAAAGATCTTTTAAAAAGAAGCCTTTTTACTTTTTATAGCTTCCTTAACTTGTGTTGTTAATAATGCAGGCATTCTTTTAGACTTGTCAGTACCTTTTGTACCCTGAGGAATGTGTTTTTATCTGGGCTTCAGTTTATGTAGTTTTAAATAGCTTCCAAGCATCATCTAGGGATTTTACTCTCTTGTGTTTCCCTTTCAGCTTCCTTTTAACTATTCTCCCCATTTTTGTAAAGTTCACTTTTTTGAAATCAAATGTTATAGTTTGGGACTTTAGGGGTAATTTTCCGTTGACATGAAAGCTGAACTTTATAATGTTGTGGTCACTGTTCCCAAATGGTGCAGCAACCTCTACATCTCTCACCAAGTCCAAGATCACTACCCCTCTGGTTGGCTGTGTCACCAACTGTTTCAGTGCAGTCATTTATGATGTCTGGAAATCTCATGTCTATGATATGACTTGAGCCCATGATATGACTTTACCCTGACGATGTGAGAAGTCTCCCAGTATCATAACATTATCTGCTTTAGTCACCATCCTTATTTAATGTCTGTACGCCGCCTTGAGCCAGTTTTTCTGCCAAGGGGAGATACAAATTGAAATAATAAATAAATAAATATAAATATTTCCTTCTCCATCTCAAGATCAGACTCAAGGGTTTAATAAGGTGAGTGATAGTACCCCCCCCCCCTTTTAAGTAACCATTAGGATCCAGTATCTTCAGCTGTATTACTTCTGTTGGGGAATTCATTCCTCCTATGTTTTCTCACTTACTTAATTCTAGCCCATCCCTCCCTGTATTGCCTTATACCCAGGGATGACTGTATCCCATAGATTTCCCACATTCCACCTTGTTTCTGTGATACCCACTATATTTAAATTGTCATTGAACACCAAGCTCTCCAGCTCCCCCATCTTGGCTTGGACACTTCTAACATTGGCATATAGACACTACTAATGTGTTTTCCTCTCCTGATCAGTGCCTGTCTGGCTGGCCCTGCAAGTGGAACTGATAGCAGTTCTGATAATGCTAACGTTGAGGTCCCGGCCTTTAAATTTCTGCCTAGTATAGTGAATTTTCCCCCAGCACTACAAAATTACATTTCCCAGTATTGTTGGTGCCAACCTTCACCATGACTTCTGACTCCTCCCCAACACTATCAGCCTAGCTAGACAGTATGTGATATTCATAGCCTTCAGACCAAGCAAGTTATCATGTAGTCAAAAAACCTGCCACAAAATCCTCTCTCTATGTTCCTAATAACTGAGTCTCCCACGATCAAAAGTCCACCTCCCCCCAACCCTAGAGGGGTATCCTCTGTATGAGAGTATATTGGTCCACCATCCAGTGAAGGGGTCCCTTCTAAGGGAATTGTATCCCTCTTCCTCCGACTGATAGCCTCTGACCTCAAGACTCTCACTCCCCACAACAGCAGAAGAGCTGTCAACACAGGAGGGGGACTGTTCTGGTAAGTCTCTGAAGGTCTTGTTCCAAAACCTCTCCCTCAGCTTTTCCATAAAACCTGCTCTCTGAGAGCTAAAAGCTTCATGCATCAGGCACACACCCATGATTTCTACCCAGTGGGTAGATAATCAAACACATGGCGCACACACACACACACACCCGCAAAACACTGGATAGCTCCCACTCCTTTGCTGGCTTTCTGCCTTCATAACTGGCTTAGTTGTTTAAAGGTATTTTAGAGTGAAATAGGGTGCTTACCTGAACTCATGTGTCATTCTATAGATAGGCACAAAGTGGTTCATGAACTAAAGAGCTCCCACAAACTGAAGAGCCCCCACAAACATGAATTTTGATGTGATTCATGGCAGTTTGTGAAGAGCAGAAAACAGGGGTTTAAATAGCTCTGAGACATTTAAACCACTGTTTTCTGCTCACTACGAAAAGCAGAGGGGAGCAGAAGGCAGGGGTTTAAATGTCTCTGAGCTATTTTAACCCAACTTTCTGCTCGTGGCAGCTTTTGGTGGAGAGCAAAAAGCAGTGGATGAAATGGCCTGGAGGCATTTCACCCAGTACTTTCTATTTGCCATGAAAAGCCATAGCAAGCAGAAAACAGGGGCTAAAATGCCTCTTTGATGAACTGCACTTTAAAAGATCATAAGTGCTGTATAAACATGTAATGGACTGTGACAGGTTATGGAGCTCCCAGAGATGCCGCTGGATGCCGGGGGCTTTTTTGCCACCCTGGAGGAGACTGGAGCAACAACAACCACAACACGGCACGTCATGACGTGGGCGGGGGGGGGTGGAGCTGGCCCTGTTAAATGGCCAAACAGTTGAAAACTCATGCTTGCCCAATCTCCCACCCTGTTATCTTCTGCTGTCCTTTGCCCTCCCTGGCTGAACTCCCAAACTCAACTCCCCTGTTTGAAGCACTGGTTGCAAGTCCTCTAATGAGCTCTGCTTTACAGGAGAGAGTTGTAGCTCTACCCCCAGGAGTCAGACAATAGCAGGCAGTTAATTCACCTCACTAAAGCAAAAGCCCCTCCCAGCTGGACCATGTACTTCTAGTACACTCACTAAAAGCTAGAAGATTTTCACACAGGCACACTTAAACAGCTCAGAAACCACACCACCTCAGCAAACAGATACTCACTAACCCCTCTTCTCCTCTTGTACCAATCCCAAGCTTTGTTCTCCTGGTCTCAAGCCCCAGAATCAAGCCCCACAGGGATTCTGAGTGCCTCTTGAAAAATCTAAAACCAAATCATAACATAACGGAAGCAAATACAATCTCTCCTTATATATAACTAGTGGCAAAGCCCATTGCAGTATCCTATGCAACGGGCACTAGCTGGGTCCCTGCCTAAGGCCTGTCAGGGTGAGGCTGCCGCTGCCGGTGGGAAGTTCCTGTCCTCCTCCTTGCCTCCCTTCCTCGGCGCCCCAGCACTGGCCAATCGCGGCGGCCCCGTGCACACCCCGCAAGCTGCTGCACCAAAGGCCCTGTGCTCCCCTTGCCAGCTCCCCACCACTGGCCAGTCGTGGTGGGCCCATGCGCACTGTGTGAGCCACAGTGCTGAAGGCCCCATCCTCCCCTCGCCAGCTGGCAACATGAAGTGCTGATCGTCCCCCTTGGCTCCCTCCATCGGCGGCCCGCCTCTGTCCAGTAGCGGCGGGCCCGGGCTCGGCCCACCAGCTGCTGCCCCGAAGGTCCCGTCCTCGCCCCTGGCGGGCTTGCATCGTGTGGGGTGGCTGGTTGCAGACTGATTTCGGGAGGCTGGCTGCATGGCGGTGTTGAGCCCACGCAGCCAGGCATGGCAGCCAATGGCCAGGGCCCCAGGTTTGAGTGGCAGCCCCCACGGCCAATGGATTCTGCCGCGCATTTTCCCCTTATATGGTCAAGCTGGCTGACCACTACTCTTTTATATAATAGGGAAGGACTAGGAATAAGACCCATTGTGGAAAAAAATACAATGAGCTCTAGGAGAGTACCAAGGCCTTGGACACTCAGCGTCGATTTGCTGTGGCAACCTCAGCAGGGTATAATGACAGAGTCCACCATTTTCTCCAGAGGAACTGATCTCTGCTACCTGAAGTGCGGTTGTAATTTTGAGTAATATCCAGCCCTCCCCTGGAGTTTGGCAACAATTGTTACTCAGGAGGAAATGGCTGGTTTGGAGGGTGGAGTCTATGACACTGTACCTGTCTGAGGTCCCACCCCTCCTCAAATCCCACCATCTCCAGGCTCCACCCCTCAAATCCGAAGGAATTTCCAACCTGGAGTTCGCACTGACAACCCCATCTTCTTCCCAGCTAACCATCAACCTACCGTTATCTCCACCTCTGACTGCAGCTGACTTCTGCCATCCCAGATCAGTTGTAATTCTGATTTATCTCCATCCCTCACTTGGAGATTGGCAACATTGGTTCCCCAGGAGGGAACGGCTGGTTGGGAGGATGGAGTCTATTGCATTGTACCTGTCTAAAGGCCCACCCCTCCTCAAACCTCACCCTCTCCAGGTCCCATCCCTCAAATCTCCAGGAATTTCCCACTTGGAGTTGGCAACCCTATCTTCTTCCCAGCCGAGCATCAACCTACCTTTATTTCCCCCTCACTCTTCAGCTTTCCATCTCCCCCACCCACCCACCTGCAGCCTCTACGATGCTCTGAAACTCTGACTGCCACATCACATTGGCTGTCATGAGGGGGGACATCTCAGAAGGATATAAGGACACATTGTCCACCATGTTCTCCAGGGGAACTAATTTCTGCCATCTGGAGAGCTGTTGTAATTCTGAGTGATCTCCAGCTCTCACCAGGAGATTGGCAACAATGGTTTCCCAGGAGGAAAAGTTGTCTTTCTCTGCAATGGGGACCAAAGCAGCTTACATCATTCTCCTCTCCCCCTTTTGACTTGTACAACAACCCTGTGAGGTATGTTAGGCTGAAATCTGTGACTGGTCCAAAATCACCCACTCAGCTTCTACAGCAAGAACCTGGCTCTAGCAGATCCTGCTCTGAAGCACTGACTGCGATGCCCAGGGTAGCCAACCTCCAGGGGAAGCCTGAAGATCACCAGAAATCACAACTGAACTCCAGACAACAGATCCCCCCCCGGAGAAAATAACTGCTTTGGAAGGTGGGCTGTATGGCATTATGTTCAGCTGAGGCCTCTCCCCTTCCCAAACCCTGGCTTCCATAGACTCTTACCAGAAAATCTCCACGTATCTCCCTACCTGGAGCTGGCAATCCTAATCAGGACTGGCCCCAATGAGTTCCTCACAAAGGCCTTGTGGGTTTCCTTCCTTTGTCTGAAGCAAGCTTGGTTGCCTACTGTGGTAAACGGGGTCCAGTTTACAACTCAGCTGTTCTCCTCCCACCCTCATCCCATTGGCATATCTCACTCCTTAAGTTTGCTGCCACAATTCACTGAATTGTCACTGCCTTTTTAGAGGGACAGTGAGATCCCTCTGGCCAAATCTCCCTTTTTGGAGATGGAACCCCCAGTCTTTGGGGGATCCCTGGAAATTTGGCAACCCAAGGGTCTGGCCTTTCCTTGCTTCCTTGGGCTACCCCTTCCCTTTGGTATTGTGCAGAGCAGGGGAGCCTATGTGGTCAGAGTACAAAACAGATTATTAGCCCAAATAAAAGAATTTATTTAACGATTTACACAATTATGGAGCACACACACACTAAATGAATAAGGCACCACTGTAGGAGTAAGCACACTCCATGAACCAACACGGCATAAATCAACAGGGGTTAAATGCAATCCTCTTTCCCTACAAAGAACACTCTAGCTATGGAGGTTGTGGGCTCAGGATAGGATCTCTCCTTGGATTGGCTCTGCTTCAGCCTCTCTCTCTCTTACCCAAGAAAGCAGGGAAACTTCCATTCATTCCCCAGTCCAGCCGACTGTGGAGTGGCTGAATTTCTGCTGCTTCCCAGGGTTCCCCCACATCTCTGGCTTGTGGCCTAGCTGGAGTCTATATTGATGCTGGCCTGCCCTTTGGGACAGTCCCTCTTTTCCTGCACTTTTTTACCTTGCTGCAGCTGGGAACCATAGGCCGGCAGATGATTGTGTTTTGGTCATGGACTCTCCTGAACATTCCACATGCTCCCAAATCAATTGGCTCCCTGATCTGTCACTCCAAAGGTGTCCCTAGCCACTGGCTGTGCTGCCTGAGACACTGTGTTGCAAGACACTGCCTGGTCCAAAGTGACACAAAATGGATGCCAATCAGAAACAAGCATGGACATGTAATTTAGAAGTCTAATAGCAGCTGACTGTCTACTGTCCTCTCCACATTCTGGAGAGATACATAATTTAGGACAATGGATCTCCCAAAAACCTATTGCCTCACCCTTGGACTAATCCCATCAATACCTAGCCTCACTTCCTTGCACCTATTTATCGTAACTAAGCAACATTTAATTCTATTCACCTAAACCATTAACCCTTCCTGCCAGGTACTTATAGGATCATTAAATCTCTCTCACATCATTGTCCACTCAGAAAAGTATGTTAAGTTATTCTTTTTCTGGCAAATGTATCATAACCATCAGAGGGCATATTTTGCCCTATATCTGAAGCACTCTGTTTCCCAGCACTCTAGTCTTGGATACATCCCCACTTTGTTGGAATCCCTTCTCTCACAAAATGGTGGCCATTTTGCTGCTTCTGCAGACCTTTCCTCGAGACTGATAATTACCATCCTTCCCTAAGATATCTCTTTCCTCCCTTCCCTGTGTTTCTCTTAGCTAGCTCTGTGTGTGTGTTTATAGTGTGCATTTTGTTTTATTATTTCTCTTTTTAATAAAAACCTTTCTGTTTGAACTTCTGCCTGGTTTATTTTGAGAGTTCTCTTAAAGGAAAAATTTCCATATACATGTAGTCTCATTAGCCAGAAATAGAAAAGAGCAAGAGTCCAGTAGCATGTTATAGACTAACAAAATATTACCTATAGCCAGAACCTGTTTCTTTTACACAATTTTGTGGCATTTTTACACAATTGACACAAAAGCAGGCATCAATGTTAATGACAGGTTTTTTTCTATTGAATTTTATTAATGTGGTCAAGAAAAAGGCAACTGCAGTTTCAACCCAAGTTTCTAACTATAACATTCAAATTGACACTCAGGTGTTTCAAAACTTGGTAACTCAGCTATTGATGAAAGGCATCAGAGGGCAATCAAAGTACCCACTAGCATTATATTGGCAAGTGTAAGGAAGTTGTTAATGCTACCAACAAAGGCAGATTCTTCAAAGTTCATGATGATGGCCAGGCTGCCCATCTGAGATTAGACTTCTGCCTTTTAAAAGCTTCCATGAATTTGAAGAAAGAGGGATTTGTTATGGAAATCAAAGCTGGTTGTCTTGATTTGCGCACTCCTTGCTTCCTTTTATATGTGGTGTCATATGCTTGCGTTCATTTGTAATTTATGCAAAGAAGTTTCTTTCCATACAGAATTTGAATATAAAACATTTTTATAGAGGACAAAAGTGAAAGAAAGAGGGAATAAGGCTGAAAGACAAAATTGTGTGCTGAAATGATGCAGCAGCAGGATCTCAGAAGGGAAATTGCAGCACTTAAATCTCTCCATCCTAGCAAATTTGACAGAATTGCAGAAGACACACAGATGTTATCAAGTGATGATTGTGCTATTAAACAAAGGCCAGAAAATATTGAGAATGTGTCAGTATGTGAGAGTGTGTGTGCATGAGAGAGGGAGAGAGAACTGAGTTTGATATGGAGAAGATGAAGGAAGGAACGAGATGTTGAGATGGACCCAAAGATAAATAGAGCAGAAAATGGGATAACTATGTTGGATGATTGTCCAACACTAATAATTGTATTTGTATTGAAATGAGAATATAGTTCCAAATTAGGAATAAAGAAGAAGCAAATAATAATCTGCAAATTACATCCCCTTCCCACCCCCCAAAAGCTGAATATTTGGATACTTGCATTTTTCTACCTACCCAGTAGCAATTATTGGGGATGATGACAAAATTAGAAATGACTTATGAAGTATTGACTGCATAATATTTGATTGCATCCTGTGCTATAACATCAAAAAATCATCTTAAATCAGTATCCTAGATCTCTGTCCTATCAAATCAGAATAGCTCCCCTGAGCAAACAGTGCTATGCTGATTTATTACATCACCTGACATGCTTGACCTTTATCACTTTTCTAGAAGCTAAGGAAGCAATCCACTTAATGCTTTTCCTGTGCAATGGAAATTAATGGGATTTGCACAGGCAAAATGCTTTGTGAATTGTATCCTTGGACAGTTTAAAATTGGAGGGGGGGAGGTAAGTGATTCATCAGCTACTAGAAGGACAACTCCATTTTAGGGAGTAATTATACAAAGAATTTGACCATGAAGCAAACATAGAACTGGCAAGTTTCCAATGCTGTTAAATGCCAAGAAGCAAAGCAGATATCTACTTTTAGTACAAAATGTAGATATAAAGGAAAATGTGTAGGTGTAGCTGCCACTGCTCCGTGCTAGAGAGTTATTTGGATTATATATTTGCAGTTAGCATAGCACTAAATGCTATTAGACATAACTTGCCTATGTTTGTATTTTGCGTCGTTATGATTCATAGTCTGATTAACATCACATTTGGATGCTTTAGATTTAAGGTCTGCTATGTGAAAGCAAATTCAATAGTTCTTTGAATATGCTATCTTTTCACTGGCATTTGTTTAAACTCTGCAATCAAGTACTTTATTAAAAAGGCAAAACCCCAAGGTTCTAGGATGTTAATGATCTCATGTGGAGTATAAAGCACATTTTCAGCTTTTATCTATTTTTATCAGGAACAGTAAGTTACTATCAAGCACTGGCCAACAATAATCTGAATCCATCTGGAGATGAAAGCTGTCTCTGTAGGCAAGGAGAATTATAGGTTAAGTAACATGGGTGCTGAAGATTTTATTATACTAATTAAGGATGTGTCTTCTCTGCCTGAATATTTCTGCTCTAGATTCCAAAATGATTACTGGTACACCTCTCCAGATACGAGAATAACTGGCTTTGTACCAGACATGATAGAATCCATTGTCCAAAGGATTTTTTTTTTTGTAGTGGATAGCTCAATGAAAGTGTGCTGCAGCAGTGAAAAAAGGCAAACTCTATGTTAGGGATTATTAGGAAAGAGGCTGAAAATAAAATGGCTGATATTATAATGCCCCTGTATAGATCAATGGTACAGCCTCCTTTGGAGTACAGTGTACAGTTCTGGTCACCATATCTCAAAAAAGACACCACAGAGCTGGAAAAAGTACAGAAGAGGGCAACCAAGATGATTAGGGGCTTAGAGCACCTTCCTTATGAGGAAACACAGAAGACACAGAGAGTACTCCATCTTTCTGTGTTATACCTCTGAGGATGCCAGTCACAGCTACTGGCGAAACATCAGGTCCTACAATGCCAAGACCATGGCCACACAACCCGGACAATCTATAGCAACTAAACACAGAAGAGTCTGGGACTTTAGAGTTTAGAAAAGAGACAACTAAATGAGGCATGATAGAGACTTATAAAAGTATGTGTGAGGTGGAGAAAGTTGACAAAGAAATTATTCTCCCACTCCCAAAATACAAAGCATCCAATGAAGCTGATGGACAGTAGATTCAGGATGGACAAAAGGAAATACTTTTTTACACAGAGACTGACTAAAATGTGGAATTTGCTGCCAGAGGATGTACTGATTGGCCACAGGAATAAACAGCTTTAAAAGGGGATTAGATAGATTCATGGAGGATAAGTCCTTCAGTGGCTACTAGCCATGGTGACTGAGGGGAACCTCCACATGCAGAAGCACTAAACCTCTGAATCTCAGAGCCAGGAAGAAACATCAGGGGAAGGTCTCAACCTCCATGCCCTGTTGTTGGCCTTCCAGAGGAACTAGTTGGCCACTTTGTGAGACAGGATGCTGAACTAGATGGTCCACTGGTCTGATTCAGTAGGTCTCTTTTCTTTCCCCTCCCATTTGTAAGTATATTGGCAGCAGAACACTGCACATAAACATTGTTGTTGTTGTTCAGTCGCACAGTCGAGTCTGACTCTTCACAACCCCATGGACCAGATCACGCCAGGCCTTCCTGTCTTCTGCTGTCCTCTGAAGATTGCTCAATTTCATGTCTGTTGCATTGATGACACTGTCTAACCATCTCATCCTTTGCCGTGGCCGCCTTCTTTGACCTTCAATCTTTCCCAGCATCAGGGTCTTCTCCAATGAGTGCTCCCTTCTCATTTGGTGGCCAAAGTATTTGAGCTTCAACTTCAGGATCTGGCCTTCCAGGGAACAGTCAGGGTTGATTTCTTTCAGGATTGACTGATTTGATCTCCATGCAGTCCAAGGGACTCTCAAGAGTCTTCTCCAGCACCACAGTTCAAAAGAATCTATTATTCGGTGCTCGGCCTTCCTTACAGTCCAACTCTTGCAGCCATACATTACTAATAAACATTGTATAATGGCTCAAATGTTATGCCCCAAACAAATCCAGAGGGAGTCATGTTACATCTGTCCAAAAATTTTAAATTGGCGTATGCATCTTAGTCAAGTGTTGTAAACTGAACTGCAAATACGATGGGCATTCTCATATTGCCATCTGGGAACTAGAGTACATTCTGACCATGAACCAAAATAATAATTGCTACCAGCTGATAAATGCCACCAACTACACAGGTGGCAAAGCAGCATATGTGCTTGAAATGTGGCTAATTTTAAATGATATATAATGACTCTGGAACATATGTAAGCCCATTGTGAACTATGGTTATCTTAGCCAGCTGCTAAGTTGAATGCTGTCAAAACAAAAATGCTCCTAATGGTGCTCATTTTAAATTGTGAACAAATAATCAATGAAATTATATGTAGTGCTTGACTCAAGGTAAATTGATCATTACAAGAAAGTTAGATTTTAATTTATTTGCTAAAATAAAGTCATTAGTACTTGAAGCAACTACAACATGGTACTGCTTAATTCCACTTGAGCCATTTGGTCCAGAAGGTTACCAAAGTTGATGCTACTGAAATCAAGCAGAGGTTCAAGAGAATAGAAAATATGTCAATTTCTCAGCATGGACTATACCAGCGGTGGCGAACCTATGGCACGCGTGCCAGAGAGGGCATGCAGAGCCCTCTCTGTGGGCACGCACCCTGGAGCGCCCACCCACCCGCTTCTCAAGGGCACCCTCTGCCTGCCCGCTGCTTTTCTCTGCTGGCGTGCCTCAGCGCGCCGGCAGAGAAAAGCCTCCCAAGTCCCCCTGCCCACCTGCTGCCTTTCTCTGCCGGCACGCCGGCAGAGAACGGCCTCCCAAGGCCCCCCACCCGCCCAAGGACCCCCCGCCTGCCTGCCGCCTTTCTCTGCCGGTGCGCCAGCAGATAAAGGCCTCCAAAAGGCCACCCTACCCGCCCTTCTCTGCCCCCCTGCTTTCTTCTTTCCCTCCCTCTCTCCCTCTTTCTCTTCCTCCCTCCCTCTTTCTTCCTGTCCCGGGACAGTGGTAACTGGCGTGGTGGTCACTGGAATTGCCATGGTGGTGACCGGAACCGTGGTGACCGGTGGACCGACCCCAGCCCCGCTCATCGTGGCGGATGGCAGGAGCTGGTAGTGGTAAAAGTTGATTCCTGAAAATTTCTGTCAGGTTCAAAAGCAAGTAGGTCCAGGCATTCTTGGTAAGAAGAAAGGCTTTATTTGGATTACAGTGCTAAAACCCACAGTAGAGGGTCATTGTCAGGAATGGGGGGCATTGGTGAAGCAAGCAGGGTTATAGTATGATGCACGCAAGCGACTAGCAAATCAACTGTAAGCGCGCACGCGGGAAACTCCCGGCGGGAGAGTTACTTCATGAACGGGAGACGTCTCCCCCCTCCCCTCGCATTCTCAGGACTGGAAAATTCTCATCAACACAAGAATAGCCCAAAGCCTACATTCAAGGCCACCGTGATAAGGAGAAGCGGCAAGGGAAGACGCTCCCACGTTACTGCCTGCATACCTACACAAGCGCAAAGCCAAATAGGGAACACATAACAATGGACTCAGTTAGAAACATCAAATAGACCTTTTTTCTGACACTCTGCCCTTCCCAAAATACCTCCCACCCACCACTCAGGAAGGGGTGTACATGGGGCCCCCAGGTTTTGCAGGGAAACGGGTGTGAAAATTCCTGAGATGATCAGGTGCATTAATATCAGAAACTTTAACCCACTCTCTGTGTTGGGGCCCAAAATGTACCCATTCTACAAGATAATACAATTGTCCACGAATAAGTTTGGAGTCCAGGATGTCTTTCAGCTCGTAGTGCTCCTCGTTATCGAAGATCAGTGGGGGGGGGTTGCTGGAGGCTCTGGATGCCACTTAGATAGAGGAGATGCCGGTTTGAGGAGGCTGTAATGGAAAATTGGATGAATGGCTTTAAGTGACTTAGGTAAGTCCAGTTGCACAGTCACTTTATTAATACAGCGAACCACCTTGAAAGGACCAATGTATTTCCACGCTAGCTTCCGCGACTTCTGTAAGAGGTGCAAGTTCTTAGTGGAAAGGTACACTGAATCCCCTGGCTGCAGAGTCCATCCCCCCACCCGTTTTTTGTCTGCATATTTCTTATATTGGGCTTTGGCTTCATTTAAAGTCTCTATGATCATCGGCCAGGACTCTCGAAAAGATTTGCACCATTCTGTGGCCTTACTAGGAGGCCCTCCCGGTTTCAGGAACGGAAGAGGGGGGCTATCATAACCTATGGCCGCTTTAAAGGGAGACATTCCAGTCGATGCGTGCCAAGAGTTGTTGTATACAAATTCAGCCAAAGGCAACAACTCAATCCAATTGTCTTGTTGGTAATTAGTGAAACAGCGCAGATATTGCTCGAGTGTTTGGTTCACACGTTCTGTTTGCCCGTCAGTCTCCGGGTGGTATGCGCTACTTAAAGCACGCTCAATACCCATGAGGGCCATTAACTCTGTCCATAGTTTGGATACAAACTGAACCCCCGATCCGAGATTATTTTGACCGGTAGAGTGTGGAGCCGGGCAATATGCTGTAGGAAAGCTCTTGCAAGGATTTTGGCCATTGGCAAACTGGGGAACGGTATAAAATGCGCCTGTTTGGAAAATAAGTCCACTACCACCCAAATAACGGTCATGTTCTTGCTAGGAGGGAGATCAGTGATAAAATCCATAGAAATCACTTCCCAGGGTCGACTTGGGATAGGCAATGGTTGTAGGAGGCCTGGGGGCTTCCCCCCCCTGGACTTGCAACGACTACATGTAGGGCAGGATTGTATGTAGAGCGATAGATCTCGTTTCATGCGGGGCCACCAGAAATTGCGCTGCAGTAGGTGAAGGGACTTCACATACCCGAAATGTCCTGCTGACTTGGAATGGACAGCCTGCAGTACCTGGGGCCGCGCACTTTCTGGGACAAACAGTTTAATACCTTTGTACCAGCAGCCATTAGATTTGCATTCCACATCATCTCGAGCTTTTAGCTCAACCTTCTCCTGATCAGTGATGTCTTTAGCAAATTGATTTTCCCATGGTAACCATTGACTTTGGGTAACTGGCTGTAATTGTCTCTGTTTGCGTGTTAAGACTGCCCCAACGAGTTGGTCTGGGGTAAAAAAGGATTCTCTAACCTCCGTTCTCTTGCTCAGATGCTGGGGAAGGCGTGAAAGGGCATCTGCCAAGTGATTAGATTTACCAGGGAAGTGATGAAGGGTAAATTGGAACTTGGAGAAAAACTCAGCCCAGCGGAACTGTTTGGCATTTAGATTCCGGGGCTTTCGGAGTACCTCAAGATTCTTATGATCAGTCCAGATTTCGAAGGGTACCCGAGCCCCCTCTAGCCAGTGCCTCCAAGTAATCAGGGCTAAGCGTATGGAAGCAGCTTCCTTGTCCCAAATGGGCCAGAACCTCTCTGTGTCATTAAATTTTCGTGAGACATAAGCAAGAGGATGCAAATGCCCTTGGGCGTCCTCTTGTAGGATCACCCCCCCCATTGCCGTATCCGAGGCATCTACCTGGACAATAATTTTTTTTGTTTCATTTGGGTGTGCCAACACTGGTTCAGAAATAAATAACTGTTTCAGTTGTTCAGTTGCTCTTGGCACTGGGGTGACCAATCTGAGAGTGCCCCTGGCATGGAAGCTTTAGCCCCCCTCCCTTTTGTCTTTAGTAGGTCTGTGAGAGGGAGGGCTACCTGGGCAAAATGGGGCAAGAATTGGCGGTAAAAATTGGCGAAACCGAGAAAACTCTGGAGCTGTCGTCTCATTTTGGGGGGTTCCCAAGCCAACACATCCTGGACCTTCTTCGGGTCCATCTCTAGCCCACTTGAGGATATGCGGTACCCTAAGAAGTCAATGCGACTCTGGTGAAACTCACATTTGGACAGCTTAACAAACAGTTTATGCTCTAGCAGCTTCTCCAGTACCTCCTGAAGCAGCCTGGTGTGTGAATTTTGGTCTAGGCTGTACACCAAGATATCATCCAAGTAAACGACCACCCCCTTGAACAAATAGGGGTGCAGCACCTCATTTATTAAATTCATGAAGACCCCAGGTGCCCCTTGCAAACCGAACGGCATAACCCGATATTCAAATTGTCCCAATGGGGTATTGAAGGCGGTCTTGTGCTCATCTCCTTGTCTAATGCGGACCCTAAAATAGGCATCATGTAAATCCAATTTGGAAAACACCCTCCCCTTGGCCACTTCTGCTAATGAATCCTTGATGAGGGGCATGGGGTAAGCATTAGTAGCTGAAACTGTGTTCAAACCCCGGTAATCAGTGCACAGTCTCAATCCCCCATCTTTCTTTTTACAAAACAGCACAGGGGCCGCAAAGGGGAATGAAGCCGGTCAGATAAATCCACGAGCCAGATTCTTGTCAATAAATCTGCGTAGCTCCTCTTTTTCCATAGGACTCATAGCATAAATTTTCCCTTTAGGCAACTTGTGGCCCGGAAGGATTTCAATCGCACAGTCTGAGTTACGGTGGGGAGGTAGTTCATCAGCTTCCTCCTCCTCAAACACACGGGCCAGGTGCCGGTATTCTTTGGGAATGCGATTGAGGTCTTCCGCCGCCAAGCAGGCTCGTGGAGGATTGTTATCAGGGGTTTTTCCCCACCCTGGGTCCCACTTGTGTCCTGCACACTTCGGGGAGATGAATTGTACTGACCCCTCATCCCAAAGTATATAGGGATCGTGCTCATGCAACCATGGGCTACCCAACACTAAGGGGAATTGGGCATGTGGGGCTATTACAAAAGACCGCAGCTCCCAGTGTTCCCCTATGCCCACCCTTAAGGGGACAGTCTCAAATCGACATGGTTCCTTCATCGGTGACCCATCCATTTGGGTGAAGGTAATGGGATCTTTCAAACTGGTAACCGCCGCCTCTAGTCCTGTTACCAGTGACAGGTTCATCAAATCCCTCCCGCACCCCGAGTCAATGAGGGCTCGGACCCTAATGTGGGTCATCATGGCTGGATTCATTATAAGAACAGTCACAAAGAAGAGAGAGGGGTAATTGCTCACCATTTTTGGCACCTCAGGGGCAGGGTCCTGTTGGGCAGCGCCATTCACAAACAGGACCACTTCATTTCCCTGCAGATCACTCTCCTCTTCTTCCAACATCAACATATCCGCCAGATCCGGGTTGGCAAAAAGGGCCTGCGGGTTGCGCGGTTTTGCGGTACCCTTTCTCGGGGGGGTGGCTTGCCATCGTCGGGGCTCCTCTTGCGTCTGACCTCGTCCTGGGTCCCCCTTGGGGCAGGAGGCGGCAAAGTGCCCTTTCTCCCCACATTGCAGGCACAAACCTTGTCTCATACGTTGATCTCTCATCCCACCCTGGGCGGAGGTAGGCTTGCTTCTAGTCAGGGTGCCTGAGGTGCTCAGGCAGTTGCTCCCAAGAGATAAATCCAGTTTCATGAGACGCAGTCTGCTCTCCACTCTTTCCGCCTCTTCCATCCACCCTTGAAGGGTGCACGGTTCTTTGGAGCTGAGAACGTTGTGACGGACGTCCACAGTTAGCCCCATCCGGTACTGTTGAGCGAGCACCGGGTCAGTCCAATCTCGAATCTTGACAGCGTGGCGTTGAAACTCCCGTGAGTACTCTCTCACCGTTAGTTTGCCTTGTTTGAAGGTGTGGAGGAAGGCTTCAGCCTTTGGGGCCGCCCCCGGGTCTTCGAAACGATTCCTCAAGGCCCACATGAAGTCATCTACATTCCCCAGCTCCGCTGCCTCCAGATCATGGAGGGCTACATACCAGCTGGTAGCACTTCCGCGGAACCTTGACGCGATGAATTCCACCTGTTGTTCCTCATCCAGGAACACATAACCCCATCGCTGCACAAATTTTTCAACTTGCAATATAAAGAAGGACACAGTCTCAGGGTCCCCATCAAAAGTAATGTCCAACATGTCTTTGGGATGGATAATCGGAGGAATGGGACCCATGCCAGGCACCGGAACAGGCAATGGGAGGGGCGCTGGAACAGGAGCGGGAGGTGGTGGTAGTACTGGTGGAGGCTGGACAGGTCCAGGCTGTCCCGGACCGGGCCCTCCCGGCAAAGGGCCAGCCGGAGGAGGCTGGGCAGGCACCTGCTGGCCTGGAATAGGAGCCGCTGGTGCTTGCTGCCCTGGAGCAGGTTGGCCGGGAGGCGGAGGAGCAGGCAATGGTGGTGCTGGGGCTGGTGCTGGTCTTGGTTGAGTCAGCGGGTGGGCCCAGATGGCTTGGTCCATCATCTGTGGCAGGGGCTGCATCAGCTTGCCCATGTCCCGCATTAAACGTCAGGTGTCATCTTGGATAGAATCCATATGGGCATCCGCATCCGGGCTGGACCCCGACCTGGGAGATCCGCGGGACATCCACCCCTGGGGAAGCCCGAAACTTCCCCGAGGATCCAGTAAGCTATCCCGGCTCTGGCTTCCTGGCAGCGACCAGGTAGTCTGGGTGGTGTCCAAGAGGTTCTTAGTCAAGTCCCTTGATCTATGATTGGTAGCCCCCTTGTCCCAGGGAGTTGGGGCACCCAGGAAGTAGGTTCGAGGTATTGCTCCTCCATGATTCTGGGTTGGCCCCGCGGGGCTGTAGATCGGAAGGGTGTACGAGGCTCCCACTGAGCTGGACAACGGAGGGGTGACTGGCCCAGCCGTCGAGTATAGGACCAACGCCATTGTCACCGGAGTTGTAGTCACTGGTGCAACGGTGGTAGCTGGAATGGTGGTAACCGGGACGGTGGTAACTGGCGTGGTGGTCACTGGAATTGCCATGGTGGTGACCGGAACCGTGGTGACCGGTGGACCGACCCCAGCCCCGCTCATCGTGGCGGATGGCAGGAGCTGGTAGTGGTAAAAGTTGATTCCTGAAAATTTCTGTCAGGTTCAAAAGCAAGTAGGTCCAGGCATTCTTGGTAAGAAGAAAGGCTTTATTTGGATTACAGTGCTAAAACCCACAGTAGAGGGTCATTGTCAGGAATGGGGGGCATTGGTGAAGAAAGCAGGGTTATAGTATGATGCACGCAAGCGACTAGCAAATCAACTGTAAGCGCACACGCGGGAAACTCCCGGCAGGAGAGTTACTTCATGAACGGGAGACGTCTCCCCCCTCCCCTCGCATTCTCAGGACTGGAAAATTCTCATCAACACAAGAATAGCCCAAAGCCTACATTCAAGGCCACCGTGATAAGGAGAAGCGGCAAGGGAAGAAGCTCCCACGTTACTGCCTGCATACCTACGCAAGCGCAAAGCCAAATAGGGAACACATAACAATGGACTCAGTTAGAAACATCAAATAGACCTTTTTTCTGACACTTCCTTTCCCACTCTTTGCCACCTTTCCCTTCCTCCCCATCTCTTTTCTCTTCCCCCCTTTCTTTTCTTCTTTCCCAAAATTCTTTGCCCTCTTTCCCTCCCTATAGAATCATAGAATCATAGAATGTTAGAGTTAGAAGGGACCTTGCAGGCTATCTAGTCCAACCCCCTGCACTCTGCAGGAACACAGCCGAAACCCCTACATACCTACAACATACCCAAAAGATGGTTGTCCAGTCTCCTCTTGAAAACGTCCAGCGAAGGAGCATCCACCACCTCCCGAGGCAGGCTGTTCCACTGCTCAACCACTCTTACAGTCAGGAAGTTTCTCCTGATATTAAGCCGGTAACAACTCCTTTGTAATTTCCACCCATTAGATCTAGTCTTGCAATCCGGAGCAAGAGAGAATAGATCCACTCCATCTTCTACATGACAGCCCTTCAAATACTTGAAGACTGCAATCATGTCCCCTCTAAACCTTCTCTTTCCCAGGCTAAACATACCCAACTCCCTCAGCCTTTCCTCATAAGACTTGGACTCCAACCCTCTCACCATCCTGGTCGCCCTCCTCTGGACCCACTCGAGTTTGTCAACATCCTTCCGAAAATGTGGTGCCCAAAACTGGACATAGTACTCCAGGTGGGGCCTGACCATAGCAGAATACAGCAGAACTACCACCTCCCATGATCTGGACACAATGCTTCTGCTAATGCATCCTAAGATTGCATTAGCTTTCTTCACAGCCGCATCACATTGCAGGCTCATGTTTAGCTTGTGATCAACCATAACACCTAGATCCCTTTCACATGTGCTGCTGCCAAGCCAAGTCCCTCCCATTCTATATCTGTGCCTTTGATTTTTTGTACCTAAGTGTAGGACTTTGCACTTATCTCTATTGAAATTCATTTTATTTGTCTCAGCCCACTGTTCCAGCCTATCAAGATCCTTCTGAATCCTGACTCTGTCTTTTTCAGAATTAGCAATCCCACCCAGCTTCGTGTCATCTGCAAATTTGATAAGCATCCTCTCTATGTCTTCATCCAGATCATTTATAAAAACATTGAATAACACCGGGCCCAGGACCGAGCCCTGTGGTACTCCACTCGAGACTTCCTTCCACGTAGACGCAGAGCCATTTACGAGCACTCGTTGGGTACGATTTTTCAACCAACCATGAATCCACCCAACGGTTGCGCCATCAAGCCCACACTTAACCAGCTTATCCTCAAAGATATCATGAGAAACTTTGTCAAATGCTTTACTGAAATCTAGATACACTATATCCACGGCATTGCCAGAGTCAACCATTTTAGTAACTCTGTCAAAAAAGGACATATGGTTAGTCTGGCATGACTTATTCTTCATAAACCCATGCTGGCTATTGCCAATTAACTCATTTTGTTCAAGGTGTTCACAGACAGAGCATTTAATAATCTGCTCCAGAATTTTCCCAGGTATTGATGTCAAACTGACAGGCCTATAATTTCCAGGGTCTGTCTTTTTCCCCTTCTTGAAGATTGGGACAACATTCGCTCTTCTCCAGTCTTCCAGCACTACACCCGTACTCCAAGACCTCTCAAAGATTATAGCCAGAGGCTCTGAAATAACATCTGCAATTTCTTTTAGCACCCTCAGATGCAAGCCATCCGGCTCTGGAGATTTGAAAGTATTTAAGGCAGCTAGATGTTCTCTAATCATTTCTTTACTTATTCTGAACTGGCAGTTCTCCTTTCCTTCATATGCCCTGCATTCTTCAGTTTGTATACAGCTCACTTTACGGTTAAAGACTGACGCAAAGTGAGAGTTGAGTAATTCCGCTTTGTCTTCATCCTTTGTTAAGGCTTGACAATCTTTCCCTAGCAATGAGCTTACTCCATCCTTGTTCCTCTTTTTGCTCCGAACATAGGCATAGAAATTTTTCTTGTTATTTTTTGCATCCCTTGCAAGCCTCAGCTCCATCTGTGCTTTAGCCTTTCTGACACCATTCCTACAGATTTGTGCTCATGTCTTGTATTCACCCTCAGTAATCTGACCCTCCTTCCATTTCCTGTACATTTTCCTTTTTAGTTTCAGCTCCTCAGAGAGTTCCTTGTTTAGCCACCTTGGCTTCATTACCCGTCTCCCACCTTTCTTTCTTACCGGAACAGTTTGAGATTGTGCCTTAAGCACTTCATTTTTCAGCATCACCCATCCTTCCTGTGCAGATTTTCCCTTCAGCATTTCCAGCCATGGGATCCTACCTATTAGATCTCTGAGTTTATTGAAATCAGCTTTCCTGAAGTCCAGGATAGGAGTTCTGCTACGTCCTGGTTTCACAGTCTCCTCTATGTCAAATTCCAAGCTGACATGGTCACTATTCCCCAAGGAACCCACCACCTTCACTTCATCAACTAGTTCTTCCCTGTTAGTCAGAATTAAATCTAGGATAGCAGATCCTCTGGTTCCCACCTCCACCTTCTGAGAGATGAAGTTGTCCTCAAGGCTATTCAAGAATCTGCGGGATGTTCCATGTCTAGCAGAGTTAGATTCCCAGCAAATATCTGGATAGTTAAAATCTCCCATAACCACTACATCCTGTCTCTGTGAAAGTTTAGCAAGCTGCTGTACAAATGCATTATTCTGTTCCTCCGGTTGATTTGGAGGTCTGTAGTATACCCCCACAACAATATCCCCTTCTTTTCCCTCCCTCTTTCTCTTTCTTCCTTCCTTCATCTCCATATCTCTCTCTGTCTCTCTCTCTTTCTTTCTCTCTCTCTTTCATTTACTCTCTTTATCTCTCCCTCTCCTTCTCTCTCTTTCTCCCTCTTTCTCTCTCTCTTTCTTTCTCTCTTTCTTGAAATTACTGAGCAGTCGGGTAAGAACGGAAAAAGGAAGTCCTTCTTCAGTGATGAACACATGGAACTCACTGCCACAGGAGGTGGTGGCAGCTACAAGCACGGACAACTTCAAGAGGGAATTGGATAAACATCTGGAGCAGAGGTCCATCAGTGGCTATTAGCCACAAGGTATAGATAAGAACTCTCGGATTGGGGCAAGGGATACTCTGTATTCTTGGTGTTTGGGGGGGGCAACAGTGGGAGGGCTTCTAGTGTCCTGGCCACACTGCTGGACCTCCTGATAGTACCTGGTATTTTTGGCCACTGTGTGACAGAATGTTGGACTGGATGGGCCACTGGCCTGATCCAACATTGGCTTCTCTTATGTTCTTATGTCTGTGGCAAGTGATGCTCTGTATTTTTGGTGCTTTGGGGGGGGGGACAACAGTGGGAGGGTCTCTAGTGTCCTGGCTCCTCTGCTGGACCTCCTGATGGCACCTGGTATTTTTGGCCACTGTGTGACAGAGTGTTGGACTGGATGGGCCACTGGCCTAATCCAACATTGGCTTCTCTTATGTTCTTATGAAAACTGGCACTCTCAGAAATTGGTTGCTCATCTGAATGCTCTCTAGTGCTGCCCCTCTAATGATAAAGTCTCGGTGCCCCTGGGCCTGCGAGATGAGATTTTGTTCTAACAAGTGTAGCAGAGGCTAGGAATCAGATATTGTAATACCCTTGACAACAGCTTTCCTCTTCGAAGTTTGCTCGCTGCATGTTTACTGAGTATCTTAAGAGTGTGTGGAAAGTGGCAGTATGCACTGTAGTGCTGCACTGTTAGTAACCCATTCACCAAGTGGTTGGAGTAGTTACCTCAGCAGTTGTATTCCTTGCACTTTCCCTCTTGTCATTTTCGTTTTCACTGACCTTAAACTCATGTATTAGCACTTAGTTCAGATAAAGTGCTACAGAAGATGTTAATGTATGAGTTGTTTTTTCTAAACTAAAACCTCAGTATTCAGGTTAAATTGCCGTGTTGGCACTCTGCGATAAATAAGTGGGTTTTGGGTTACAGTTTGGGCACTTGGTCTCTAAAAGGTTCGCCATCACTGGAATAGACATTAGAGGCAAATGTAACCTGGGCAGCTGGACTGCCACTTTTCTTCTGCATGTTTCTCTATCTGAGAAGGCAAATATACCTGAATGAACAAAGTACTGTGGAGCAGATGTTTTGCTGAGGGAAATAGAGAGTGAAAAAGAGTTAAGAACCCTTTGCCTTCTGCTTCATCCCTGCAAATCATGTTTCTATCTCCCTCCAGAGGATTAACCACCCAAGTTCACAGCCCTGAATCTTCCACCAAGCACTCACAGTGATATACAGTGCAGCAAAAAAGACCAAAAACTGCAGAGTTCTTAAAAAAAAATCTCATTTCCCCCAAAGAATTCACGGAATTCCTCAAAATCTGAACAACATAGTTTATATTTTTGGAGGGTTTGTTTGAGTTTCTGAAAAACAACTGTTTTAATAAAATGACACACTAATTGCATTATTGTATTATGTTTAATTGTGGTGATAATGAACAACATCATGTCTACCTATGGAAAATAAAAGATGTTGGAAAATACATTACTGCTGCCTTCCAAGAGAGAGGCCCCCACTTCCCAGCAAAGCTTTAAAAAAAATTGAAGAGCTTCCATGTTGATTCTATCCTAATCAGAAACCTCTAAAAAGACATGGTGACTACATCTCTAAATGATCCTTTATATATATTTTTTCCTATGGGATATATATTACAAGAGCAATTTGCTGAAATACTTGTTCTTTTTCTGTTACTCTATCACATATGGGACCTACAACAGTAAAGTAGCAATCAGGCAGGGTTGCCAGTTTTGGTGGAAATAGCTGACCTCTAGTAAACTATAGCACTTTACAATCTTCAATTTAAACTATGGAGAAGCTGACAAGAGGTCACCCCACACTTCGCAAACTGTTCTTGCTGTTAACAATGCACTCTTTCCCCCTCTTTGTATATTGTTCAATGGCTTCACTTATTTCTGTTCTACTGTGTTCTTATGGCATTCTTTTCAGAAGCTCTGTTCTTATCCAATTCCAGCTTTCTCCATCCTATGTACCTCTATGCAAGATACTGTATTTTCAATCTGTTTAGAGTAAGCATGAATGATGGTATCGAACAGTCGTTTATATTACTCATTGAACTTGGTGCCTGACGAATATTATCATTCATCCTATGTGGATATCTTTGGGAAGAATGTTCTGTACATGGAGTAACACCACAGAAGTCTTGTCACTGGTTGCTTCCTGCCTAATCTCTGATATTGGGAGAGGGGGAGATCTGGAATCCCTGACCCCAGAAGATGGTTGTAAAGAATGATGCAGACATGGGAAGTAGCTGTGCAGTAGTCATTTGTGTGAATTGTTTCTGCTTATGTTACTAATAGAAAGTGGAACATAGCCCCATTAAAATAAGGTTTCTGTGGCAACTATATCAAATTACCACAGTCTGATCAGAGACAAGGGAAGCATGTTTAAAAAACAAACAAACAAACAAAACCCTGTAAGGATAACTAAGATGCAGAAGATAACAAAGTAAATTTATGACCCAACCATTAGACAGCTGAAGAGAACTGGCATGTAGTAGGATGCAGTGGGTAATATTGTCCCTCCCACAACTGTTAAAAGAGATGAGAAGGATTAAAAGAACCCAGATGTGGAAAAGGTAATCTTTTTGCATGTCTCCATTTATATTCCCAGATTAGTCCATAGTAAGTAACATGCATAAAAATCTACACGTTCCAGTTCTTAGCTTACTCAATGGAAAAGGACAAAATCAATAGAAAAAAGAAATTGCATTTTCTAGCTTCAGTGTATGATGAGCAATGAACAAAAATAAAAGCTAACTACTATGAAAAGAAAAGAAAAGAAAAGAAGAGGAACTGATGATGCCCTCTTGAAGTGCATATTGATATTTGGCAGTGATGATTTTTAAAACAACAATAACATGGCTGCAAACAAAGGAAAAATAATTAGAGGTCAATTCCTAAGAATCTTGAGAAACAACAAAAACAACATATAGTAGTGGGAACTGTAATGGGAAAATGTATCCTGGTGGTCAGCACTATAATGGCTTTCAGAATACAAGAAAACAAAAACTATGGGCATGATCCAACTAAAATTATCTAAATCAAATCACCTTAAAGTTAATTGAAGAACGTAGCATGTACTCATTTGTTTCCCATTAAGATCAAAAGCAACTTAAAATTGCTTAAGTTTGCCTGGATTCTGCCCTGTCACCCCCTCCCCCCCACTGCAAATTTTAGGCCCTGGTCACATTGGGGGAAAAGGTGCAGCTGAAGGGTGGCTTTTTAGAGCTGCATCATAAGAACATAAGAGAAGCCAATGTGAATCAGGCCAATGGCCCATCTAGTCCAACACTCTGTCACACAGTGGCCAAAAATACCAGGTGCCATTAGGAGGGCCAGCCGTGGGGCCAGGACACTAGAAGCCCTCCCACTGCTGCCCCCTCCAGCACCAAGAATAGAGTGCATCACCTGCCCCAGACTGAGAGTTCCTATCTATACCTTGTGGCTAATAGCCACTGATGGACTTCTGCTCCATCAAAAGAGATGTGCGGCGGTGGAATCAGATGGATCCCCCAAGCCACCACGCAGTTGCTCCCTGGCATGATCAGATGCTGGAGGGAAGCCACGGACAGGGGAATGAGGCGAGCCTGCTGTGCGTCAACCAGTAGGTAGTACTCTTTTGGTGCTACCTTTTTGATGTGCGGTTTCGCTGGGATGGGATGGATCGAGGACGGGTGCGCTCCACTTCCCAGATGTTGCGGTATGATCGTGCCCGCTTGATGCGCCCCTGATCTGTCCCCGTTGTGTGGCAAATCCTCTCGTGTGACCGGGGCCATACTATGTGCCTACTGCATTCCTAAAACTACAGATGTAGCTGTTATGATGCTATTTAACATCTATAAGTTATGAATTACTGTAACTACATCAGTAATTTGATGGATTTGTTTTACAAATGATATGGGTTTCTATACTGTTGCAAGGTTGTATTTGTTATTCAAATCTATCTGGTCTGTCGACCACTACTGCTATAGTATCATGCTGTAATAATTGGCATTACCTGATGTGCGAATTCCAAGACATTTAACAAAAACATTTTAACACTGATCAGGAAGCAAAAAATATATTCCTATAAAAAGAACAAAACAGAGTTCTGATTGCATGGAGATTTTGCTGTAATCATGTGATCAGTTTTTGTTGAACTATTATGTCTTTAATTTAATTTTGGAAATATATAGTGTTGTACAGTTTTACATCAGAGAAAGCATACAGATATGATTGAATTGGGAAATTCCTGGAGATTTGGGGGTGGAGCCAGGGGCAGGGAGGGAACTCAGCAGGGTATAATGCCATAGAGTCTACCTTTCAAAGCAGCCATTTTCTTCAGAACTTCTCTGTAGTCTGGAGATCTATTGTATTGCTGGGAGATGTCTAGATCCCATCTGGAGGTTGGCTCCCAAACATTTGGATAATTTCATAAAAAATACTTTAGTAAGATAATTATAGTATTATGTAGTGAGAAAAATGGAATTTGGTGATATTTCCTTACTGAATATTACAGTTATTTTTGACATAACCACTAATGGGGAATGGACAAAGTATTTAATTTAGTTTTCACTTTTCATGCTAGTAATATCCAAGGGGGAATGAGGATATAAAAGTATCGTCTGAGTAAATGCAGATAGCATTTTACCTCCTCCCTTCCTGTCAATGGACCGTGTGTGTGTGTGTGTGTGTGGGGGAAGCCTAGGCAGAACCAGCAGCAATGATGAAGGGAGCCTCAACAGGCTTGCCAAGAGCTATACCAGCCTCACTAATCAGAGCAGCCCAACTGGAACCTGCAGCAGTGGTGGTGGTGGTGGTGATGTGTACACAGATTACCACCATGGGGGCAGAAAGAGAGAAAAAATGTGATGGGGACAGAAAGAAAGTGATGGGGTTGGGGGTAGAGAGAGATAGAAAGACAGAAATGGGGGACAGAAAGAGAAGAAAAGACTGATGGGTGGGGGTAGAAAGCAAGACATGTAGAGGGCATAAAGAGAGAGTGATGAGTTGGGGAAGGCAGAAAGAGAAAGAAATAGTGCTAGGGTGGGTGGCAGAAAGAGACAAAAAGAAATCATGATAAGGCAGAAAGAGGAGAATGAAATAGTGATGGGTGGGGAGCAGAGAGAGAGAAGGTGACAGGTATGAGGGAGACACAGGCCCGTAGCTTCAGTGGGGCATTTTGGGGCCTGGCCCCCTGACTTCCTGCCAAGGCTCCTCAACTTCTATCTAGCCCCCAGGCCTCCCAGCTCTCTGGGCCACCCAGAGGACTCCCAACTCTCTGGGCCAACTGGAGGACACACCACCACCACCCCTTCCCCAAGCGTGGCTTGCTTCCCCATGTAGACAAGCAGACTGCAAATGCCACAAAAGTGATTTTTTTAAAATTATTTTGTGATGTCAGTGCCCCCGGACTTATTTAAAGGCCCCCCTGAATTACAAAATCCTGGCTATGGGCCTGGGGAGACAGAGTAAGAAAGAGGTTGGTGAGAGGGAAGGAGAATGAGAACTTAGGGGTCAAGGGGAAGAAGCAAAGGTGGGGGGAATTTCTTGCAGTTCCCGACTTGTTTATACTGTAAAATACTAAGTTACATATGGGCCATATTTCAGTAATTTATATATTTTATTGTTTGAACTGGGAAGGAAAGTGGTATGGTATAATCCAAACTTGTTAGCTATCAGAAGCTAAGCAGGGTCAACATTTGGATGGGAGATCACCAAGGAAGACTCTGAAGCAAAAGGCAATGTCAAATCACTGCTGCTTCTGTCCTGCACTGTGCAGACAAGCCCAGTCAAGTCTCCTCTGAAGCAGTACATTTAGGTCTAGAGAATGAGACTGCAGAAGATCAATAGGTGCTGGCAGCCAGAACTGGAGACAACAAACAGGAACTGGAGGTGAGGTGAGGTAAGGCACTGGCACAAAGGCTTGTGCCTAATAGACCAGTTGATCTAGCAAGGCAGCTTGTCCAAGCCTTGTCTTAAATAGGCTGGGAAGTAATCAGGCTCAGCTGCCCTGCTGGCAGGTATTGAGCTCCTGTGGCTGCACTCTGCTTTGGCCATGATCCTATGAAGAATTATTGCTCTTGTTTGGATCCTGTAAAGAATTATTGCTCTTGTTCTCTGGCTCTGAAATTAGTTGTGTGCCGCCAACTGAGCACTATGTCTCCTTTGGACCACCTCATCCTGGACTTTCTGCTGTCACCATTCCAGCAGAGTCAAACTGTTGCTTGGGGTGCTTTTGGCCCAGGTTTGTATCCTGCCCAGTGGAGCTCTGGTGACTATTTCAGAGGTCACTGGTGAGGTTTCCATTGCTGGCCTCTGGTGCTGCTGGACTCCTGTTAGCAGATGTCCTAGCCATGTTAGGTTATCTGTGGTTCTGCTGGTCCTCCTTGGCTGGTGGTCTTGGATCCTCTGGCTCTTCTCCTGAGGACTCTGAGTCTGACTTACTGAGCTCACTGGCAATAGTCATGACAGCTTCTCACTTGCTGGGGTTGCCTTATAGTTGCCTAATCCTATCAACCACTGACATAAAGGTTCTAATGTGGCATGAGGGGACAAATGTGGATTTTGGCTGATATGTGAAGGGTACTCCCAAGCATGCCATACCTTGCTCCATTATATGCTGCTAGAATCACTCAACTTGCTTAAGAACTGGTGTCACATGGAGATAGCCCATTTTGTTGTATGGAGCCCCCTCCCAAGGCCACTGATTTTTGCACCTCAAATCCTTCTGGCCTTCCAATGTCAGAGGTACAGATGAAATGTATATTATATTATATTATAATTTATATTAAAGCAAGTTATCTCAATTAAGGCAAAAATTCCCCTAGGCTCTTTTGAGAGGAGTTAGCATCCAGAAGAACATCAATCAAAGCTCTTTGTCTGATCCTCCAGAGCATACCCATGGCCATAAACAATTACTGAAGTTTGCAAAACAATAAAAACCTTCCATCCAGGAATCTGCCTTACAATACTGATCTCTCTGAAAAAGCTAATCAAACCATAGCCAGGGCTATCAGCCACCTCCTGGCATTTGTTAACAGAGAGTCAGGTTGGGCTGAAACAGTTGTGAGCCCTAGAGATGAGAATAAAATTCATGTGGTTGAGCTGTAATCTACAAGAATTGTTGAGTTTAAAGATGAGCATCAGGTATTTTCCTGCTGTATCCAGAGATGGTCCACACTTTATGGACTTTTTAAACTAAGGGTCTTTTTTGCTCAAAACAAGCTTATTGGTGTCTCTTTCCCTACAGTCATGGGAAACTAAAATCTGGTTGTCCATCTCAGAACAAGACATCAATGGATTCTTCAGACCAGCAAGAGGATAAACAGGAAACAGATCCTTTTATTGAAGGCCAAGGAAAAAGGACGAGACTTTTATACCATATGGTATCCCAGGAAGCCCAGGCCATCTGACTACCCAAAGCTGTCAAGGATAAATGTAAACCAGGGGTCAATGCTGCTTAGATATTAATACTGGGAGTTGTAATGTCACATGCATTATAACTTCCTTTACATCCATTTTGGCTGTGTAATACATGTGGTTTAGAGGGACATACCTATTACAGGAAATAATTTTTTTTTTACTAAAATAGGATTTTAGATTATAAGTAACCTATTATCTCTCTTATTATTAAGCCAACTGCAGGTCATCAAAAATGCAGTATTCGTGTCTTTGAAATTTGTAAAATTCAAATTCTGTCTTTGCAGTATTTATTTTACACCTTTACATAAAATACTTATCAACAGAATATTTTCTCGTTTTCCAAGCTTCATTCAGTAAACATTAGAATACAGGGACATTGTATGGCTAATGATCACATTGAAGGCTTATCTTTTTCAAGAACTGTCCCAGATTTCCATCCCCTCTCCTCGTATTTTCTTCCAAGAACCTTATTTTGCATCTGTGTCTCATGTAGCTATCACGAGGTGTCTAATCACTCTAGAGGGATATATTGGCTGCCAAATTGCTTGAAAAGGCACAAGTTCCTTTGTAGGAAGGACAAATAATTTATAGCTACAATATCATTTAAGGATCAGCTTGAACAGGTCATTAATAATACAGGTATGTTATCGCTTTAAGTCAAACAAAAGTCCCTTTACTCAGGAAAAGAAAAGAAAAAACTCTTAGCATGCTGCAATGAGAAAGAAATGACTTGTACTCCCTTAGCTTCTGCCTTGATTTTAGTATAAAACATCTAATCAACAACAAACCGCATTTAATACTTTTTTAATTATACAACCAGACCATTTTTTTTTTATTAAGTACCTCAGCTGCCCCGCCTCAGGGTTATTCTAAGAGTGGGAAGGTTTGGAACTTTCAGCTATGCGCAGAATGCCACAGCCTGTCTCCTAAGAAAATGACAAGAACACATTAAGTAAGTGGTTGTCTGCTGGTTAGCTTCCTAGGACCAACCAAGGCGCTGTTTTTGACCTTTAAAGCATCCATTTTTCAGTGACAGCCTCTCCCTATGTGATTCATACCAGAAGTTAGATTAGGTGTGAGAAGAAGCAGAATCTCCACTGGTGTTGTCCATGCAATAACCTATCTTTTATCCTATTACTTTTTTATCCTGGAAGGCAGAGCAGGCTGAAAAAGAGAGTGATGGGCCCGAGCTTGCCCAGAAAGTTTCATGGTTAAGCAGGGATTTTTAACTTGGGACCTCGCTGCAGTGGCTTATAAGCTCTCCCAGTGCCAATGAAATGATGTTATTGTTCTTGCTTGCTTGTATTTCATTTTAGGAAAAACTGTTATGTACTGAATGTGAATCACTCCTATCTATTCACATGTTAAGCTTGAGTCTGAATGTGGCTCTTCAGATGTCACATTGCTATTGGTCGGTTTCTGCGAAACCTGTGTAATTACCCAATCACTGAGTGATATTGTTGCAAAGAAGGAACGGTCCTGATTGGCCTTTATCCCTGTATTCTGATTGGTCTTTAACTTGTAATGGGTGTGGCTTTGACAGCCTGGGAGAATTTAAAAGAAGGAGCTATGCTCCCCTTGTTGTTGTGTGTTCCTGACTTACAGTTGCTGTTTAATAAAGCTGAAATCACTTGAAGCTGAATCCTTTGTTGAGTCTCATACTTAACAAAAACTATAAAACCTACCTTTTAAAATCATACTTTTGAGAGACCTGCACAGTTTACAAACAGTAAACCTCATAAAACCTATGATGCACCAACAATGCAAGTTGGCTAACCAGAAGCTCAATACACCTCCAGGTGGTTGTTGTTTTTTTCTTCTTGGCTAGGAGGACTGTGAAAATGAGGGTCTAGTCAAGCATCTAGCAGACCACAATAAATATGCCTGGGTGGAGAATGAATTCTCCACAAAGAAAAGCAAATATTGTTCATAATTTTTTTAGAATATATGTTATTCAGGTTATACAAGTGACTAGCAGTAAGGTTCCAAATTGCTAAAATGGATTTTCAGTTGGTGAAGCAAGTGACTGTTGCTAAGGGGAAGTTAAAAATCACCAAAGAAGTGCTTTCAAGATCAGAATAGACTTTCAGTTAGGAGGGATACTTTGAGGGGCTCCTAAAGTCTGGGTTCCAGAGCTAATAAGAACAAAGCTTGACCAAGGCTGTGGTCATACAGAAGGGTTAACATGATCTGGCCCTGACTCTAATTTCTCCCTTTTTAAAAAATCAGACATCCCATCCTTAACCCGCTTCACCGTGCATCTACCCTGTAAAGGACCAATCAGATGGCAGTCACAGAGTGGGAGCTTTTCTTTATTATTTGTCCTATGAGTATGTACATAAGCACTTGAGGGAAGTATTGCTTCAAACTCCTGGCAGCTGGTAGCCAATGGGATTGCAGAGGCTGCTGGGATTTGTAGTGCAGCTGTGAGGGCATTGTTTTTTAAACTGTGCTTTTAAAAAATTAAATGTTTCAAAACTTTCAAAACCAAGTAAAGAGAATAGAGAAGCCTCATCCTGTGTGCTGACAGTTTTATTTAAAAGCTTGGAGCGAAGCTGGAGTCACAGCATCCTTCTCAGACTGTCTCCCTCTTCCCTCCCCCTCTGAAAAAAAACTCACTTTTTCAATTAACCACTTTCCCAACCACATGTGCCACAAAGCTGTAGGCAGAAAACAGCTGAAATGCATACACATCTTTCTTTGGAAGGTTTTAAAGGGTTTTTAAAAGAGAAACACATGGGGCTTAAGTTCACACTGCTAAATGCATTTTTAAAATGGCACCAGTGCAAGTGTGCTCTCTAGCTTCTCAAATGGCTTGATTTCACAAGAAAAAGTTCAGATATCAGGAATTGTACAAGGAGACCAGGTCAATCCATAAAGGTCTGCTTTTTTCCAGTGTCAGGAAAGTCAGCTGTAAGTATGGGCTACCAGCGACTACAGAACAAGGGATAGATGCCACTGTATGAACAGTCATTTTTTTTTAATCTGTAAGGGAAGAGCAACAAAATCAGGTCAAATAGCCTGTCTGATCACAGCCCAAGTGCCAGCAGTTGACTGGATGGAACCTGCCTAAGAGTGTATGTAAGTGACAGTTGAGAGAAGCAGAGGGGAGAGAGGGAGCAGAGAAGCAGCCGGAAGGCCTAAGATCTTCAAGAAGAAGTGAAGAAAGCTACCAGCTGAGGCCTTCAAAGAGCTAGACAAGTGAGAGGCTGAACACAAAGAGGATTTACCATTGAGGTGAAGGGAGAAGAAAATACACAGATAGCAAAGGGAGAGGATAGATGATCTGTAGCTGGGTCTGCCTGATGACATGGGAAGGGCAACTTAACAGGACCAGAGGGAAGACTGTGAAGTAGCCTGAAGAAATCCTGTTTCAGCATCAACAGGAAACTGCCAGGCCAATTGGGATATTCTCCAGCAGTAAGTTTAAGAATTACTGGCTGAGGTGGAGGAATAGAGAATTCTGGTCTTTGATTTTTAGCTGTGCATATATGGAGAGTAGGGTTCCCAAGTAGTTACCGTGTGCCAAGTACTTACCATTGAGTTTCCAGCCGCATTGCCAGAGCATCACTCAGCATCACTTCCTGGCGATGACATTGTGTGGCGCATCTTTCCTTCTGCTGGGGATGGTCCTGCCAGGATGTATCCATCCCCTACTGACACATGGTAAGTATTTGTGAAGCCTAATGGAGAGAGTGTGTGAGAGAGCATGTGTATGTCTTTCTGGGGGACCTGATTGACAGTGTGGTAAGGTTTGCAAACCTTTGGGGTTTTATATCAAGTCATCATAGGCGACACTTGAGCAGAAGTTACATATGGGTTGCATTTGGGGATTAGTTTTGTTGCTTTTTGTTGCTGTTGTTAATTATAGATTTTATCTCTGCTTTTTTAGTGGGTGCCCTGTTCAGGATTTCACTGTTACTGACCCTGAGTGTGGCAATAAAGCAGAATCAAAATGCGTGAGTGCATATATGCAGGCAAACTGATATGAATAAAAGAAAAGGGCAAGAAATACTCCTTTTCTCTTCTTCCTACAGCAGCATATTGGCATTTTAAGCATATCTATGCTATCTGACATGATGAGGACCCTTTGGTATACTAGTGTCAAATGCAACAGCTTTACTGGGATCAGTTACCAAAGTTTAGGGTCAGAGAGCAAAGTATCTCCTTGAGCTTCATACTGTAACTTTCATGACAAATCTCACTGTTGTATTTAAGTCATCTTTCCAGCCAGGGGGTACTCATGGCAATTTATACCTTCAAGGAAGCTATAGTACTACAACAGTGTTACAGGGAAAGTTCCATAAAATAATGATGCACTGTAAAGTGCTAAAACATAGAAATATTGCCTATGTCATGAACCATCCTCAAATAAGCCACTCTCTTAGTTCCCTGTCTGCACTATGGAACTAAGTATGTCAAGCCTATGTTGGAGGAGTGGGAGAAAAGATTGGATTTATATCCCACCCTTCACTTGGAGTCACAGAGTGACTTACAAACTCCTTTCCCTTCCCCTCCCCACAACAGACATCCTGTGAGGTAGGTGGGGCTGAGAAAGCTCCTTGAGACATCTCTGACAGAACTATGGCTTGCCCAAGGTCATCTAGCAGCTGAAAGTGGAGGCGTGGGGAATCAAACCCGGTTCTCCCAGATTAGAATCTGCACATTTAACCACTACACAAAACTGGCTCTCAGCTTTGAACACTGAAACACTATATTTTTCAGACAGTTTATAGTTTCTCTAATCTCAAAGTGCAAACAAGTATAGGTATGTATCGCAATGCTCCCTTTTGCTTGTCAGACAGGAATATGGTGCTCACTCAAGGTCCAGCACTTAGGCTCACACAGCAGAGATCGGTGTGTTCAAGTCAACAAGATGTTATAGGGATGGGAGCAACTAGTTTCAGGAAAAGGGAACTCATGCAGTCTGCAATTCTAACTAACAAACAAAACTCAGGGCAGGGACTTCACCCCATGAGACAAAACCAATGCACAAAAATGTCAGCAGGGTGAATGGAATGTTCCATTACAATGTAATACAATAAATACACCACATGGATTTCCTCATTTCAGTTGCAATCTGAATCAGACATAGGATTACCAGGTTGCAGCCAGCAATCTGTGAGAGCAAAAAAGGGGGCGGGGTCTGGTTTGCCAGCATGATTCTATCATGATCACATCACTTCCAGTAAAAATGAATGTGATGTTATGTGTGCTTTAGCGTTTTCAAAAAAAGTATGGTATTTTCAAAAAGTCTATGGTGAAAACTACAGTAAAACTGTAATGTGCCAGTGGATTCCCCAATCTCCCCCCATTTCCTCCTGCTTGCATTTCAGGTACTGAGGGGAAAGTGCAGGTCTCTTGGCATGCATAATTTCATGCACCATTTTTGCAGGAATTGAAAATGATTCACAGCTCAACCCATATCCATCCAGTATACACTATAATACATAAACTAGCACTTCGCTCTTTTGAAATACTTTTGTTTTCTTTTCTGCTCCCTCTGTTAAGTATTGGCTTCACACAAAGATGACATGAGGTCTCAGCTAACTTTGATACAGACCAAAAGATAAAGTTACCAGTATAACTACATAGTTTCACACAATGGTCACTCCGAGACTGAACTACTATAGCATGCTCTACGGAAGGCTACCTTTGAAGACTCTTGGGAAACTGCAAGTGGTCCAGAACACAGCTGCCAGATCGCTGACAGGAATGTCCTAGCCAGCGCATGTAACACCTATCCTAAAACAGCTGCACTGGTTCCTGATTAGTGTCTGGTGCCAGTTCAATGTGTTGGTACTTACCTTTAAAGCCCTAAATAGCCTGAGACCCTCATACCTTCCTGACCACCTCTCCCACTCAGCATGAATTGTACACCATGTGTCAATGAGAGTGAGGGTCTTCTTGTTAGTGGCCCCCATCCTGTGAAACCAGCTGCCTGAAGAGGTGCATGCCTTGTAGGTTCTCCCTAGGTTCTGCAGGGCATGCAAGGCCACTGTTTTTCAGGTGGCTTTTGGGTGATTGATCCACCAGGTAGCTGGTAAATTATGCTCTGGCTGTGTTGTCACCATCCATGCATCCTACCCTGCTGCGTAGTGGTTAGATTTTAACCAAGTTTATTTATTGTATCTTTTGTATTGTTTTATTGGATGTATTTTATATGTTGTTAGCTGCCTCGAGAGGGAGCAGGATATAAATTTGTTAAATAAAATAAATATTTTCAGAGGATAGGTGTGTTGGTCTGCAGTAGAAGAGCTATATTCAAGTCCAGTAGCATCTTAGAGATCAAAAAGATTTTGGGAGTATCTGACAAAGGGAGCTTTGATTCTTGAAAGCCTATATCCCAAAATCTTTTTGGTCTCTAAGTGCAGTTAAAACTAAAGAACAACAAGCACTTATAGACAGCTGACTGCAGCCAAAATGCTAGAACTGCTAGGCCTGAGCAGAGAAAGAGAAAATGTGCCTTAAAGGTACATTAACACAAACATTACTTACAGAACTCTTCCACAGACTCCGCTATCCTCTGTAATTTTAAGTTATCTTGTATTTACTAGTTCAAATGATCTGGTACTTAGCAGTTCTACCTTGAGTGAGAATACACATCAGAAGAACTTGATATCATTCTGCTTTTCTTTTAAGATTTATTTCTTCTCAATCACATTATGTTACAGGTTGTGAAATGTTCCTTCAGGGTCTGCTGGGAATCATCTTTTGATCACTGGTCCTAATGCAATTCCCTGAGGGACCCCTGCTGCTAACATCTCTCCATTGCAAGAACTGGCCACTTACTCCTATTCTCTGCTTTCTGGTTTTCTTAACCAGTTTCCAATCTATAAGAGATTTGTCCTCTGATCCCATGACTCTGAATTTTGATCAGGAATCTTTAGCGAGGGACTTTGTCAAAAGTCTTCTGGAAATCCGAATCATTTCTGTCCATGTGTTTTCTGACACTTTCAAAGAACTCTAAAAGGCTCATGAGAAAGGACTTACCTTTGTAGAAGCCATGGTGGTTTTTATTCAGCTGGGCTTATCCTTCTATATGCTTGACAATTTTATCTTTAATAATGCTTTCCATCAATTTACCTGGAACAAATATTAAGCTAACTGGCCTGTAATTTTCTAGACCCCCTCCCATCCTTTTTTTTTTTTAAAGGAATTACATTGACCACTCTCCAGTACTCTGAAACAGAGGCCAATTTTAGTGTCATGTTGCATATTTTAATTAGAAGATCAGTAATTTCACATTTGAGTTCTTTTAAGAATTCTTGGATGGATACAATCTGGTCTTGGTGATTTGTTAATTAGCAAGTTTACCAGGCTTCTCGTCTTAGAGAAGTTTCCTCTTTTGAAGTCAAATATAACAATTTTGGAGTTCCTTCACACTTTTCCACATACATGTAAATTAAATTTGATGCTATAACCGAAGAAGCGCAACTGAGCCGTGGCCGTTACTGCCTGTATAGGTTTATAGATGTACTGAATTTAAATTATTTTCACTTATGATGTGCCTGATCAGTTCTCACTATACCGTATCTGACCAAGTCACTATAAAACGTTAGTCTCTCCTCTCCCAGTATGGCCACCTCATTCTTCGAAAAGTCCCATAGTGTGAAACCGGTGGGCTGCAGGGGAGGGCCCTCCTTGGGACAGAGTCTCTTAAATGTGTCCTCAGAGATTATCGAAATGGAGGACCCGGTGTTGAGCTCCATCTAGCAGGGGCTCCCCTCTATCAGGACAGTTACAGTTATTTTGTCTGGATGTCCCAGGGCAAGTGCAGTACCTGTTGTTGTTGGACTGAGGCTGTGTATAGCTCTTTGGAGTGCATTGTGGTAGAAGTTGCTGCTGGCTGCCTCTGGTTCCCCTTGGCGCAACAGGCTCAGGCATTGTGGCTGACCTTCCCACAGTTCCTACATGTGGTGTCGCAGAACCAGCAGGACCTCCTCTCATGGGGTTCTCTGCAGCTGGCGTACGTGGTCGATGGGGCGGTGTCGACGGCATATGGCGTTGCGGATGGATGCTGTGCAGGCGGCATGTGGCAGTGTGCGGGGTGCTGGAACTGCAGTACATCATCCTCAGGGCTGTCCACATGGTGGGTGGCCATGCCGGTCTTTGCCAAGATTGCGAGGCTTTCCTGTGCCAGACCTCTGTGGTGAATTGCTTGGCTGACTTGGTGGCAAGGGCCATCTCCATAGCCTCCTTGAATTTAGGGTCACCCTGGGTGAGGATCTTCTTCTGAATTTGCTCCTCCCATAGGCCGCAGACTAGCCAATCCCAGAGGGCATCCTCGAGGTCTGGAAACTTGCAGTGGTGGGTGATATGGTGGAGCACTGTGATGAATGCCAAGATGTATTCTGTTGTGGTTTGGTTCCTAAAGCGGAACGCATGGTGGGCCATAATGACTGATGGCTTAGGGGAGAAGTGCTCCTTAAGCTGATTCATGATGGTCTGGAAGTCTGTGTCCTTGAGCTCCACCGGGATGAGGAGTGAGCGGGCGATTTTGTACGTCACTCAGCCACAGACGCAGAAGAATGTGATGCATTGCATCTCTGCTTCAATGATGCCAGAGGATTCTAAGAAGAACTTGAACCAGCTGAGGTAAGGTTCCCAGTCCTCTGCAGTGGTGTCAAATGCATCGAAGAATCCTGAAGCAACAGCCATGGTCTCTGGAATGCTGTGGTGTGCAGGGCTCTGGGGCTCGGAGTGCGATGCAGTGTTATCAGCTGGAACAGGCTCGCTCATCAGTATCCCACCTTCGTCACCAGTGAAATATACTGGGTTCAGATGTGTTGAGTGATCAGCTCATAGTTTGTTTGTGATTCAGATAAACTCTAAGACAACTCTGGCAGGGCTGGAGCCCTGCTTATATGCATGCAAAACACCACACCCAACACACACCCAGTCCCAGTGATAGGCTATTTACAAGAAAACACCAGTTCAATAGGTCTCTCGCAGGATCCTAGTTGACTATTGTTTAGGTGTTTAAGCTAGGTCAGTTCTCTGGTACAATTTGGGCTTAATACATAACAAACTCCTAGCCATATTTTTCATTTTCACTATACTTTGATGCTGCTCATGTAGTTTGACTAGAAGTGAGCTTTGCAAACTTCTGGGGATTATCGCTTATAGTACCCAGAGGAATCACTCATTGTCTACAGAAAATTCCATTTTTCTTGAAAGATAGGGATGGAACTGCACATCTGCTACATGAAGTGGCCATCCTGCAAGAGTGTATGCATTACTTTCAACAAAAGGGGTATTTTTGTGTTTCCAGGGCCACTTCTCTAGGAAAGACTCGATGAACAAAGAATCTCCAAGGGAAATGGCAGCTGTAAGAATGCATCTGTATTGGCATGCTTTTGAAATGCTGCTTTTTTAAAAAAAATATATATCATACTGGCAAGCAGCCAAAATTAAAATGCATCTTTACACTCTGGCTGCTGCTAGAGGGGGAATTCATATCTTTGGCCCCAGTTTTTTTTAAAAAAATGAATAGCTCATGATGTGTAAAGAAAGTAAATCTTCTGCTATATAAGTATCCATGAAAATTGATGGCCCCCAAAATAATATGCAGTGCTTCCTCCTCAATTTGAGAATAATTTCTTTCTGCTTTTGAGAGAGTTCTACAAGCAAAAGCTACAGGCTTTGTAGTTCCATTGAGGCACACATGGTAGATTATAGCTCCTATGCCCACAGGTGAACCATCACAAAGGAAGTTCTGGATCAAAGTAAATCAGCAGGTTTGAACCATTCAATGCCCTTTCTCATTTCCATGAAAGCTGACTCTTCTTTCTTTGTCAAAGCCCACTTTACATTTTTGCATAATAAAACTGACTGATGGTTGCCAAGTTTGAGATGAATCTTCCATAATAGTGCAGCATAACTAAGAACAACATCAGCTCAGTCACATTCTGAGATGCTGGGACACTGCAAAATGCTTCACCTTTTGTCTTTATGGAATGTATATGTTATGTATAAATGCAATGCCTCAAATAAGAAACCTTCTGGGGGAAATGTCTCTGTCTTTAACTTAAACCCATATTTTTGTATTCTACTCACAATTGTTTTAGGTTTTCCATATATTTTGCAGCATTTTTTAGGTTTCCTGTATGGTTTGTAACAGTATAAAAATGACCATACTGCTCCATTTAAACTCTTCAGCACCTGGTCCATAACAGTTTTTAAAATATATATATATATATATATATATATATAGGGCTGCGGTCAGACATGCCTTTAGATTCAACTCAGCTGCAAATGCCTGACAGATCTAAAAGGCACGGTTAGGCAGCACATTCTGGGAAAGGTCCCACAGCCGTTGTCACCCCATGCTGCCCCGCCACGGCAGTAGAGTTAAAAGACACTGGGGAAAGTCTGGTCCTAATGCTTGCTGACATGCCACGGCCAGACTTTCCCATCTGATCACTCAAGCACTCACTCAAGCAGATCTCAGAAGCTAAACAGGGGAGAAGATGGCGGATGCTCGAAGAGGGTAGATGTGTGGGGAGGTGCTCCTCATGCTCTATTTTTTTAATCTCACTCTGTGGCTTATTTTCTCTAGCCAAAATACCTCCGTTTGTTCAGGAGGTATTTGCAAGGAGCTTTAGCCTAACCTGAGGGAGCTGCGGCCCTCTCAGGGGTTTGTTTTTGGCTTGTTCCAATGCAGGAGTGAGGGAGAAGGCAGCAAGGCTTTTTGCTGTGGAACTCGCAGAGCTTGGAGTGGACTGGGAGACTAAGCAAAAAGAAGGAGAGAAGAAAGTATACAGCGAACTCGAAGCTAAGTACCTTAAATATTTAAATTTATTTGAATTGTGGTTACTGGGGGAAGATTGAGGGCAACAAGGGATGGAGACTACGTTAATTAATTTATAGTAACTAGTTCAAGAGGAGAAGAGAAAAGACGACAAAAACAAGAACAGCGAAATAGTAAATGCAGCGGCCAGCAAAAGAAACGTGTGAAAGGAGTGGAGAAGTTTATGGGTATAAATGAGAAGATATAAGATTGAAAAATACCTTCTTGTTCAGTTGAGTTAGCGTCTTTTCTGTCTCTTTAAACAGAGTCTGTTGTTTTGTTTTGTTTTTTTGGAGTGGAGTGACTCAGCGGTGTGGCGCACAAGAAGAGGCGACGAGAAAGCAACCTGGAGAGGAGGGAGAGCGACAGACGGAGGACAGAGAAAGGCAGAGGGAGGAGCAACCCATTAACATTTGGAGTGACTCAGTGGTGCGGCGCGCAAGAAGAGGCGATGAGAAAGCGGCCCGGAGAGGAGGAAGAGCGACAGTCAGAGGACAGAGAAAGGCGGAGGGAGGAGCAAACCATTAATACAGTGAAAGCTCAAGAAACGAGGAAACGATGTAGCAAGCTGTGACGGGAAGGAGCGGGAGAAAGAGAAGGCAGAGGAAGGAGTTTAACGGAAAAGACAGTTTGCAGAAGGGAAGAGGAGTGTTGCAAAGAACGACGAAAGAAAGGGGAGGGGGAATTGGAAGAGGAAGGGGGATTTGGCTGCACTGTCATTGGTTTAAATGTGAAAGGAAGTATATAGAAGTGGTGTAAGTTTATGTAAGAAAGCAAAGCATTGTGTAGAAAATCCATCTAACAAGAGAAAATAGTATTGAAACAAATAATTGCTTTAAAGGTCTAAATAAATAAAGAGTCCAAGAACAATTTAGCTAATAAGCAAAAATTGAACAGGAAATCAATGTAGAGAGATACTGGTTGGAAGTTTATGCATATCTAAATATCTAAATAAAGGAATAGACCCAACCCATACAGATAAACAAAGTAACTCCAAGCACAGTAGGCATAACTATATGAACCATATAACTATTTCATTATTTAACTAACTAATTATATTAAATATCACGACTAAAGGTAGAAAATAGTGCATAATATATTAAATTTAAATTCTAGGAAATACACAGTAACAGAACATAAAAGCAAAGGATGGCCACAGGTGCAGGCAGAAAAGGATCTATGGCTTCCCCCAGCCAAACATCAGGGTTGGCCTAAATTAAAGCTAACATAACAACTGCAGATTTACAAAGCATGCTACAAAACTTTCTACAAATGGCGGCAGAACAGAATGCAGAAATTATAAAAAAGGAGATGGAGCCAATCCAAAACAAAATAGACCAAATAGCTAAACAATTAAAAAATGATACTGATGAAATTAAATTAGAAATTAAAAAACTAACGGAAACTACAAAGCAATTGGAAGATAAAATGGAAGATATTGATCAAGATGTTTGGGAACTAAAATCTAAAATAGACAGAATGGAAGAAACTCTTATGGCTCTTGAACTGGAAAAAGCAGAGAAAACACTTAGATTTCAAAACATTACAGAAAAATTAGGAAAAACCTTAAAAGAAGAACTCACACGAAATATTGCTGAGCAATTTAATATATTGGATGAAAAAGACTTAGTGGAGAATATAGATGCAATATATAGGAGAAATTTGGCTTACTCGAAAAAACATAAAACGCCAAGAGAAGTGCATGTAAAATTTGCAAGGAAATTTATAAAAGACCGAATCCTTCAAGAAGCAAATAAAAAAAAATGATAATAGAAGGAGAGGAAGTAAGAATCTTGAAGGACATACCCTGGTGAATCAGAGAAAGACATCAAAATACTCGAATTTAGCGGATTTACTAAGAAAAAACGAGATTCAATATAAATGGGTAATACCAGAAGGTCTCCAATTTACGTATAGATCTCAAATATATAAGCTGGACTCTGTATTCAAATTGGAAAATTTTTTAGAAAGTTTTGGGGAAAATCTTGGTTGGCAAAGATGATCTGAGGAGGAAGAAGAGAATGAAGAAGAAGAGGAGGAGAGAGATGAAAGAGAAGATAGAGAAAGCAAAGACGATAGGGAAGGGGAAGGTCATAAAAAAGGCACAGACGGAGCGCAAACGAAAGATTCAAAGAAAAAAGATTATAAAAAATATCAACTAAAATATAAAACAGCATCGCAAATACAAACAAGGTGGCAACTAAAAAATATAGTCCACAAAAAGAATAATGGCAAGTAAGAAAGTTTCATTACTATCAGTGAATGTCAATGGTTTAAACAGCCCACAAAAAAGGAGAATTATACACCAAGCAATTAAATTAAAAAACGATATTACTTGCTTCCAAGAAACACACATAAAACAAGACCATGAAAAATACTTAACTTCTAGAAAACTGGGTATAGCTTTTATTGCATCGGATAAAGTTAAAAAAAGAGGAGTGGTTATGTATGGTAGGGAAAATTTAAATCCTATGCTTAAATTTAGATCTAACAATGGAAGAATCATTGTAGTTCAGGTACAAATATGAGAAACAGAAATATTAATTGCAAATACATACGCTCCAAATCAGAATCAAGAGCTATTTTTTGCAGAATTGAGGAGTTATATGGTTAAAGAAAATCCTAAAAATATTTGTTTAGTAGGTGACTTTAATGCTGTTTTAGACCCTAAAGTAGATAGGAAAAAAATAAAGATATCACACAAATCTGGAGCGGTTCTAATGAAGAATTTTTTACAATTAGCAGAGGAATTTAACTTAGTAGATTTGTGGAGAACTAGGAACCCACAAAAAAAAGATTATACATTTTTTTCAAATAGACATAAATCATGGTCAAGAATAGACATGGTGTGGATAAATATAAACATAATAAAACTCTTTACAGATGTTGAAATCTTAGCAAATACGTTTGCGGACCACAATGCTATGTGGACATCTATCCAAGAAACATATAAATGTAGACGATGGAGACTAAATGCAAGCTTAATTAGAGATAAGGACTTTGCTAAAAAAGTTAAACAAGAGGTAAAAGTATTTATTGAGATAAATAAGAGGGAAAATATTAATGTGAACATTATTTGGGACACACTTAAAGCATATATTAGAGGTATATTTATAAACCAAGAGGCATGGAAAAATAAACAAAAAAGAGAAAAATTTAAAAGCTTAACCATAGAATTAAGGAATTTAGAAAAGGCAAGTTATAATAAGAAAGATTTAAATGAGATAAGAACAAGGATAAAATTGAAGCAGCACCAAATAAATTTAGAGTTAACACAAGAGGTAGCAAAACAAATTGAATATACAAAAGCATTTTTTAAAAAAATGCGAATAAACCCTCCCGTTGGCTAGCCTACAAACTTAGAAAAGAGAGAGAAAAAAGAGCCATTGTAGCGCTGAAAGATGAAAATCAGGAAATAAACTTCAAAACACAAGAATTAAAAACAATAGTGGAAAATTTTTATAAAGGCTTATATAAACAGACAATACACAATAATCAGGAAATTGAAGACTTTTTATTGAAATACAAAACAGGTAAATGTACAGAGGAGCAAAGAGAACAACTGAATGGAAAAATCTCCATGTTTGAAGTGGTTAATGCAATTAAAACACAAAAAATAAAAAAACCGCCAGGTCCGGATGCTATTCCGGCAGAAGTATATAAACTTTTAGAAGATGAAATAACAGTTTTATTCAAAGAGGTATTGAACAATGTTATGGTATCAGGTAAAATCCCAGTGTCATGGAAAGAAGCGCTGATAATGCTTATTCATAAACCGGACACAGAGTGTAGTGACATTAAAAATTTTAGACCCATTTCCCTATTGAATGTAGATTACAATTTTTTCCCCACAATTTTAGCAAATAGGTTTAAGAAGATCATGGCAGAAGTTATTCATAAAGACCAATCAGGCTTTATTCCAAGAAGACAAATTAAAAATAATATAAGGAATATAATTAATATATTAGAATATTATGAACAAAATCCTGGTAAGCAGGCGGCTTTAATTTTCTTAGATGCAGAGAAGGCTTTTGATAACGTCAATTGGGAATACTTAAAACAGAAACTTGCATTGTGGAATTGTGGAGAAAATTTTTTAAATGCAATTAAGGCCATCTATGAAGAGCAGTATGCAAAAATTATCGTTAATGGGGAATTAACAAATAGTATACCAATACAAAAAGGGACCAGACAGGGATGCCCTTTATCTCTGTTATTATTTATTTTTGGATTAGAAACACTAAATGATTTAGTGAGAAATAACGAGAATATAACAGGAACAAAAATAAAAAAAGAACAATATAAATTATAGGCATTCGCAGATGACCTGGTATTTATTCTGGAAGAACCAATAAAAACAATACCATATTTGTGGAAAGATCTATATGAATATGGTCAAATAGCGGGTTTAAAAATTAATATAAAGAAAACAAAAATTATAACAAAAAATTGTACATCCACACAAATTGCTGAGATTCAAAATATGTCAAACATACAGGTAGTTGAAAAAATTAAATATTTAGGAATTATTATGACAAATAATACAAACCTTTATAAAAATAATTATATAAAACTGTTAGAAGAGATAAAAAAAGATCTTAATAGATGGCAGGATTTTCACATCTCATTCATGGGCAGAATTGCCACAATTAAAATGAACATTTTACCACGTTTTTTATTCTTGGCTCAATGCCTTCTGATTCTATCAAATAAAAGCTTCTTTGAAGAATTGAACCGAGTGGTCAAAACTTTCATATGGCAGGCTAAAAAGCCAAGAATTAACAGAAGATTACTCACAGATAAGAAGGAAAACGGGGGCCTTGGCCTACCAAATTGGAATTTATATTATCAGGCGGCAGCAATGACTTGGATATGAGATTGGATTCAACTAGAAGAAGAAAGAACATTAAAACTAGAAGAACATGATCTGCCCATGGGTTGGCATGTGCAGATATGGTATAATATAGATAAAAGTCAACATATTTTTGGAAACCATGTAGTAAGAGGCCCATTGATAAAAATTTGGAGAGAAGTTAAAAGGAGGTATTATCCTAATATTCCGACATGGATCTCTCCAGTAGAAGCATTTACGCTACCTTTGCTATGGTCAAAAGAAAAAAAACCTGACTTATGAAATGTTAATGACAGAAAATAAAGAACTAAAATCTTTTGATTCACAAGAAATTCAAAAAGCAAATTTAACGCCCTGGGAAAAAATCCAATTAAACTCCAGATTTAGTAAAGATAAAAAAGTAAACTTCATGAGTACACGCTCCCAACTAGATAAAATTTGGCAGCGGATAAATTAATACAAAAATTGTACAATTTTCTCTTAGCAGAAGATTTAGTACAAGAAATGGTAAAACCAAATATGATCCTTTGGATGAAAGACTTAGGACAAAACATTACTTTAGAGCAGTGGTCCAGACTTTGGAGCTCGCTTAAAATGCTTAGAGCCACAAACTATAAAGAGAATATTTATAAGATGTTCTACAGGTGGCATTGGACGCCGGATAAGGTTGCAAAATGTTATAAAAAGTCATCACATGTATGTTGGAGGTGCAAAAAAGAGGTGGGAAATTATTTACATATTTGGTGGAATTGTGGAAAAATTAGAGTCTTTTGGAAAATGATTAAAAAAATAATTGAAGAATCCACTAAAATGAAGCTAGATCTAAAACCAGAGGTCTTTTTGCTCAACATACTTCCAGCGGGAATTAAAAAAGTGGATCAAAGAATTATTCTTTATATAATCACAGTAGCGAGAATTACAGTAGCCAAATGTTGGAAAAAAGAAAATTTCCCCAATATAGAAGAAATAATAAATAATATTCTGGAAATAGCTGAATCAGATAAATTAAATCTGATACTCTCAGGAAGAGACGAATCAGTGCATGTAAATAGATGGGAAAAAATATATGAATGGATTGAAAAGAAAATAGGAAAAACTACCAAATGCCACTCCAACCTTATTTAGATAGGTTACTAGAAACGGAGGCTAATTAATATATACTACCGAAAATGTATTAAGGATTTATGTATTTTGTTATGGATGTTTTTGATCTTGTTTTTTCTTTTTTTCTTTCCGGTGTGTATATGTTGGGAAAATCTCTCCTTATAAATATTTATCTTTTGGTTTCGCAAGATTCCATGCACTCCCATTGGCTGTAAAATGCCCTCCCTCAGCCCATCAGCTGCCACTCAAGAGTACTCGCGTACCATTGGCCGGGTGCTGGGTCTGCTCCTCTTCCCCACCCACTCCCCCTGGCAGACAGCTCTCTCTCCTGAGGAAGACAGTTCTCTTGACTCCTGTGAGGGACTGTCCCCTCAGTCGGTAGGTAACCAAGCTTGGTTCTGTGAGTAAAAAAACAAAGCACTTTCAGCATAACCCCCTCCCCTGCCCATCACCCCCTCCCCAGTGGCCACTTTCCTGTCAGAATAAATGGAAAAAGGCTCTCTCTCCTGCTTAGCTTCAGCATGGCTAGCTGGCTAACGAGGTGGGCCAGCGACCATCAGACCATTTTCTTCAACTCCCCGCTGTGCAGCTGACTTTCCCCTAGGGTTGCCAATCTCCAGGTGGGACCTGGAGATCTCCCACTGTTACAATTGACCTCCAGATGACAGAGATCAGTTCCCTGGGAGAAAATGGTTGCTGTGGAGGGTAGACTCTATGGCATTATACCCTGCTGAGTCCTTCCACACAAACCCCAAATGCTGCCCTCCACAGGATCCACCCCCCCCAATCTCCAGGTATTTCCCTAATCAGAGTTGGCACCTGTACTTTCTCCTCTGTCAGTAAAAGGCCCTTTCCACACCTATGTTGGCCTTTGGGAGAAAACTCATTGGGCCCAGTCCTGATCAGGTTGCCAACTCCAGGTGGGCAATTCCTGGAGATTTGAGGGATGGAGCCTGGAGAGGGTGAGGTTTGAGGAGGGGTGGCATCTCAGACAGGCACGATGCCATAGACTCCACCCTCCAATCCAGCCATTCCCTGATGGGGAACCATTGTTGCCAATCTCCAGGTGGGGGCTGGAGATCACTCAAAATTACAACTGCTCTCTAGGAGGGAGGGGGAGGAGATGGAAAACTAAAGGTAGGTTGATGGTTGGCTGGGAGGGAGATAGGGTTGTCAACTCCAGGTTGGGAAATTCCTGGAGATTTGAGGGGTCGAACCTGGAGAAGGTGAGTGTTGAGGAGGGGTGGGACCTCAGACAGGTACAATGCCATAGACTCCACCCTCCAAGCCAGCTACTCCCTCCTGGGGAACCACTGTTACCAATCTTGGGGATGGGCTGGAGATCACTCAAAATTACTACTGCTCTTCAGGTAGCAAAGATCAGTTCCTCTGGAGAAAATGGTGGACTCTGTCATTATACCCTGCTGAGATTGCCACAGCAAATTATCACTGAGTGCCCAAAGCCGGGGCACTCTCCCAGGGCCTCTTTCTAGAGTCCTTTGTATTTATTTCCACAACGGGCCTTATTCCTAGTCTATAAATAAAAATATTTTTTAAAAAGCACTCACTCAAGCTGTTGGGATGGTCTGCTCATTCCAGCCTGACTCAGTGCTGTTTTTTCCCCTCACTTAGCAGTATGTGCATAACCACATACTCCATGGGGAACCCTCTGTGTGGAGGTGCAATTCCACATTTATGTGCATGGGGAACAAAAGGCAAAAAAAACCCCCACTAGCCTGCACATGCTGCCTGATCACACAGTGACGGGCTGAGCCTGCAGCTACAAAAGATGTGTGCTTCTGCAATGCTGTGTCAATTTTCACTGGGGGAAATAGGCTCGCTTCCCCTCTGCACCAAATGGCATGTCTGATTGCAGCCTAGCAAGACCACTAGCCATTCCGTATGGCAGTCTTTCGTATAAGTGTATTAACTGTGTCCATGTGTTAACTTGTGTGTATTAACTGTAAGAAACTTGAAAAATCTGAATTCAGGGGAACCTTGCTAGGAAAGGCCTAATGTAAACTTGACTCCTCTTAACATGTTATTAAACAGATCCTATGGTTTGGGAATGAGAGGGAAAGCAGCATTGTAGCCCTATCTCATCAGATCCTGGAAGCTAAGCAGGACAGCTACTTAGAAGAAAAACCATCAAGGAAGACTCTGCAAAGGAAGGCAATGGCAAACTACCTCAGCTTCTTAGTTGCTTTGCAAGCCCCTTGCTGCAGTCACCATAAGTCAGCTGAACTTGATGGTACTTTCCACACACACACATTTTGGGAACTGAATATTAGTGATTTTTAACCACAGGCCTGTAGCTACAGTGGGGTTTGGGGGGGCTCTGCCATTTTCTTAAAGGCACATCCCCCCAAATAATTTCTCCTGTAAATGCCTTTTCAATCATTTTAAAACATTTTTTAAAAAAGATGTGCGCTCCTTTAAGTACCATGGGGTGCTGTAATTGACTAATTCTTGCACTGAGCAAGGAGGTTGGAGTGGGTGACCTCTAGGATCCCTTCTAACTCTGTGTTAAGAAACTGGTCTCCTTTAAGAGAGTTTTTCTGCCTAAGTGTTAGCTTTCTTGACTACAGAAGTCATCACCCCCACCTGTCAGCCTGTTATCAGAAGTTTTGCTTTGGCTGGCAGAAGTGATTAACTTGCAGCTGCTAAGAACTGTCATCTAAAGTGGTTGACAGCTTGCAATTTAGAGATCTATCATGGTAACAGCTTTCTATTGGACAAATGGCTTTTCTTTCTGCACTGAGAACTTCAGCCCCACCAGGAAAAAAAATGCCCCACAAGCCACAAAATCCTGGCTATGGGCCTGTTTAACCAGGGGTTTATATAGGATTGACAACCGCAAGGTGGGGCATGGAGATCTCCTGGAATTACAACTAATCTCATAACTACAGAGATCAGTTCCCCCAGATAAAGTGGCTGTTTTGGAGGGTGGACTTTATGAGATTATACCCTGCTGAGTTCCCTCCCCTTTCCAAAACTCTGCCCTACACAGGCTTCACCTCCAAATATCCAGAAATTTCACAACCTGGAGTGTATAATGACTGTGTGTATGCGTGTAAAGTATGTGCTATCAAGTCCCAGCCGACTTATGGCTATCCCAGCAGGGGCTTTCAAAGCAAGTGAGAAGCAGAGGTGGTTTACCATGGCCCTTCTCTGCAATCTTCCTTGGAGGTTGCCCATCTAAGTACTAACCAGGGGTGACTGCTTATTTTCCAAGATCTGATGAGTTTGGGCTATACCATGCCACTTTCCCATAATGACTGTATAATTTCCACATACTCTAAGCATTGTTATTTTGGGAAATCAAACAATAGGGACTGCCCAATCACTGAAATTCACCAGGGAATTTACTCTCTGTTTTTGCAGCTCTTTTAGTGACCTGTCTAGTTGCTCACAAAATATATATGGTATAGTGGGCACCTTATATAATTTGGGAATTGCATGTTCTGCCACATGCAGCCTTTTATCCTTTGTACCAAGTCTACTTTTTGTACTCTAATCCAATTTTAATTTGTGCAGGCAATTTCTACCAAGCAAAGGGTTTATGTAACCTTTTTTTCCTTACCTAGGCTGAGTTCAGACTGGCAGTTTGAAGCGCAAGGGAGTCGTGGCAAACTGTTCCGGGTATTCCCCTGTCACACTACACCGACTGATGAGGGAGCATACCAGGGAGAAGGTGGAAGGGAGCATTCACACTGTTGGCCTGCCCCTGGCAGAGGTGCAGCTGTAAATGGCTTTTTCCTCACTCTGCAGCAGGTGCCTATGCACATGGGCGCATAGGCACAGCAGCAAATAGGGCAGGATCCTGTCTCCCAGGAAGCTGCCTGGCCGGCACTTTAACTCCACAAGGCAGAAGTGTCCCACGGGTGCAATTGTGCACATGGGCACTTCTGTGCATCCCTGCAGGAACAGCTGGCATACATTATAAACATGGGTTGATCCCAGCTTTTAGTGTTTAGTGTTCACACTTCTGGGAAGTGGGATGAACACACTCTCCAGGGTTTGCTACCACTTTTACCAGGTACTTTTTAAACTTGGAAGGGAAGCACTACAAAACAGGTTGAGTACAGCTGGGAAACGCCTGACAGCTGCACCTATGTGAACTGACCCCTTTAATCCATTTGTGAAACGTTCCTGAAGCATCCCTATATCAGGCCAAACTGCCAGTCTGAACTCAGCCCTAATATCTTTATCTGTCCTTGAATATATATTTTTTTCCAAAGGTATATTAATGCAAGTTAGTGGCACTTATAGAATCATAGAATCACAGAGTTAGAAGGGACCATACAGGCCATCTATTCCAACCCCCTGCTCAATGCAGGATCAGCCTAGAGCATCCCTGACAAGTGTTGGTCCAGCAGCTGCTTAAAGACTGCCAGTGAGGGGGATCTCACCACCTCCCTAGGCTGCTGATTCCAGTGTTACACAAGTCTTACTGTAAAAAAGTTTTTCTTAATATCTAGCTGGTTCTTTCCTGCCCTTAATTTAATTTAATTCAGAAAGCATTGTTTATATATTATCTCAAGGAGCACTGATATTGCAGCTCCAGTATCTATTTCAGTCTAGACAATGACATAATTTATGTTAACTCTGACATATAGGCTATATTTGCTTTTTGATCAAGCTCAGCCGTGTATAGTGCAGAGATGGGAGATACTGAATCTGATTTGCACTTTGGGAGTGACAGATGTATGGCTCGTTTAGAGACCCATGGCTTATATGGTATCACTGCCTTGTTGTAGGTAGCCAATTATTCTTCCGGTGTCCTTGAATATCTTGAGGTGCAAGATAACATACATGAGCTGCATGTCCTTTCTTCTTTATAGTTATAGCGCTCTAGATGGATAAACAGTTTTCAGCCAGATATGACATTTTAAAATAATGAAAACATGGTTCCCTTTGAAGTATGATGAACTGCTTCATTGTTCTCCTTTATGAAGCATAGTCTGCATTACCATTGTATTACAGTCTCCAACCTTTTCTGCACCTCAGTGTTGCTGCTGTTTCCTGGTGAGTTGAATCCCCAGCTGATGCCCTGACTTTGTGGCACCCCTTCCACAAAAGGATGTTTATTTAGGGGATTTTTTTCTTGGATTCAGATCTGACCCTCCCCATGTGTTCTGCACTTCCTTTGAAAGCTGTGTCATTATGTACTTCGTCAGGGATAAAACCTCCTTTTTTGTTCATGTGCAGTAATTTTATAACATCATAACATTATTTTAAAAAGGCTAGATGTATTGTGGGGATCAGCATTTCAAAGGCCCCCCGCTCCTCATTAGTCGCCAACTAAGAAAATGGCTGGCAATCATCAAACTGGATACACCAATTCATAACACTGTTATTCAATAATTATGAAGCATGCTACGTGTCTTGTCATGTACTTCATCAACAAAGGGACCCTTTTTTAGCATATACAGTAATCAGGGCTCTTTTTGTAGCAGGAACTCCTTTGCATATTTGGCAACACACCCTAATGTAGCCAATCCTCCAAGAGCTTACAGAGCTCATCTTACAGGGGCTACTGTAAGCTCTTGGAGGATTGGCTACATTAGGTGTGTGTCGCTTAATATGCAAAGGAGTTCCTGCTACGAAAAGAGCCCTGACAGTAATGTTATAACATCATAACACAGTAAAAAAAGGGCTTGATGTATCGTAGGAATCAGCATGGTTGCCACCATTTCAAAGGGCTCCCACTCCTCCTTAGTTACTAAGAAAATTGTTGGTGATCATCAAACTGGATACACCAATTCATAATATTGTTATTCATTAACTATGAAGCACACTAAGTGTATTGTCATGTACTACATCAGTGAAGGAACCTTTTTTTCATATGCAGTAATGTTGTAACATCATAACACTGTAAAAAAAGGCTGGTTGTATCATGGTTGCCACCATTTCAAAGGTCCCTGCTTCTCCTTAGCTGCCAACTAAGAAAATGCCTGGCAATCATCGAACTGGATACATCAATTCATAGCAGAGTTATTCAATAATTACAAAACATGTTAAATGTGCCATCATGTAGTTTATCAGGGACAGAACCTCAAAACCCAACACAATACTTACTTTTGTTCTGAATTTCAGATGATTGAATGCTCCCTTAGATGAAAAATCCCTCTCTCTGCATATTCAGTACTAATACGTTAGGCAGAAAAATAGCATACACCTTTCTCCCTGTCTTGCAAATTTTAATCAATTTAAAAAAAAAACACTTTAGACACTGTAGAAAAATACCATTTTGCATCTGGATTTGGCCTTGACAACCCACCCCGACATTTAGTTTTTAAAGTTTTTCCCTCCCCTAGCAGACTACAGGTAGGAGGGGGTAAGTCAATTGCTCCCAGGTATCACCCAATTACCAACCATCAAAGCTTTAGAAATGCCAATGGCTATCCTGGGGAGAGAATGAAATGGCCAGTTCACACTTCAACTGGAATGTGACACCTAGAAGTTGGCACAGAGACTCGGGTGTGTGCACAAAAGGCTAGATTATATCTAGAAAGGCTAGATTGTATCTACCCCTCAGGAAAGGGTTGTTTAATTCACAAGGAATGGGCAAAAAGAACTAATAAACCCCTTGGCACATAGAGAGAACTTAGAGAAGGGTCAGTTTTAGTTTATTCCATCTGGAGGAAGGTGCTCTCACACCTGAGTTCCATCTTGATAGCCACAATTGTCACATGGAGCAGACAAAGGTTTGACTTCCTAGACAAGACTTCAAGGTAATGGGAAACTTTTAGAGCAGTGTAACTTTAAAGAGCTTATTTTAGAATAAGGCCAGTTAAGGCATTGATAGAGTGCAATACAGGGGAATTGCATGTTTGAAACTTTCTTTTGTATTCTTTGTTCAATCTGTTGCTGTGCAGAGAGTATGTATGTGGCCTTTTACTTTTAATATATCATTTAATACTTTCAATGTTGGTAGTTTTTTTCCAAACACCTAGACCTCCCCTGCATTGAACATGCTATTCAAAATGTTTACTGGGGAAGAAACACAGTTGGTTTTTAGACTGCTAATTTCCTGGGATGTGCAAGTGTGGTCAACTGTCCCCCTGGAAACTTGTCATTGAGTATATGGAGAAGCAGGCACTAGGTGGAGCTTTAAAACAGTAATGCAGTAGGGAAACTGGGAGTACTGACCATCTTGGCAGTTAATTCCAAAAACAACCAATTGATGACAGCATACCAAAGGAAAAGTCAGGGAAAGAAAATGCTCCAGGAGTTGGGCAGGCTGGAAGAGCAGAATCTTGCTGGGCAGAGATGTGGGGTGACTGCTGGTATCTTGATGCCAAGGAGTGTTGAATGGATTGGCGCTCATGGGTCAGTGGGGCTATTCCATCACACGGACCATTCAAACATTCAACCTACCTTACCCCAGTCAGAATGTGACATTAGTGACAGCTACAGTGCCATTCTAAGCAGAATTACACTCTTCTAAACCTATTGACTTATCACTGCTTAAGATAGTAATCCATCTAGTGAACTTCATAGATTAAAAACCAAACTACATATTAAATGCAAACACATATTGGCTGAGTTCAGACTGGCAGTTTGAAGTGGGAGCCAGTCGTAGCAAAAAAAGCCGCAGAACAAAATGTTCCAGGTTTTCCTGATCACACTGTGCAGACTGATGTGGGAGCATACCAGGAAGAGGCACGCAGGAGCATTCAGACTGCTGGCCCGGAGGCGTAGCTGTAAATGGCTTTCCCCTGGTAATTCGGTTATGTGCATGTGAGCACATATGTGTTCATGTGCATAAGTGCATCCAGCTGATTGGGGGAGGATTCCATTGCACCGGCACCACATTGGGTGGTAGAGTGGAGCACAGCTAATTATATCACTGCTGCCTTATGTGCAATGCGGGTTGCTCCCAGCTTTTCAGGTTGGCGTTCACAATTCCCAGAAGTGGAATGAAATGGGATAAACGGGCTCTCAGGGATTTGCTACCACTTTTACCAGGTGTCTTTTGTGGGAGTGAAGCGGAACAGCACAGGTTGACTATGGGTGACAGATGTGCCTGTGTGAATGCCCCCTTTAATCCGTTTGTAAAACGTGGCTGAAACGTGGCTATAGTGGGGCAAACTGCCAGTCTGAACTCAGCCATAATATCTCTATGACAATCCTTTCTCCATCTCTGTCATATGAACCTACCAAGCCATGCCAGACATCTTCAGAGGACTACTTCAGGTACCCCTGTCAGCCAAAGCTAGACAAGCAGCAATCTGAGAAACGGTGTTCTTAATCATGGTGCTGAAACTTTGGGACTCCCATTCCCAGGGACTCTCTCTATTGTTGTCTTCTGCCAGTGGATGAATACTTTTTTTGTTTGGTGTTCATTGACTAATTCCTATATGTCCTTCTTCCTGTTTGTGTTTTTATGATTTTGTGTTATATGTTTTATTTGTTTAAAATATGTTATATATATTTGCATTTGTGATGTATTAATGTTCACTAGCGTGGGGATGCTGAATTGGGAGGGAAGGTGGCATAGAAATGTTTTAAATAAAGTAAAATATGTTGTTAGCCGAACTGCTTATCTACGCAGTGGCTGACTAACATTTGAGGTCTTTTTGCCAATGTATACAGAGAAACCGGTGTCCGTCGGCTGAGAAGCCTATTTCTTCAAGGAATGATGCTTGACAAAGGTTTCTTAATTTGAATCAAGATTCTCTTTACTGAAGGTTCTTATCATTACAGTCATACAAAAACAGATACACACACACATACATTCAAGTTCCTTTTAGATACAGTAGAAATGGAAAACAATATTGGGATTTAAGCTAAAGGTATGTCTTCAGGAGGGGGGGAAGCAATTATACTTATCTGCTTCAGGAGATGTTGGTTCTTCCAGTGCTCAGGAACAAGGATTGTTTCTAACTAAGGATTCCTTACTTTTGCTACACACAGATAGGCCAGCTATATGTGTGATGGTTCCTTGGTCGCGACTCCAAGTTACCACAATAAGTTACCTTAGCTATCTTGTTGATATGAAGAAGGAGCAGCGGCTGCAGAAGTCAGAGCAAGCAAAAAAACCCAGCAACAAAAGGTTGCACCCCCTTTTATCAGTTAGTCTGGGGGCTGGCTTGGGGTGTTTCTGGGTCCATCCCATCCCTATACCATTGGCTAAAGGATGTGGGGGTTCCCTCCTCCTAAGGTGGGGCAATGCTGAAAATCTACACCTTTCTACAAGGGAGGATTTTGGTCCAGGTGTCAAGATGGGTTGGCATGGAAACCTTTAGGTATGTAGATCTGGCCGGGTCTTCATACATGCAAATGCCAAGCATCCTGTGGGTACATGCGAGGTAGAGATTCCTCAATGGTGGAAAGTTGTTTTTTTTTTTACATTCTGTGGAAGGGCTGTAATGGAGATGCTTCTTGTTCCCAAAGGCTGCTGGGTAAATGTGCAAGAGACATCTGTGACCTCATTTGCATGGAGATACAGGCTGTGTGGTACCTCATTTTACAGAGAGAGTCACATTAACTCAAGCATACATTCTCCCAAAGCAAAGACTCTTGCTGGCACCATTCCTGGTGTGCATGCAGGTCAGAAAATAACAAATAAAAGCATTTTCAAAGTTCACCTCCTAACAGTCCCCCCTTTCATGGCTTCACTGAGTGAAACGATGTGAACGCCATGACTTCCATACATGTGGGGTTGACGTGTGTAACGGGAACACGTCAGATAGTCCATGATGAAACAACAACAAAAGTCCAAAAGTCCAGTATCGTTGGTAACCCATTGCTTGTGGCGATGTCGTCCCGTCTGATCTGGGTCCAAGTTGGAAAAGGTTTCCTTCCACCTATGACCATCTATCTAGTCTACTCGTTGGGGATGGACCAAAAATTAAAAATGCCTAGCCCTACAAAAAGCCAAATTGTCACTGTGAATGCCGGGCACCAGAAGCAAACAAGCATATGACTTTTCCATAAGCTATGTGCATTAACACTGCTAAGGTAAGGCGTAATAATTACGTGCTTTAAACCATTAATGAGGTAGACTATTATTCATTACTATTTGTACCAAACATGTAAAACTAGAAAATTAGTTATAAAAATCAGTAGCATAAACTATACTGCATTGATACATATATCCCTGAGGGCAGTCCTCATTATGGGAGGTAGTTGTAAACATTTGAAATTATTTACAAACAAGAAAAACATGTAAGAAATACAATCATGTTTCTTCAGTGTTTAGTACACCATCTTCAATTCTTCAGATCACTTTTCTTGACATTAGCTGTGTCAACTCAAAGCGAACCAAGTTGGTTATTTACACAACAGGTAAACCGTAAAAGTCTTCAAGTTTCTTTTTTTCTTCCTTCAAAAGAAGTTTCCATTCCTTAATGTTACTGAACTATGGCATGTCTGTCTAGAACTTGCACATGTTCAATGACAAAAGGAAGGGGGATGTCTTTGCATAGCAAACCAGTTTCTTCCTTCGCATTGAAATGCATTGTACCATGGGAGTACAGTTAGCAAAAATAACTGCATTTCATGAAATTAAACAAAGCATTTTGGCTGTTTTTCAAGCATTTTGCATTCATAAATCCATTCAGACTCATAATAAAAATTATTAGTGGTCATTCAAGCATTCACACACTAATATTAGCAGCATTTTCAGAAATTTTTACCCTGAGAAAATTCTGAAAAAGTTAAGCTAGACAACAAATCCAAAACGTAGACCTTCCTATACACTTGTAACACATGGTATAGTCCAAAGAGGTCTTGTTTGTACTAAGATGAAAGCTACTAGACATGTTCTGGAAGAATACGCGTATAGATAGACACACTCTGCGCATTGTCTTCTAGATTTGTGTAGCCAGACTTACAATAAGAATAAATGTTACTTGTTGTTTGTCTTGTTAAAAAAAAAATGAACTTCCACGCAAGGGTTGCTATTGGAGTTACAAAAATAACAAGTGAACTCTCTCCTTGCCCAGAAAAATTGGGGGAAAATGAGTAAAGCAGACTCCAGGCTGCTGACTGTATTAAGGGTTCCTTTTCCCAAAGAAAGGGGAAAAGGCTGCATGTCCTTGACTTAAGTTGGCAATTCAAACCTGAGCCTTTTCTAATAAAGCAATTTCAAAAGTGAAAAAAAAAAAGAAGAGCAGTTTCTAAAGCTGCTTTCCTCTGGAAAGATAAAAGTTTCGTTTTAAAAAGAAAACTTTCCCAAAAATGAATGAAAATAAAAATAATTGTTTTGCAAAAAGATTGATTAGATAGAAATGAGATAAGAATGATCTCTAAGTTTCTAGTTCCCTAAGTTCAATGCTTACTGCTAGAACTTAAAATACAGAGTCCTCCTTTGGGTTTTCCCCTGGAAGGTGGCAAGTCAGCGGGTTCATTTGAATTTTAAATGGAGAGTGAGAGTCTTACATTTTCCTTTTCAATTTGAGACAGAAAAGTCAGAAGAAAATTAGTACACATTAATCATTAGTACATTCCCTACATATTAATACCTTTAGTAGTAATTAGTTAGAAGGACAAATCTTGATCAGTAAATGCTCTCTCTCTCTCTCTTGAAGCTGTATTCCTACGCTGACAGTCACGGAGACAAAGTTGGGCTCGCCTCGAGGGGCATCTGGCTCTCTTTTGTCTTCCTGTGCTGATCACAGTGAAGAAGGGGGGTCCGGTTGAGCGTGGGAAAACAAACGAGTTGGTTCCCAGCTGGTTGCTGTAAATGAAGTCAGGTTAATGAAAAGTGTGTGTGGGGGGGGAATTTGCATAGTTCCCTGAGCTTTTGCTTTTCTGTGCCCAACCACAGAGAGAAAAAGGGACCTCTCTCTCCTTTTTTCCTCACAGCAAAATCTTTTGAATGTTGCTATCTAAAGATTGGTGGCTTATCAAAACATGTCTCTTTAAAGTTTGAAATGAGCACAAAAACTTTGTGAGAGCGCTCTCTCCTTTTTCCCGTGCTGATGCACTTTTTAAATCTCAAGTGGAAAACACATTTTCACAGGTACAAACTCTACAAGCATTTAGACCACATGGCTTGAAAATACCTTTTGCATTTCTCCTGCCCAGGAGATGGCATTGGCTTGGCTGGGGGTCAGGACAGTCCGTGTGCCTTCCAAGCACGACAGCTGTTCCATTGTACCAGAAACCTTGTACTGCTGAAATTTTTGGAGGGATTCCCTGTGTTTAAAGGGGAATTCCGACAATTGTGTTAAAGAAAAGATCTTGCAAAGACTTACAGTAACTGGCTGCCTGTCGGACTTCTGTTTGAACCAAGCTGCAAAACTTGAGTTCTTAGGCTGTCAGCTGTTCAAAATTACTGTCTCAGTGAAGAGGGGGTGGAATTTCCTGTGTGCAATGTACCTTACCTGGAGATTCCGGGAGATTCAAAAATTTAATTCTGCTGCTTCCCCCTTTGCTTGTGGTTGTGTCAGTGAGTGCCTTATCTCCCCCCTTATGACACTTTCTGATTTTTATATCAGGAAGGTGTCATTAAAGATAGTAGAGAGAAAAGTGTCACTCAAAGCTTCAAAGGGTGAAGTGAACAAGAAAGAAAAAAAGTTTTACTGAGTACTCCAAAGGGAGAATGTGTATCAGCTCTGGTGAGACTGATTCTGCTCACAGGCAGCACCTGTCGTCCTGGGTCCCAGATTCTTCGAGTGTGCTGTGCCATGGTTTGGCTGTGAGAGATTTCAGCAAGCACCGGCTGAAGTTCCTCTGCATTTGACAGTTGAGAGGGAGGGGGAGGGTCAAAGCCCTCTGTCTGTGGGGGAGTATTGGAACACTCCGCCAGGGAAGAGGTGGCTGGTGGGTCAGGGAGCATTTCCAGGCTGGTTGCTTCTGTAGCAAGCGCTGGCTGCTGCTCAGGACTCCACTGCCATGAAGCATTTTTCTTCAGGAAGGCATAGAGCAGGCTTGCCTTGTCAGCAAGAGCTTCTATGAAATCCCTTGAGATGTTGAAGATTTCCAACAGCGCCCGCAAAGGTTGTGCGGCAGTTGCAGCTGTCAGGCATGAGACTGCCTGCATTCTGTGTATGTCTGGGGCTTTTCCGCCAGGTCCTAGTGCTAGCTGCATTGGCTGAGCCTTTTGACAGCTGGCTTTGATGCTGGTGTCTCTGATCGGATTTAGAACTTTTCTGGTGATGTCAGTGACTTCCTGAGCTGTGAGGGTGTTCAGAACTCGGTAATCTACTGTCATCTTCCATGTGACTCTGTCTGCTTTTAAGACGGGCCAGAGGGGTGTGTTGCAGATGGACTGCACTGGGGTGATGACATCCCATTTCAAAAGTCCCTGAATAGTCTTGGCAATTCCTTCCTCTGCGTCTGCAGGGAATTTATATTGCCTCTGTGGTTTGGGGTCTCGACCTGTGATGAGAACACACACGTCCTTCACAGTCCCACACTCTGCCTTGTCCTTAACCCACACTTCTGGGAATTCTTCCACCCAGGGGTCTCCAGTGATTGGGGAGAGTGGCATAGGGACTTTGATGGCTGAGCATCTGTGTATGGCGTTTATTTCTCTGGGTCCTTCTGGAATTTCCCATAAAAAGCCGTTAGCTAGGTCTACTGTGAAACAGTGCTCTTTCAAAAACGGGGCGCCCAAAATTCCATCACTGTCATCCTTGCTTGAGCAGGCAGAAATCCTGGTGGAAATTTTCCCAACTGTGAGGGGAATATTTTTCCAAATTGGGGCTTTCTGGCTGCCTCCAGCAAAACCTGAAAGTGAAACCTTTCTTAGCCAAATGTGGCTGCAGAATGTTCGTAGCAGCACCTGTATCAACTAACAAAGTGGCAGGGGTCCTGTTCCCGAGATCGCCAATCCCTGCTTCGAACGTGGGCCTACCCCATCTGTCCGGCGTAAGTTTTGCCACGACATTCTGAGGGAGGTCCATGCGACTCGGGCACCTCTAGGCTGTGGGTTCGGGCGATTCCTTAAAGGGGTTTGTGTCCTCTAAGGGATGGCGCGTTGCAATGGGAGTGTTCTGGTTCCTCCCAGCTCTCTCTTCCTCCGCAAGTGCTTGGAAGAGGATGTCATTAGGCTGGCCATCAAAATGAGTCATGTCATGTCCCCTGTCCTTCAGACGCATCCACGCATGCCAGCGAAGAGGATCCACGTTTGGTGGACAGCCTCCTTCTCTTTGGTCATACTGTGATCTGGTCTGAAAGGCTGATCGGGGAGGGGGAAGAGGAGGGGGAGAAGAGGGAGGGGAGAGTTGGAAGATCTTTGGTAGGTTCCCTGTGCTTGGGGTTGGCTTCGATAGGACGAGGGCGGCGCGGATGGAAGAGGTCTTGTGTACCCAGCGTCTGGAGCTGAGCGCTCTCCCAGTTTACCGTGGTACACAGTGTCTCTGTCCCTCCACGAGCGACCGCGTCCTCTCTTGCCCTGGTACCCTTGGTTAAACCTAACCTTTTTGGTCCCTGGTTCCCCTGTGGGGTTGTTCTGACTCTGTGGACCAGGTCCATTGTTGGCATACGTGACTGTAAAAATTGCTGCATCTTCCTCCTCCTTGTCTTTTCTTTTCCCTGTCTTGGGCGGCTTGAAATCGCCAGACCTTCTCATAATTGCTGCCACTCTTGCAATGTCTGCTCTTAACTCGTCCCAGGTTCCTTGCGCGATATCTGAAGTGCGCAGAGCTAATTGAGTCTGTCCATTGAGTCCCTTCACTAATGATTCCCGAAAGGCGGGTACATTAAAGTCAAGGGGGTCAGTGGAGTCATCAATTATGTTTGCCACCACCCCTAAGAGTTGTTTGCGAGCCATGTAAATCTCTGGATCCTCATTGGGACCTTGCTTTTCCAAATGAAAAAGGGCGCTTATGGTGGTTGCAGGATTTAAATAGCCTAGCACTTGTCTAAACCAATTGTACTTCGTCTCAGCTGTCAGATCCTTTGCTGCGACTGCAGGATTAACGGCAGCAAGGTGAGTTCCAGTGGCACATTTCCTGGCCACTTGAGTTAAGTCCTCCCCACTGAGACCTCCATATGCAGTGTTCGCTGCAGTCATCCAGTGTACCACATTGTCTCTGTGAAGGGGGCCTAGCTCCTCTGAGACAGCTTTTACCTCCTCAGGGTGCCAGAGGCGATTTTCAACAATGGTGGTCGTGGTAGTCTGGCCATTCCCACGTACCGTGCGTCTGGTGGTACTGACTGGGTTCATTGGAAAAGGGGCAGGGATTCCTAAACTGTGAGGGCTAGAGGGAGGGACCTCCTGGTTCCGAGGGGTTTCCACAACATGCGTGGGTTGCCTGACCTCGTCGGAGCCCGACTCCCAATCCTCTAAGTCCACCATCCCTTCAGGATGTATGGTAGAAATGATTGCTTGCTGGAGCCCTAGTTTTTCCTTTAGGTCATTAATGGTTTTAAGACAGGCATCATGAGAAGCTAGCTCTCTTCGTTTTTGCGTCTGTTCTGCGAGGTATTTGGCGGCCTTTTGGGCAGATGCAAACTTATCAGTCATGCTTTCTAATGCCAGCTCTGCCTCTGCTAGTTTCTCTTGTGCTTCTGAGGCAGAGAGTCTAGCTTCCTTCAAGGAATCTGCCAAAATCTGTTTTTCCATTACTAAATTCACCCTGTCCGCCTTTAAGCGAAAGAGTTCTTTCTCTGAGGCCTTTTGGAGCTCTTCCATCTCTAATTGAAATTCTCCCCTTTTCTTTTCTAATATCATCTCATAATACTGTCTCTGGGAATCGATTTCGTGCACATGTCCTGATCTTTGCTTTTCTGCGTCTGCCAAAATCGCATCCTTTTTCCTTTTATAGTTTTCCTTTAGTGACTCCAGATGTTTAGTCTGTTCTGCTCTCAGTACTGCTAATTCCACACTGTGCGTGTGGTTCATTTGTGCGATTTCTTGCGCACGTTCTGTGATCTGTCTAGTCTGCAGTTCTAAAATCTTTTTGAGTTCGCCTAGTTCCTTCCCTAAATTTCTTCTGATTCTCTCGGCTCTGCGCTGGCATGCCAAGAATCCTATGAGAAAGCATACCACTCCAGCTAGTCCATGCCAGAGAAACACGTTTCCCACTGAAATTACATCCTGCACATTTGAGTGTCCTCCCATATCATCTAGGGTGGATGCACCGAAATTCATTGTCCACTTCAGCATTTCCATGATGCTTGAGAGCAACTGTGCTCTGACAGGTCGCGACAGGGGCTCCGCAGAGTTTAGCTGCGGATCCTGATCTCGACCGGGTCTTAGTTTTGGAGCGGGAGTTCCCGTCCGAGAAAAGGTGGAGGCCAAGGGTGAGCTGCAGCTCAATAACCCTTAAACTCCCGACAGGTTTTCACCCAAACAAACGCTGGCTTGGGAGGAGGGGCCTGGTAACCTTAAAGAAAGTGCGTTTGTGTGCAGAAGGACGCCTCTTCTGTCCCCTGTTGCTATAAAGGAATCTCACATTCAGGGAGAGCTTGTTTTAGCTCACTCCTGTAGCAGGAGACCTTTATATGCAATCAGTAATAGGTCCGCGGTTCTGCCTCCACAAGGGCGAGGGCAGATTTTTGGGAAAGGATATCTCCCTTCCGTGGTTAATCTGATAACCAAAGCTATAGGTTTTGGAAGTGGGGGCTCTACCTCTCTCACTTCTGGAGTACCTAGAAACCAGACTACAGGTTTTAGGGCTTTCCACCCTCTCTAGGATGACCTGGGAACCAAGATGCAGGTTTTTGCGGGGTGGGGACTGTCGTCCTTCCCACTGGCGATCCTGTTAACCAGAAAGCTATAGGTTTTGGAAGCAGGGGCTCTACCCTCTCACTTCTGGTTTACCTAGAAACCAGAGCTTGGCCACGGGTACCCTCTCGGTCCTCGCGCCACTCAGTTCTGAGTACCTGGCCCCTTCCGTCCTGGTCTCAAGGTCTGTACTAGGGCATTCCAGCTCCCAGACAGCCTGGATGCGGGTTTTGGCTAAGCAGATTGATCAGATCTACCGCCTTTGGGTCACCCACTGAACCAAATGAAGAGGTTTCCAAAAAGCGACCCTCTGGCCACTTAGGAGGGAGACGAGATTTACCTCTCAACTCGACTTCCCTTCCTTTCCGTTCCTAAGTGCTTTTAAAGGGAGGGGGGGATTATATGTGCCTGCATGTATGTGCGTGTGTGAGCGTGTGTGTTTGTGCTTGTGCAAACATCGGGGCTCCGCCGTCTGGTCCTCTTCGTGGTCGCGCCTCGGTTCCACCCAGAGCGAAAGAGAGCGGAGCGCGGCGCGGGATGCTCCAGGGGGCAGAGAGAAAAGATGCGGAAACTCCAACCCACGATAGATTGCCTTTCTAACGGCCAAACACGCAGACAGAAACCTTTCACACTCTAGCTGACTTCTCAGCACGACGCGGTCTCTCCACGTCCTTAGCTCAGAGAAGGGGTGGGTCGGGTCACCTGTTCTCAGAGCTCAAGGGGCAAAGCCTCACACGGGGCACCAATTAAATCTGTTAGCCGAACTGCTTATCTACGCAGTGGCTGACTAACATTTGAGGTCTTTTTGCCAATGTATACAGAGAAACCGGTGTCCGTCGGCTGAGAAGCCTATTTCTTCAAGGAATGATGCTTGACAAAGGTTTCTTAATTTGAATCAAGATTCTCTTTACTGAAGGTTCTTATCATTACAGTCATACAAAAACAGATACACACACACATACATTCAAGTTCCTTTTAGATACAGTAGAAATGGAAAACAATATTGGGATTTAAGCTAAAGGTATGTCTTCAGGAGGGGGGGGGAAAGCAATTATACTTATCTGCTTCAGGAGATGTTGGTTCTTCCAGTGCTCAGGAACAAGGATTGTTTCTAACTAAGGATTCCTTACTTTTGCTACACACAGATAGGCCAGCTATATGTGTGATGGTTCCTTGGTCGCGACTCCAAGTTACCACAATAAGTTACCTTAGCTATCTTGTTGATATGAAGAAGGAGCAGCGGCTGCAGAAGTCAGAGCAAGCAAAAAAAACCCAGCAACAAAAGGTTGCACCCCCTTTTATCAGTTAGTCTGGGGGCTGGCTTGGGGTGTTTCTGGGTCCATCCCATCCCTATACCATTGGCTAAAGGATGTGGGGGTTCCCTCCTCCTAAGGTGGGGCAATGCTGAAAATCTACACCTTTCTACAAGGGAGGATTTTGGTCCAGGTGTCAAGATGGGTTGGCATGGAAACCTTTAGGTATGTAGATGGATCTGGCCGGGTCTTCATACATGCAAATGCCAAGCATCCTGTGGGTACATGCGAGGTAGAGATTCCTCAATGGTGGAAAGTTGTTGTTTTTTTACATTCTGTGGAAGGGCTGTAATGGAGATGCTTCTTGTTCCCAAAGGCTGCTGGGTAAATGTGCAAGAGACGTCTGTGACCTCATTTGCATGGAGATACAGGCTGTGTGGTACCTCATTTTACAGAGAGAGTCACATTAACTCAAGCATACATTCTCCCAAAGCAAAGACTCTTGCTGGCACCATTCCTGGTGTGCATGCAGGTCAGAAAATAACAAATAAAAGCATTTTCAAAGTTCACCTCCTAACAATGTATCTGTCTTAATCTTTATGGAATATTCAAACATATTCTTCATCATGTAATGCATTCAGCATCTTGCAGGTTTTCACTAACAAAACAAAATATTTCTATGCAGTTTCTATTTAAAAAGTACATTAAAACTGCATGTGCATAGAGTGTAATCTTATTTCTACATGGGATATTTCTAAAGGCAATAGATTATAGAAAGAGCCTTCTGGGAGTTTATACCATTAATTGAAGAATATAGTATTATTTGTGAACTCTTTCAATCAAAAGGCAAAACAAAAAAAAGTTGAAATCCATATTACTTTTGTCAACTTTGTGAATACAAATGGGCATACCACATATGTAAAGTAAATCTGAAATAAAAGTACTGCTTACAATTGTCAGTACTTGCTCTACAGAATTTACATAGTTAAGAGTTAGAGAAATTGTATATCAAGCCCTGTATGTTTTTTTTTTTGGGGGGGGGGATTTCAACTGTCTGTCATCTTACAGTCTTTATATTTACAAATGAGCTACAGCCTCCATGTCTCCAGTGGTAGATATTATTTGTCACACTATGACAAATAGTTTTGGGCCATTGTCACCCAGTGTGATGACAAATAGGTTCCTAAAATCTTTCTGAGACTACTGCATTGATGAAGAGTAACAGTGAAATTTCTACAGACAAGAAAAATCCATTTATTTGTCCTTCTTAGAGGAAGCAGATATCTACAATTTCAAACAAAATAACCATTAGTTTCAGTTGTTCCCTCTATATGAAAAAAAAATCTATATAGAACTCTTAAAAATGTCCCTAACTTCATTTTGTGATTTCTACTCAAGACTGAAAGTGTTATTCTCTTCTCCTTTTTGTCCCTCGTACTCTGAAATTCTATATAAACACTTCCATGAAAGATGTTTTTCAAATGGATATTTCTCCCAGAAATATAGAATATACCCACAGACAGAGAGAGAGAGAGAGAGAGAGAGAGAGAGAGAGAATCCTGAACACATGGTTGCCTTATGTTGATTCAAACTATTGGTTGTTCACAGTCAGTATTGTCTACTCTGATTTGGCAGCAGCTCTTCTGTTGGCAGTCAGACACCTCCTCTCACTGAGGGGCAGTTTATAGCTAGAAAACCATAAACACCCTTCCTAATATTCATCTCAGATATCACAGTGCAATACACTGCCTGGCTCAAAATGACACAAAATGTATACCAGCCAGATACAATTTGGACATGTAATTAAGAAGTGCAAGAGCAGCTGGCCAGCTAACTACCTCCTCCCCACCCAAAGAGATGCATAATTTAGGACAATGGGTCTCCCAAGAATCTATTTACTAATCTCATCAACACCCAGCCTCACTTCCCTGCACCTATTTACCCTAATTAAGTAACACTTAACACTGTTCACCAAACCTGGTAGCTTTTCCCATCCACTACTTACAAGGTCATCAAGTACCAATAGTCCACCTCAAGAAATCCTATCAAGCTTCTCCCAAATCATTGTCTATGCCTGAAAAAAAACCCATCAAGTTGTTGTTTTGGGAGCAAATACATCAGCTTGCCCCAGGGACCATTTTGCCCTATATCTAGAGTACCTAGCCACCAGTGCAGTCTGTGTGTTCCTGGTACCAACAGCATGTACACCCACTTGTGGATTTCTTTTCTTCTTTTCTCCCTGTGAAACACTGGCCATTTTGCTGCTGCTTCTGTGGATCTATAAGATCTGGTAATTATAGCCCTTTCCCCCTTTACTATTCTTGCCGCTCCCTCTTCTTCTCTTAGCTAGCTTTCATGTTTTAAGTGTGCTTTGCCCTTTTATTTATCTTTTAATAAAAAGCCTTTCTGGTTGAACATCTGCCTGGTTTATTTGAGAGTTCTCTTAAAGGGGAAAAATGCTGATATACATTGGTGGAGATCCCAATTATCCGCCTCTCTCTCTATCTCCTTAAGCTAATTCCCTCCAATTAAATCGGAGACTGCCTCTTTGGGTGACACTTCAGGATGTCAGAAGTCAGCTGTTGCGGGGGTTTCGGTTTCAGCGTTGCGAATGGCAGCCACCTTTCGGGACGCTCCCGAAGGTGGCTAGCCCACGCGCAGTTTGGGGGGTCTTTGCATGCATGCAAGACCCTAGTGAGCCTTAGGCAAAGGCTCCGAACCGGGGGCGCTTTGGGGAGTAGCCTCTTTGCCGGCAGACAGCCGGGAAATTGAGGCTTTCTCCCCGCCCCAATCGGCCCCGCTGCGTCGTGCCCGTAATGGGACTTAGCAGCGCCTCCGAATTCCACCAGGAGTGAAGAAAGCGGCATGAATTAAAATAAAAAGAAGAAGTGCATCGAATCGTGAGTTGAAGATCTAATTTGAAGCGAGAATTTAAACCCCCCCGCAAGCGTATAAGCGTACGGGAGGAGGGAGGAGTCCCCACCCCTTTTGAGAAGAGAGATCTATAAAGGGAGCGCGAAGAGGGGGGTAAAGAGAAAAAAAGTGTTGGTGAAGGTACCGTTGGGGCTTTGCAGGCGATTAAGACATTGTTAGCTTCTTGGGGGATGCGGCACGAACTTTGAAAAAGTAAATAAAAAAGAAAATGTCGACGCCGAAAATGGTCCTGCACAACCGGAAGAGAAGAGGGAGGGACTTCCGGTCCGGGTAACCCCCCCAAGAGCTTGCTGTCAATCAACAGGAAAATGAGCTACTGCGGCCCCTGCTGGAGTAAATGCAGAAAATCAACGAAACTTTGATTAAAGTGGAAAGTGTTCTCATCAGTCGGCAAAAACAAATCTCAGAAACAACAAGGAAGGCTAATCTGACGCTAATCTTTTTGGGCGAGAAAGAAGAAGAGAAAGAAGATCTCAGTTTTACCTTGACGAATGACTTGGCACCACTAACTGGCAGTGAAGTGAATGAATTAAAAGAAGAGGTGGAAATGGCTCCCAAAGCCTACTCCGCTTTTATAAAGGAAAATAATCTGCCAGGAGAAAGGGTTGCCGAGCCGAGCAGGCAATACATCAGAGATCTAATTTCATCTGTAGTGAGTATGGAGCCCGTAAAAATTGATCGTCGGAAATATAAGGAAAAAGAAAAGCGAGAGAAGATGGAATCCATTCTTAAAGCAACAAAACTTCTGAAGGGACACGCCAGCATGGAGGAAGCAGTTCTCAAGACCTGGAGTAGCGAAGAAGACAGCAGCCCAGGGGAAAGGGATGACGGAACGAGAGTCATTAAGATTAAAAGGACTCAACTCTTAGTTGATGAGACCTAAGAAGATATTTTGAGCAGTGACTGTTCGTGTAACATCTGGAAGGAGCTTTTCAATAACTAACCCCAATGGACCTTACTAACTTCATTAACAGAGTTATTTTGGACTTCGGATTGTTAAAAAGAAGATCTTCGAACCGTGATGGATGCTAAAAATAATACTAATTAAAACTAACCTTTACTAACAGAAAAATTTCACTCCACCCTTTTTCTTTCTCCAGCTGTCTACCCCACCCTTTTCTTATAAAAAGAATAAAATTCTCTCCTCTTTAGGAGAGTTTTACTACTAAAAAAAGAAGTCAGCTGTTGCCAGATTACATTCAACCTGGTTTTGCCCAAAAAAATTGTTTATAAAAACATTTTAGCTGGTTCTTGGTGAACTTATGAAGCCACTGGTCTATCAAGGTTGGTATTGTTTACTCACACTGGCAGTGGCCTTCCAAGTCCTCAAGTGGAGGTCTTTCACATCACTTGCTCTCTGATCCTTTTAAATCAAGATTCCATAGGTTGAATCTATGACTTTCTTCTTTCAAAGCAGATGCACTACCACAAAGCCAGGGCATAATTAAAATGCAGATGGGAAAAATGCCACAGTTTCCCAAAGAGAAATACTCTGTAAAGATGCAAAGGATATCCAAAGCTAAATGAGACACTTTCATTAACTGCAAAGCCACCTTCAGAAATCACAATATAGTCTGTTTACAGAAGAAAATTTTAGCAGCAATCCTAGCTGAAATCATGCACACTCCCAAGTTTGTAAAAGGACAAAAGTTTAAGGTTGTGTTAACCTTGGCATTTGTGTTATATGGGAGAATACTACAGATGGATGCATACCAGCTATTTTATCAGAAGCAGCAGGCAACATGCACCACTGATAATTAGGCAGATATTTATTTGCAATATTTATTTATTTACATTATTTGTAGTGCAGCTTTCTCACTTGGACTCAAGGTGTATTACACAAAGACCAAGACCATGGCCACACAACCCGGAGAATCTACAGCAACTAATGAACTCCGGCTGTGAAAGCCTTCAACAACATATTGTGTTAATACAATCAATGGATGGGACATTCACTAAACAATGCAATAGGGTTAGGATTGTAGAACCAACCAGAAGTTTAAAAACAGAAACTGAAGTAAAGCTGAAGTATTACTATGACATATTAAATTATGCAAAATCCCATAGTAGGATCTTAGTTTCAATTAACTATACACATTAGTATCGACTACAGTCCTTAATAATTTACCAAAGTAACTTTGTGAATCATTTAATACCGTGCAAATCTATTGCCTGTGTAGAAAAGCTGTCTTGAATAATCAGGTTTTGCAGGCCCCCATCTGGTGGAATGAGCTCCCCTATAAGATCATGACCCAGTGGGACTTATTGAAGTTCTGCAGGGCCTATAAGATGGAGCTCTTCCACTGGGCATTTGGTTGAGGCAGCAGACATCCCTTCCCCCCCAGCTTCTTGCCAATCATCCACCAGTGGCCTGGATCTGACTGGATATCTGATTAGACACCGGATTTGATTTACCATCTGATCTCTCCACTTATACATGGTATTTTATGATACCATTCTGTGCAAATTGTCATTTAAACACTGTTTTAATTGTATTATTTTAGTTGTTGTACACTGCCCTGAGCCCATCCAGGGAGGGCGGTATATCAATCAAGCAAGCAAGCAAACAAACTTTGAGAAAAGCCAGGAGAATGGGAACATCCCTGGCCTCCCCAGGCAGGCTGTTTCACAAGGTGGGCGGTCACAACAGAGAAGGAATGTGTATGGGTATTTGTTGATTTTGCCCATTTGCAGGTCTGTCCCTGCAAAAGACCCTGCTCCTATGAGCAAAGCTGTCATGGTGGAACATAGGATGAAAGGTGGTCTTGCAGGTATGAGAGACCACAGCCATGAAGGGCTTTGTATGTGATAACAAATAACTTACATTGAGCCCTGTAACAGATGGGCAGCCAGTGAAGTGCTTGCAGGATGATAATAACTGAGCTGTGGCATTCTGCACCATCTGGAGTTCCCAAATTGATTTTGAGGGGAGACCCATGTACAGTGCATTACAATAGTCTAGTCTAGTCTTGATATTACTGTGGCATGGATCCAGGTGCCATTAAAAGCTTTGATGTAAATACACTTAACAGAAAAGTGATCCAATATATTTGCATGTATATGTTAATACCCCATCCCCCATGAGCAGTGCTGAGATTCTGTGATGTCAGGGAATATCCTGAAGATTCTGATTGCTATGAAAAAACCATTAGAATACTGAAAAGTAGTGTGAGAGAAGGGAAAAGTTTGTTTGGTCTGAAGCTAACATGAAAGCAAGGGTATGGTAACATCTCACACAAGGCTGAGGGGCTAGAGTGGACAATATCACAAAGAGGAATGGACGGGTAAAGGCAAGGTAAGTAGGGCAGGGAAAAGATAAGATAAGGAAGGCCCTGTGCGCCCATGGGAAAATGAACCATTATTAGTCAGATCTTCAGATCTTTGGTTGCCAGTCTCTCAGGGTTTTGTAGACTGAGCTATTATTATGTAATGAAACAGAGACGCAGTACTACTTATTTAGTCAGAATGAAAAGAGGATTCCCAAAATCGTAAGTACAAGTAATTGTGAACCACTCATATACAAAAGGTAAATAACAATAAAAATACTGAGATAACAATAAAAAATTACTGAGCTAATGCCTTTTTGCTGATGCATCCTTTCCCAGATATGTGAACCTTGTAGAAGTTTCAGTATCAGTCCAGTCTGAAGTATCAATCCAGGTCTGAAGCTTCTACAAGGTTCACATATCTGGGAAAGGATGCATCAGCAAAAAGGCATTCGTTCAGTAATTGTCCCAGACTGTTTCTTAGTTCACATGAAAATACAGCCCATATACTTCGCGATACACCTGGTAAGTAAAATACATTTATGTGCTCCCATTCCTACATGCATATAATGCTATTTGTCTGTATCCTCATGAATGTTTTCCCTCCTAATGCAATTCAACAATTTCTTTGCTTAAGTAAAAAATGTGAAGTGATGAGCAGGACACTACTGCAGTAATTTTGATTTACATGGAAATGGCATTAAAATAAACCATCACCTCATTAATGTTCTGACATTGTCATTTATTAATAATGATAAATTAATGGCCACAGTTTGGTTTTGATTTTTATATATGAGCTAGGTGACTTTTTTTAGGGTACAGAATTTACCCACAATAATACTGAAGAGAAATTTGATGGTGCACAATAGATTTTCTCTCTGTGTGTGTAATTCAAAACATTTGTGTTTTATTTACAGAGTCTTCTTTGTTTTTGTGGAGATGAATGGTAATGCTTCTTTTTCTTTTCTTTTTGTAATCCATATTGACATAACTGTAGGAAACATTTTGAAAAAGTGTCTAAAGTATCTGTGAAAGCATTCATTTAAAGAACTTTTTTTAAAAGAAAAAAAGCCTGTTATTCTACATATGAGTTGTAAATGTATAAAACCTGAGACTGTATCTTTAATTAGGTAAGTTAATCCTCAAGTTTTATTCTATACATGTTTAGTCCTAGGTAGAGTTGTTACTGAGCTTTGCTTAAAGCTTAAGAGTTGATACTTAAAGCTGGGGGGGAGGTCGCTACTGGACTATGCTTAAAGGGAAATCCAGTATAAATCTGGAAGCTCTTGCTTGGGCAAAAAAACTGATTAATTGTAAGGAAATCAGTTTTGATAGGATTAATAATATTTCTCAGGAGCTTTTTTGAATGGACCTAAATTGTCTTTTGTTCCTGCGTAAAGTGAAATTTCACATTGGTTTGGCGGTTCCCAGTAAGGCAAGACTGCTGAAAATGCTTGGGGGTTTGAATATAGTAAAAGCTTGTGTCCAGGGGTGGCTCCACCCACCACCTGCACTAACCAGTGAAGTAGGATGAGCCAATGGCCTCTCCACAGGCTGCAGGAAGTGACAGTTGATGACAGCAGGCTGGGGAGATGGCACAGACCCAGCCAGGGCAGCACAGGTGACAGAGATGCAGCTGGGCTTGGAACTAGAGGTCTGCATTTGGTTCATCCAAACTGAATGCACCCCCGAAAATAGCCCATTCGGGCCCCTTTCGTGCTGCTGTGGGCAGATTCAGATTCTCTTGAATCGGCTTGCTGCTGAATTGCCACCAAAATTCGGCAGCAGTTTGGTGGCAATTTGGCAGCAGCCCAAATGGCTGCCACCAGTCAGGTAAAGCAGCAGGGAAAGGCAACAAGAACTTCTTGCTCCCTGTCCCACCTAAATTGGCCTTTCCCCAACTCTCTCCCTGGTTCCAGGGAGGGGGGGGAGGCCAGTTTCAGCCAGTTTCTGCCATGCTTTTTCAAGTTGCAAAATGAGGCAGCCTGCAAGGTTGGTGGTATTACTTTGCACACCACCTTCCTTGCTTGGGAAGCGGGGAGGGAGACTCAGCTCTACCCAATAGGGGTGAGTTGCATCCTCTTTGGTCCAATTACAGGACAGTGTTCTTTTTTGAAACTGTCCTGTGCTTGGCCCAAAGAGCATATAGGAGTCCTGTCTAGTGGTTGGGACTCCATTGCTGTTGTGGCTGCTTGCTCACTTGGTTGCTTCAGCTGCTGCTGGCTGCTCTCTCTGTGCTGCCTGCCTGGCCTGACCTCCCTTGACTTCCGGACTCCTGGACACCAGAAGACATCAAAAGGTAAGAATTAAAGTGAAATCTATTTTTTTTAAAGGGATTTCCCCCCCCCCAATTTTTTGTTTCTTTGCCTTGTTTGATTTCTCTTTAATTTTTAAAGGGCTTCCCCCTCTATTTTTCAGATTCTCGGGCTTGGTTGATTTCATTTCTCTTTAATTTTTAAAGGGCTTTTCTCTTCCCCCCTCTCTATTTTTAAGTTTCTTTGGGTTGAGGGTGGATTTGTCTAGGTGAGTGGGTTCTTCTGGGTTCTCTGGGGTGGGTGTTGGGGGGCTTAGACTTTTTCTTTGTAACAGTTTAAAAAGTTTACTCAGGCCCCGTTCACACTGAGTATTTGCCCTGCTGAAGGTACGGGAGCCCTGTGAACTTTCTGTGCATGATCATACGAGCACATCTAGGAGGTGTAGTGCTCCCGTGGCTAACCCACAGCTTCCTGTGGAAAACGCAGAGTAAAAAACTAGTAGGTCCGAAGTACTAGTTTCCGGAAACCCCGGGGCAAAGGCTGTCATCTGATCACGGGAGCACCAGTATCCCGCGGCTTCCGACACCCGCTCATGTCCCCGGGGTTTCTGGATGTTGTAAGTTTCCATGGGATGTGCACCAATGCTGAACAGCGCATGCGCACACACAAGACACTAACAGTGGCCCACCCCCCAATGGCACATGCACACTTTGCTGCTTTTTTGCCACGCTGCAGCAGCACGGTGTGATCGGGGCGCAGAGCTGGAGTGTGGCAACCTGGTGGCCCGTGTGATTGGGCTATCATGCCTTATTTCGCTCTGGGGTGAAAGTTGTATTGCTGTACTGTTGCTTGGTTTTTACAGGTTTACAACTTTAAAACGTTGTGCTGGTTTTGCTGTTGCTTGGGTGGGGGGGCTTGCTTGCCTTGGGTTTTTTCCTGTCTGGTGGGAAAAAGTTTTAAAGTTTTTCCTGCAATATTTTATAGGTTTATAACTTTAAAAAGTTGTGCTGGTTGCTGCTGCTGGTGCTGCTTGGGGGGGGGGGCTTCCTTGCCTTGGTGTGGTGGGGGGGGAAATTAAAGTTTTTTTCCTGCAATATTTTATAGGTTTGTAACTTTGAAAAGTTGTGCTGGTTGCTGCTGCTGCTGCTTGGGTGAGGGGGGCTTCCTTGCCTTGGTTTCCCACCCCATGTGGTGGGGTTAGTGTTGTATAGTTTATAGGTTGCACTGTCTGGTTTTTTGTCTGGACCTGTTGTAGTGTTCTTGGGTGTATTGCCTTAGATAATTTGTAGTGTGTGATTGCTTTCTGGTTTTATAGATAGATTACTGGTTGTTTGTTTGTTTGATAGATAGAGGTAGGATTTTCTTCTGGTTGCTGGGGGGAGGTGCTGCTGGTGTTGGTGAGGTTAGGTGCTCTGTTTTCTAGGCTTGTTGGTGGGTGCCTGGCTCTCTTCACTGAGAAGGATGCTCCTGGGGTGGCCCCAGCAGAGGTGCCTGAAGGTGCTGGCCTGCTGCTCAGGCAGTCCCTCTCCAAGCCATTGCTGCTGAGGCTCAGTGGTATGAGGAGGGGCAGCAAGAGCTGTCTTTGAGGGACGGGTCTCTGTTTGCAGAGCTCACTCCACCACAAACTAAGAGAGCTGCAGAGGCACTGGAGGAGGAGCTGGCTTGCCAGCCCACTGCTTTGGTTTCTTTAGGCTCCAGCAGGCCTCCTGGTGAGGGACAAGAGGGGATGCTGGAGGGGGCAGAGGAGGAAGAGATGGAGGAAATGCACCCCAGGGTGCCCCCATCTCAACCCCCTCCTCCCAGTCAGCAATCTCCTCATGCTCCCACAAGACACAGTGTGTCTGCCCTGAGCTCCTCACAGGAGGAGGCTCAAGCGGTGACCAGAGCTGCCGGTCAGCAGGGTTCCACTTCCCACTTCACCTCCGTTGTCTGGAAGTACTTCCAGCTGACAGAGGAACCACAGTATGCACAGTGCCAGCTGTGTAGGGCCTGGATCAGCTGTGGGAAGGACCTGAGCCATCTCACGCCTACCGGGATGTGGTACCACCTGAAGAAGCACCACCAGGTGGAGCTTCTTTGGGAAGAGAGACTTGCTGGTGCTGGGGTACCCAAGTGGCCACCACCAGCAGCCAGGCAGGAGGTGAGTTGTGTGGTGACCACCTCCAGTGCTCTCCTAAAGAATGCTGCAGCAAAGGAGGGACACCAGGCATCTCTCACTGAGATGTTTGGTGAGGGTGGCACTAGCATGCCTGGGGGGGGGGAGCATGGTAGGAAGATGGTCACTCGCTACATTGCTGAGCTGATCATCGAGGGTAACCCCTTCACAATTGTTGAGAGTCCTGCATTGCAATGCTTGTTCAAATATCTTGCTCCCTGGTACACGGTTCCATCTCATATCACAATGAGCAGGAGAGTGGTGCCCTCGCTTTACAGGGCTGCCAAGAACTTCATGAAGGAACAGCTCTCCTTTGCTGCAGGGAGGGTTGTTCACTTCACATCAGATATCTGGACCTCTGAACAGGGTCATGATGTGTATCTCTTGCTGACTGCCCACTGGTGGCAACCCAGTGACATTGTGGGTGGTGGGCAGGCAATAGAAGCTAGGCAGGGACAGGGCCTCTGGGCCAGCTACCACCAGGCTCTGCTGCACATCAAACCACTCGATGAGCCACACAGGGGGGCCAACATCAGAGCCACCCTCAGTAGGCAATTAGAGGAGTGGGTAGATAGGGACATCATCATGGGCTTCATGGTGACAGATGGTGGTGGCAACATGTTTGCAGTGGCCAGGGAAGTGGGCCAGAAGTGCATTCCCTGTGCAGCCCACCTTCTCAACCTCGTGGTGAGGGATGCCTTGGGCGAGGGATCACAAAATCCCTGACATGTCGCCAGGTACCGCACTTACCGGCATCTCCTCATGAAATGCTAATTCATTGTGGCCCACTTCTCATGCAGCAATAAGGACACTTATCGGCTCTGTGAGAAACAGACACATTTGGGCGTGCCATTGCACAGCCTAATAGGTGACGTCAGCACCCACTGGAACTCCATCTGTGCCATGCTGGAGTGCTTGGTGGAGCAGAAGAGAGCTCTGATTGCCCTGATCTCAGAGACCAGGGTCATTCTGGAAGAGAACCAACATACCCAAAATGAGTGGGTGATTGTTTCTCAGACTGTGGAGGTTCTTGTGCCCTTCAAGAGCCACACAGACATTCTCTTGTCTGACACGGCGACTCTGGCTCTAGTCATCCCCATGTTCCACATGGCACATGAGGCCTCACTGTTGGAGCCAGGCACAGGACGTGCAGACCTTGTTTCAGAGGTATACGTGCTGTTGAGGAGGCTGAAAGAAGGCCTCAAGGATCGCTTTCTGCCCATCTTCACTGAGCAGAAGGCATACATGTTGGCAAGCATGTGTAGGTCAACAAATTCGAACTCTGGAGAGATGCGCTCTCCCAGCAGGTCGAATGCAGGCAGGCCAGTTGTTACCAGAGGCACTGCCTTTTATTCTTGGGTAGCCCCAAAACAGGGGTGCCCTACTTTCTAACCTGAACCAAAGTCCCCAAAAGCCAGGCACTCTCAGCTTGACCACAGAGTTGGGCTGCAAGTGGTCTGCAAAAGGGATTTCATATTCAGGTTTCATAAGGTGACCTCAGAGCAAGTCTTCCCCCTCCACCCAGCAGAGATTATGTTTATGGAATAGCAATGAGTTCCAGAGGTAAGTCTTTAAAAGCCACCTGGCACTCTTCAGCACCTTACCCAGCCTTTTGTGTTTCTTTGTCTTTCTTGCCTCTGTCCCTCAAGATACCGGGAAGTCTCCATCAAAGTGTATGTGCAGACGATGTCATCTGACGCTGCCATGTCTGCAAGGGGGGATATGTTAGCCCTGACGCCATTATGGGGCTTTGCTATGGACTGTTTGCTGTTGCCACATGGTCTGTCTAGACTGTAAAATGGATGCCAAGGTAGAAGCCCATAGAGAAAGGAAAAAGCTGTCTTTTTTACTCTGAGGGACTCCATTACATACCTGCTGCATGTCACCTACACGGATTAAGGGCCATACAGCAGACAAAGGACTTTTCCTCTGCCAGTGCATGAAGGGATTACCCAGTCAAGCATTCAAATTGTTAACGACCCTTCCTGATGCTAATCAGGGACAATCAGGGAAGTCTCCCACCTTTTGTTTACCTGGCCAGCAAGTCCTATAATCCATTCAACTAGACACCCAACACCTGGCTTCTATTGTTAAATCCAGACCCTGCCTCTCTGGAAGCCCATTGGTCAAACCTAAGGTCTGCCTCTACTGACATCACACACCCCTGGGACTCATCATTGGTCCAGGAAATCTTTTGTTCTCACCTGAGACCAGCCCCCAGGGCCACCCATTGGGCTGCATTGTCTTACAGTGGGTATATCCCAGCACACAGATGGCCTTAGTGTGTGTGTCTCTGCCATGAGCCAAAATGGCAGCCCACCCCTGAACCCTCTGGGTTTAGGCCACAATCCTTCTTCATGGACTTCTGCACATCTGACAGGTAGTATCACCTCTCCATAAGCCATCAATCCCCTCTGCTTTCTTAGTTCTATTTTATGTGTGTGAATGCTTGAATACTGTTTGTGTGTTTGTGAATGAATAAATAAGGATTATATTCAGTAAAATAATATTTTATTAATTATACCTGGTCTCTGTGTCTTTTACTGGGAACCATTACAGACTAGCAGCATTCTCTGTATATACAGGCGAGAATCCAATAATAATAATAATAATAATAAACCAATTGCTATATTTAAAATAGAGCAATTGGGCTAACACAGTGGGGTCATGTTGCCGGGAGTTGAGGAAGTGGGAAGTGAAATCAGCACAGCTGTTGCTCATCCCCCCCCCAGACAGGCTGCATCCCCCCTGGCCCCCACCTTGGAGAGTGGAGGGATGGCACTCATGAGGTTGGTTGCTTGCCCGTCTGGGAGCAGTAGCAGGCCTGTGAGATGGGACACTGTGGCTATGATAGTCAGGGACTATCTTTTGGAGCCCTGCAAGTCACAGTCCACCTGCCCACTGAGCTACTGGGCCATGAAGGAGTCGGTCTGGCCGGCCGTCTCTGTCATGGCCCAGGGGCTCTTCTCATGCCCTCCTATGAGTGTTCAGAGCAAGCACGTTTTTCACATGCGGGCTACATCATCAGCCCACATCAGTCTCTGCTGAAACCCTGGACAGTGGAGAAGTTGGTCTTCCTCAAGGTCAACTTGCCACTGTTTGGCTTCCTGGACCTCGACTTTGAGGGTGACTGAGGTGAGCACAGTCTTGTTGTGCCTGCATCCTCTCTTAGTCTGTGTGCTGCTGGGAAGTTTGGTTAGAAACACTCTTCCCAAAATTAAAAATAGAGAGAGAGACACCCCCAATCATTCCAATTGGCAGACAGATGCTCCACCAGCCTCCCCCCCAATGGGAATCTTTCACCCAGGCCACCCTCCCCAGAACACCTCCATAACCCCAGTAGCTCTATGGCACAGGGTACCATCCATCCCCCACAAAAAAATAGAATGTAGCAAAAACCGTTTTCACTCAAGCTAGTAGAATACAGTTCCAAAACCAGAAAACCCCACAGGACAGGAGTGCCACAGAAACTAACAATTGTCTTTGCAGGGTTGGGTGGGCATTAGGCAATACTCCCTCTAAGCTGTGCAGTCCTATGAGTAAAAAATGTACTTTGTGAGCTACTGGCATTACAGTTGTTTTGAGCAGGTGGGCAGGTGATTTGACTACTACATGAATTAGGTTGCTCTGGAACCATCCTTCCTGAGCTAAGATAACCATGTGTGAACCAAAGGCTAAAAAACTGTGAGCTAGCTCACACCAACTCAGTTAAGCTTAGAGGGAACACTGCTGGCAGCTGGGTGAGGGAGGGCCCATGATTAGAGGTGCAGGAGCAGCTAGACTAAAGTTCCTCAAATGGGACAATGACAGCTGGTACATTGCTGCAGAGAGAGGAGGATCAGGATGGACAAACAGCAACACCCCTCCCTCTCTCCTTCTGAAGCCTTTCTTCCCTCGCTTGACTCAATGGGTAAGGGTATGCTTGTGGATTGACTGGCCAGCAGTCCCACAAAATACCACTATCCAGATTTTGAGTCTTTTTTTGGGGGGTGCAACTCTAGCTCGGTTCTCCATGGTGCACCCTGGGTCACCACTAAAGAGCTAGAACTTCCCTCAGGTAGGCAATCCCGTGATCCCCCATCCACACTGCCCAGTAGACCATTGACAAGACAGGCAGTCCTTCTTGGGACTACTTGACAAGGGGTCAAGGGGATACTCAGTCTTGTAGAGCTCAGCTGGCATGTCCCACAATAGCAGTGGGTTCAGCTGCTTGTAAGGGAGGAAGTCATTGGGGGGAGGGGGAGGATCCAACCCAGGTAGGTAGGCTTGGAGGGCCAAAAAGGTACACGGAGCCTTTTTTAAGTTTAACAGCCTAATACTAGTCTCTTTATTGTGAGAACTACAATGTGGATAGGAAATAAGAGAGATGGGAGAACAGAGTACTAGCAAAGGGAGGAGGCAGCAGGTGTGGGACACGTGAAAGGAAGAAAGGAAGTTTTTCCCCTCTGGGTTCTCCATTCTACAAATCGAAGGGATAGTGAAGGTACAGAAGAGAAAACACAGGAAGGTCAGTGTGGTAAAGACTATCCAGTTATCTGTCTATTGCTGCGAAGTCTCTGGACGAGGTTGACCCAGGGAAAGCACCGTCTTGATTTTGGGCATGTGCCACATGCTGTGTATCCTCCCAAGCAGTCCATTCTGCAGTCCATCTGGTTTAACTGGTGAGGTGACAAACTAGGGGGTGTCAGGGAGGAGAGAGGTTAGAAAAGGTTGTGTGGAGCCCACTTCCACCTATCCTTCCTTTTCCAGTTTCCCCAGGTCTGGGAGGGGACTGTCTTGAAGCTTTTGAATGCTGTACAGGTTGGCAGGCAAGCAGTGGCAGGCACAGGATTCTGTTGCCAGGCTGGCACTACTGCATTCAATGCACTGGTTAGAACATAAGAACATAAGAGAAGCCAATGTTGAATCAGGCCAATGGCCCATCCAGTCCAAGACTCTGTCACACAGCGGCCAAAAATACCACGTGCTATCAGGAGGTCCAGCAGTGGGGCCAGGACTGGGAGGCCAGGACTGGGGGGTCCAGCAGAAAGGGTTCTGCTGCCCTTTCAAAAAGGCCCCTATTGATAGAGATTCTCTGATGATATATAAGAACATAAGAGAGGCCAATGTTGGATCAGGCCAATGGCCCATCCAGTCCAACACTCTGTTACACAGTGGCCAAAAATACCAGGTGCTACCAGGAGGTCCACCAGCGGGCCCAGGACACTAGTAGCCCCCCAAGCACCAGAGCATCACTTGCCCCAGAGACCAAGAGCTCCTTCCTAGTAGCCAGCCACTGAGGGACCACTGCTCTGCTCCAGCCTCCATATGTTTGTCAAATTCTTTCTGGAAGCTGTTCATGCCAGCCACCACCACCACCTCCTGTGGCAGTGAATTCCATGTGTTAATCATTCTTTGGGTGAAGAAGTACTTCCTTTTTTCTGTTCTACCCTGACTGCTCAGCAATTTCATTGAGTGCCCATGCAAATTCCTGTATTGTGAGAAAGGGAGAAAAGTACTTCATTCTAAACCAGCCGTATTGTATCTTGTAATCCTTGGTCATGTCTCCCCTCAGTCATCGTTTCTTTAAGCTAAAGAGACCCAAGGTCTTTGGTTGGTCTTTTTGGGTTTCTGGGTGGCACTGTGACATGCTTGCAATGCCACAGCGCCACTTGTTCAGGAGTGTGCCACTTGTTCTTCTGGCAAACAAGCACCTTCCAACATTTCACTTTCCCTGAGATTCTCTTGGGAGAGTCTGACTGCTGGGTGCCTGCCTGCCTTGCTGAGTGCTGCTGGCCCATTGGAAACAATGGAGGGAATGGGGGGAACCTGTTTGGCTGCCCATAGAATTGGACCCACTAGTCCAATTTCTCTGAGACTTGGGGGTCTATGTGGGGAGAGTCTCCTGAAGCTACCCTGAAAATTTGGAGCCTCTCCCTCAAACCCCCTCCCCCTCCCCCACAGCCACTAACAGTGCCATGGGAAAAAAATAACTTTTCCCCCACCATAGAGAACAATGGAGGGGATGGGGGTAACCTGTTTGGGGGTCTGTAGAATTGGACCCCCTGGTCCAATCCTCTTGAATCTTGGAGGGTATCTTGGGGAGAGGCTTCAGCAGCTATCCTGTGAGTTTGGAGCCTCCCCCTCAAACTGCCTCTCCTCCAGCCCCCAGAATATACTCTATGTTTCCACCATTGACTTCAATGGCCCATAGGATATAATGGGGCTGAAATTGACATTAGGCTGGCCAAAAGACTCCCCAATCCTCCTACTGCCGAAATTGACATGCAGGAGGCTTTTTGCCTGCTGAAATTGATTCTGCCCGATTCAGCTGAATCGGGCCAATTTTTTTTTTTTTTTTTGCACACCCACAGCAGAGTATGACAACACGGCTTGCAGTGGCACAGATGATGATGCACTCCAAAGCACTGTCACCCATCAAAAGAGCAGCAGATAAAACTCCTGGGGGGAGAGAGGCATAGACTGGCAGAGGGTAGCCTGTGGCATAGCTGTGCCTGCAGATGGCAGGCTGTCCTCTGGTATGGAGCTGCAGAGTAGGCAGGAAGGAGAAACAGATGGAGGAAAGGACAACTCTGCCCCTCTTGGGCCTAATAAGGCCTAAGACACTGGTTCTCCCAGGTGTGTGCAGTGGAGGAAAAGGCCTGGTAGGAGACATCCCATTGATTTGGGGGCCTGCCAGTCAGGAAGTCCCCTCCCTATTTGACAAGGGAGTGGAAGAGCCTGGGCTTGCCCCTTGCCTAGGGAAGCCTTTTAAGAGTATAATAAATCCCCTTTCCCTCTTGCTTCTCTGATGTTCTCTGAGACACCCCATGCAGAAAGGAGGAACCCTAGAGGGTGCATCAGTCCCAGACCCAACCCCAGAGCCTCCAGGCACAGACAACTTGAATATTGATATCCATGCATTTTCTTTTAATTTAACAAACTACTGAAAGTGGAGAAAGCAGACCCCCACAAAAGAAAACAGAAGATCAAATAGTTGACTAAAACAGTAATATATAGGTAGTTCCCAGGCAAACTTTACTTTTAACTTGAAATTATGAAAATGGCCTTTCCACCCATTTTTTTATTATTATTTTGGTGTGTATTTTTTAAAAAAATATGTGTGCGTGCATGTATGCAGGTGTGTGTGCACATGCACACCTGGAAGTCATGGTGACCTCTTGTGATTGACCCCTACTGGGGGCCTGGACTATATTCAGAGAGGCAGCTGACTAAAGCCTACCCCACCTCTCAACTGCTAGAATGTCAAGGAAGTCTCCCATCCAACTACTTGCCAGAGTCAACTCTGCTTAACTTCTGAGATCTGAAGAGATCAGGCTTGCCTGAGCTATCAAGTTCAGGACATTTTTTTCCATGTTTTTAATGCATCACATAAGTATAAATCACATTAAATGGTGTACTGTATAACTGCATTTAAAGAGCATTATACATAAGGTTCAAAAGAATTGAGAAGAATCAGATGAACCCAAACTGATATCAATGATATACAATTTCAAAACATCAGCAATTGCCATATTAATGCAACCCTAGTTCCTATGGAATAGACCATGACATAGTAACTCTGGACACATGCCATATGTGTTAATAGGAGCAACATACATAGGGGGAGTGTGATTGCATCTATGTGACTAGCCCACCCTGCTTACATATCTTTTACTCAAAATTAGCACAGTGCCTATGCACAATTAAACCCAGTGCAATTTGCATACACATAGGCACTGTATTCATATTGAGGAAAACATGCTTAGGCAAATACAGAGCCAGCATGATTAACTGCCAGCTCACTGGCTCCATGCACATCATGCTATTTGTACAGGACTAGTGCCCACAACAAAATTACAGGGGAGAAGTAGGTTAATCTCCTCTCAGGTAACCATTATATTTCCAGTTCCTATACATGTGGTCATGGAATGCCATGTAAAGACATGCTCCTGCCTCTCTCCACATCCTGCCACACAACAATGGCCTGACTGTTGATAAGCACATACTAAATTCTTGATACGCATGTGCTAACTTCTGTCAGAAGGGATGTGCTGTACCCTGATTCATTATGGGAACACTTATTCCTTATTGTACAGGCAGAGATTTGTTTTCACACCATCTTAGTCTTGGAAATGTAAGAAGCAGCCTTGACTTAACCTTTGTTCTTCAGCTTTATGATCTGGTAAATTTAAGTGATAAGCACGCAGACTTAAGACTCTAATCGACATGCCAAACCAACCTTTAGGGGCTTGGACTTAGTTCCATTTTATTTCATTTGGAATGATAAAAATTATGGATTAGCTTCATTCTTTCTTTGGCTCAGCTCCTAAACATACTCACTGTAAATGTTTTCATTTTGGATACATTTGTTTAGGAATGAGGGACTTATTTTTAACAATTTCCCTTTGGAACTCCTTTGGCTGCTTCTGTGAAAAACACTGGGGGTTTTGTAGGGGGCTGGTTTGCACTTTTCGTGTCTGCTTTGTGAGCACAAAGGCATATTAGGGACACTAAAAATGGAATAGCTCTCATGACTCGATCCAAAATTGTAAGATAATCCAAACAATGATTTCAGATAGTTAACTATATTTATGAGGGTGTCATCAAAGTCAGTAGCTGTCCTGTATGAATGGAAATATGGTTTCAGCTGATCTTTTGGAATATTGCTCAGGAAATGCTGCCAGCACATTCTTCTGTCAAATAGTTATTTCATCAGTTACAGAGCTCCTTATATGTTGTGATGCTTGCAAACTGAACTACAACAGTGCATCTTTTTGTTCAAAATTTAGTTTAGTTTCAATAATTTCTCTAGCCAGTCAGCACAGATAACGTCCTTGAAAAAGCTTATAGACCTTTCATAAGCACTGCATTCTTGGGTTTATCAGTTTGCCTTTCATAAGATTATTTATGTTAGTGTATTTACTTGGCAAAAATAAAATGAAGGAAACACTATAAAATATCTAGCTCAGAAGAGGAGAAAGAAATGATGTAGAAAAGGGAACATGTCGGTCTACTACACTCATGCATAGTGATTTGTTTAATTCCTCCCCCCTTTAATTAATTCCAAAAGGGTCTACTTCATTATTGAGTTGTTTCATACAGTTTCATTTCATTATTGTTGTTTCATTTGCATAATTCTGTTTTGTTATTTCCCATTGGTTTCAATAGAAGACCTTTTCTTGAAGGTTTTCCATCCATATGGGGAAAAGACCAATCTCTGTCAGACTATAGCACTCCCATAAGAGATATATATAGCAAAGTTTCAGACAGATAGAAACAATAGAAGGTACCCATATATAACATTAAGATCTAGGGGGGAATTTATAGGAAAGATTCCAAACCATAACACAGACAGCATTGAAGCTACTTAGATTGAAGAATAGAAGCATGAAGAAGTGGTAGACTGGCAAAGCAGCAGCATTGGAGGCACAATGAAGGTAAGGCATCTAGGAAGGCAGGCAGTGACATGAGGACCTTGACATAAATTTGGTTGGATGTGGGATTTGTTTATTTACAGAATCTATACCCCATTTTTGTGCTCTCATTGGGGCCACCATGATGTCTAACAGGCTAAAAACCATTAAAACCAGCAAAAATAATTTAAATCATTAAAACAATTAGAACCAAAGCTGAAATACACATACAAAAACATAAACACAGCAATTAGAACATAATGCAAGAAGGAGGGTATGATGGCCCTGTCTGCTTCCCTCCCTCAGAGGCAAGATTTTCCCTTTTTTTCTCTATCACTTTACTGACAGAGCTGTTGTAGTACTGTGTTTTCTTCTTTGCTGAAGGACTCTGGCTGCTCCACCCTGTCACAGTACAATGTTTTGGCTGTTGGCTCAGCCCAGGAACCTGAGGGAAGGAGTGGGAGCCCCTTTTAATGTAAACATCTTAAATGGCACTCGAAGGATTTTGAAATTCAAAAATTACAAAATATTTTATTTAACACAGAGGTCAGGTGAAATCGGAGGGTGAAAATTTCTGAAGTAACTCAATATAGGTAACTCTAAGGTAAAATCAGTACATGCACAGACTTGAGTTCTTATGCTTCGAGCTAATGAGAGTTTCTTAAGCTATTCACAGTTATTTAAATCTTTATGTTGAGAGGCGTTTGTTCCAGGGTTTCCCCAAACACTCTAGTACACTTTCTTTGAGTATTTTCTGACTCTTGGTTTCCAGAAGGCTGGTACAATCTTTCCAGTACCCAAACCCCTTCTCTTGAAATACCAGTACTCATCTTGAGTGTTTAACCGATTCTTAAGGTCCCTAAAGGAAGTTTCTAACCACACCACACCAAGGATCTCTGCACTCTTCAGAGCTAACTCCCTGTTTGACTGGGTAGGGAAATTCTCCTCTCACTAGAAGATCTATCCCCTTTCTTTGGCCCAAATGGGGGCCTCTATCTAACCACCCACTCATCCTTGTCAACTTTCCACTGTCTGTGTTAAACTGCTCTCAGTCAGGGCGGAATTCCCAAACTGTCAGTACTTAACTCTTCTCACTAGGGCTGAAATCAGACTGAATTCTCCCTAGCATCCAGTTCAGAAGTCTTTCTTTGTTCAGATGACACAAACCAATCAAATCCCTTGGAGCAGCCTGTCACTCAAAGCTCTATGTTTCTGTGAAGAATTAACCCTTCACAGCCCTTTATAAGTTTACATAGCACTTCTAAGCTTCTATTTTATTTATATACTAGCCCGATACCCATGCTTTGCTATGGTATTTAGGTTCCATAAATCCAGTTATAATACTGATGATGTGAAGTCTCAATGTAACATTTGTTGTAGGAATTCTAATGGAGAAGATTGTAGTATAAAAAATGAAGTGAGACATACATACTTTTTTTTTTCTCTACTGAAGGACCTCTCTGTAGACCACATTGGTGGTTCTACCCTCAGGTGCTAGGATCACCAGGTTGCTTGGTGAGCTCACTCTGGAGCAGGCAACATAGAACTGTCCATTTAAGAAGCAGTCGTCTGTTAAGTCAGCTCCTGCCACCTGCCACGAAAGTGATAGCCTCTCTACTTGTGTTCCTGGATTGTTTTTCTCATATGGAGACTGTGTTGTTCTGAGCACCTCAGGGTGATCTCGCTGGTACTTGGCCTGCCCAGCTCAGTGCACTGCAGGAGTACTATGTGCAAATGTCTTTGCCGCATTCCTAAGTTGCCTCTTCCTTGTAGTGTTGGTGTATCTGGCGTGGTGTTTGCCAGGAGCTTTCTTGGGAGAAGTAAGAGGTGAGAGGTTGAGGGGGAGTTGGTGTGAGGGAGTGGTGATGTGGTGGACATTTCTTCAGGTTCATGAGGGAGGCACGCATCAAAATGGCTCCTAAAAATGTCCTTTACTATATCCCCATAAACATTCATTAACTCAGTTGCCATGCTGGCTTCTTTGAAAAATGTCTATTCAGGAGTCTTGAATAGCTGATTTCTGTAACTGTCCTCAACTGTCTGCAGTATCTTCTAACTGTGTTTTTATCTCAGAACATTGAGATCCACAGCACAGCAATCAGAGGGAGATGCGTGCAAGTAGGCATGTTTTACCTCAGAACTCTGAACTACACAATTGGCCAATTGAGTGGGGGCGGGCAAGGAGGCAGCAGCCTGACAATCACAAGGAAAACAATTTTGGGAACACATTTTGCCCCCTTTTTACCCCATTAGGGGTTGTGTTTCTCAGAAATCTCAGGGGGGAGGGGTTGACATCATGGTAGGAATGCACTTCCCTTATTTTGGATTTCTTGGTGCAGGGGTTTGACCTGGGCATTGAATTTGGGGGGGAGGGCATACCATTTCCCTTTTTTTTCTTTTTACAAAAATGCTTCTCATTTATGTTACATTTTAGAACTGGAACATAACCACATATTCAAAACACCATCTGAGCAATCAGATATTAAGTAAATTCATATGAACCAATTTTCTAGAACCCACACTGTGAAAAGTTAAATAACCTAATAAAGGAAACCAGTTTTCTATAAATTTGGGAGATATTTTCATTGTGGGTGGGAGTGTGGCTAAGCTAGGCCAACAGCACCGCTAATTTGATCCTGCTGGGGTGGCATCCCTGATGGATTAAAGTACCCTGGTCCTGCTCCTACATCTGACAGACACCCTCCTGTCTAGTGTTGGGAGGGATTATATTTAAAGCCATCAGGGAGGCTGGGCCAGCAGCAGGTCTAAGGCAATCCTGTGAGCAAACCTCCCCGGCAGCTGCAAGCATCCCACCTCCTCTCCTACATCTGAAAGGCAGCTGCCTATCCAGTGTAGGAGGGGTCAGAGTATTAGAAGCCACTGTGGAGGCAGGGCTGGCAGGATCACTAAAGTGTTACTGATGGGGAGGGCTCCCTCATGGCGTTAAGCACCCTGCAACCACTGCTGCACCTGACAGAGAACTGCCTGTTAGGTGTAGGAGGTGGGAGAGTGTGTTGGAAGCCATCAGAGAGGCTGGGCCAGCAGCATTACTGCACCTACGGGTGTTTGTTGGCCATTCCTGATCTTCTCAACTTCCATGAGCTGTCTGCAGTCTCTTGTAGCTGTTTGTTTATCTCAGAACTCTGAGCTTTGCAGCTGACCAATCAGAGAGTGGGGGATGCAAGGAGGCAGCAGCCTGGCAGTCACATAGGAATCAATGGAGGGAGCACATTTTACCCCTTTTGACCCCCTTAGGGGTCAAATTTCTAAAAATCCCTTCTTAGTGAGCATCTACGTCATGGTAGGAGTGCTCTCCCCGAATTTCATGTTTCTAGGTCCAGGGGTTTGGCCTGGACATTGATTTTATGGTGAGGGGACTTTCTTTTATATATATAGATGTGTGTGTGTGTGTACATGTGAGTGTGCATGTGTATGCACCTGGAAGTCATGGTGACCTCTGGTGAATGACCCCTATTGGGGTCCTGAAGGATATTCAGAGAGGTGGCTAAATAAAGTCTTCCCCCACCTCCTGCCTCTGATACTGCAAGGAGGTCTCCCATTTAAGTACTGCTTAGGTTCCAAGGTCTGATGAGATTGGGCTTGCATGGGCTATCTAAACTTTTAAAAATGCTGTCTGTCACAGGGAATGATGTATCTCCCCAAGAGAGAGTTCCAGAGCTTTGATGACACAGTTGAGAATGTACTCACTTGGATTTCCACCTGTCTAATATCAGAAGGTGGGTACATCCAAAGCAGGGCCTCCAAATATGACCATAGTGGCTGGGTGGGTTCATAAGAGAGTGGCGGTCCTTCAGGTATCTTAGTCCCAAACCATTAGAGAGCTTTAAATGTTAAAACCAGCACCTTGAATTGTACCAATTACAATTGCACCAATTACAGTTTCTGAAAACTTTTCAAGGGCAGCTCCACACAGTGCACTAGAATATTCTAGTATACATGTAACCAGGGCATGCATCATGTGACCAGGGCATGCCAGATCTTTTTTTGCCCAGGAAAGGCCTCAGTTGGCTAACCAGTTAAAGGTGGTAAAAGGCACTCCTGGCTGTAGCTGCCACTTGCTCATCCAGCAATAGGCCTGGATCCAAGACAGCCCAAACTACAGATCTGTGTCTTCAAGAGGAGTGCAACCCCATGCTGAATGGGTGATATATTAAATCCTCAGTCAGATGTTCCATTCACCAGTATCACTTCCATCTCATCATGATTACCTTTCAGTTTATCAGTCCATATCTTCTCCAAAACTGCCTCCAGGCACTGCTTCAGAGTTTCTTCAGCCTCCCTGGGATTGTCTAGAAGTGTGAAGTAGAACCAAGTGTCATTCCAGTCACCAGATGACCTCACCCAGTGGTTTCATGCAGATATTAAATAGCATAGGGAACAATATGAAGCCTTGAAGGACTATACAACCTAAAGACCAAGGAGCTGAGCAGCAGAACACCAGCACCAGCTTTCGATGCCTACACTCCAAGCAGGGCCAAAAAAACAGGTGCCTCACAGTTCTGCTCTGGAAAGGCGATGCAGAAGGGTACCATAATTGATGGTATCAAAAGCCACTGAGAAGTCCAGGGGAATAAATAGTGTCACACTCCCTCTGTCCATCTATGGTGCAGGTCATCTATCAGGGTGACCAGGGCTGTTTCAGTCCCATAGCCATGCCTGAAACTGCATTGGGAAGGATCCAAATAATCTGCTTCATCCACAAATGCTTGAAGTTGTCCAGCCACCACCAGTTTAGTCACCTAGCTCAAGAATAGAATGTTTGAGATTGGTTGATAGTTATTGAAAACTTATGGATCCAGGGTAGATTTCTTTAGTAGTGGATGCACTACAACCTGTTTAAGGCTGGGACAACCATCTCCTCTCTAACAAAGTCTCAGAAATGAATGGAATAAGGAGCTAGCAATGGGATATGGCCCTAAATTTTATACCTGTAGTTTCTCTGAACCTTAAGTTGTGACTTATTCAACAACAGCAAAAAAAAAAAAGTGACTTCAATTGTGATTGGACACCACAATGCCTTTTTAATAATGGACTATGTAAAGCATCTAATTGCTGGAGAACATAAGAACATAAGAGAAACCAATGTTGGATCAGGCCAACAGCGCATCCAGTCCAACACTCTGTCACAAAGTGGCCAAAAATACCAGGTGCCATCAGGAGGCCTACCAGTGGGGCCAGGACACTAGAAGCCCTCCCACTGTTGACCCCCCCAAGCACCAAGAAAACAGAGCATCCTTTGCCCCAGAGTCCCTATCTATACCTTGTGGCTAATAGCCACTGATAGACCTCTGCTCCATATGTTTATCTAATTCCCTCTTGAAACTGTCCATGCTTGTAGCCGCCACCACCTCCTGTGGTGGTGAATTCCAAGTGCTAATCACTCTTTGGGTGAAGTAGTACTTCCTTTTATCTGTTCTAACCCGACCACTCAGCAATTTCATTGAGTGCCCACGAGTTCTTGTATTGTAATACACACAGCTCTTAAACATGTGCTTTAAAGTGTCTGGTTATTTGGTGTTTTTTGAGAAAGTAATTATTCATATCAGTTTTGTATTAGAATATTCACCGATCTTTGAGGATGTACTTTTTAACTATTTGCCTGTCTCCTGGAGACTGATGGTCAACCAAAATGGACCCTCTGTGCCCTTCCTGTTGCTAAAAAAACATATTTTACAACACTGGAGAGATAAATGCCCACCTCCAGTAATCCAGTGGATTGAAGTTCTTACAAAACCTTATCAATATCTGAATGTATAGCTTAGCTCTCTATAACATAATATTATAATATTTTGGTCATGGACTCTCATGAACAATCCACATGATGCCAAAATCAGCTGGCTCAATGATCTGTCACTCAGAACGTGTCCCTAGCCACTGGCTGCATTTCCTGAGTCCCGCCCAGCCGCCACTCAAGAGTACTCGCATGCCATTGGCCAGGTGCTGGATTTGCTCCTCTTCCCCGCCCACTCCTTCAGCCACTATGCCGTCTCAGAATTTCTGGCAGATGGCTTTCTCTCTTGACGAAGACAATTGCCTCCTGTGTGAGACTAACTTTTTCCCTCAGTAGCTGTTGGTAGGTGTAACGAAATGGCAGTTACTTGTCTGTAAGATGGCTGCCATCTCTGTGTTTAAAATGTTCCCCCAAAAGCCTTAATTGAGCTATAGTTCCAGAGAGAGGCCTACAGGGGTATCACTCATTGGGTTGAATGGGGCTTCCTCATCTACTGGATGTTTCCAGCTGCACCAAGGCCAAAAAGAGCAGGAAAACAGGGACTGTCCCAAGGCAGTCTTCGTCCCAGGGAGACAGCAGAAATTCAGCCACTCCACAGTTGGCTGGACTGGGGAATGAATGGAAGTTTTCCTACTCTCCTGGGTAAGAGAGAGATAGGCTGAAGCAGAGCCAGTCCAAGGAGAGATCCTATCCTGAACCCACAACCTCCAGAGCTATAGAGTGTTGTGTTCAGGGAAAGAGGATTGTGTTTAACCTCTGTTGATTCATGGTGTGTTCTTACTCCTACAGATGTGCCTTATTTATTTAGTGTGTGTGTGCTCCATAATTGTGTAAATAGTGGCTTTCGGTCGGAGTTAAAATGGCGAATTGACACACTTTGCGATTTGTGCAGGGTGAACAGCGGTATCTGACGACAGTCTGGGCTCTACCTGGCCCAGCGCAGCACTCCCCAGGTGGGGGTGGCAAGCAAGCAGCCAAGCCTGAGAGGGGGTTGAGATCGGTGTGGATAAGCTTCGGAGGAAGCTTGTTTACACTTTGATCTCCTTCATCGAAGAGGGCAGTTGCAAATCAGCACTACAGATACCAGCTGGGCTGAGAATTCAGCATAAATTCATCATCTACCGACCTCTTTAACATCAAGATTAACATTGTTTACAGAAGAAGCACTGCGAAACCCCGAGATTACAAGTAAGGTAACAAGTGAACAATTGCTTACCGGTTTAAAGAAGAACTTAAAATCTAAACGTACGGATAAGCGTAAAAAGCTTCAATGAACTAATCTGCTTGATTTAAAAGTAAAAAGAAAGCTTTCCTTTAGAGAAAACGGCTGAAAAGTGACTTTGTTTTGCATTCCTGTGGTCAGCTAAGACTAAACTTTGCGTAGCAGAAACGAAACTGACTGTGATTCTATGATACAGGAAGTAGGCTAGAGTGGATGTTTTCGATGTTGCTGTGCCGGAAGTAGACGGTTGTTTTAGAGTGTGACACCGGAAGTTGGATTACAGTGACAGACAGATAAACAGGAAGTTCTGAAGGAGCCTACTCTAGCCAGAAAATCATAGAGAAATTGCGCCTGCCATTTTGAGGAGGACTAAATTTTAAAAAGTTATTTTTAAGCTGAAAAAGCACTGGAAGAAGCTATAAAGGTGGCGATTTGGCTTGAAGATTGATAATATAAAGATCGATTAGCCCTGAACTCGCTTCCAAGACGGATTTGAGGTCAAGACCAAGGGCTGCCTAATCACCTAGTCCAAGAATGACTGCAAAGGAAAAAAAGGAGTGGCAGGCTGCCATGGAAGCGATAGAGAAATGGATGACTGAAGTGGTGCAGAGTTTGGGAAAGCAAATAGAATCACAGCTGCAACAACAGCTGCAACAACAGCTGCAAATACAACTGGAGCAAATAGAACAAGTCCAAGTCCAAGTACAGAAAAAAAATATTGAAGAGTTGAAAGAACTGGTACTAACAGAAGTGGCAGGGATAAAAAAAGATACAGAAGAAGTTAAAAAAGAGGTTAAAAGTCTGGTGACAAAATCAGAAGAAATGGAACAGAAAGTCAAAAGAACCCTATCAGAAAATACAAGACTGGAGTCCATGATGGAATATAGGGCCACTCAGAATCACTTGAGATTGAGAGGAATCGAAGAGGAGGAAGATCAGGATTTACGGGCCTTAGTAATTAACACGTTGACAACTTATATAGGGGAAGATGTTGGAGATTTGGATCCAGACTTTGACCTGATTTACAGAGTAAATTCAGCTTATGCCAAGAGAAAGCAATTACCCAGAGATGTGATTGTTCAATTTGTGACTACAAAAATGAAGACGTTTTCAAGAAGCAATTTACACAACCGTTGGAAATTAATGGAAAAAAAAAATAATTTTGAGAGAAATTCCGAGATCGATCTTACAAGATAGAAAGAAATTCAAGAAACTAACAGATAGGTTAAAAGAAATGAGTATCAGGTTTAGATGGGAGATTCCATATGGATTATCATTTGCATACAACTCGGTGAGATTTACACTTAAAACGGAAGGAGACATGTACAGATTCAAAGAGAACAACTTTGATGATTTTAAAGATATTTAATCTAAAACAACTATGGATTACAAATTTTTATCTTGGAACGTAAATGGACTAAATTCACCAAACAAAAGAAGATTAGTGAATCATTGGCTAGAGAAACAAAAATGTAACATAATTTGTTTGCAAGAAACACATATCAGAAAACAAGATAATAAATATTTGATTAATAAAAAATTGGGAGAAGAATTTCATTCATCAGCAGTTAATAAGAAAAAAGGAACAGTGATATACATTACCAAAGAATTGGAACCTAAACAAATCTTCTCAGACAAAGAAGGAAGATATGTTGGCGTGGAAATAATGATGAATAGAAAAAAGACATTGCTTGTAAATATATATGCACCCAATGGTGCAAAAGAGACCTTTTTTAATGACTTGACTAAAGAGTTGGACTGTTTAAATTATGATCAAATAGTCCTTGCAGGTGACTTTAATGGCACAGTGAACAATGTATTGGACAGAAAGTCCAAAGCAAGTGGAGAGGTGGTTGGAAAGCTGGCAAAAAATTTTTTCCAGCTAATGAAGCAAGAGAAACTAGAAGACGTTTGGAGGAAGTGGAACCCTAAGACAAAGGATTATACATTTTATTCTAACAGACATAATTCCTTTTCTAGAATTGATATGATTTGGATGTCAGAGGAGATGGTGCAAAAAACCTACAAAATAGAAATTTTACCGAAAACCAATTCAGATCACAACCCTTTACTTTGGATATCTAAAGAAAAACCTAATCAATTATATTGGAGAATTAATGAGGACTTATTGGATCAAAAATTAATTAATGAAACTTTAAAAAAGAAATAAAGTTTTTTTGAACTGAATTTAGACAAAGGTACTGATATACAAGTCGTATGGGACACGTACAAAGCGGTAATGAGAGGTTTGCTTATCTCTCTGAACTCTAAAGACAAAAAACAAAGGATGCAACAACAAAACGACCTCCATGAAAAAATTCGACAAAAAGAAAAGGAATTAAAGAAAAGGCCAGGGAAGAAAAAGATTATTAAAGAGATCCACTTTCTGCAGGATCAATTGAATGTTCTACTAAATAGAGAACTATACTGGAATTTGAAGAAATTACAGCAAAAAGCATTTGAGGGTGCAAATAAACCAGGAAAATTTCTAGCGTGGCAATTGAAAAACAGAAAAGAAAGGAATTTTATAAGTAAGATTACTGAAGATGGAAAGGATGTTATGAATCTGAAAGGCATAAAAAGAGTCTTCTTCAAATACTACACCAAACTGTTTAAAAAGAAAGGAATTGATCAACAGAAAATTAAGAAATATTTGGAGACTATTGAAGTTCCAGAGCTGGGAAAACAAATTAAAGAGTTATTAAATGGTTTAGTAACAAAGGAAGAGGTGACAATGGCGATAGAAGATGCAAAGTCGGGCAAAGCTCCAGGTCCAGACGGCTTAACAGCAAAGTTTTATAAGAAATTTAAGGAGGAGCTAACCCCTATCTTAGTACTTCTGTCGAACGAGATAAGAAAGACTAAACGGATCCCAGATTCATGGAAAGAAGCAAATATTTCATTGATACCCAAAGAAGGTTTGGACTTAACTGAAGTAAAGAATTACAGACCAATATCACTATTAAATAATGATTACAAATTATTTGCAAAAATAATTTCGGAAAGACTGAAAAAATATTTGAAAGATACCATAGCGGAAGAACAAGCTGGTTTTTTACCAAATAGACAAATAAGAGACAATTTAAGAGTGGTGATTGATGCAATTGAATATTATGACAAACATCCAGAAAAAGAAGTTGGATTCCTCTTTTTAGATGCAGAAAAAGCTTTTGATAATTTAAATTGGGAGTTTATGCTGCAAGTTATCGAAAAAATGAATATAGGACAGTTTTTTCTAAACATGATTGTGGCAATTTATTCAGAACAGAAAGCAGCTTTGAATATAAATAAAGAACAGATTTTTTCCAAGTTCAAAAGGGAACACGTCAAGGCTGCCCGTTATCCCCGTTGTTGTTTATTTGGATACTGGAAATATTATTGACAGCGATAAGAAAAGATAACAGCATTGAAGGACTTACAGTGAAAGGTTTTGCATATAAATACAGGGCATTTGCAGACGATGTAATGTTTATGATTCAAGATCCAATCGAGAAAATACCACAATTGATGGAAAAAATTGAAGAATTTGGATCAGTTGCGGGATTCTACGTTAATAAAAGTAAAACCAAAGTGATGTGCAAAAATATGACGAAACAAAGACAAACAGAACTCCAAGAGAAAATTCAATGTGAAGTAGTTACAAAGACTAAATATTTAAATTGAATTGACTATGAAAAACATTGATTTGTTCAAAAATAATTATGAAAAGGTTTGGTATAGGATTCAGCAAGACATGAAGAAATGGGATACCTTGAATTTATCATTATTGGGAAGAATCGCAACTGTAAAAATGAATATTTTACCGCGTTTGATGTTCTTATTTCAGACTATTCCAATATTAAAACAAAGGAAAATATTGGATACGTGGCAGAAAGAACTATCTAAATTTGTATGGGCAGGAAGAAAGCCAAGGATTAAAATGAAAATTTTATGTGATGCAAAGGAAAGAGGAGGTCTACAACTACCAAATTTAAGACTGTATTATGATGCCGTCTGTTTAACATGGTTGGAACAGTGGATTAATCTTGAGAATAAAAAGTTATTGGCTCTAGATGGGCATGATAACAAGTTTGGATGGCATGCATATTTATGGTATGGAAAAGTAAAAATAGACAAATTCTTCAAACACCACTTTATAAGACGATCACTGTCCGAGACTTGGATGAGATATAGAAAATTCTTCTCAGAAGAAAGACCACTTTGGATAGTACCAGCAGAAGTGATTAATCCATATTCAAGAAATCAAGGGTTAGATTGGCTACCTTATAAAAGTCTTTTAAAATTAGAAGGGAAAAACTTTGTGTTAAAAGACAGATTTGATGTGGAATTTGAATATGATTGGTTGAAGTATAGACAGATTTATGTCTTATTTAAGACCGATAAAAGAGAACATGGTTTTAGAGAAAATAACACTGAAATTGAAACTGTATGGCTTGAGAAGGGTAAAAAAATGATTTCTAAACTGTACAAGGTTTTATTGAAATGGTATACTGAGGATGAAATTGTAAAAGAGCAAATGATAAAACGGGCGGTAAATATTAATAATGAGATATTAATGACATCTTGGGAATATTTGTGGAAAAAGTCAATGAAAATTTCAACTTGTGTAAATGTTAAAGAGAATTGTTATAAAATGATGTACAGATGGTATATGACGCCTAAAAAAATTGCTATTATAAATGATACTATGTCTAACAAATGTTGGAAATGTAAGAAAAAAGAAGGGTCTTTTTACCATATGTGGTGGACATGTGATAAAGCAGTAAACTACTGGACTGAGATCCACAGTGAGATACAAAATTTTTTAAAATGTACTATTAAGAAAGACCCACAGATCTTATTATTAGGTCTTAAAATGGAAGAAATAAATGTAGCCAAAAGAACATTATTATGGTACTTGACTACAGCAGCTAGACTGACTTTTGCTCAATGTTGGAAACAAGATAAAGTACCTGAAACATGGGAATGGATCAAAAAGACGTTGTTTATGGCAGAAATGGACAAATTAACAAGAAAATTAAACAACGAAGAAGACGAAACCTTTTTTGGAGACTGGAAAGACTTTCAAGAATACTTGTTGAAAAATTGGGATGTTAAACGTGGTTTGATTTGTTTTGATAGTTATTGAGGAGAAGGAAAGAGATTTAGTTTTTTGAATTGTTACCATTAGTAAATGAAAATAAGTTTAGTAATAAATGTAATTGAATAAGAGAGACATTAAGGGGGTTGGAGCACTGCGGGAAGCCTTGTTTGGGGGGGAGAGGACAAAAGAAAAATGGATATGTATTGGTTTGTTTAAACTGTTTGAACATGTGATATATCCAATAATAAATTGTATTTACATAATTGTGTAAATAGTTAAATAAATTCTTTTGTTTTTTGCTCTCACCACATAGTCTCCGCCACTCTGCACAATACCAAAGGGAGGGGTAGCACAGGGAAGCAAGGAAAGGTCAGACCCTTGGGTTGCCAGATTTTCAGGGATCCCCCAAAGACTGGGGGTTCCATCTATAAATAGGGAGATTTGGCCAGAGGGATCTCACTGTCCCTCTAAAAAGGCAGTGACAATTCAGTGAGTCACGGCAGCAGACTTAAGGAGTGAGATACGCCCATGGGATGAGGGTGCGAGGAGAACAGCTGAGTTATCAACTGGAGCCCATTTTGCCACAGTAGGCAACCAAGCTTGGTTCAGACAAAGGAAGGAAACCCTTTGCAGTCCTTTGTGAGGAACTCATTGGGGCCAGTCCTTACTAGAATTGTCAGCTCCAGGTAAGGAGATTCCTGGAGATTTTGTGGTAGAGTCTATGGAAGCCAGGGTTTGGGGAGGGGAGAGGCCTCAGCTGAACAGAATGCCATAAAGCCCACCTTCCAAAGCAGTTATCCTCTCTGAGGGGAGGAGATCTGTTGTATGGAGTTCAGTTGTGATACCTGGTGATCTTCAGGCTCCCCCTGCAGGTTGGCTACCCTGGGCATCGCAGTCAGTGCTTCAGATCAGGGTCTGCTAGATCCAGGTTCTTGCTGTAGAAGCTGAGTGGGTGATTTTGGACCAGTCACAGATTGTCAGTTTAACGTACCTCACAGGGTTGTTGTGCAAGTCAAAAGGGGGAAAGGAGAAGGATGTCAGCTGCTTTGGTCCCCATTGCAGAGAAAGGTGACTTTTCCATCTGGGAAACCATTGTTGCCAATCTCCAGGTGAGAGCTGGAGATCACTTAGAATTACAACTGCTCTCCAGATGGCAGAGATCAGTTCCTCTGGAGAACATGGTGGACTCTGTGTCCTTATACACTGCCGAGATGCCACTCCCATGACAGCCAATGTGATGTGGCAGTCAGGGTTTTAGAGCACTGTAGAGGCTGCAGGTGGGTGGGTGAGGGAGATGTAAAGCTGAAGAGTGAGGGGGAAATAAAGGTAGGTTGATGCATGGCTGAGAAGGAGATAGGGTTGCCAACTCCAGGTGGGAAATTCCTGGAGATTTGAGGGATGGAATCTGGAGAGGGTGAGGTTTGAGAAGGAGTGGGACTTCAGACAGATACAATGCCATAGACTCCATCCTCCCAACTAGCCATTCCCTCCTGGGGAACCAGTGTTGCCAATCTCCAAGTGAGGGATGGAGATCACTCAGTATTACAACTGATCTGGGATGGCAGAAATCAGCTGCAGTCAGAGGTGGAGATAACAGTAGATTGATGGTTAGCTGGGAAGGAGATGGGGTTGCCAACTCCAGGTTGGGAAATTCCTTGGGATTTGAGTGGTGGAGCCAGGAGAGGGTGGGGTTTGAGGAGGAGTGGGGTCTCAGACAGGTACAATGTTGTAGACTCCACCCTCCAAACCAGCCATTTCCTCCTGAGTAACAATTGTTGCTAATCTCCAGGTGAGGGCTGGAGATCACTCAAAATTACAGTTGCTCTTCAGGTAGCAGAGATCAGTTCCTCTGGAGAAAATGGTAGACTCTGTATCATTATACCCTGCAGAGGTCGCCACAGCAAATTGACACTGAGTGTCCAAGGCCTTGGTACTGTCCCAGAACCTCTTTCTAGAGCTTATTGTATTTATTTCTACAACGGGCCTTATTCCTAGTAGACAATAATTGCACATGGAAACAAAAATGCACAATACATTATTACAATTATACATAGGGCAAAACTTCTAACCTTCCTGGGTCTAAAGTCCAACCTTCAAGGTAGGCTCACAGAAAGAGTTTCTCACAAAAGACAAGTTACACTGGTAGGTGGTTAGCCAGTCTAGGCTCTGGATTTAGAACTGAGGACTGTAAAAGCAAATAACCACAAAAGTAAATTGAAATATATTTTTATTAAGGCGCAAGAATACTTCAAACAGCAACAAAAGACTGAGAATAAAACAACATATCAAGAGATTTAAAGGCTAACTAAAACTGTAATACATTCATTTTACTCATTCTCAGATACATTGGTATTACCCATTCTCGGATGGAAGTTCCAGTGATCCAAAGTGGTTTTGCTCTTGAGTCACCACAGGCCAGAGTTGTTTGGCTCATACAAGCAAGTATCAAAGACGGCCAAAAGTGAACAAGAAAATGTCTACATGGCTAGGTGTCAGTTAACCATCATCAAGCTGAGAATAAACTAGAATCTTTTACCTTAATGGGTAAAGGGACCCTCGTGGTTCCAGGCCTATGAACCAATAAGGTCTCTTAGTGATGGCACATAGTCAAAGTTTATCATTTTGAGACTTTAAAAAAAAAAACAAAACCCTTTCATCTATATCAATTTAGAACATTTGGAACAATGTTCCAAATGTTCCATTTGGACATATTTTTGAATATTTCCAATCAAATGTTTATTTATTTACAAAATTTATACCCCACTTTTCTGCCCTTGTAAGGGCAAGCAAGGCAGCTAACAATTTTTTTAAAAAAACAGATGTAATAATATCACATCTAAAAACAACAACATTAAAACCAACAAAAACACATTCTTAAAACAATAGCTCCAGTGATGATGACATGTGATAAGTGATGAACAGGTGGGTGTTCAAGCATTTTTAAATATAATTTTTTTCAAGAAAATAACCCAAATAATTCATAAGATGTAAGGAGATGAACACACACGCACAAAAAGAAAATGATGGTATAATCTCTGCCCATAAAGCAATCAAGGTATTTCAAATCAGGGCAGTTTCCAGTGGTCACAAGCCTGTGCAGTCAAGACCGAAGCAGCCTCTGCATCTGAGTGCCTAAAAGCATCAAAATAAGATTAATAGAGGACTCTAAAGATAACAGTCATTTGTTGAGAGGAATGGGGCAGCCGAGAGGAGCACAAGGAGGGGAGGGAAATCCCAAAGAACCTCAAAAAACAGAGAGAATAATGCAAACTTTGTAGGAGGGGTCCCCCCCCTCTGTTGGAAGCAGATACAGACGAATAAGGAATTTCCTGAATGGGCAAAAGAAAATGTGAGGACTCAATAACAAAAAAACAAGCTATGTTTACAGAGATGAAAAAAGAACTAAAGGAAATCATCACCCCAATTCATCAAAAGGTCGATGCCATGAATTGGAATATAACTGACTTGAAAGGGAAAACAGACAAGGCATTGACTGAGGCAGCCAACAATACGAAAGCAATAGAAGAACTAAAAACTTTTGAATCATGGACTAAAAGAAAATTATACTCCTGGACATTAAAGTCCATGAAAGGAAAATCAAACTTAGGAGAATTTCCCCAAACTTTGCAATGGACAAAGTCATGGGCTCTTTAAATGAATGGCTCCAAACCCTGCTGCAACTTCTGGCTCCACTGATTAGCCAAGCGTACCATTTGAATCCACCGCAATCTGGCTCCCCTGCTTTGATCCCTGATATAGTAGCTGAACTAACTGACATCAAAGCAAAGATCGTGCTAGAAGCTGCCAGGAAGAGTAATGGGCTTAAACTGGAAGACACTCAAGTTCAAGTATATCAAGATTTACCGTATGAGATTTTAACAGCTCGGCAGAACCTGAAACAAATTGCACAACGTTTAGTAGAAAGAAATATTTGCTATCTCTGGCATCTTTCAGTAACTTATCAAGGCAGAGTCTTCACTGCTTATGACGTTAAATCTGGGGAAGATATGCTAAGGGCTTTAGCAAAAGAAGCTATATAATAAAACTCAGCAGAGATGTGCCCTAAAGAACTATACAAGAACTCTCAAGATCTTCTGATGACTATAAAGAAATAGGAAATTAATATTTTACAGCCCTTAGAGAGAGAGAAAGTAAGATTAAAATTTATATGATCGGAGCAGGCAGGCAAGGCATTTGGGAGGAACTCCCTCATTACCTCCCACAGGGTGGGGTCCCAGGGAAAGACCCCCTTTGGAGCTTTCTGAAGCCCCAAAGTGAGGTGACAACCTCCAAGAACTCCACTATGAAGAAATAGATATTGTTTTAAATGATAGCAATTAAAGATTATAAAACTTAGGAAACAGAACATTATGAGAAACAGCTTGAGATTCATGGTAGAAGCCTAACTGAAATAAAATAATAATAATTAGTTATCTGTTTATTAAATTATGCATTATTTCTCTAGGAGTTCGAGGATATGATAGTAATTGTTTAACAAGCATTCACTGGCAGTGAACAAGAAAACAATTTTATTTAGATTAAGTAGACACTGGCAGTGCCATAGAGTATAATTGGAAGGAATAGTTTGTATACTATTCCAAAACTGTATGATATTTCTGCTGTAAACATGTTATGTGGAAAATAATAAAATATAATTTAAAATAAAAAAGATATTTCAATCAAAACCTCTGACTTATATCAACAATTACACATATAAATGCATGAAACAACAACCAGCTATTCAGAGGTAACACTGTCCTTCTGTACTTCTACATGACTGTAGTACAGCTACAAACTCACCATACACAGACACAGCTGAACCTATCCAGTTAATATAGCCCTTGGGCTTTTTCCAGCTGTTGTATTAAAATCTCTTTCAAAACAACCCTTGCTCTTTCATTGTAATGTAGAATGAAAAGCTAGAACAATGGTCATTCTATTTTATTTTCAACCAAAGAAAATGCCCATGACTGCTGTAGTACTTCCCCACCACACTGATGAGACTAATTGCTGCCAGCTGCATTGATGATCACTTGGTTCATTCAATAATGCCGTATCTATGCAAATGGCTACTGAGCAAAAGTATTACCCATGTGTGGAAGAGAATTGCCTTGTTCACATGTTACAGATGTGTGTAAGAAGTCTCAAATACATCTGTTTGTAAGAGCAGGTACATCTGTTTGTAAGAAGACTCAAATAACACTCACTTTACAAATAAAACCAGGGAGCAGTAACTGGTTCAGCTTTACGTATATTGAATGTACCAGATTTTTTCAAGACACATATTAAAAAGTGGGTACATGGATTTTATGTGTATTCATTGTAATTTATTCATAGCTTCACACAGCAGAGACAGATGTGTTCAAAGCAACAACAGTGCCTGAGTTCAGACTGGCAGTTTGCAGCGGGAACCAGTCATGGCAAAAAAGCCCCAGAATAAACTGTTCCGGGTTTTCTCGGTCACGTGGGGCTGACAGATGTGGGAGCATACTGGGAGGAGGCACGTGGGAGCGTTCTGACAGCTGGCCCAGAGGCGCAGCTGTAAACGGCTTTTTGCCCCCCCAGCCAGAATAACGAGACAGACAACAGTTTTGGAATAAAACAAGGGCCACTTTATTAACTATTTAACAGAACATTGCAGCAATAACAACTAAGCAAGCATGGAACAGGCAAGGCAGGTGTCACTCCCTGACCAGCCCCCTTGCCCTTGAAGGGCGGGTCACCCAGCTCTGATCGTGAGCCAGATCTCTGGCTTGTGACCAGCAGCCCAGCAAACTGATTGACCTCTAGGAGCGCCTACCCCTGAAGCCTTCCAACTTGCAGGGAGGAGCCTGCCCTAAAAGGTTCCCAGTGGAGGTGATCACCATTCCCCACCCCAGACCCTGAAATCCGAAGGCAGTTCCTGATGACCCCCTGTTCTCTAACGGGATATGCCGTAAGGTGCTCACCAGTTCCATTTTCTTGCTTGCACAAACCTGCCACAGCCAAGGTCAAGCCTCTGCTTTGGCCTTTGCTCCCCACTCAGCATCCTAATGCTGACCTAATCCCGTGCTGCAAGTCCCGTAAAAAGATCTCATTGCCCTTGTCAGACAAGTGGACCCCGTCATCCCTATCCAGGTCTGGGAACACAATCCATATATCGGGGTGCAGCAGAAACATCCCCAATCCATCATCCATGGCCTTTTTCAGCTGCCTATTAACTTTACGTCGGGCACGGTCAATACACCTGGGGTCCCCCAAGTTCCGCCACACTTGGTGGGGCAGTATGGCAGACCATACTATCTTCACGCCGGGCCACCTTGCTCTTATCCTCGTAAGGTCAGCCTCGGCCTATAAAACTAGGGCCTTGCCCTTCATTAGACCCAAATCATTGCCCCCCAAGTGTATCACCAGGACATGAGGAGGAGGCCCCGTCCTCTCGTGGAACAGCAAGGGAAGGAGCGCAGGCCACCACATGCCCCTCCGTCCCAACCATTCCACCTCCGCCCATGCGCTAAGGCCAAGCTGAGAGCCGCTGGATGTCCGTCTGGCACAATGCACTGCCCAGAAGACCATGCTGTGGCCGCAGATAGTAACCCTTTGTTGCATCCTGCAGCCTGCAGCATCTGTAACAAGACAAACATTAATAAACGAATGTACCCTGAGGGATAGTTAAATAGCACAATTCCGGACATAACCCTTGTAGCATCTGGACTTCCAGCACCCTATCCTCTGAATCTCCCTGCCAGTATACCCCATAGCTGCAGCCATTGATACAGCTCCTATTCGGAAGGAGTGGGTGCCAAAGTGGGTGCCACCCAACCCCAATCGAGCCAGCGCCTTATGTGTCACACTCCAAAATTGAAATTTAGTGAGGCGGGTACCATCCCTGTGTTGGAATAGGTAGCCCCGACCCTCTCCTCTCAATGCCAAAAAATGGCTCAAGGCCCCAACTGGGCACAACTCAACCTCTGAACATCGGTCAAGCTTAATAAACTTCCCCTTGCCACGCTGATCCATCTTTGACCTGTGTAGCCTAATACCCACTTTGGAATCTGACAGAAACGTCACACCGCTCAAGAGCCAGGCCAGACACATCCTGCCGTGAGCTAGCAACCAGCTCACTGACCTGCAGAGCCCCCAAAAAGGTGACCAGCGACGCTGCATGAAACAAAGCAGCTTCATAGCTATCAGCGCACACTGTGTGCCACTGGTCCCTGAGCCCCTTCAAAATAGCTGGGGTCAGGGGTTCTCTAGGATCAGCCACTATGCCACTCTCCCTGGACCAACCCTCGAGCATCTTCCGAATACAGAAGTCGCCCGTCCGGTCTACATGCCTCGATGCATTGCTGGCATAGGCCAGAGCAGCCAATTTGGATCTGATGGTACGAGCAGACAGGCCCTCCCCCTTCAGCGTCACACAGAACTCCATTAAATGAGGAACCAGTATGGGCCAAAGCTGCCGCAAGCCTGCCCTCTCCCTAAAGGAGAGGAATTGCTTACCCACCCTCATGTAAGCCCTGCGAGTGGAAGGGGTGAGGGTCAAGCTCATTGCCCTATCGGCCTCAGCCCGCCAATCTGCCACACCTCGTCTGGCATGCGCACTGGGAACTGGTCGGCCTCTGGAGCCTGCTGACAGAATCTCTCCATCTGTTTACAAGAGAGAGCGTCAGCGACCCCATTATTAACTCCCGGCACATGCCTAGCCTTGAACATTATATTATAGTGTAAACACTGCAGGGTGAAGGCTCTGACCAGAGCCATGACCCTGGGGGATTTGGACGTCAAGGAATTAATTACGTGTACCGTGGACATGTTGTCACACCAGAAGTGGACAGTGTGGTTGGCAAAGTCCCCAAATCAAATCCACACTGCTGCGACAATCGGGAAATTCAAGGAAGGTGAGGTCCCCAGGACACCAATTCCCCTCTACACATTCCTTGGCAATTTTGTGCCCCACTAATTGCTCCATACCATGTACTGATTTCAAGTTAGGAGCCATGTATGGAGTCCGAAAACCCTGGAAAGGTATCCTAAAACATGACCTAAAACCGCCCAACAGGTAAACATGATCACGCTGATTCGGGTAATCCCGTAACCAACGCACTAAAACTTCCAACTTTATTGGACTAGGTCCCTTTGTCAGGAGGGGGGTTGTAGCCCCCACCACCTCCGGAGCGCTTACCACCTCTACCTCCACCCTGACCCTTAGGTTTGGGGCAATTGGAGAAGGAATGAGGCCCGGCACATAGTGGACATTGATGCCAGAATGAACACGACTTCCAACCACACGTCCCATGGGAGGTAAACTCCCAACAAAGCGGGCGTCGCTGAACCGCCTGCCCCACCTGGGCACGGGTGCCTGTCTGGGCCTGTAACCTATGGACCGAATGACCACTGTGAGTCCTCTCACTCCCTGGCATCCTAATAGTGGACATAATCTGCAACCATAGGTCTGGGTGTATCCGGTCCCATCGCATGGCCATATTCATGGCTGCCCGCATACGAAATTCTTCATCGTACTGCGACCAAGCCGGGCTTGGAAAATCCGTGAAAGCCTTATAAATAATATCCATGTATTGGAGCAGAGCTACTGCTCTCCATGGATGATGCCGGACAATCACTGTTGCATAAATCAAAAACCCTGGGTACCAGTTTGCCCAGGTCCTGTCCACCACTCGCCTCTTCAGGCGTTCTTTCTCACGGTCGTCTAGATCCTCCCTGTCCTTCTTCTCCAACTCCCTATATAATAATGTGAATACATCTATGTATTCACCCTTAAGGATCTTCTCCTTAGTAGCAATAGAAAGGTGGTCCCCAAATGGCAAAGCCGAATCACCCGATGGCATGGCACCGGCTGAGACTGTATCGTATGAAACAGCCGCAGTATTTGTAAACGCTGGTCCTGGCAGTGGATAGCCCCATCCAGGCCACCCCCCAGGAGGGGGTGGTGGATACCCACAGCCCCAACGCACATAATGTTGACCACTAATTGGTGCTGTCTGCAATACAGGCCCAGGGGCACCCTGAGGGCTTGGGCCCCATGGCCAATATGAACTATTCCTTTCACTATGCAGCTCCTTACCATCCTTCTTTGGCTCCTTATACACCTCGACTTGCAGTTCCTCAGTGTCCTGCCCCTGTTGACCAGACGTTGCTGCATCACCACCGTCCCCCACAGGGGATACCTGACTGTCTTCCAAAAAGGCCAGATGGGCCAGCAACTGCTCTTGGAAAGAAGCATTAGAATCTCCTACTACACGCTTCCCCCCCCCCCATTTTTCGAAGGGGCACCCCACTCCTTCTCCAGAGCCTCCAACCGCTGCAAAATAGCAGCATTTATGGGGTCATCCTCCTCATCACTGGATGGGAGCACCGGCTCCGGCTATACAGGGGGCCGCTTAGGCGCAGGCTGCTTCCTCTTGGCCTTACCTTGACCTTTCTTGGGAGCCATTACTAATATTAATGCAGAAATCTCATTAACTGTATAACAACTAAAACTAAACTTATGTGACTAGGCCCCAGCAGGAAGCCCCGTAGCATCCACCGCAATAGATAACTGGTAACTTATGCTCACAAAGTCTGCCCAGCTACAACTATATAAAATGGCTGCCATCAAAGTTACCTAAAATGGCTGCCTGGGAGGGACATTCAAGATGGCCACCCCTGACTACCCTAACAAGATGGCTGACTCCAGAATGCCCACCTAAGATGGCCTCCCCTGGGCAATGCCCTCCAAAGATGGCCGCCCAGAGACTGCACTCACACAAAAGGTAAAAAATAGCGAAATGGCCGCCCAGCAAAGTCCCTTGGGGGGGTGATCACCCAGTGTGGAGGGGGGGCAGATTCAGAGCTGGGGTAAAGGAAAATAAGAAATGTGGCCCAGGCAGTCTCACCAAACTGCAGCCACCAAATGTGAAGGTGTGATGGGGGGGAGGGTTTTTCTTTTCTTTTCTTTTCTTTTCTTTTCTTTTCTTTTCTTTTCTTTTCTTTTCTTTTCTTTTCTTTTCTTTTTAAACAAAGAACTGTGAGGATGAGGTTGCCAGCCGCCCCACCACCTCAGGCCTCCGCTGCTACTCAGCTGCTGGTGAAATGGGCCGTTCGCCCAGCCACCTTGCCACCACACGGGTCACTGCCGCCGCCCGAGCCGCCGTGCTGCCGAATGAGCTGCCCCCAAAAATTCATGCCAAGCGCTCTTCAGCCCCAAGTTCAAGGCCACAATGGCTGCACAGCTCTCCTCTGCATGCTCTGTTCTAAGCCGAGCATGCGGAGCAACTGCAAGGTGAGATCGGAGCCTCGCATACTTAAAATAGCTGGCTCCACCCCCTATCACATCAGGATGCACAGTGTCCTGTTTGTTGCCGTCCCATTTCTTCGGGGCGGCAAAATAGCCCCCGCCCACCATCGGCGTTGTCGGGTGGACAGGAGCTCCGTTCTTCTATGTCTGTATGGGCACATGGGGGCACAGACTGTTCCATTGTAAAGTATACAATAAATACACTACAATGAACAAGTCTTGTTCAAATAGGAATTGTTGTTCACTGAGAATCTGCTACAGTAACCACAGAAAAGAACTGGTAACATATCTTGGCCTGCTACATGAAGGGTTTGTTACATTTGATCATGAGGATTTTTTTTTTTTTTACTTTAGAACCTAAGAATTTCAGTACAGTACTTCCTTTGAGACAGAGACTCCAACGTCTCTTATCTCTTGGTTGGGGTTAACTCAAAGCTCCTGCCACTGTGACCCAGGGGCAATTATCTTGCCTCTCTATTCAAGATTTGAACACCTGGCATGAAGATGACCTTACTAAAGATGCAGTATCTCTATGCACAGACTCAATCTGCCACTCAGTCCTTCTTGAATCTCCCTTGCCTGCTACCGTTCCCTAGAAACAGCTAGTGAATATGATCAAGTTTCCCATTAGAGTCTAATCTTTAGGATAGATCAGGTAAATGTCAGAATGTTATTCCTGTGCTTATGAATAATTCAAAAATATTTTAAAGTAAAGCTATTATTGGCACTGTGGTGACCTGAAAGGAGTTTAATTTTTGAAGTACTATAAATGAATTTGCTAGTGTTTTAAAAGGGGGGAACATTTTAGAAAAGTTTTCAGTCTTTAGTACCTGGCCTTTTTACCATCAAGCTCCCATCTACTAGCTGGCCCAAATTATGCATACTAGAGTTCTGAGCAAATTGGTTATATGGAATTCTAGATTTGGAATTTCTTGTTGCAAAATTATTTGAATGACAGAAATGGTGTGTTGTTGTTGTTGTTGTTTGTTTTAAACCAAACAAGGGATTTCCTATAAATTGGGAAAGTGTGGCCTTAAAAATATGATTCTGACTATTACAAGCTTCATTACAAACTTCATTACTTCCTTCAGTGTTGCTTCCCTTTGTTTGCCTAGCAATTTCCAGGAGTACAGCTTGAACACTGTCTCCTTTTTTCTTGGCAAAGAATGACTTTTTAAATTCATTTCCATTTGAAAGGATTTTTATATAATAGTTTTGTATACATGTTTAGACATCTTACGGTGCAATTCTAAGAACATTTTTCTGGGAGTTGGTCCCATTCAGCAAACCTGAGTTGGAATCTGAGTAAACCTATTTAGGATTGCTCTCTTAATCTCCCAAACAAGGCTGAACTATGTACATCAGTTTACTACTCAGTTTTTTTTATTAATATGTAATTAATTGTATATTTTGAATGAAAGTATTGAATGAAAGATTTGCAAATCTAGAAAGGATATATGATCATCCTCAACAAATGCAGCCATATATTGCATATTATTAAAACTTGCCCACCCACCCCCTGAATAAAAACATGACACACGATTTTGAATTAAACTAGGAACTTTATAACCAGCTGATCTGCCACTTAATAAACTGCTAAATCACAGGTTGCCATAGCAATAGCAAGCCTTATCTGGGCAACACCACCCCCACTCAGATCCAGATCCAGAAATCCTCTGAACCTTTTTCTTCACAGCCCGCACCTGGGTTCATAGAAGGGCTGGAGGGGCATAATCCTCACCATGACTGCTGATCCTTAAGGCTTTTCATATGCCTCCCCCAAGCCCAAGGAGGCCATCACTAAGACACCCAGACTGCCTAGCCAATAGGTACCTAGACTGAGGACCTCCCTTATCACAGATACTTCGGGTGCTTGCCAATTTAAACTTTCCCTAACCTGTGCTTTTCCTTCCTTCCTAGTTGGGGCCTAACCAGAACAACCAGGCTTATTTATACCTTCCTTTGTTTATTTATTTAATTATTAATTATCAAATTTATACCCCACCCTCCCTGCAAAGCAGGTGAACGGACTATGGAAAGCAGATGAAAAAAGCCCCCCCTCACTGCCAATTTGAGTAAAGACCCAACAAATTCCTGCTTGCCCCCCAGTAGGTGACCAGATAATCCCACATGATCTCAAAAGGGGAGGGAGGGTGGAGTGCTTGCACTGTGCTGGAGAGGTAGCGAGAGTCTCCAACTACACAGTCTACACTTCTGCTCAAAATGGCTGGCAGCTACGAGGCATGACCCCATTGGCTTTCTCAGCCCAGATGTTCCTATTCGGGGGGCAGGCAAATGCCAGTCTCTGTGCAAACATTAATTTAGCCATCCATGCATTCATCCTATGTCTAATTTTATTGTTAATTTCTATTTATTATTATTTTATTCTTTATGTGACTTTGTAACCTGCCCTGAGCCCACTCACGGGAAGGTGGGATAAAAATCAAATAAATAGATAGATTTCAGATCAAGCCACAGAGTATGGATCAACAGAGCTAGGGCCAGAATTTTTTTTCCACAAAACTGAAAATCTGAAAAAAATCTGTTTAAAATCTAATAAATTAATAAAATGGGTGGATTAAAACTCTCCAAAATAGTAGAAACAATATCTGAAGCTTTAAGAAAAAAATGCCAATGAGCTCTCAGTGGCCATTTTAGAAGTTAGTAGGCCTGTTACATTGTGGCTACAGCCAGGCTAAGTACAGTTGCATGATAGCCACCACACGGTCAAGTTCAGCCTAGTAGCACAGTGACTGTCACCGAGCTGGGCAATGTGCATAGTGAATCTTTAATAGTTGTCTCCAGGCCTGTCCTCTGTGCTTCCACTATGGCTTTGCTTTACAGAAACTAAACCTTGGGAGGCTCAGCAATATTGTTGTGGTTGCCTGGCAACCTCCAAAATGGCCACAGAGAGCTCAGTGGGCATTTTTTTTCTTAATGCTTCAGGCATTCTTTCTATTATTTTGGGGAGCTTTGATCCACCCACACATCACTGAGCATCTCCCACTTGTCAAATTTCATTTATAAGAGAAGATAAGAATGTAGTAGATGAGATAGATATGATGGATACTTGGCAGATGTAATATCACATAATGTTCTATTTCTAGTAGAAGTCAGCTGGATACATCTGCAAAGTTCACAAAGTTGGCATGAAGAGAGCAGCCTTCACTGATTGTCCCAAATGTGTGATAATCAGAATTACACTATCTCTGGCCATGGCAAAAAAACCCCAAAATAAATGTTGAATGATTTAACATGGAGATCAAGACATTCATGCATTGCTATACAAAGATACTAGTAGTTGAATGACCAGCATACAAATATGAAAAATTCAGTGTTTGGGGCCTGGATATAGCTTATTTGTTGTCCAGCTATGTTTGATCATTTTGGTTTTCTCCTTGTTTAGATATATTGAACAAAAAAGTTAATTCCTATTTCAATAAAGCAACGGCAATTCCATGTATGTGTGTATACACAGCCCACCCCCAACATTACTAGTTGGTATGAAATGAACACCATTAGCCCCACAGTTGTGACCAGATCACTATTATTTATGTGAGAAGGCAAATTGAAAAAATAATTCTGAACAGAAGACAAGCAGCAGAGGTTTGGGTATACAACAGCATATCCACACTTCAGTGCATCCAGCAAGATGTGTGTTTCTGTGTTTTTGTTTTTAGTTTGTATGACTGTTTGTGTGCAGGGGGGAAGGGATTATTACATACTGAGATACCATTTTAGTTATTGGATTTGATTTTGATTCAGACTATACTATTAAAAATGTTGGTGTCAGCTCCAGAAGGTATAAGCTGATAACAGTTTCTTGGACTCTAGATTCAGTATTTTATTCCAGAATAGTATCTCCTACCCTCCCCAATGCGACAAAGTTTGCCTTACATTTGCTTCCTATAGTCCTCCACTTACCAGCAGAATCTGTGTAACATATGTGGTAGTGTTTGCATACTAGTGAGCCAGTATGGTATAGTGCCCAGAATGTCAGACTTGGATTCCCATTCAGCCATGAAGTTCACTTGGTGACCATGGGGCAGTCATTTGCTCTCAGCCTAACCTAACTCGGGGGGGGGGTATCTTATATTTCCATATAAATTAGTCACTTTTTGGATGTACAGTACTTTTAGGAGACAAGTCATCTTCCTTACAAGTAAATAAGGTAGTTTTTCAGCACACACACACCCTAGATGCCCAGCCTCAGCAGCTGAGCACAGCTAGGATTTGTCTCTCACTCTTTGATCGATTTCTCACAAGCCGCTGCTCCGTCCTTGTATTTCACTTTCTCCCAATTACATTAGTCAATTTTCCACTACTTGCTGTGCGGCCACATTTTGCCCTGCAACTTCTCCCGATTTCCCCCGTGTCTACTCGATCCTCAAAAAACAGGATCGAGTAGACGTGGGGGAAATCGGGCGAAGCTGTGGGGAAAAATGTTGCTGTGCAGCAAGTAGTGGGAAACTGACTAATGTAATCAGGGGGAAAGTGAAATGTGAGGATGGAGCAGTAGCTTGTGAGAAATTGGTCTTTGTTTCCTCTCTTCCCCATCCTACCTCTGAGGATCTTGAGGAGGCACACCGTACTTCCCCCTCCACTGCCCCATCCCCCTCATCACCAACAACCCTGTGGGGGGGGTCTAGGCTGAGCAACTGGCCCCAGGTGATCTAGACGATAGGGTCCTGGCTCGGAGTGGGGGTCTGAACCTAGCTTTCTCAGACCCCCCCCCAGTTCTCATCCCTCCTGTATTTCTCACCACAGTGGCAGGGCTGCAGGGAAGGCCTGACATAGAGGCTATTTCTGAAACCTCCAAGGAGATTTTTTTTCCTCCTGTGACCCCATGGATTGAGAACAGGTATGGGGGAGAAAGGAGGTTGCCATCCACAACCCTCTGCAATGCTCACCCTGCCTCCTGGCTCCACAGCTGTTCAAACATGCAGTAGCAACAGTGGTGCTCATTTTTCCATTTGATCCTACACTTGCTTCCGAGGTTGGGGCATCTTTCCCCTCAGAGCAGCATGCTAGGGATATCAGCCTCCAGGTGGGTTTTGGGGATCGTCTGGGATTACAGGTCATCTCTGGTTTACAGAGATTAGTTCCCCTGGAGAAAATTGATGCTTTGGAGGGTGGACTCTATGGCATTTTACCCCAGTGAGGTTCAAGTCCTCCCCAGCTCCACCTTCAACTCTCCAGGAGTTCCCCAACCTGAAGCTGACAACCCTAACCCCCACACCCTGCCAGTGGACAGGGGGGACCTGGCAACCCTACAGTATGCACAAGACAACCCAGTTGCCTCCCAATCCACAAACCAACCCTCCTCCTCCTCTCTCTCCTGCCAGCCCTGTCCCTTCATCAACAAACCACCACTCTGTGCACCTCCTCTCACCACCCCCATGATTGCCATTTGGTTTGGTGGTGGCAGCACTGGCCACTGAGTTCCACCCCCCATATAGTCACTTCACCTATTTTCACTGAACTGTGGTCAGAGGAGGTGGGGGGGGGACACCATGCCTCCTCTTTCTCTACCTTTCTCCACTGTCATTTCCTCCACACTATTTCATCTCTACCTCATAGTCCTGCCCCTTAGCAATTTCCTTTCTATTTCTTGACAGCTTTGACCACACACATAGCACCATGTGTGCCCACTTGCCCCATCCCCCGGCAGCTTTCTGCCTCTTATTCTTTGAACCAGTTGCTTGCAAGCTTCATAAGAGCCCTGGACAGGCTTGTTCCCACCCCTGGACCATATGTTTGACACCCCTGCTCTAAACAGATCAACTCAGGATCAAAGTAAATGTGACAGTGTTCTTGTGGCCATCACAATGATGCTGTTACCATTTTAAAATCATTTTAAAATGCTGCAGATTGGGCCTGTAGTGCTGCAGGCTGAGTCATTCTTGTCCACTGCCCTGTGCTTTATCAGATGCTGAAATGACTGCAACCAGCACCACCCCACAGCTGTTTTGGTGCTTGAAAAGGTGCGCGGCTCAAGAACACTGCATTGTGGGCCCTTGCAGCATTTCTAAATTACTTTAAAATGGTGGCAACAATATATCTCTATAAAAGGTAACTATTAGCCCTGATAACATCTGGACTCTAGGAATATCATTGAAAGGTAGAAATAATCATAATAGCACTAATTGTGATTAAATAAAAAATGGCAACCTTGGCAAACAGAGCAGATGGAGGTTGAGACATGCTCTAGGTGTTGACATACCAGATATAATCACAGGAAATTGACACGTGCAAAGTTGTTCGGACACATTTGACCATTTGAGCTTGCTGACCATCTCTTTGAGCTTGCTTGAGCAACTCTTATTTCTAAACTGAATTACAGATGCTTCTCACATTCTTGAACTGATGGTAGGGAACTGTTTGTGCACTCATTAAATTCTGAGTATGTGCCAGCAATATTAATGCCACTGCCTGATCACTGCCACAGATTTTGCAAGTGCAAGTTGCACACATACCACATGATGATGGTGCTTTAAGTAAATGTGTGAATCGTCCATGATAATTCTGAAAGAATGGATTCCACCTGTGTAGCCCAAGGGTTTTTATATTGCCTGAACAATGCAGGAAGGAGCCACTTCTCATTTCCTTTCATATATTTTATGAAGATGGGACATTGTTTACCAGCTGCAATTTTTATGAGATCTCAATCAGCTTTCCCTGGATTTCTTTTTTCTTCTTATCAACCAAAATCTCAACTTCTGCCTTGGTAGAAAGGATTATTTCTTGACTGACTTCCAACAAGCATCATAAATTGGCCTAAGTTCACACACCTCAGTGAACTTGGACGTAGAGGATTTTACCTTTGATACCGTTAACATCTGTACTTAAGGCTCTCTTTTTCACACATAAGAACGGAAACTATGAAAGCTGAACAGCAGTAACAATTTTCACAAAGTTGACTCTTTGGACCCTAAAGGCAAACTCACAAAAGGAAAAGGGATTTTCAACCTATTGATCTTATTACAAAGGGTGGGAAAAGTGTTGGGGGGGGGGAGAAAGGTCATTTGTGCTATAAAATGGTGTAAAGGCAGTCAAAAATAGGAACCAACGTTTATTTCTGTTTGAGCAAATACCAAAAAAACAAACAAAGAAAAACCAACCAAAGAAAAAACAGTCTTAAATGTCATGACAAAAGTGTCAAACATTGGATTTAAACTAAAATGGAATTCAGCATAAATAAAAAGAAAAAAGTTATGGTTTTCCAACCCATCTCTGAATAGCTGTGACCAGCAATGCTAAATAACAGTTTAGTATCATCAAAAGGGGTGCAATGTTACTACTCAGTGTCCTTGTTGGATCTCTGCTTAATGGAAAATTAAAGGTGATCCCTTTGGTTATATGCCAGTAGATTATCCAAAACCTGAAAGCTAATAATGAGATTTTCATTGCATACCTCTTCTTCAGTTCTCACCTAAATATTAAGTCAGAATAGAAATCCACTGAAATTTCACTACAATTGGGGGTGGGGATTCTGTAATAAATTTCTTTTCCATTCAACCCCAGACAAAATTGGACAAAATTTCAGATATGGTTACAGATACAGATATAGGTACAGGTACAAATAGTGTAGATGCAAATAGTAATTTACAACAATGTCCAGACAACCACTTTGCAAACTGCGTCACATTGGCACTACAATTGTTTGCTCAAAATAGTTCTCTCAAATTAGGCTGCAATTTGTTCCTTTAAGAAGGCTGCTGCCATCCATCCCAACTCCGATGATGGGCAACATTAAGCTAGGAACAAGTAGCACTGAGTAAAACTTTGCAAATAAATTGATGAGCGAACAGAACAGTCCACCTTGTTTGTCATGGTGGCAATAGTGGAAGGGCTTCACTTGATCTGGGCTAAAGCCTATAAATTGAGATTGGGTCATAGTATATAGTGACTGATGGAGTTCAGACAACATTCCTGAACTAAAAGATGCTGCACAGTAAAACACACACACCCCAGTTATCAGAACATGACAACAGACAGATTTTTGTGGCTTTTTTATCTTTCTGTTGTGTCAAGTTGTTAAGAACATGACTGTTACAAATCTGTGGGATCTTTCAGAAAAGATGTGCCTGCCTTGGCTTTCCATCTTTCTGTTTGTTTGTGTGAAATTAGTGGTGACATTGAACTTTAGAAGTCACAAGTTGGTATGTTTGAGCACCCGCTAGTTGGGCTCACATCCTGCTTGCCCATTGTGAGCTGATCTGGGAGGTGTTCAGATGTGTCTAGATTAATTTGGACATTATCATTTTACACGATTACAATACTTTTTCATGTGGTTGTGGTGCTTTTTTGCAGCAACCAACTCCTGCCACTTGTCTGCCACCACCTCCAGTTCTTGAATTGAGACTGGCTATGCAGATGTCTCTCTGTGTCTTTGATTGTTATGGTTGTGCATATGTTTTCCCCTCTTACTAAAGTTTCTTCAAATATATTTCTACATTTTTTTCAGTAAGAAATGATTAGTTATATTGCACCATGACACCAGGAATATAGGCTAATGGCATTGATTTCAAAAATATGAATCTGGTTACCTCATCAAGCAGTTATGAGGTTGATAACCTGGTACAACTTGGCCTTGTTGAATAAGAGGCTACTGAGGATGTACAAACGATGGCAACTGTCATTGAGGCAACCTGATCATGAGCTCACCTCTTGTCTAACTGAGAAAGCTGAGCAAGGTAAGTTTGCTTGGTGATTGTATGCCTGATAACAAACTCATAGAACAAATTACTGAGTTTATATTGCCTAATAAAAGAGGAAGAAGAGAAGAGATTGGGTTTATACCCCACCCTTCACTACCCAAAGAAGTCTCAAAGCGGCATACAATCTCATTTCCCTTCCCCACCCCAAACAGACACCCTATGAAGTAGGTGGGGCAGAGAGAGTTCTTTTGAGAACTGCTCTTTGAAGAACAGCTCTGACAGAACTATGGCTTGCCCAAGGTCATGCAGTAGGTGCAAGTGGAGGAGTGGGGAATCTCCCTCTCCTCTAAAAAAATACTTGTTGTTCATACCCCATCAAAAATCCTGGCAAACAGGCCTTACAGTGCCTCTCCAATAATCCCTCAACTCTTCAGCGTACCCGTTCCACATTGTGGGAGCTATGATGGAAAAGGCCCAAGCTCTGGTAGATGGTAGATGGGCAACCCAAAGTGGGGGAGCAACCAGAAGGCGGTGGCCTAAATACCATAGTTGGCTGATTATAAACTGATTTTGAACTGTGAAAGAAACTTTTTCTCCTGAGAGCTCCCTAGCAACACCCATTTTGATGGACTGTTTCCTAGTTAAGGTGGAGGGGCAGGGCCATTTATTTATTTGTCAAATAATTGGAAGACAAGACACCCAGAAGAGTATGGTATCATCTTTGGAATTATGGCATGCAGCTCTTATACCAGGAGGAAAGGATATTTTTACTGGCTGCTACTCTCCCATTTCAGTCTTTTTGCTCTAGGGCCAAGTTCAGACTGGCAGTTTGACCTGATATACGCACTATTTCAGAGACGTTTCACAAACAGATTAAAGGGCCGGTTCACACAGGCATATCTGTCAGGTGTTCCCCAGCTGTACTCAACCCGTCTTGTAATGCTTCCCTCCCGAGTTTAAAAGATACCAGACAAAAGTGGTAGCAAACCCTGGAGAGCGCGTTCATCCCGCTTCCCAGAAGTGTGAACGCAAATAAGCTGATCCAGTAGGGATGCTCTTATGACATGAGTGCATAAGCATATATCGTCAGATTCCATTACAAAAAGCCGCTTACAACATACCTCTGCCAGGGGTGGGCCAACAGTGCAAATGCTTCCTTGCGTGTCCTTCCCGGTATGCACCCGCATCAGTCGGTGCAGTGTGACTGGGAAAACCCAGGAACAAATTGTTCTGGGTCTTTTTGCCATGACTCCCTCGCACTTCAAACTGCCAGTCTGAACTCAGCCTAGGATTCTAGGATGTGTTTTAAAAGTTATTTTCCCATTCTTCATCCAATGCTTAGATGTTTATTAGGATCTCAAGTTCATTTGGGAAGTGTGGGCTATAGGCTTTTGAACATGCATTGTTCTATGAGACTTTAAGAGGTTTCTGTGAGAAGATTTTGTAGGCTAAGTATGGTAGCTGTCACTTTTACTTTTGAGATTAAAACCTTAATACCTTTCCTTTAAGGGTTTGAGACCCCCCCCAGTCAACTGGGAAATACTGCAACATATTAAAGATTATTCACAGATTTAATTTATTTCTTCCTTTGTAGAAGGATACAAGGAATATTTCCCTTTCTTCCTTGATTGCTTCCTTTCCTTTATTATTATTATTATTCCCCTGTTGTACAATTTTTCACACTAGTATGAAATACAGACCTATTTTTATCACAGAAATATTATGCATAATAGTATAAAACATATTTCAATTTAGTTAGCCTTTTCTGGGATAAAGTCCAATTGTGGTCTTTAAAGTATCCCCAAGTTGATATTATTCTTTGCAGAAGTTTCAAGCTGTGCTTTATGATAAAGAGGACTTTAAATACTGTATCTTGTCTCTGCTTATTTTAAGGTAGCATTCAGCATTCTTGTTGTTACATTTGCATCAAGGGGAAAAAAAGATTTTGAAATCATAATCATAATAAATAGATAACCATACTCTAGATATAAATGTATGCAAGGCAATGTACATTTCTGTTGTTAAGACAGCCATCTTCTTTTAAAAAAAAAGAACCTAAAGTCAAGAGCTTCTTACAATCATGCAAATTATCTTTCCTCTCTGATAAAAAGCAGCTTTAACCCCCCCCAATGTATGGATTCTACCATAATGCACCCAATTATTCCTGTGGTTGATATAAAAGCTACTTGCAGTGAAAACTCTCCCTCTGATTGAACGCTTGGTGGACAGAAGTCTTGTATTTAGTTCATACACTCATGTAAGATAGCACTACACTATGTATGGTGGAGAAACAATATAGCAGTTTCACATGAATAGCCAGTCTCATGGAGATACATCGTGCATAATCTATCCCCTTAAAAAGAAGAGAGATACTGCCATTTGTGTGGAAGACCTGATTCAGATTAAGAGTTACTTGAACAGTGGAGAAGGGGATTAAACTGATATTTCATGACACTATTGTGGAAGTAGCCTAGCTGAATGTATAGATCAGGATTAGGACCATATATTTATTTATGAAGTTTTATCTTCCACCTCCATGGTGCTAGACATGAGTTACCAGATGCAATGTGAATTCTTAGTGCAGGAAGAGAAACAGAGAAGAGCTACTATGGAGGTTATGAATTCTACTGAAAGTGTTATTTGAAGAAAGCTATGCCCTGGGAAAGAAAGACCATTTATACAGCTACATCTCAGAAGCTGATGGTGTAATCAGTAATTATCACAATTAGTCCCCCTCTATATGAGAAGTATTCCACTGCTTCACATGAAGACCAAACCTGTCATAGACCGGAATCCCCTTACCAGGAGAATAATCCTAATAGTCCAAGGAGGCTGAAGTCCTGGACCCATACCAGTATGTAGTTCTTAGGACACCACCAGAAGCTCTCTTCAGTGACCAGGAACAGCCTCAAGAGTCTGGGACAGCGTACTTACTTTGAGTAGTGCATGTCTTGGTCCTTTGACATAGAACACTACCTATCATTGTTGTCCCCTTTCCAGTTATCACACTATATACCAATATCTTCTATGTGTTTCTCTGAATGAGTTTGCCATGTGGACAACAATTAGCTTTTTTTAAAAAATCAGTTTTGCAAGTCTTTGTTACACAGGGATGGTCTAGATTAGCACCATATAGAATGTGGAAGATGAATGTTTCTGTTTCTGTGAAACACTGTCAACAGATACTTACATTCAAAGTTGATGGAATGCTGCTGATCCAGAGGAAAGTGATTTTTGATGCTCCTGGCATCTTGAACTTTGTCAAGACAGAAGGATAGTATGCTTCTCAAGACAAAAATGCTAGGATTTCTTATTTTAAGTGCCCAATTTTACAGGTCATTAGGGTACTCGAGGGGTTAATGTACCCACAAATCACTTTCCTTATGTACAATGGAGCATCCTAATGATAACTCTGATGCTTTTTCCCTTGTAACAAGAGATGTTACTGGGAGAGTGGAGGAGAATGAATACCTTCACTGAGATCTCCAATCAGCCCTTTTAAATGTCTCAAAAATGCACTTTGGGGCATGATTGAGAGTGAAAGTAGGACCTTCAGATTAATCTTAAATGAAATTATGCATATTCTCTTATTCTTTTTCTCTGACTTTAGGAAAGTGAGCCATGGAAACACTGAAAAAAAATTAAATGTTTTTTTTTTTTTTAGATGTCTGGCAGATGAATGGCAGATGAGCTTTCTTGGGCTCACATGTGAGATAAAGGGTTTAAAGGGAATATGAAGGAAGAGAGTAAGTGGCAGAGGATAGGCAGGTCCTAAAATTGAGGCTAATTGTCAAAATATAGGAAACCCCAGGGAAATTATAATCAATCTCCCATTGTTTTTCTCTTTTGTTCTATTGAAATGCACCTGTTGCAATCGGAAACTGAGAACTTGTTTGAAGCAGTGGGTGAGGGAAATCAGTGCTGAAATTTCCCATTAGACTATTTTTGCCAGTCAGAATCAGACCACATGTTTTCCCATCTGTGGAAGGAAATGTAAAGCTGAATTACACAACCTATGAGTGCAAGACACTTGTGAAAACAGCTCTGCTTTGTGTTCTACTTCCCACAACAGCCTTTTGCAATCCCCCCCCAACCAACTTTAGGAGGTCAGAGGATCCTCATGTCATGTGACACAGGGTTCTGTAATAAGGATGAGAAAACTGATGAAATTGCCATCTTTGCATAAACAGATAACTTCTATCTCTAAGCATCCTCCAGAATATAGGTGGGATGATTTCTCCATATTTCAGCTCTTCAGTAAGGAATACGATTATCTCCTGCTGACCTTCATAATGAGATTTTGGGAGCAACAGGAGGCTGTTAGGGGAAGGAGAAGACAAGGAGCCTCCCTATCCATAAGCACTTTACAGTCCAGGGAACCCATGCACAGAGGCCTGCTCTATATGTTTTCCCTAAGGATAGGAAGTATCGGGAAGCAGCAGGGAAAGCTGTTTGACTGGGAAACACAGTGAAAAAGTTAAGCACTTTTATTGTTGCTTTGATCAATTTGCATCGTTTGGAGGGGGGGAATGATTATGTACCTTTCAGCATCTTGTTCACTTTGGCCCAGAATGCTCAAAGATGATTCAGAAAATGGCAGGAGTGCATTATTGGGCTTGAAGTCTGGACTGGAGTATCATTGGTTTCCTGGCAACAGGAAACCATGTTGCCATGCAGCCATTTCAGATATCATTATTAAATACCCTTTTAGTAATCACTGCTTTACTGGCCTGTGAAGAAGTGTGTGCCAGGGCAATGGACAGAACCATGGTCCATGTGAAGTGTCTGATGCTGGACTTTGGAATGTACAGTGTGGCAAAGGGAAACTTTGTGCCCAAGAAGCATGCCAAGTCAGATAGGACCCAGAGACTACAGAGGACTTCTGCCCCTGCAACCCTGTACCAGTACAAGGACTGTGATGAAGTCCATCAGCCCTGGACTCCATGAACACAGAAGCAGTAGCAGGTCAGAAAGGGAAGACATGCCTTGACAGAGGACAGATGTTCCTGCAAGCAGCCATGAAGGAATCTCCTATCCACCATGCACCACCTTACCTCCCTCCCAAGTCATTCTTAAACAAAGATTGTAGCTCAGCTGAAGACAATAACAGCGATTAAGGCTTCCTGCCACCATCCAGATAACGCCTCTGTCTAGCAGCCAATTGTTAATGTGAAGCACCAGACCAGCAATGTGATTAGATACCTGCACCCTTTCCTCTGTCTTACCCCATTGCCCAAGAGGTGTCAGTCCCTGCCAACCATCTTGTCTAAATTGTCCAACTATCATTTCTTTTGTATTGTCCTGTGCTAGTATTGTGTCAGTTTCAAATTTCCTGGGAACCAGTAACCACATGGCCACTTTGCCTCAGGTCACAAATTTGGCTATTTAAGGACAGCCTTGTGCCTTTGCTCTCTCTCTTGTTCTTGCTTTTTCCCCTTCTCACCCCATCCTACCTTCTTGGTTCCAAATCTAGGCTTGTTCGGAATCAGTCCATGTGTGTTGTTGGTCAACTCACAATCCATTCCCCCTCATTGTGTTTTTATTTTTCACTGCATGATCCAAGTGTCCTTTCAAGTCTATAGTCCTAGCTCTGTATTGCATGTGTGAATGTTTGATTATTATTTGTATGCTTAAAGAACCTTTAGTAAAGAAATCATTATTTTAGCTACACAGTCTCTGCATCTATTTAGGGGCTCTGGGAATTCTGACTTCTGTATACACAGGTTATGATCCTATATTTTATGCCTATTGCCATTTAATATCCATAATTCCCCCAAGCTTATTAATAAAATAAGGCAATTTGACTAACAGTAGTAGGTTTACTTCCCCCTGTGCATTGCCCAAGGAAAAGTACATTAGCAAATGTCTTAGGACAAGTTCAGTGGTGAAGCATATGCTTTGGTCAGTCTCTGGAATCTCCAGTTAAAGCATCTTCAGTTTTGGATCCTTTGATGTTTGAGAGAAAGGTGTGTGTATAAGTATTTTTAAATACATACATACAGTTTAAGCCCTGTTCACAAGTTACAGTGAATGCACATACAATCTGTGTATAGTGTACACTCGATTGGTTTTTATATATGCATTGAGTAATTCTCATGTTGTACTGAGTGCATGAACAGCTGAATGTATGAAATAAACCCCACATTTATCCAAATGCTGGATGTGTGTGTGTGTGTGTTCATTGTAACTTGTGAATAGTGCTACTATTTCAAACCTTTGAGGGAAGGAAAAGCCATCTGAAACTTTACAATTTATAACCAATTCAAATAGACAACTAAGACATGTCAGTCCTGGATAGCCCAGGCAAGCCTGATCTCATCAGATCTTGGAAGCTAAGCAGGGTCAACTCTGGCAAGTACTTGGCTGGGAGACCTCCTTGAAATACCAGAGGCAGGAGGTGGGGTAGGCTTTACTGAACCACCTCTCTGAATATCCTCCAGGCCCCCAGTAGGGGTCAGTCACAAGAGGTCACCATGACTTCCAGGTGCACACACATTCACATGCACGCACATACACACGCACATTTAAAAAGTCATGTCCAGAGTTAGAAGAAAGGAGCATGATCATAAAAATAATGTTTATAGAATCATTGGCTGTGGTCACATACTCTAAAAATCCACTTTCAATCCACTTTCAATGCACTTTCTACCTGGATTTTTACTGTGTGAACTGGCAAAATCCAGTTGGAAAGTGGATTGAAAGTGGATTATTTAGTGTGTGTGACCACAGCCGTTATGAACATGAAAGAGTTTGGAAGGATGGAATGATTGCAGAACTGAAAATTGGATTGGAAGAAAGTCATTCATTCCTTTCCACATTTGTTCTATAGTTTTCTGCATCACAGTTATCATTCTGCATCCTTCTGAATGATTTCAAATGTTTGTGAGTTTCATTTGTATAGATATGCATTCAAATACTTTATCTATTTTATATGTATCCAATGTGTTATAACTCATATTCCCACAGTACTTCTGTAATAATATGTAGAAATAAATGCACATGCAAATGTATCAACCTGTGAAATTTCCTCCACCCTAAAAATCTATGAAATATTTACAGAAAACAGACAAAATGTATAATCATTTAGTGCCACACTGACAACTCAGAGCAAAACATATTCAGGAAAGGATTCTTACCAGGAGCATCCCTATAATTGAAGGTACACTTGTGATGTTTTAGTGCAGGAGCGGCCAAACTTGCTTAATGTAAGAACCACACAGAATAAACATCAGATGTTTGAGAGCTGCATACCATGAACAAATATTACATGTTTTAATTGAAAAATATGCAAATTTGCTTTTTATTAATATTAAATGAGACTGCCAAAAATAAAAAATAAAAGGGGGTTAAAACAGATATTGATAATGATTTCTATTTGTCCAATGATATTGGGGGGGGGGTTTGAGAATGCATTTAAAGTTAAAGTTGCTTTCTTTCTCTGCTCCCCCATGCCTCAGGCCTACCCAGGAAGGGAAACTGGCTGGGGAAGGGAAGGCCAATTGGGGAGGGTAGGCATGCCTCCCCTTTGCTTGCTCAGCTGTCCTGCCGGAGGCACACAATGTGAAAGAGCTGCATGTGGCTCCCGAGCCACAGTTTGGCCACCCCTGTTGTAGTGGTTTTGCTCAGTATACTTATTTCAGTGGGCTTAGATCAGAATGACTCTGCAAATAATTTCACTAAAATGACTTTATTGTGTATAGGTTTACATGTGAAAAGCAGAAAGCAGTTTACACTAAAAATACATTTAACAATAGGACAAATGAGCCTGTCTACTAAAAGAGCCACATACATATCTTCAAGCTAGATATTTCAAATTAGTATTTTAAAAGTCAAACCACAACGGGAGTTTCCAAAATTACACACCCGTTTCTACTTGCATGAAGTCTTCCAGAAGGAGGAAAGTTTTCATTTATAGTTGTGTTGATGCTTTTTGCCAGTCCTACAAAAGACACATTGTGCAGCTAAAATTCATGGACGGAGCACTCCTGTCATTCTCAAGGCTGCGTAGTGTTGACTTTTGGTTTCGGCGGAGCGAATGGCAGCCACCTCTCGGGACACTCCCGGAGATGGTTAGCCCACGCGCGGTTGGGGGGGTCTTCGCACATGCGAAAGACCCTAGTGAGCCTTAGGCAAAGGCTCCAAATGGGGGGCGCTTGGGGAGTAGCCTCTTTGCCGGCAGACAGCCGGGAAATTGAGGCTTTCTCCCCGCCCCAATCGGCCCCACTGCGTTGTGCCCGTAAGGGACTTAGCAACGCCACCGACTTCCAGGAGTGAAGATAAGCGATATGAATTAAAATAAAAAGAAGAACTGGCATCGAATCGTGAGTTGGAGGTCTATTTTGAAGCTAAAACGCGAACCCCCCCATAAGCGCATAAGCGAATGGGAGGAGGGAGGAATCCCCACCCCCTTTGAGAAATGGGACTTATAAAGGAAAAGCGAAGGGGGGCAAAGGGAAAAAAGTGTTGGTGAAAGTACTTTGGGGTCTCATCGAAGATTAAGAGCTAGCTGGTCTCCTGAGGGACGCGGCACGAACTTTGATAAAGTAAACAAACAAGGAAAATGTCGGCGTTGAAAAAGGTCCCACAGAAGCCGGAAAAGAAGGGAGGAGGGACTTCCGGTCCGGGCAACCCCCCCCCCAGAGCCTGCTGTCAATCAACAGAAAAGCAAGCCACTGCGCCCTCTGCTGGATCAAATGCAGAAAATCAGCAAAACTTTGAGTAATATGGAAGGTGTTCTCAACAGTCAACAAAAATAACTAACAGAAACAGCAAAGAAGATGGAGGAGATCGCACAGAAGTGTCTGGTCTCGACGGAAGACACCAGGAAAATAAAGAAAAGGGTCAACAAATTAGAAAAGCATCAGGATATGCAAGAAAAAAGAATTTTAATGTTGCAGATGGAGAAATCCAACCTGACTCTCCGCTTTCAGGGCATTAAAGAAGAAGAGAAAGAGGATCTCAGATCGATATTGGCGAATGCCTTGGCACCCTTAACTGGCAGAGAAGCGCAAGAATTAAAAGAAGAGATGGATATGGCCTATAGAGCCTACTCCGCCTTTACAAAGAAAAATAATCTGCCAGCAGAAGTGGTTGTCAAGTTTACTAAGCAGCGTACCAGAGATCAAATTTTATGTGCAGTCTCAGCGGTGCCCTTGAAGATTGGGGAGCAGACTATCAGAACCTTGAAAGATGTTCCTTATGAAATCCGCATGAAAAGGAAAGCATATAAAGGATTGACCACATTTTTACAAAGACATCAGACTATTTATAGATGGAGTTTCCCCAAAGGACTGGTGTTTACATATAAGGATAAAAGAGATAAGATTGACTCCGTCTTCAAAGCACAAGAATTTCTGAAGAGACACGCCAGTACAGAGGAAGATGCAGCACTCGCAATTTGGACAGAATCAAGCAGCGAAGAGGACAGTGGCCCAGAGGAGGGAGGTGCTGGAGCGGGAGACGTGAAGGCTAAAGAGGGCCCATCTTACAATTTGAGAGATACAAAAAGAAGGCTACCTAAGAAATAACTGTTCGTGAAACGTCTGAAAGGAGCTGATTAACGACTAACCCCAAGGGACTTTACTAACTTTACTAACAGAGTTATTTTGGACTCTTGAAAGGTAAAAAGAAGATCTCCCAACCACGGTGGTTGCCAAAAACTGTATTTTTACTAACTAAAACTAGCCTTTTAACAGAAAAATTCACTCCACCCTTTTCTTAGCCCATCTATATACCCTACCTCTTTCTTATTATAAAAAGCAATAAAATTCTCTCCTTTTTAGGAGGGTTTATTACAAAAAAAAAAAAAAAAAAAAGGCTGCATAGTGTTGAACTTGTTCTCTGGTCATTAAATCTTACAACACCTGTTAACAGTTATTGCAGTGTTCTCTAATTAAAGAGACAGTAGCAAAAATCCACATTCCACTTCTTAAAGTATACATAATGTATTTCAGTCCAAAGCAGGTCTAGACTTTACTTTGATATTTAAAGAGGACATTCTCCCTTTTTTTTTGGGGGGGAGTCTAAGTAAGATGGTAATCCAGTTCATAAATGGCATGAGAAGTCCATTGTTTGGTTAATTTCCTCTGGGGTCAATGTATGAAGCTTGTGAATCCAAAAGTTTTCTTTGCAGAGAAGAATCTTCTTAATGTCTTGTTGGTTGAGGATTTGGTCCTCATATTTGTAGATCACAACGAATTTTAAGTCCTCAAAATGATGATGTACTGACATGCAATGCTCTACCAGAGGTGCATCCAAAATTTTATTTTTCAATCTCGATTTATGTTCCATCACACGTATTTTTAATGAACATGTGGAACTGCTGACATAATATTTTGGACACCCACAAAAGGCTACATATACAATATTTTTTGCTCGCACAGGTGTTGAAGTGTGGCAATCGGTAATGTTTCAAATAAGGTTCCAAAGAAAATTCTTTTACTTCAAAACAATTATTACATATAGAACAGTTTTGTCATTTGAAATGTCCATATGTTTGTATAATATTTTGCTTTTGTATATATTGAGTTTGGTTATAAAGATCTGATTTTACCAGAATATCTCTAATGGTTCTAGCCTGTCTGTATCCCACTAGAGGGAATTGTTGGCATCCTGGTATGTGGGACATTACATGCCAATACTTGTACAGGAGTTTTCAAATCTGTGTGGAATTATTATTAAACTGGAATGCACATGAAATTCTAGAGTTTATCTGTGTTGTTCTTTCTATATATAAAGTTCTCTTCTGTCTCTTTTCCTAGAGCATCTCCAAGCTGAATTTATAATAATTATAGGATAACCTGGTTTTTCAATTGTTTTGTTAACATTTTACTGTCACCAATAAAGTCTGTCTCTTCAGTACAATTACTTTTCATCCTGAGAAATTGACCATATGGTAAATTGGTCTTAAGATGCCATGGATGATTGGAATCAAAGTACAATAGAGCATTTTTTTCTGTTAATCCCCTAAACTGCCAATTTATGTTTTTCTCTCCTGTACATTACTGTATCTAAAAAGCTAATTGCTTGTTCATTGGCTTCATATGTAGATTTTATAGTTGGATGGATGTTATTTATCCATATCATGAATATGTCTAGTTCTGATTTATTTGTAAAAATCATAGAAATATCATCCAAAAATATTTTATACCACATTATTTCTCCAAAAAAAGGATTATTAATAGGATTCAAAATTGTGTCTTGTTCCAAAATGGACATAAAAAGGTTTGCTATTGATGGTGCAAAAACATTGCCCATAGCAACACCTTGGATTTGTATGAAGTAATCTGTTCCAAATTTAAAGTAATTTATTCCAAAATAATTTCTACTAATTCAAGGAGAAAAAATGTGGGTGGACTTTTATTGGTGTGTTTTTCAAAAAAACATTTCCACTGTATTTCTAGCCTCCTCCAATGGGATATTAGTGTATAAGGCACCATAAATCCATGGTGACCATGATAAATTCTTGTGGGGTAGTTAGAAGTGGAATGTGGATTTTTCTACTGTCTCTTTAATTAGAGAACACTTGCAATAACTGTTAACAGGTGTTGTAAGATTTAATGACTAAAGAACAAAGTCAACACTATGCAGCCTTGAGAATGGCAGGAGTGCTCCGTCCATGAATTTTAGCTGCACAATGTGTCTTTTGTAGGACCGGCAAAAAGCATCAACACAACTATAAATGAAAACTTTCCCCCTTCTGGAAGACTTCATGCAAGTAGAAACAGGTGTATAATTATGGAAACTCCTGTTGGGGTTTGACTTTTAAAATACTGATGCAAAATTGACTGGTAGTTGTTATATTGTATGAACTATAACATATTGTTATATTGAATGTATTGAATATATATACCTGATTAGGATGTTATAAGAATACACAATGCACTTTATAGAATGTTAATTATAAACAGAACACATTAATTTACAAAAGTTTCTTGCAGTGTATATTTATTCGTTACTTCACTTTCCTAACACTGCAGCTCGGGTTGCTACAGCTACTTTTAGGTTCATAGCAGAAATGATTGAGTCTGCATGACACTGATTCTCCCCCTCTCCCCATTTTGTTCTCACTGCTCCACTTAGCAGCAGTGGGAACCAGGGGTGTAATGTTTTTCACCAAAGTGAGAGACGTGGCTTGGCTACTTCCCATACATTATCAAAGCAATGCTTATAATAACCCTATAAGGTAGTGCAATATTATTATCCAAATATTATAGCTGAAGGATGAATGCTGAGTGAGATAGTGGCTAGCTCAAGGCTACCTTTTAAGTTCTTGGTAGAATGAGACAACCCAGGGGACCTCTCTGATCACAGCTCATTTTCTTAACTCTGTGCTACACCAATACCTAGTAAATGTTCCCTAATGAAGATGTCCTCAGCCCTAACCACTTGGAATGCCATTTTTCTTTAACTTTTTAAAACTATTATTGTTCATGACCATCTTTGGCAATTGGTTGACAACTGTTAAATATCTATTTTTAAAATGAACTGGTCCCAGCATATCTAAATTGTTGGGAAAATATTAAATCTGTAAAAGTTGCTTTTTACCTATTTGACGCAGTCACAGATTCTGGCCATTTTAACTAGAACAGTTCTAAATTAGAGAAAGCTGGATGTGATTTTCACTGTTTATTTTTAGTTTTGTAAACTGGAACCTTATGAAACCTTAAAATCACAAGTCTAATGATAACCTGCAATTGTTCACTGAATGACAGGATACAGTTTTGGTTCCTACTAAATAGATAAGAATGCATGAGCATAACTATAAAAGCAACAGAAAATAATCCAGATTGCAACAAATTACATGTAATCTAATTAAACCATATGACCACAGTGGATATCTTTCTCTTTCTCCTTCAGGAATGGCAAGCTGCCATGTACCATCTTTTAGAGCCAATTTGAAATGGCAGTTCTTGCCTCCAACATTGTGTCTTCTGAAGACAACTTCATCTTTGTTCACTTGACCACCTGTTCAGAATATTGAAATGTTGTGTTAAGTGTTCATTATCTTCTTCATCAAGGATCTCCCACTTAATTTATTTCAGGAACCAAAGAGAATAAAAATCAGAATAAGGTATCAGTTATAAAGCATACTGCAAATTACTGCTGAAAAAAGAGATAGTAAAAATATATATAGTAGCTGAATTTCAGTAAATCCTTGAGCACTGAAGAAATGAATTCAACCAAATAGGATGCAGTATTTGCAAAGTGACACAAAGAGAAGAAAATCTGGAATTACTATTGGACAATCATGTTACTTGATTGAATTTCATGCACATTGGAAAAAAAGGATTATTATTTAATAAGTAACCAACATTAATATGGAGACTTTACAAGTTAAAATACAAATTATTTATTGTAAGTACTAGTTATTTATCATAGAGAGCCAGTTTGGTCTAGTGGTTAAATGCACAGACTCTAATCTGGGAGATCCAGGTTTGATTTCCCTCTCCTCCACTTGCAGCTACTGGATGACCTTGGGTAAGCCATAGTTCTGTCAGAGCTGTTCTTGAAAGGGCACTTTCTGTCAGAGCTCTCTCAGCCCCACCTACTTCAGAAGGGAGGTTGTGGGGAGGGAAGGGAAAGGAGTTTGTAAACTGCTCTGAGACTCCAAGTGAAGAGCGAGGTATAAATCCAATCTCTTTTCCTTTTCCTTCTTCTTCTTCTGAAAGACCAAAGAACAACTCTTGAAGGGATGGACTATGCAGGCCTCTCCATATATCTACTCATTTAACTTTGCTGTTATTGCTTCAATGTGCTATGAAGTGCTGTGCAAAACTAGCAGGCCCTGCAGGCCCTACCCGCCATTGCTAGTCATTGCTAAGCAAGAGTCACAACATCTGTGCTGTGCTGTACTGAGTACTTGTAGATGATAGAGAGAGGGGGCAAGTAGTGAACTGCTTCACAGGCAATATTTTCCATAGAGTTAATATCCAATTATTTTAATGAATATACTTTGTCTATATGATGGCCTTTGCTTGTATATCCTATGGTTTGTGTTTTTTTACGCAGTCCTTGCTCTAAAGAACTCATACTTCTCAACTCCCAAGTCTATTCTCAAAATGAATGCATGAACTTCCCAGATTGCCAGATCCTAGTCTGATGTTATAACTTTGATTCTGTGTGTACATTGATCCTATTAAAACAGAATTTTGGATAATAAGATTAAACAAAAAAGGACTGTGGGAAATTTTCATGCTAGATAACATAGATATAATATAAAATTACATTTGGGAAGCTGATTACAGAAATTATAACATGAAAATTAGGAGTATGAAATAGTCTAGAAATAAATGTGGAACTACTAAGAGAAAACAGAAAAAAAATATTCCTGGCTTCTCCGAAGAGTGGTGGGACAACTACAACAGGACCAGTTCTCAAGTCTCCATATGGAGGTACAGAAAATAAGAAAGAAAGCAACTGAGGGAAGTGATGGGACCAGAAAATTTTAATATTATTCTTTTACATTTTAATTAAATATAAGTGGCATAAGATGGAGTAAAATGGCACAAAATTGCATGAAACAAAGACAGGAATTGGGAAAGAGGGTAAAAAAATGGACAACATGAATAACTTTACAGTGACAACATATGCCAACAAGAAGAAACAAAATGGACATATTATTACATCTCTCAAGCAGAGCATAGAAAAATCTGCAAGGAGGATGAGGAGCTGGAATAGGCAAGGGGTGATGCATGGAAAGGAAACGTGAAATGAAGGGAACAGGGAGGAAGACAGAATAGCCTATCTGACTTTTCTTCATTGTGCCTTCTCTTGTCCTTTTGTACATTTACAATGTCAACATACCACATTACTGGACACTACTTTTACAAAGCAAATTATTTGAGGATTTTCTTTCCTGCTTTAGAAAACACTTGGTATGGTATTCCTAAAGTCCACAAGGAGAATTGCCATTCAAAAAATGTCCACAGTGGGCTGATACTAAAGTAGACTGATACTGATTGTGTTCCACTATCCAAGTCCTATATTGTTGTTCAGGCCAATCCTGCCTTCCAAGCTTCAGATGAATTTAATATGCAAAACAGTGGTCACCTATCTTCCCCTTGAAGTTAAGAAAATGGCAGTCTGCAGCCCTACTTCTCTGAAAGCTAATCATTAGAAAGGAAATGTCACTCTAACATTACAGTAATATTTTTAAAGAGAGATCAAAAGCTTTTTCAGCTCGGTTTGATGACCTCCCTGGTACTGCAAGAGCTTCCAAATGATTGCCTTCTAGACAATTCTTATAGGGAACTGCTGACACATTGTCCTCATGGAGAAGAAAGCCGCAGTTGGTCCTTGTAGCTAACAAAACCTTTTAAGCTCCTACCAGCAATTCCATGCAGAAGAAATGATTAAGGAAATGCCACCTCCAGGCTTTAAAAAAACTTTGCACAATAAACCAGATGGGATAAAATTAGACTGTGTTATCAAATCTGAAAAGCTAAACGTTAATGCTGTAATTGCTGCCTAGAAGACTGCTATATGGAGAGCTGATAAAGTTCCTTTGAATTGGAGATAGTTATGGATTAAAATACAAATTGCTATCCTGCATAGGAAAGTATAAAATGTTAGTAGTCATTTCTCCCTGGAAAGCACAGTTTACTAAAATCGTGACTGATGCAATAAATGCATAGGCTAATATAGTCCAACAAATATGCTAAGATAATCACTAATGTGACTCTACTAGACTGATGTCCAACTGGTCCTTCATTACCAGCTTCAAACTCCAAGCTGACAGACAGTCAAGAAGTTGTCATGGGATCAGATTAGTTGTTAGGGATCAGATAAATGTCATATTGCCACATAACCTTTCAGATAACACTTTGTGCTGATGCCACAAAGGCACTTCAGAGTGAGAGTGGAAAGAATTATCCAAATGCCAGGAAGGGATCCACACTATAAAAAATACTGTCCCTATTTACACCTTATCTGGAACATGACTTTTCTCAGGGGGGAACTTGTTGGAATATGCAAGGTCTATACTGAAACCTTAAGAAGAAGATCTGAATATCACCCTACAAGGGACAGCCAAAGGACTGGTAGTTAGTATAGCTAGATTAGGGACTACCCACAATTTTAAATTATGTCCTTGCTGTCTCCTGATTGGCTGTTCTGGAGACTTTATGCTCCTGCAGAGCTTCTTTCTCTTGTTGTTGTTCCTTCTACAGCAGTTAGACTGGTTAGTTTAAGCTTTCTCTCTGGGCTAAGGCCTTTTCAGTGGTGACTCCATACTGGTGGAATGAGCTCCTGGAAGAGATCAGGGCCTGTGGGACCTTATGCAGTTCCACAGGTTCTGCAAGACAGAGGTCTTCCACCAGGCCTTCAACTAGGAGCCCCCCCCCAATAATTAATTGTGAGCCCTGCCCTTTGGAGTCACCAACAACAACCTGAGCCAGCCACATAAGAAAAAGAATGAAGAGCGGATCAATAGGAAAGCACATCAACTTGCTGCCATCGTCACCAAATATCATCACTATTATTGTTGCCAAACCAATGTGTACTAGCACTTTATATTATCTGGATTGTTTTTAGATGGTTTTAAGATTGTTTTAATGGCTATTTATGTGTTTTAATTCTTTGTAAGCCACCCTGAGCCTGATTTGGTGTGGAGGGCGGGGTATAAATTTCATAAATAAATAATAGTTTGTTCTTCTATAATAAACCTGCTTTTTTCTCTAAACAGTCAGTGCTCCACTGCATTTGCATATTTAAACTCTGCCAACAAAAATTACATGAAAAAGCATACACAGGCACATCATGGGTTGTGGTCACACACACTAAATAATGGATCTCCCGGCCTCCCAGCAAAGCCTCTGGTGTTCCGGGGGCTGTTTTGCCACCCTGGAGGAGGCCGGGGCAGGAACAGCACCCATGATGCACTGCATCATGATGTGGGTGGCGGGGATGGAGCCAGCTCTGTTGGAAAAGGCTGGGCTCCACTCCCGCCTGATGTCAGTTGTTCTGCATGCTCAACAACTCAACAGCTCCAAGCACGCAGGGTGGTGGTAATAGGGACATACTTGAGGGCCCTTGGCATTGAGGTTGGCGCAGCAGCGGAGAAGCGATGGGAGTCATCATCCTCACAGTTACAGTGGAGTGTGCTGAAGCAGTGGCAGCATCCCATGGACAGCAGCAGCATTCCATGGACAGGTGTTGGTGTTGGCTGCGTTTGGGTGGCAGGGGCTGGCAGCAGCATAGTTCCCTGAGATGAGGCCCCCAAAGTTAATGACAGTGTTTGGGGGAGGGCCTGGTGAAAGGCGCTATCCATAAGGGGTGTCAGCCTGGCGGCAGGAGCACTGGGTTCCCCAAGATGGTGGCAATGGTAGCCCAGCAAAGGCCCCATAAGGGTGGTGGTTGGGACAGTTATATGTATATGTATATATTTAAGTTATTAAGTTCTTTTTCAGGTGCTGCACCCTGGTGTTGAAAGTGGTGGCAGACATTGTGATGATAAGAGCAAGGTGGCCTGGAGTGCAGATAGTCTGGTCAGCTATTCTGCCTTGTCATGAAGGATAAGGCCCTGGTATTGGAAGCGGAGGCCAACCTTACAATGATAAGAGCTATGTGGCCTGGAGTGCAGATAGTCTGGTCAGCTATTCTGCCTCATCATGAAGGACAAGGCCCTGGTGTTGCAAGCAGAGGCCAAGAGCAAGGTGGCCCAGAGTGCAGACAGTCTGGTTGGCTATTCTGCTTCATCATGAAAAGCAAGGCCATGGTGCTACAAGTGGAGACTGATCTTGCAATGATAAGAGCAAGGTGGCCTAGAGTGCGGATAGTTTGGTTGGCTATTCTGCTTTGCCATGAAGGGCAAAGCCCTGGTGTTGCAGGCAGAGGCCAACCTTGTGATGATAAGAGCAAGAGGGCCTGGAGTGCAGATAGTTGGGTCGGCTATTCTGCCCCACCAGATGAGAAAGGCAATGGAGGGTGGTCTAGGGCAATTTTTGCTGCACCCCAACATACGTGTTGAGTTCCAAGACCTGTATAGGGCTGACAGAGTGCAACTGTCTGACAAGGGCAATGGATTCTTTTTGTAGGACTTGTGGCAAGGGATTAGCTCAGCCTTGGCCTTTTAATGAGAGCAAAGACCAAAGCAGAGGCTTGGTCTTTGCTGTGGCAGGTTGGCACAGGCAAGAAACTGGAACCGGTGAGCACCTTATGGTATTTTCCCCATTACGGAACAGGGGGTCATCAGGAACTGCCTTCGGATTTTCAGGTCCAGGGTGGGGAATGGTAATCACTTCCTCTGGGAACCTCCTAGGGTATGCTCCTCTCTGCAAGTTGTCAGGCTTCAGGGGTAGGCAGTCCTAGGTGGTGGCCAGTTTGCTGGGCTGCTGGTTGCAAGCCAGACCGATGGCTCAAGACCAGAGCAGGGTGACCCACCCGAGAAAAGGGCAGGGAGGTTGGTCAAGGGAATGACACCTGCTTGCCTGTTCCATGCTCGCTTAGATGGTCCCTTGCTGCAATGCTATGTTAAATAGTTTCAGAAGTATGTTGGCTTGGAGTAGATACTGGCTGAGTTCAGACTGGCAATTTGCCCCACTATAGCCACTTTTCAGCTGCTTTTCCCAAGCAGATTAAAGGGGGCATTCACACAGGCACATCTGCTTGGCGTTCCCACCCGTTGGCAACCCGTGCTGTTCCGCTTCGCTCCTGTGTTTTAAAGATACCTGACAAAAGTGGTAGCAAATCCCGGAGAGTGCCTTTATCCCACGTTATTCCGTTTCCTGGAAGTGTGACCAAGAAAGCAAAAAAGCTGGGAGCAACCTGCTTCTATAATGTGCGCCAGGTGTTTCTGTACATAAGGCAGCAGCGATTGGATTGGCTGTGCTCTGCTCTACCACCCAATGTGGTGCCGGAGCAACAGGGTCCACCCCAAATCGGCTGGATACGCTTATGCGCATGAGTACATATGCGCCCATGTGCCCATACACACATAGAGGAAAAAGCCATTTACAGCTGCGCCTCCAGGCCAGCAGTCTGAACGCTCCTGTGCACCTCCTCCTGGTATGCTCCCACATCTGTCGGGAAAACCTGGAACAGTTTATTCCAGGGCTTTTTTTGCCACGACTGGCTCCCGCTGCAAACTGCCAGTCTGAACTCAGCCACTGAGAGGCAACTGATTTTTTTTAACATCACAAAATGAATTCCAGGAAGAACAATTTTAACTTTGACCATTTTCCTGGCATTTTGAAGTGCACTTCAGTATTGACTGTCTAGAGTAAAAGTAACACACAAGACTCATGTCTGGAGATCCTCAACCTCAAATGCCTGATTTTGTACCTTTTAGAAAACATTCACTCTTGACTGCATCCCTGCTCATTTCCTAAAGTTAAAGAATGTAAAGATTGACGGGAATGCCAAGTCCTGGGTAAAAGTAACTATTTACCCCAAAATGTACTTCATCTAAGAAAGTAAATTAACAGTATGTTAAGTTAAGCAGCTTTTGTATCTATATGTCTGGTTAGTGACAAGCCACCAGATGCTGAAGATCAATAGATGTTTTGCAGATTTTAATCATTCTTCTGGGTTTAGATCTTAATTACTGTTATGAACTTGAGGTAGTTTTGGCAGGCAGAGTTTACCTTGAAGCTGTGAGCTTCACTGTTGTTTTATCAATTAATAGAAGATGGCAACATGTTGATGCAGTGTTTAAGTCTGTCACAGCTTTTCTTGTTGGCAACTCTTCATGAATAATAAAATCTTACAATAAGCACATTTTGTCTTCCAAACTATATACATATTTCACTTTCCCTGATAACAAAGGGCTAGGGTTTAAAATTAATTCTGTATTTCTTGCTAGGAAAACCTGCATTCATGTGACTGTTAAAGATTTAATAAAGGCCTTCCTGGGTTCTGTATGATTTTCTGAGAGGGGGAAAGTTGCAGGGACCTGTAATAATCACATTTGGGCCTCACTGTTTCTGTCATACACAGAGAGGATCTGATCATTTGTCATCATTGATTTTGTTTTGGGTCTCCCTAACTATGTTTGTGATCATGTTTGCAAGCATGGTGATGGGGGATTCTTAGGCCTCCGCCTCTCCCTCCCCCATGACTATAGCCCTTCCTGCCTGCAAGTATGGACAAGCAATGTGTTTGCCTATGTCCCTTCAGGGATTATTTCAAAATTTTGCTGCAGCCGGGTATACATTTAGGTCTACTGTGTAATTCTACTTGCTGTGATTAGATCTGTAAGTGTACCATGATTGGCCACTGTAAGATCTCTATCTCTTCAAATAAAATGTTAAATCATTATTTTTAGGGTCACTTTATGTTCTTTGATGATAATGACTCCCCATAACATTGGTTTGATCTATCCTGAATGGTGAACAAACACTCTCTGGATCTAATTACTTCTGTAATCTGTGCCTACATACACAGTAGTATTCCCTGAACGAAGCTTTAGCCCAAATATTATATAAAATATTTTAGAAGTTATGACTTAACGAGTCTGTATTTTCATCTCAGTGTTCTGCTGACTACATATCTAACCCGACACATTCTTCAGAGAATGCCAGAAGACAGAAGAATTATAGTCCAATAATTTTCAGATAGCAGTTTACTCTGTTTAAACTCCACAGGTTTCTTTAAATTAATAGCAATTAGCTCACTTATATTTGTGGAGGACACATGGTAGCAGCTTATAATTACCTAGTACCTTACTAACATAGCTAGATGCTGTGCAGTGTACAAAAAGGGTTGTGAGTGGTAAATTATGCATCATTAGCATTCCTTAAATTTGTATTATCTAAAGAGAATCTTTATGACTTGTTAATATTATGTCCTTTATCATCTGACCTCAGTCTGGTCCATTACAGTAGCAATGAAATTATAGTGTAGGGGGTGGGAATTAGCAATGCACTAGATAGTATGGAACAAACCTTTATTTCATCAACAACAGCAAAATCCCTGAAAACTCATAAAACAGCACAATTACACAATGTGAGGTGTGCTTCCTTTGATTTCAAAATGCTCCCCTATTGCATAATGCAAATAAATTGGTGAAATTTAGTATTTATGAGAAAGGTAATATGCTATACTACATACATCAGAACGAAGCTGAGAGGGGGTGGACAGCAATGGAGACTATATAAATTGGGCTGAGTCACACTGATTTAAGCTCTGAAACATATTTTAGAGTAGTCTGAATAGTCTGTGTATCTGTGCACCGCTCAGAATAAGTGCTCTTAAATGATTGATGGGTATGGACATTCTCTCAAGTTGTGAATACTGGAAATGTGTAATAAATCAATCAATCTAGAGTCTGAACAGACATCCTGCATCTGCTATCTGCATATCAGGTTTTTGTCGTTCTCCTTCACTGCTCTGGAAATTTGCCTGGTTAAAAAGGGGGATTTTTTTCAAAAAAATAATAGAACTATTTCACTATTATTTTCTAGTATGAAAATTCACTTAGCCTAGATATACAACAAAAGGCTTATGAGCTAATTGTAAACTCCTGGTTGATTGGTGATTTCAAACCTTATTCTATTCCATTATACCATCTTCACAGTCCACCTTCACGGACCCATCCTAAAGGATGGAGTGCAAACATTTTTGTTATTTCTATTTTCAAAATTACTGAAATATTTATATTCATATGAACATAATAGAAATTTAACTTAGAAATATTTGAAAAAAATATTGAATTGATGTCTGTTCTAAAACTGTTCAGATAGAGTAACTCCTTTATATACAGTCTATAGTTAGTTATATGAAACTTTTTTACTTCTTTTGTTGTTGTTCAGTCGCACAGTCGAGTCCGACTCTTCGCGACCCCATGGACCAGTTTACGCCAGGCCCTCCTGTCTTCCGCTGTCCGCTGAAGTTTGCTCAATTTCATGTTTGTTGCATCGATGACACTGTCTAACCATCTCATCCTTTGCCGTCCCCTTCTTCTTTGACCTTCAATCTTTCCCAGCATCAGGGTCTTCTCCAGTGAATGCTCCCTTCTCATTTGGTGGCCAAAGTATTTGAGCTTCAACTTCAGGATCTGGCCTTCCAGGGAGCAATCAGGGTTAATTTCTTTTAGGATTGACTGATTTGATCTCCTGGCAGTCCAAGGGACTCTCAAGAGTTTTTACTTCTAGATGTTTGTAATAATAATCTATTATTATTGCTATTATTATAAAAATATTTTTATTCTGCCTTTAGGCCCTCATAGAGCCACCAAAACTAAAATCTCATGTTAAAAGTCATGGGCAGAGCAATCCTGTGCCACACTTGCACCACAGTGACTGGCTATCGCTTAACTCTGGCAGTGCTAGTCCATTCCCTATGGGGATAAGCTACATGGTGGCCAGCAGACAAATTTGGTGCACTTCTTCTCTGGTCCCTTCTTGGAGGGGGAGCTTTATGGTCCCGATCCCAGGCACACCGCCGCAAAGTGGCCGGCTTCACCGCATCTCAGACAAAGATATTGTTTCATCCGTTGCTCCCGCATCCCTTCTTTCTGCTTCGGCAGTGACTTGGATTTTGGCATCGCCAATACTCCCTTACCTAGGATGGTCGCGTTGTCAATGCGAATGATCCTCAGATGGCTCTCGGCATCCATTGCTTCCCAGACCCATGTGTTCAGGGAGATGGGTTGCACACTGTGGAGGACCGTTTCCTGGATCTCTGGGTTGAGACCCAGGCAGTACTGTTCTGTCAAGACACCATCAGGCCAACCCTGGACCTTGGCTGCTTGTCACCTGAACTCTTCGAAATACTTGTGCACAGACTTCTTCCCCTGCCGGAAGGTGCGTAGAAAGGCCTGGGCAATTTCACTGGCATTCGGGTCTTCGTATTGGGCCCTGAGAGCCCACATAAAAGCGTTCACTCCTCAGAGTTCCGGGCCTTCATTGTTATGGATGCTCACATACCAATCAGCCACCCCATCTCATAGCCCGGGAGGTGATGTAGTCCACCATGCGTTCTTCATCCGGGAACAGGTGGCCCCAGTTCAGACAACCCCTCCATGCCCCAGGAGAAAGCATCCCTCCCTCATGGTAGTTCTATAGCTGCTGCTGCTCAGTTGCCACTCAGGGCCCCCAGCAGTGGCTCTGACTCCCTTGCTACAGCATGTAGAATCCGACTGAAGTGCCCACATCTCCTACCAGTACCCACCCCCTCCAAAAACATTGAGTCTGCCTGCTGCATTGGCTTCCCCACAGCCATTAATGCCAGGGACCCCTGTGATCCCCTGCCCTCTCACAGATGTCTTCCCCTTGGTTGCAGAAGCTCCACCTTCCTAGTACAGACACCCAGTTATGAACTTCATTCATTCACTCAATTCATTTTCCTTCTTATTTCCCCCATGGGGCCCCCAAGTGGCTTACATCATTCCCCTCTCCTCAGTTTTATGCTCACAACAACCCTGTGAGGTTGGTTAGGCTGTGAGTGTGCAGCTGGGGCAAGGTACAAGTAGCGTCCATGGTACAAGTGAGGACTGAAATTTGGGTCTCCCAGATCTAGTCTCTCACTCTAACCACCGCACCAAGCTGGCTCATTCACCCAGACCACCCTCTGGCCAATTCCCCTCTTCACACAGCAGCCTGCAATGAGATGGAGGGAATCTGTTCTTAGGTCAGCTTTGGAGGTGCTGCTGGGCTCCTGCTGTATTGACTATAACCAGTGGCACCTACACAACCATCCATAGCCACCCAAGGCACCCAAGAACCCTCCCTCTTAGACATGTCATTGGGAAGCCCTCAGGGGGAGTCACAGATGGAGTGGAGAGGGAATGGGGTAGGGAGGAGTCTGGAGCTCCTGTCATGTAGTCAAAACCAAACAGATAGAGACATGGTTGTAGTACAACACAGACTTTATTGAACTGCAAACTATGAGAAGGTGTATAGACTCCATTTGCTACCTCCCTGGGACCAAGGGGAAGAGGACTGAGGCTCCCTGGTATAATATGCATCTAAGGGGGATGGAATTGCAGGTGGAACCTGCACAACACTCTAAGAGGAGGGCTGGGACAGCAGACTAAGCAGAATGTGCAGGGGGAGTGGTATTTGTGACACCCACAAGTCTCCCTGTTGAATCTTCACCTGCAGGAAAGCAAAAAGAGATACGTGCAGCCATGACAACTGGGCATACATGCCATGCCAGGCTCAGCCATGGATGTGTTGTCCTGACAGGGTCTGCACATGCAGCCCCATGGAGGGGGGCTTTGCCATGAACTCCCCTCAAGGCACATGATAGTACCATTTGAATTACACTCACCTATCCTGTGCTCAAGGATTGCTGTTGATCCCTTCAAAAGCAGCACCTGTAGCTGCTGCTCAAGGCTCTGATTTTGCAAGGAAATGAGTCAAAGGTTCACCTGGCAAGTTAGTTTATCCAATCGCCAACATGCCCTGTCCTCTGCCAAGAGTGGGAAACAGGCAAATGACTGAGCTTACAGCCCAGTTTTGGACTGAACCCCCCCCCAGTTTGCCCAGGAAACTTTCCTGGGATCTTTTCCCATGGGATGTCAGGGCCATGGTGCTGCAAGTCCATAGCTTGTGCCGCCCCTGCATGAACTCAGTGCTGGGCTTGAGTGCAGGAGATGTTGTCATGGCATCTGGCCTCAAGCAAGGGGAATCAGGGACCAGGTTTGGGATCCTTCCCTTTCTTACCTGTCAGTGTGTGGTTGCTCCTTTGAGTCAAGCCTCCAAAGGTGCAGCACCTTTTAAGGTTCTGAAATGGGAGAGGTCAGCCACAGAATATGGACTTTGCTCTCTTCCTTGGGTGTAAGCACTAAGTGCTTGCCCTGTAGTGCTAAGTGCACTCTCTGTGCTTTTCTCACCAACAAAGTGCCTTGCTGCTTGCTGTAAGTCCGCACAACAGAGAACTCTGAGACTAGGGCTGATTTCCCACTACAGCTGCCTCGGTGTTGCGCTGCTGTTTGCACCGACACTATTGGTCAATTTCACACCCGAAGCCGCAGGGCTGCATTTGACCCGCGGCTTCGTCCGATTTCCCCCGCAGTTTCATGATCCTCAAAAACCAGGATCACGAAACTGCGGGGGAAATCGGGCGAAGCCGCGGGTCAAAATGCAGCCCCGCGGCTTCAGGTGTGAAATTGACCGATAGTGTCGGGGCAAACAGCAGCGCAACACCGAGGCAGCTGTAGTGGGAAATCAGCCAGAGTATCATGCAATACAGCCCAATTATTGAGTTGTAGGATGTCCTGGCTGAAGTTTTTGTAGGGTGAGTTGGGGGCAGTGATTGGGCACTGGGGAAGGGGCTTGGCTGCCCTGGGGTATGAGGTGACTGGCCAAGCCTGTGAGCATCCTGAGCTCCTCTGAGCCTAATCAGTATAGCTGCGGGGGGCGGGGGGAATTGTTTTTTCAGTTCAATTGGTGCTTATGGGCTATGCCATTTTTTTGTTGGCATAACGTTATGCCTCTGGCAAGGGGTGTTCCCAGGCTGAAAGGGCTCAGAGAGCCAACTAATTCTGGCCACACACCCCAAAACACCCACAACCACACTGGTGCAGGGGTTTATGCCTCAGTTCCACCAAGTGGCCACCATGGGCCTACCCCGGCACCCAATAACCACAGAGAGGAGCTGGGGGCCTGCACCATTGTAAATGGTCCTTATGCTGATGTATCTCAGACATACGCAAAGGTCAGTTGGATCCCTGAGTGCTTTCACCCACTCCCCCAGGATTGCGCTGTTAAACCACCACAGAAATACGTTATTAACACAATTTAAAACTAAAACTTAAAATAAGTACAAAATATTTTTTTAAAGTTAAAACATTGGGAATGAAGGTGGGATCACTGTAGGAATGCCCAAAGAAACAAAGAAGTCTTCATCTGCTGGTGGAAGATGGAAACAGGAGGGTACAGATGAATCTCCCTGGGAGAGTTTTTTTTAGTCACACTCAGGAACATTATAGAGCCGTCATCCTGAGAGGAGGCATTACAGAACGAGCCAAGGGCAGGGATCCCACTCCTGACCTTCAACAGGGCGCCACTCATGCCAGCGTTGGAGGTTAGGTGTCTGGGAGTGCATCTGGATGTCTCCTTGACAATGGAAGCCCAGGTAGCAGCTACTGCCAAGTCGGCCTTCTACCACCTCCGGCTGATTAGGCAGCTGGTTCCCTTCCTTGAACACAATGACCTGGCAACAGTGATTCATGTGATGGTCACCTTGAGATTGGATTATTGTAATGCCCTCTACATGGGGCTGTCCTTGTCACAAATCCGGAAGCTGCAGCTGGTGCAAAATGCCGCGGCCAGGTTGCTGATGGGAATCCCAGTTTGGGACCACATTCAACCTGTGCTAAAGATGTTGCACTGGCTGCTTATAGCGTACTGAGTCTGCTTCAGGTGCTGTTTTTGACCTTTAAAGCCTTTTATGGCCAGGGCCCTGCATACCTAAGGGACCGCCTTTCCCCATATGTTCTCCAAAGGACAATGTGATAGGGGACCCAGAACCGGCTGCCCCCCCCCAAGCTTCAAGGAGGCCAGACTGGTGGCAACTAGGGCCAGGGCTTTTTCGGTGGAGGCTCCACTCTGGTGGAATGAGCTCTCAGAAGAGACTAGGGGCCTGTGGGAACTTTCACAGTTCTGCAGGACCTGTAAGACAGAGCTCTTCCACCAGGCTTTTGGAGCCACCACTATTAACACCTCCACCAACAACAATTAATACCTATCCTGGCAGAGCCCTGGCCTGGAGGTCCCTTAAACACAGCCCATGCCAACTACCTGAGACAGCCACAGAAGACCAAAGAGTCAATTGAGATAATAAAGATCGTTGCTAGCACTTTATCCTGTATGAATTTTAACATTTATTACATTTATTAATGTATGTGATTTTATTATGATTGTTCTATGTGAATTTTATTGTTTGTAAGCTGCCCTGAGCTGGCCTTGGCTGGGAGGGTGGGATAAAAATCTAATAATAAATAAATAAATATGCAAGCAACTACCATTTTGCTATCAGAAGTGGAGCAGCAAATGGCTTCTTATCTGGAAGGAATAGCTAAAACATGGACTAATATTTGATATGGAGAGGAGAAGAGAGGAGAGATAGAATTAATGTGGTTTTCAAAAAAAAAAAAAGTAAACTGCTTTAAGGATGAAATATACTGGGTTCAGATGTGTTCAAGTGATCAGCTCATAGTTTATTAGTGATTCAACAAGAGAAGGAAGACTGAAAACCTTGGCTGTCCAGCCGGGTATTTATGCCTGGAAAAGGTTACACCCAAAACACATCCCGCTCCCAAGGATAGGCTATTTACACTCCATTGTTTTCCAATTGGTTTTCTCTAGGATCCTTGTCTCCCTATGGTCCATTCTAGGATCCTAGCAAGCCATTGTTATTGATCCTCAAGCTAAGTCCTTTTTGCAAATACAGTTCATAACAAAGGACTTCATATAAAAAGTGGAATTCCCATCATTAAAGCCAGGGATCAGTTGGCCTTTGTCCCATGAGTTAAAATGAGGCTTGAGGCTCATTACCTAGACTCAAGGGAAAGGTGTGGCTTATGAGTATATATTGTAACCACACCTCTCCTAGCCAGGCTTTTGCCATTAGCTGCTGAGGAGAGGTGTTGCTCTGCTTCCTGAATCTGTTGGGAATGTTAAATTGGGTTGTGAAGTGTTGTGTGTTTGAAGGGCTTGTTTGGTTGTAATTTGGGATGTTTATGTGCATGTTGAAGTTGTAGTGGTTTTACTAAAAGGAAGTTTGGTGTATAGCTGAGTGAGTTGGGGGTAGGCTTGCTAGCTCTCTGTTAGGAAATACCTGGAAATTTCAGATGTGGAGCCTGCGGAGAGCAGGGTTGGGGATGGAAGGGACCTCAGAAGTGTATAATGCCATACAATTCACCCTCCAAAGCAGCTGTTTTCTTCAAGAGAACTGATCTGGATTGTCTGGAGATCAATTGTAATAACAGGAGATCTCTAGGAGCCATCTGGAGCTTGGCAACCCTAGCTGTAGGTATCACAAGGTTTCTCCCTCTTAGAAGCATTTCTCTCTCCCCCCCCATCCCCTCTAATTCCTTCAATTTTCTTCAGCATTCTTTTCCCTATTGAATTGGCTCCGGGGAGGGAAGCTTCCTTTTGTTTGGGTTTAATATCATTTACAAGTACTGACTTTAGAATTTGAGTTCTAATATTTCTTGGTACAAATGTTGCATTTGTTGTGTAGCTATTAAAGTGCAGTATAAGGTCTGTGCTATAACTGGTAGTCTTATTAGGGGTGTGTTAGTTAATGAGATTGCTGCTGAATTGGTATTGCTGCCAAAGCAGGGCTTATGCTTGACTAGGGTTGCCAACCTCCAGGTAGTGGCTGGATATTTTCCACTATTACACAACTGATCTCCAGGTGACAGAGATCAGTTCACTTTGAGAAAATTGTGATTTGGAAGGTGGACTCTATTGCATTATACCATATTGAAGTCCCCCCCCAAAAAAACTCTGCCTTCCTAAGGCTTCACTCCCCAAATTTCCAGGTATTTCCAAGCCAAGAGCTGAAAACCCTATGCTTGAGGAGAGCAGTACAGCACCTGCAATTCTATGGGCAAAAGGACATGTCAGCCCACAAAGGTAGCAAAGTGTTAAACTATCACCTTCTTGTTTTCTGATTTCATTGCCAGGACACTGAATCAGGAGGAGGGCTTCCTGTTGCAAGGACATTGTGCATTGTCATGCAGCCATTGCTGTCTCTGCACCTTCAGTTCCTGCAGCAGTGGTGGTAGCCTCAGCTGCCCAGCTCCTATACTGCCAGGGTAGCCTAAAGTGGTGACTTTTAAAATGGGATAGCCAGAGAGTTCACTTCTCAGTTGGGCAGCGGAGTACTGCTTCTGTCATTGCAGTTCCAAAGGTAGTATCAGTAATATGGGCACCTCCAGTGGTAGAAACTTGGCACCTAAGCAAAACTTAAAGATAACCCTGTTCCTAATATCACAATTTCTGCACTGATTTCTGACTAGGGAGCTGTACAGCATACTCATCCATATCTGGCATTGAGGAGGATATCTTCCGGGAATGGGATGTGTGGTGAGGTGAAGGGAGAACTTGTCCCTCTCTGGAGTCAGTTTTCTTGGCCCCGTCCTTGACTCCATCATCAGAAATGGCTACTAGTGCAGACTGACCCATCTCTTGCCCAGCCTTCTGCCTCCTGCCTCACAGTCTACTTGTCCTGGCATGTCACAAGGCACTCCCCTGATAGGGAGGAATACTTGCTATTTGGGGATTGCCTCCCCATGTCACTAATTTAAAGGTTTGGATGGGGGAGTATATGGATCTGCTCTGTTTGTTTAGGGAACCTTAGCTCAAAGAGAGTCAGAACAAGGAATGATTGGTTGCTCAGGCCCTGAGCTCTGTTTGCAGGGCATAACTCCTGGTTCTGCTTGTGGAATGCTTGTCAGGGATCTGTGGCAGCTCTGTGCTGGTGGAATGAGTTCCCTAAGGATATCAGGGCCCTGTGGAATTCATTACAGCTCTCAAGGGCCTGCAAGACAGAACTCTTCCACCAGAGATTTGATTGAGAAGCCGCATTTAACATCTTAACATAAAATTAGAGCCTTGCCCTGGAATCCATCATAGGCTGTTGTTGTTGAGTCACACAGTTGAGCCCAACTCTTTGCAGACCCATGGACCACATCACGCCAGGCCCTCCTGTCTTCTGCTGTCCTCCGGAGTTTGCTTAATTTCATGTTCGTTGCATCAATAACACTAACAGTCTCATCCTCTGCCATCCCCTCCTTCTTTTACCTTCAACCTTTCCCAGCATCAGGGTCTTCTCCAGTGAGTGCTCCCTTCTTATTTGGTGGCCAAAGCATCTGAGCTTCAGCTTCAGTATCTGGCCTTCCAGGGAACAGTCAGAGTTGATTTCTTTTAGGATTAACTAATTTGATCTCCCTGCAGTCCAAGGGACTCTCAAGAGTCTTTCCCAGCACCATAATTCAAAAACATCTATTCTTCAGCTCTCGGCCTTCCTTGTAGTCCAACTCTCACAGCTATACATTACTACTGGGAACACTGTTGCTTTGACCATATGGACTTTTGTTGGCAGCGTGCTGTTTCAGATTTTTATTTTGCTGTCTAGGTTTGCCATCGCTTTCCTCCCAAGGAGCAGGTGTCTTTTAATTTCACTCTCTGCAGTGATCTTGGATCCCAGGAATGTGAAGTCTGTCACAGCTTCCATGACTTCCCCTTCTGTTTGCCAAGAAGTGATGGGCCAGATGCCATGATCTTAGTTTTTTTGATGTTGAGTTTCAAGCCAGCTTTTCTGCTCTCCTCTTTCACACTTAGCAGGAGGCTCTTTAGGTCCTCTACACTTTCTGCCATTAGAGTGGTATTGTCTGCATATCTGAGGTTATTGATGTTTTCCCCGGCAATCTTAGTTCTGGCTTGTGATTCATCCAGGCCAGCATTTTGCATGATGTACTCTGCATATAAATTAAATAAGCAGGGTGACAATATACATCCTTGTCATACTCCTTTTCCTATGCTAAACCAATCAGTTGTTCCATATCTGGTTCTAACTGTCACTTCTTGACCCTTATACAGGTTTATCAGGAGACATGTGAGGTGGTCTGGTACTCCCATCTCTGTGACGATTTGCCACAGTTTGATGTAATCCACACAATCAAAGGCTTTAGCGTAGTCAATGAAGCAGAAGTAGATGTTTTTCTGGTACTCTCTTGCTTTCTCCATAATCCAGTGAATGTTGGCAATTTGATCTCTGGTTCTTCTGCCTCTTCAAAATCCAGCTAGTACTTCTGGCAGTTCTCTATCCATGTACTGCTGAAGCCTAGCTTGTAGGATCTTGAGCATGACCTTGCTAGCTTGTGAAATGAGTGCAATTGTGTAATAGTTTGAACATTTCCTGGCATTGTCCTTTTTTGGGATTGGATTGTAAACTGACCTTTTGCCCCCCAAGCAGGAATAATGAGATGGACACCAGTGATAGGTTAAACTTTGGGCCACTTTATTAACTTGACAACTTAACCTGGATAAATGGCAAGGGCAACACAGTCTTGCAGTATGGTCAAGGCCAAGGGTCTGAGACCCTTCCCTTACCAAATGATAATAGGGCGAGCCACCCTGCCCCAAGTGCTAGCCATCGAAATGGCTCTTGCTCAGCCAGCTAGCCATTGCAGGACAACCCTGGTAGGCCCACCCCCAAGCTGCTAGGATCAAAGGGGGGACCGAACCAGGATGGACCCGAAAGCAGTCTGTTTTCCCCACCCCATACCACAAGGCACAAAGACTGTACTCACAGAACCCCTTCAACCCCAAATGACGGGTGTCAGCTGGTGCTCACCGGACCGCAATCTGTATACCGATAAAATCCTGCCACCACCAAGGCCAAGCCTCTGCTTCGGCCTTCGCGCCCATCAGGAGGCCCAAGGCCCCCCGCAGCCCTTGCTGCAATTCCTCTAGGAAGATGTTCATGCCCATCTCAGACAGGTGGATACTGTCTTGCCGGTACAACTCTGGATGTCCAGCGTGAATGCCTGGGTGTGGCAAAAAGATACCTAAACCACCGTCCAGGATCCTCCGCAATTCTCTATTAGCCTTATGGCGAGCCTTGTCAATAGCCAGGGGACTATGAACCCCCCGCCACAACCTGCGGGGTACCATGGCTGACCCGACTATGAGGGTACCAGGCCACCGCCGCTGGATAAACTGAAAATCTTCACGAGCCTGAAGGATTAATGCCTTCCCCTTGATCAAGCCTAAATCATTGCCCCCTAAATGTATAACTGCAATCTGCGGTAGAGGACCAACATGATCCTGAAACAAAAGCTGCAAAAGGCCCAACCTCGGCGCCCTCACCATTCAACATCGGCCCATCGGCTAAGGCCCAGCTGCGTGTCAATCGGCGTTCTCTGAGCTCGATGAACCACCTAAAAAAACAAAACTGTGCCCGCAGATTAAAACCTTCTTCCTCTCCTGCCAGCAAATCAAACCTGAAATGGAAAAAACAGTGAACAAAGGGCACAAACAACCCAGTAAACATCAACTCCCATTCAACTCTCCTGAAATGGCCGCACGTAGGTTTTAAATGCCGAAGATCGCCACCTCCCCAGCTGTTGGATATTATGTGCTGAGTATCCCATGATCGCTGCTGTAGAAGCTGTGCCAATACGGAATGAGTGCGTACAAAAATGCCTCCCAGCCAGTCCCAGCTTCGCTAAGACCCTAGCGGTAACCCTCCAAAATTGGTATTTTGTCAATGGGGTGCCATCCTGATGCTGAAACAGAAGGCTAGCACCCATGCCCCTAACTGACAGATAGGCTGCTAATGCTGCCACAGGGCACAGTCGCTTCTCGGCACATGCACCAAGCCTCACCAAGGAACCATGCTGACACAGGTCCATTTTTGAATGCCGCAAGACAATGGTGGCCTCATTTGTACCCAAACGCACATCGTGAACCTGAAGTGCACAGTCGGAGCGGTCTTGCGCAGACTGGGCAACTAACTCGCCAATCCTAAAAGCCCCCCAAAAGGCAACAGGGGCTGTGGAGTGAAAAAGGGACTCCTCAAATGCGGACAAACACACCTCGCCCCACTTACCCTGCAAACCCCCGAAGAATCCTAGGAGAAATGAGTTGTCGGAGATCAGACCTCCGCCCAAGTTCATGTGACCAGCCCTCCAGCATCCTATGTACGTGAAAATCCCTGGTGTGATTGGACAGCCCTTGAGCCCTACTGGTAAATGCTAAGGCAGACAACATTCCCTTTATGGAATTAATCACCAAGCCCTTACCTTTAGATGCCACACAGAAATGCAAAAGGTGCTCCACCAGAACCAGCCATGCACTAGGATACCCTACTTCTTGCCTAAATTCTGCAAACTGGAGGGCTGCCCGGTCATAAGCCCGCTTGGTGCTTGGTGCTATGGCTAAACCTATGGCCCTGCACACTTCCAGGCCATAGCCCTGGCAGCATCTGCACCGGCTGCGAGTCGGCGTCTGGGGCCAGCCGACAGAACCTCTCCATCTGTTTGCGAGACAGAGTGTCAGCCACCCCATTGTCAACCCCCGGTATGTGCCTGGCAAAGAATAAAATGTTCAGTTGAAGGCAACAAAGTGTAAAGACCCTGACCAAGTGCATAACTCACGGGGACTTGGAAGAAAGGGAATTAACTACTTGCACCACAGCCAGGTTATCGCAACAAAAGTGCACCGTGTGGTTGGCAAGCTCCTCGCCCCAAAGGTGAACTGCCACAACTATAGAAAAAAACTCAAGAAAGGTCAGGTCAGCCATCAACACATCAGCAACCCATGATTCTGGCCACTCCTCAGTGCATCAGCACCCTTGGAAGTAAACCCCGAATCCTAAAGAACTTGAAGCATCCAAATGGACCTGAAGTTCCGCCTCTAACCTGAGCTCATCCCTCCAAAAAGAAATGCTGTTAAAGGAAGAGAGGAATTCCATCCACAGTTCAAGATCCTGACGGACGCCCGCAGTGATGCGGGTCCTGTGGTGCGGAAACCGAAGCCCAATTGTCGCAGCGCACAACCTGTGCAAAAAGGCTCATCCTGGTGCCACCATCTTACATGCAAAATTCAAAGACCCTATCAATTCCTGTAGCTCTCTTAAGGTTGCCTTACGTGTTTGGAGAAAACTGCAAATCTGGCTGCACAGATCCACCAGCTTACATAACGGCAGCCGAGATGACTGAGCAACAGAATCCAATTCCACCCCCAGGAAAGTTAGAATTTGGGTGGGACCCTCAGTCTTTTCCTGTGCTAAAGGAACCCCCAACTCCTTAGCCAAGGCCATAAAAGTGTCCATCAGCTGCTTACACTGGCCAGAACCGTCAGGCCCCATGAACAAAAATCATCTAAATAATGTGCAACTGCTCACGATCCAGAGTGCCTACGAAGGGCCCACTCCAAAAATGAGCTAAATCACTCAAATGCAGCATAAGAAACAGAGCAGCCCATTGGCAAAGCCTGGTCAACATAAAACTGGCCCTCAAAGCAAAACCCCAACAAATCAAAATACTCAGGGTGTACTGGGAGAAGGCGAAATGCCGACTTAATGTCGCACTTCGCCATCTCAGCTCCTTTGCTGCATAGACGAACAATGTGCACGGCCTGATCAAAAGAAGTATATCTTAAGGAACAGAGGGTGTCTGGAATGGTGTCATTAACTGAACTGCCCTTGGGATAAGAGAGATGATGAATCAAACGATACTCCCCGGGGGTCTTCTTTGGCACTATGCCCAACGGGGATACCCGAAGGTTGGGTACGGGGGGAGAAGAGAAAGGTCCAAGCACCCTTCCTTCATGTAGCTCCTTACCAATCTTTTCCCTAACCACATGTTCCAAACCCCAAATGGACTGAAGATTATGTGCCATGAAGGGGGCCCTCTCTCCTTGATATGGAATATGGAAACCCTGTGAAAACCCTTCTAATAAATATAAACTGTCCAAACGACGTGGGTAGCCACGTAACAATAACTTAAGCACTTTCAACCTTATGGGCGTTGGCCCCCTTTCCATGCGCCTGACCGGGTCCTCCACCCTCTGGCCTCCTACAACCCCTTCAAGGTTTTCCACAGAAGCATGACGAGAAGGGATGCGGGCCCACACACAAGGGACACTCGTGCCGGAACTGGCAGGCCTTACGATTACACACTCCCTGTGGTCCAAACTCCCAGCAAATCTGGCGGGGTTGAACCTCCTGCCCCGCCTGAGGGCAGGGGCTGGTAAGTGCAGGCAATTGGTAGACCAGGTGACACTATGAGATCGATCCCCTAGGTTCGGCCTCAATGACGCCATGACCTGAAGCCAAAGATGGGGGTGGATCTGGTCCCAACGCAAAGAAGCGTTCATGGCAGCTCTCATCCTAAACTCCTCATCGTACTGTAGCCAGGCAGGGCCTGTAAACCCAGTGTAGCCCTTATAAATTATATCGAAATATTGAAACAAAGAAGCTGCCTTGAAGGACTGCGCCTTAGGAAGGACGCCTGCATATATAAGGAAACCTGCCACCCAATTGGCCCATGTCCTATCAACCTTCATTTTTCTATACTTCTCTTTATCCCGATCCTCAAGTTCTTCCCTCTCCTTTTTCTCCAAGTCCTGGTACAAAAGTGTAAAAACATCGACATAGTCGCCTTTGTGAATTTTTTCCCTAGTGGCTGGAAAGAGGTGGTCACCCAGAGGGAGCGCCAAATCTCCAAAGGGGAGGGCAACCGTCAGGGCAGCTGCATATGATACACCACAAAGTGATGGGCCTCCCCACCATGGTGTGGTAGACATGCTACACTGCTGTGCAGAGACCGCTGGGCAAAAAGATGAGGAGGTAACTGGTAGTGAAAAATTGCTGCAAACCTGGCCACAAGAAGGGCCACACTGCAACACAGGCTGTAAGGCCGGTGTAAAGCCACCTGCGGAAGGTAGACTCCAAGGCCAACTTCCTACAGTGTGGTGCATATCACACTTACCTGCAGAAGTGGAAGGTGTGGCAGGGGCATCAGACTGGCTATGTTGCTCCGAAGCTGCGGCTCCCAAAGAGGCACCAACGTTCTGAGTCCCAGAAACTCCCTCCTTGCCCAATGCCGGCGTGGCAGCCCACCCTTCAATGATAGACAGACGAGTTAAAACCTCCACTTGAAAACACTTATTAGCAGCGGAGCGTGTCTCTTTCTTCCCACTGGCATCACCCACCGGTACCTCAATGGAAACAGATACTCCTGTGGCCTGTTCAACAGCCAACAAACATTGCAAAATGGCCTTTTGCGCTGTATCATCATCCTCATCTGAGGAAGAAAGGGTGGGAGCTGGCCACTTGGGCGGTGGCTTAGGGGCTGGGTGCTTACCCTTAGAATGTCCCTTGCCTTTCTTGGGAGCTATGCCTATGCTCTTTCAAACCAATTATAATTTTTCATTTTTTTAAAAAAATTCTTCCAAAATACAGCAGCCAGGAAAAAAGGGCAACAGAGACAAGGTAACCTAACCCGTCCCAAAATGGCGGACCAACAGACAGAAAATGGCCACCCGTCCCAAAACAAAATGGCCACCCAACCCAAAAAACAAAATGGCCACCCACTGGTGCTTCCTACACGAAAAAAATGGCCACACTCCGCTCAGCCACGGCTGCCTTTATGGCCTCCCGCTGATGAACCCCAAAAAGGCCAAAACCCAATGACTTCCAGTACAATGAAAACCCGGGGGGGGGGGCAGTGACCTACTGATTGTTCTGATACTGGGCCATTTCTCAGCCTAGCTGAGGCCTCCCCCAAAGACAGGGCCGAACAGGGGGAGGTGATACCTTCCCCAGAAAAAAGGCCTCGAAACCTCAACTACACCCCAAGCTTGGATCAATAAAACGCCTGGCCTGCAGCCTCAAAGGCCAGCCACCACTGGTCTCCCTCCCCAGGGCTCTCAGCCCCCAGCAAGAGCCTACAGGCTTGGGCTGACTGCCCGAGACTTAACATGCCCGCTACCGCCTGGTGAGTCCCACGGGGCTGCCACCCGTTGTGTTCAGTCCTCCGCGCCGAGCCCAGCCTGCAGAAACCAGCACCCGAAAAGCCAACGCCGGGCCGCTGATCCACCATCCGATGCCACCACAGTCCGAGGTCACCTCCCAGCGAGCCCTCCATCCGGGGATTCAGCAGGACAAGGAGTACCATGGCACTTCAAAAGGTAGGGAAAGCCCCTCCGACTGGTGCACTTCTTGCCCGCTGAAGACCGACGAGGACTGCTGGAGCAGAGAGGAGGGGCCAGGCTTTTAATCCTCCCAGCCCCTCCTCCCAAAATACCCGGATCAGGCACGTTTGTGCACCTAATCGTGCCCACCTCATCCTACTGGACGGCAAAAATGCCTCACCAGCCCAATGGCCACAGGGGCTGAGGGCTGTTGATTTAAATTCCAATCCTGTGGCTACTGTTGTATTTTTCAAATCTGTTGGCATATGGTGTGCAGCACTTTAACAGCACCATCTTTTAACACTTTGAATAGCTCACCTCCCCTAGCTTTGTTGTTAGTAATGCTTTCTAAGGCCCATTTGACTTTGCACTCCAGGATGTCTGGCTCGAAGTCAGTGATCACACCGTCGTGGTTGTCAAGGACACTGAGGTCCTTCTTCTGTGTATTCTTGTCATCTCTTCTGCTTCTGTTCAGTCCCTGTCATTTTTGTTCTTTATCATGGCCAGCTTTGCATGGAACATTCCCTTGATTTTTCCAATTTTCTTGAAGAGAGCTCTAGTCCTTCCCATTCTGTTGTTTTCCTCTATTACTTTGTATTGTTCATTCAGGAAGGCCTCTATCTCTCCTTGCTGTTCTCTGGAAATCTGCATTCAGTTGGGTAAATCTTTCCTTTTCACCTTTGCCTTTCACTTTCCTTCTTTCCTTTGCTATTTGTAAAGCCTCATCAGACAGCCACTTTGCTTTCTTGCATTTCTGTTTCTTTGGGATGGTGCTGTTTGCTGCCTCCTGTACAATGTCATGAACCTCTGTCCATAGTTCTTCAGGCACTCTGTCTATCAAATCTAGTCCCTTAAACCTAATCTTCACCTCCACTGTATATTCATCAGGGATGTGATCTAGGTCAAACCTGAATGGCCTAGTGGTTTTTTCAACTTTTTTCAGTTTAAGCCTGAGTCTTGCAGTCCTGAAGCTCCAGGTCTTGTTCTTACTGACTGTATAGAGCTTCTTCATCTTTGACTGCAAATGATATAATCAGTCTGATTTTGGTGTTGCCCATCTGGTGATGTCCATGTGTGGAGTTGCCTCTTAAGTTGTTGGAAGAGGGTGCTCGCGACTTCCGGTTTTTGGCTCAACTATGGCGATCACTCTTCCCTTCACTCAGGGGAGTGACATGCACACCAGCGGTATGGAGGGAGGCTGCTGACGCAGTTTCCCCACAGAGCCCGAGGGTAGGGCTCCTAGCCATAGGGCTTTTGAGGGTAGCCTCTTTGATGGCATAATGCCAGAAAATTGAGGCACCCCTCTGCCCTGACAGTCCTGCCACTGTGTGGCCTTCAGGCACTAGCTGGGCTGGCCGGACCAAGCACTGGAGATCGAGCAGATTTGCGATAACAAAACCAAGGTCGAATGGGACCGACAATGAATGTGAGTTAGACTTAAACAGACTATAAATCAAGCAGAAACCCTTATACCCCCCATCTTAAGGATGGAAGAGAGGAGGGACGCCTCTTGCTTACATAAACTGATAAGTGAAAAAGAAGGGGGGGATGGGGATATACAAGCGACTGACTTGTTTTGAGAGGCTTACCAGAGTGGATTCGTTCTGAAAGTGATTTTCAGAGGTGGTGAAACAACGATTGGCTTTTGTAAACAATTAGCCATAATGGCAGGCGCAGGGAAGAAAGGTGTGAAACTGAAACCAGCAGGCGGCCAAAGTCCAAGGCCGGAAGAGGGGGCTGATGTCATAAAGCTCCTAGCCTCAAGCCTGTGATGGATCAACTTGCTGGTATTAACCAACAGCTGGCCACACTTAATTAAAACTTTGCATCACAGCAACTCCAGCTGGCAGAGACGGTTAAAAAGACAGAGCAAACAGAGGAAATAGTTAAAGAAACGTACTCCGCAAACAAGAACATGAAGAAAAAGATGGGAGAATTAGTGAATAAGCAGAATTACCAGGAAAACTGTTTGCTGCAACTACAAGGCAAATATGGTTCTCAGATTTCAAGGGGCTCCTGAAGAACCGAATCAGGACCTGAAAAAAGTGCTCTGCGAAATTATTGCACCAGTAACAGGCTCGAAAGTGGAAGAAATCATTCATGATATGGAAGCAGCGTATAGGGTGTATTCTAACTACACCAAAAAAAATAGCCTGCCTGGGGAAATAACGGTCAGGATCTCAAGAAGACAGACCAGAGATGTAATTTTGAAAGCAATGTCAGCAACTCCATTGAAACTGGGAAGCACAATCATTAAAACTCTAAAGGAATTCCATTTGAAATTTGTCAAAAAAGAAAGAACTACAAGGACTTGATTCTTTTTCTTCAAACGAACCAAATCTCATACAAATGGGCGGTGCCAGAAGGGGTCATTTTAAAAATTAATGATAAAAGAAAATTGACTCCATCTTCAAAGCCAAAGAATTTCTAAAATGCCACCTGGGAACAAAAGAAGAAGGAGAAAGCGAGTCGAGTGGCTCTACTCCCTCAGAGATGGACAGACTTGGCCGAGGAACAGCCCCTGCAGCCATTAAAGCATCTTATGATCTAAGAGATAGAAAGCCTAGATAAAGGCAGAAGGACTCCGATAATTGCCTTTATGAAGCGAGCTGATGGAGATGCTCTGGAACTCCCTCATAACAAGTAACAAATTAACATAGTAGCTGAGCTAGATAGGAACTTACAGTTTGCATTGTTTACTAACACTAAAGTATTAACATCTAGATTAACAGGGATAAGATCTCCTTCTCTTGGTTTTTTAGTTTAGTGTGGGTTTCTTTTCTTTATCCTTAGTTGTAGTGTCCCCCCCCCGTTTTTCTTTTGTAGTTTGTAGTGTGTAAACAAAAAATCAATAAGAAATCCCCTTCAGGGGGCAAAAAAAAAGGGGAAGAGGGTGTTTGCTATGACCAGCGTGTTCTCTTGACAAAACTCTGTTAGCCTTTGCCCGGCTTCATGTTGTTCTCCAAGGCCAAACTTGTCCGTTATTCCAGTTACCTTTTGACTTCCTATATTAGCATTCCAGTCCCCTATGATGATAAGGACATCTTTTTTGGTGTTAGTTCTATGAGGTAGAACTGGTCCACTTCAGCCTCTTCTGTGTCAGTAGTTGGGGCATAGACTTGGATTACTGTGAATGGTTTGCCTTGTATTTAGACTGAGATCATTCTGTTGTTTTTGAGATTGTACCCCATTACTGCCTTTTTTACTCTCTTGTTAACTATAAAGGCAACACCATTTTTTCTATGGGATTCTTGGCCACAGTTGTAGGTATGATGGTTTTCTGAGTTAAATTTACCCATTCCCATCCACTTTAGTTCACTGATCCCCAAGATGTCGATGTTCAGTCTTGCCATCTCATTTTTGACAATGTCAAGCTTATCTTGATTCATAGATCTTACATTCCAGGTTCCTGTGCAATATTGTTCTTTGCAGCATTGGACTTTCCTTTCACCATCAGTCACATCCACAGCTGAGCGTCCTTTCAGCTTTGGCCCAGTAGCTTCATTCTTTCTGGGGTTACTTGTACTTGTCCTCTGCTCTTCCCCAGTAGCATATTGGACACCTTCTGACCTGAGGGGCTCATCTTTCGGCATCATATCTTTTAGCCTTTTGTTACTGTCCATGGGGTTTTTCTTGGCAAAAATATTGGATTGGGTTGTCATTTCCTTCTCCAGTGGATCACATTTTGTTTGAGTTCTCTGCAGTGGCCTGTCCATCCTGGGTGGCCCTCCACAGCATAGCCCACAGCCTCATCAAACCACACAAGCTGCCTCGCCATGTCAAGGCAGTGATCCATGAGAGAGAGGCTATCGTACTGTGCTTATATTTAACATGTTATTGGGCCGGACAGTAGTCCTATAAGCTATTGCTGACTGAATACCTGTTACGGATAATATTTGAAAACTATGTTTCATCATCATATATGTAATATCTATGCATAGCACCTTAGAATTATTTTATGGTTTTAATCTGTTTTTAAATTTTTAAAGTCAGCCGCCCTGAGCCTGCCTTGGCGGGGAGAGTGGTGTATAAATCTAATAAAATAAATAAATTCTAGTCCCTGGTGTTGCTTGTAGGGCATGACCACTGGAAACTGTTAGGGGTCTGACCTTGATGATGTCCTGGTAAATAGGGTCCAGATTAATTTGTTGAGCTTCAAGCTATCAATTGCCTTTTGGCTAATTCTTGTCAAATGATGAATAGGCATGTAGACTGCATTTAGGGCCATAGAGGTTAGGCAGTATATTAAAAGCTTCTTGAGGGGTGGTTCCCGGGGGCACTCAAGGAAGCGATGGTCTGCCCTCTTCTGAAAAAAACATCTCTGAACCTGACTGAATTGGCCAACTACCGGCTGGTTTTGAATTTGCCCTATTTGGGCAACTTAATTGAGAGGGCGGTGGTGTTACAGTTGCAGGGCTTTATGGATGACACTTCCATACTAGATCCCTTCCAGTCCAGCTTTCACCCAGGACATAGGACGGAGATGGCATTGACCGCTCTTACTGATGACCTCCAGAGGCATCTGGATCGGGGCAGTTTGGTGGCACTGTTGTTGTTGGACAGTTGACCATCAGTTGCTGACCCACTGCCTCACCAATGTGGGGATTCAGGGGCTCGCCTTGCAATGGCTTGCTTCCTTTCTCCAAGGCTGGGGACAAAGGGTGGCACTAGGGGAACAACTGTGGCTGGTTGGCTTAGTCTGAGCCAGCTGAGGCTAAACCTGACAAAGTCAGAGGTCCTGTGCCTGAGTTGGGGTGGTCTGGGGTTGGGGATCCCACTCCTGACCTTCGGTGGGGCACCACTAATGCCAGCGCAGGTGGTTACGAGTTTGGGAGTGCTCCTGGATACCTCCTTAACAATGGAGGTCCAGGTAGCAGCCACTGCCAAGTCAGCCTTTTACCATCTTTGGCTGATTTGGCAGTTGGCTCCCTTCCTCGACCACAATGACTTGGCTACAGTGATCCACATAATGGTCACCTTGAGATTAGACTACTGTAATGCTCTCTATGCGGGGTTGCCCTTGTCACAAATCCAGAAGCTGCAGCTAGTGCAGAATGCCACAGCTAGGCTTCTGATGGGCCTTCCTAGATGGGAGCACATCCAGCCTACACTGAAAGCACTGTACTCTCTGCCAATAGCATACCAAGTTCGCTTCAAGGTGCTGGTGCTGACCTTTAAAGATTGAAGTGGATGCTGATGCATGGCTGAAATTCCTTGATATTGATAATGGCCCTTCTTTGGTTATGGTACAGGGTTTGGGGAATATATTTTCAGAGATGAAGCACAGTGAGCATTGCCTCCACTGGCACAAAAGCTAACTAGGCAAGGCAGCATAAGGAGTTTGTTAGAGTAAGGGACAATTTAGGCTTAGAGTGATTTTAGCCCGTATCATTTCGGCCAATTGAATCTGCCGAACTGTTCTTATTTTAATATGTTGTCGAAGGCTTTTACAGCCGGAGTTCATTAGTTGCTGTAAATTTTCTGGGTTGTGTGGCCAGGGTCTTGGCATTGTAGGACCTGATGTTTCACCAGTAGCTGTGACTGGCATCTGTGTTATACCTCTGAAGATGCCAGTCACAGCTACTGGCGAAACATCAGGTCCTACAATGCCAAGACCACGGCCACACAACCCAGAAAACCTACAGCAACTAATGTTCCTATTTTGTTTGAAAGAAAAAGAGTTAGTTGCTAAGTTTCTTAGAAGATGGTTGATTGCACTAGCCTATAAGGCTACAGCTGTGGCTTTAAAGAAAACTTAATGGATTTTAGGATCAGATGGACTTTGAAGGGATAGCTGCTTGGAGTACAAGTGTGGTGTGATTTCAGGTGCCCTTGTAAGCTGCCCTGTGCCTGCTTTGGTGGGGAGGGCAGGGTATAAATCAAATAAATCAAATCACATCATTTATACCTGCCTCGATGAGGCTGTTGGTGCAGCAATATGGCACCCAGAATTGAGGCCCCAGTGAGATTGATTTCCAAGCCACATTGTTGACAACCAGCTGGGCTACACTGTGCATTGGCCTCCTGGCCTCATCAGGAGGGTAAATGTTGGTCAAAGCACTACAAGTGTCAGACATGGGGCTTCTGCCAGAAGAGGCAGTTTGGTGAGTTGCAGGTCCAGATCAGAGTAGTTGGGCAAGGGGTATCACATGATTTTGAGGACCACCAGGGGCCCCAATATATCCAGGTCCAGGCACTCAGGGTGCTCCCTTGAAAACAGGTCTGCTTCCCAGGTTGCCTTTTTCAGCACAAGGGCAGGTTACCTTTAACTCAAAATCAATTTTGAGCTGCTACTCAGCAGATTTTGGCTGAAGAAGGGTTGCCCGGTTATGAGTTCGATACCTGTTCTTTCTCAGTTGGAGTGCCTTCTACAGCTACACAGATAGGGCTGCTGAGGCAGGCAGTCCAGCAGACTGGCAGGTGGCACTCTGAAGCCTTAAATCAGATGATCCGCAACCTCTTATTTCTTGCAAGTGCAGGCATATCAAGGAACCCATTACGGATGCTGGTGATGGCCACTTTGCAAATGGGACACAAGCAGCTTTGTGTAAAAAGGTTTAAAAAACAACAACAACAACAACAATTAGCAAACAGGAGACAAAACAGTTGTGTCTGAAATGGCACAAAAATCTGTTAGCAATTGGCAGCAAAAATCATTTACAAAGGGTCCTGAGACAAACATCATTACAACATTCTCTCTCCAACAACATCAGAATTAGAGAATGAGTAATTTTGTACACCATAGGGAATATGGAGATGCCCAGGACTGAAACTGGGAATGTCTGCATATAAAGCAGATGCTCTACCACTGAGTCAGTCTGCCACCATTGACTGAAAAACATTGGTGACAAAAATCATATTTTAAAATGGTAAAAGTCACAAATTTAACTTGGAATATAGACTGGGAGAAAAGAAATCACCCCTGTAGGATTAAAAAAAAAAAAACCACTACTTTTTGGTACTAACTCAGGCTTGGAAACTAAAAGGGAGTCATATCTATTGTTAACTGTAACAATCTCTAAAAAACTGAAACAATTCATATAAAAATATATTTTAAAGAGTTGAAAAATTTCTCTAAACATAACATTGTCAGTTATTTGGTTTGATCATTACCCAACCCTTCTTTAATAATAGTATGAACTGTGATTGCAATAACAAACAGTGCCAAGGCAAATATGAATGAAGGAACTGTGTTCCTCAAGTTACAATGATCAAGGCTGCAATCCTGTGCATCCAAACAACATTGAGAGTAACCTTCTAAGCAGATTTGCATCTTCCTAAGGCCATTGACTTTTGAGGTGATTTTTTAAAAGGATGCAGCTTAGGATGGCATTACAGGTCCCATTTGACTTATCTCCCAGTGTGTCCCAGTGTGGTTTATCTCCCAAAATTACTTCCTTCCAAGTAATATTGCATAGGATTAGACTATAGGCATGTCACTTCTAAAATGATTGTCATCCTTGTAGTTTAAGAATGTATTTATTTCCTAAGTGTAGCACCCAAATTCTCTGTCTCCAACTCTTTAAATTTGGTTACAAATGCATTCCATATTTATGTCATTGCCAATGTTTTTGTATTTCTCGTCTCTCAGAATGCTTGATTTCTAATATTATAGTTCAAACTTCTGTTTTTTTTAAAGGCACATTGATCCAATAATTTATAGTTATATAGACAATAAAGAGACTGGAACATTAATCCAATAATTTATAGTTATATATTCAATAAAGGAACTGGCATATGTGATTCATATTTTGATAAATATTTTCCTTTAAAAACTTTAATGAGTTGTTTTTGTAAAAGTAGCACTTCAACACTAAGCATACACAGTAAACTAAGCATGTCTTGCATTTTAGAACATCTTAATTCTTAATTTAATCTTTGATTCATTACAATATTTCACAGTATAAACTGATCACATTTGTCTGATTTCAGTTTTGTTGATTTCAGTTCAGTTCCAAACTTTTAATAATATATCTAAATAATAAAACACAGCAATTTATTACTTACTATTCAGTTGAAGATCAAGATATTAGTTAATACATATTCATAAGCATTGATACTGTTCCTTCTAAGCTGAGTTACTGTGAGCTAGCTCACAGTTTTTAGCCTCTGGCTCAGTGGCAGATTAACCATTAAGCAGATTAAGCACGTGCTTAGGGCACCAGGGCCAAAGGGGGCACCACAAAGTTGGGAAAGGGTAAAAAGAAAAAAAAACAATGAATGAAGATTTGTAAAAATATATATATATGATAAAACTAGTGCAAATTGATCATGGTGCACCCTAGGGTTATCTTCTATTTTTTGTTGGCGAGGTGCAGTGTCATAGGCTATGCTTAAAAGTAAAATGCATGTGTTTAAAAGTAAAATGATGGAGCCAAATTCAGTTGTCATGACAGTCATTTCAGTTAGGAGGGCACCAAGATTGGTCAGTGTTTAGGGCACCAGTGAGCCTTAATCTGCCCCTGTTCTGGCTCACACATTTTTGTCTTGGCTCAGGAAGGATGTCTCCAGAACAAACTAATTTATGCAGTAGCCAAATTGCTCGCTCACAACTTTAATGCCAGTAGCTCACAAAGTAGGATTTTTGCTCACAAGACTCCACAGCTTAGAGGGAGCCTTGCTGGTGAGCCAGTGTGGTGTAATGGTCAGAGTATCAGACTAGGATATGACAGATCCGAGTTCAAATCCTCACTCTGCCATGGAAGCTTGCTGTGTTATCACACTCTCACTGTAACCTAACTCACAGGGTTGTTATGAGGATAAACTGGAGGAAGAGAAGATGATGTAAATTGCTTTGGAATTCCATGTGGAGAAAGACAGGGTATACGTAAAAGATGGAGTATAAATGAAGTACATAAAATAAACAGTCCTTCATTTCAATTATACAGTTTTAAATGGTATTTTGATTCAGCTATGTCCATTATAACTGATGAATTAATCTGATCATAAATTAATAAGTCTCTAATTAATCACACTTAAACTACTCCTTCAAATTTATAAACTGTAAGCAATAGTAAGCAATTATTAAATATAAATAACTGATGCATTAAACAGAAAAATAAATTTCAATATAACCTACCATGTAACTTGTGAAGTTCATTCTGGATCACCATTTGCTAGTAAAATTTGAATATATAATAGTTCATCAATGTATTGGGTCTCATTGTTAATTTTTTACAAAGGTCTTCAGATTGATGTTCCCTAATTCATTATTTAATATGCTGTCTTCTTTTCACTGCATAGGTCTTTACTTCATGAGTCTGTACAATGGTCTATTTTAGTTGTACACTGTCATACAAATTCACCAAGTTTTTTTTTTTTTTCAATTTTCCATATGCTCCCTAAATTCAGATGTATATGATGCTGGTGCAGTTAAAAACTCTTTTACTTGCATCCATTTTTTTCCAGCCATTTTGCTTGCATCTAAGACACTGTCTTAAAATGTGGCAAAATTACTTTTCACAGTTAACACAGACGTAGCCTGACAGTGGTTCAAGATACAGAACCCAAATCTATTAGGGTCCCTTTGTCTGGTTTAATTCATTTTTTTTTGTCCAATTTCATCTCTACAAAATATGTCCCCATATATCTCCTTCTCTGTTTTCAATATTTCTCCATAAGCTTCAGTCCTTTACATTGAAATAATTTCCATTGAACTCTGGAAGCCTGACTTCTGAGTAACTATTCATCAGTTTGGGTTGCTGCATTTTTTAACTGACCCTGATAGACACAGAAATTTAGCAGTTCAATGTTTTTGCCACTAATTTTGGTGCCTGAAAATGTTTCATGTGATAATGTTTATACCAGTTTAATATTTACTTATATGTAAGCTCATTAACTTTAGCTGAACCTGAATTTGGCACACTCTAAGGGTGTTATCACATGAACAGTTTGGCCTGACATAGCCACCCCCCTCCCCGGATCAAATGGGTGCTATCAAATGCACACATCTGGCTCCTGTGCCCCACTCGCTCCTACCTCATGCTAAAATGACTCCCACATGGATTAAATAGCCACCGGCAAATTCCAGTGGCTAATTTGGCAAGGCACTTCCATGGTAGGTTTCTTGGCATCTGATTGCCCAGGCACATCATGCAAAAGCATGAGTTGTGTGATTGTTCAACTCCCCCACCCAACCCTACCTCGATGTGTGCTTCAGCGCCCACATAGAATACAGCCAGGAGCATGTGTGCACTTGTCTGCTTATACACATGCACAGTGGGACTTGGGAGAAAAACAACCAACCCAGCTGCGTGTCCATCACTGTGCCTCATTAGCAATGTGAATGACCAACCATGTGCCCACAGCACTATGATGCTGGCTTAGGAGGCGCTGAGTGATTGACACAAAGTGTCCTAAACTTGAGCGGCTTATTTAGAGCTGATGTACTGTTGTGGCAAACTGCTTGTGTGACCACACACTAAGAATTGCATTGTGCTCACTTGCTGTGCTTTCTAGCATCCTTTCTCTCCTCATCTTTGTTTTATACCATGGACTTATCCTGTGCAGCCTTTGTGGCCCAAGGCTTGGGAGCAGGAAGAGGAAGGCATGGCTGTTGTTCTGCTGTGAGCAGGGGCCAAAATGGCTGGGGGCCAAATCTCAAGGGAGCTGGATTACGCCAGCAGGGGGTGGAGCTCTAGATGATCCTGGGGGTTACTATTGCCCACCCCCCATTAGGGGCTGCTGCGTGACTTCTGGCCCTAAGTATGCTTTGTCAGGTTTTTTCCCACCCACCCTTCCTGCATTTTGGTTGTTATGGGTTGCATTTCAGCCATGCTGTTATTATTTGTCACAGCTTCATGTAGTTTGGGCATCAGACAGCATCCTTTGGGTGGAGGTGGTGTCTGTGTGCCTGCTTTCCCCACATTTTGGGAGCTCCCTTAAGGGGTCTCAGGGTAGAGCCAATTTAGTGGCATGCCTAGCTCAAGGGCTGTTAGTAGGGCACTTATTTCCAGGTGGCAAGGGAACCATGCAGTGGCTGGTGCCCATGTGGATCCTGGGGACTGCTACTGCATGTTTTCACTCCCAGCAGGTGGGCTGGGGATTGTAGCCAGCAGGCAGGTTGCACAATGTTTGGATCTGCCCCCATGCTATGCTGATGTTCTTGTAATGTGTCTAATAAAACTGTGGCCTCTTTTTATCCCATATGGTTGTCTGGTGCATCATTCCTCACCTTCACTCCCTCTGTGCCCCTGGGCCCACAATCCTTATTCTTGTAGTATTTTTATCGCTCTTAACACAATAAATCCAAACAATAGCCATAGACAGAAGACTGGGTTCATAACAACTTCTGCTGTGTGTGCAGTAGGACCAAATAATATGTCAATTATATAACAGCGGGCTGTACAAAATCTACTGAGAAATGTGTAACTGCAAATTTACTTAGATTGACTCAAGTATATAATAGCTTCTAGTTCTTGTTCCTGATTTCCTTGGGCTATTTATTTGAGGTGATCCTGGCTACTTATGACTTTGAGATTCAAGCTCATGTTAATGATTCATTACTTTGATCTCGATCCTGGTTTCCTTTACTGCACTGCTGTTCATTTCTGTCTGGTCTCCTTCCAGTGGCTTATAAGAACACTCTTACTTGTGAACCTTGTATTTTTAGTGGGGCTGTGATCCTCCAAAGGCTTGATCCCACATTTGTTTGCTGTATAGTTTTAAGCATGGATCTCAAAACTTTCTCACGGTGAGTTTCCAAATGGAGGTACCACATCTCCAGTTTCTTTAAATGTAAGACCAGCATTCAGTGTGCTTCAGTGTACATGATATTTGCTCCTGTTCTCAACTTAGAAGCAAGCATGCACAAGGAAAATGGAACAGGTAAGATTATATGGAATAGGGGGTCATAGCTTGCTTTAAGGTGACAAGACAAAAGGCTTAGGAAAAAAGAGGGGGTAGTCCCAGTGATCTCTATTGACTAGCAATCAACAAAAGGCACTGTGATTTCAGTGCCAATCAAGAGATATTTATGGAGGTTTGCTTCATACTTTGAGAACCACCTTTTTTGAAATTTCCTCCTTCCATCTGTATCATTATGACCTCTACAATCAGCTGAGAGCACCCATACCATCCATTCACCACATCTGAATGGCAAAAAGCATTCACAGTGGTTGTTCCCTTCCCATGATTCATCCAAGAATCCGGAAGTTGTGAGAAAACATGGCAAGACCTCTTCGTGATTTGTTGGCTATGAATGAGTTGGGTGGAAGGAAATTATTCTCTATACTTCTATTAATGTATTTTAATACATGCCTTTTCTTGATACAATGAACCAGAGTTGAGTACGAACCTTAAAAAAAATAAAGGTTGTTTCGGAGCATAGCTGTGTTGGTCTGCACTGCAGTAGAGCAGCTAGATTCATCAAGATTTTTGGTGTGTAATATTTCAAGAGTCAAAGCTCCCTTCACCAGATATCTTATGCCCTAGTAATCTTATTGGTCTCTAAGGTACTACTGGACTTGGATACAAAAATGAAGTTGGACTTGACAGGTGGCAAGTTTGAGGCAAATTACAACAAACTGAAGCTTGTGTGTGTGGGCAAAGCCCAACAAAGCAATAAATTAAGGGGCAAAGTGATGCAGCTGCTTCCCCTCAGTTGGCAAAACAGGATGCTGGAAGACCCATCCTTGAGAAACCAGTTTACTCTCATGACATACAATTTATACTATACAATTGTTATACTGACTAGCTCCAGGAACAGATGCAAGAGCTATCAATAAACAAGATTAGGTATATGCAGACTGGAGCAGTTTATCCTCATCTTTAATAGCTATTTACTTACAGTCCTTGAACATAAGGGTTGATATCCTTTCCAAAAACTGACAGCCATAAAGATTGTAGTCAAATATTCTTGCTATTTACTTAAATTGCTAATTCATATTTTTAAGCTTGTTGAAGAATTGTGTGGGTCATAAGTGACTCACAAAGAATTGCCTGAGCTACTGATAGCTAAGCTGTGAGCAAAGAGAACTGTAGAATTAGGAATGCATACAGAAATCTTATTCAGGTTTGGCTTCAGCTTATTTTGTTTGTTAATTCCCCCTCCAATCCTTTAGTATCACCATGACACATGTTCAGAATTGTTGTTGTATTTAGATGATGATCCCATTGGATTAGTTATCTAACAGGACACATTTGGATCTGTCACAAACAGTGAAATTTTTGCTACAGAAAAGGTTGCTTTACATTATATTGTTTGCTTAAATTGCCATTCAGAGAAAAGTCAAGTTGTTCAAACCTTTATTTTGAAGCTATGTTCCTCCAAGCCTCTGCTATCTCCTGTATCAGAAAACTATCCACATGTATGTGAAATGCAAAATTTTCTTTGTTTCTGACACTGTCAGCAGTAACTGAAAAGCCACACCTAGTTTAATTTATAAGGCTCATTGTATGTGTTTAATGTTTGCAGGGGGAAAAAATAAATTGCAAATTTTCATTTCATAATCTTTTTCTTTTATAATATAAATCTGGTCTTCATACTCTGCCAACCCATAGTCATGTTTTTGTGACACCTTTTCTTTTTTTCTTTTTAGTCATGAGGGCAACTCTTTTTAAGAAAGCATCGAACAGGTACCTTTAGCAGGCTTTCATGCTTAAAACGTCTTGGGTGTCTTCAACCTCTTGTTTAAAAAGCTAAAGTAAAGGTAGCTCACTTCTTCAAGGGGTTAGATACTTGGCTGGATCAGAAGAGATAACCCACCTGGAAGAGCAGGAACTTGCTGCAGAAAAGCTTTCTACACTCTCTCAGAAAAAGGCTTCTTATATGGAACAACTATACCCATTTGTGTATGTGTTTTGAAATTAATGGGGGGGGGGGTTTGTGGAATGGAAAGCCCTATTTTTCATTCACTACAAAACCAAAAGAAATAAAAATATCTACAAATGAACAAATGCCATTCTTCTCCCCGCCCACCCCAGACCTTATTCAAGGAGATTAGAGAGAGAGGGAGAAAATCAAGAGAGATAAAAGAGATGAAACTGATATCAAAGCTTTCCAGCAATCAAAGCCAAACAGATTTTGCAACAGAAGATATTATACATATAAGTCTTTCTTTCCACTAATTGCTCATTTAATAGTTAGTTTAAGTTGCTCAGTCCACGTTAGTTTTTTACTGCAATGCACATCGAGTAGCAGGATTGCTTTCTTGTGTATTTTAAATTAAAATCAGGACAATCACTATGTGGAGGCATACAGAAGCATAGCTAAGAGCCCTCTTAAATTCCAGTAGATATTTGCTTGATAGGGATGTCATTCAGCCAGAAGAGTTTGTTAATGTTCCTGGCAAACAAGATACTTACAGTCAGTATGTTTTGTGCTTAGCATGCCAACTTTCCAATAATCTCTCTAAGTAAAAATACCACACACAATTAATGGGTTCAACTGAGATTTGTTTATGAAACTGATATGAATATTGAATACCCAACCCTCAATGTGGGAATTCTACCTACTGGGCTGCCAAAGTATGCCAGCTTTAATGGGCAATCCCATCTTGTCTCCCAGTACAAGGCAACCTTAACCCACCAATCATTTATCCTGGTCTGCATTCCAAGGTATGCCATGAAGAGTCATTACATCATCACACTCAGTCTTTGCTGGCAAACACTAGGGTTTGAACTGATGAAGCCCAACCCTCCCATCAGCCTCTCTGACTAATAAGCCATGACAAGCCAGTTTGGGAGCATGACCTCCTCCCCTCCTTCCTCTGTTGCACCTCAAAATGCTTCCTGAAATGTTGGAAGACAGAAGATCCCCAGGGACAGAATGAGAGGGCACTCAGAGGTCTGCAGTGCGAGTAAGGAATCAGTGAAAATCACCCCCTTCTGTCCACAGAAATCCTCCAGTGAGTGCAAGCCATGGTTCCTGTTTACATGAACTATTTCATCCTCTGAGGTTTCACTTGTCTACTAAGAAGCCAAAGGCTTTCCTTGTACCTACAAGCAGACAATCAGAGCTGCAGAGATAAATTGGGGGGGGGGGTTGAATAAAAAACTATTGAACTCAAAGTTTCTGTACATTCCTAGAAATTATAAAGAATTTTCATGGCCTGGATTTTAGTTGAATATAAAGTTCAGTACTAACTTCATTTCCGTCCTTCCGCTAATTGAAAACCTGAGCTTTTCACAGATGCTCTTTTCCCCCCTTTGGAAGGAATTCAGGAAAACACATTTCCACTTCTACATTATTGACATTCCTCAAAGCATTTAGAGGCATCTCAGTTACATACCAAAGAACTGGATGAAACATTATTACTGCCATTAATAAGGTAGTAGTTTTAAGTTTGTGGAGTGCAAAAACCATTTAGTTAAATAATGCTGCACTGAAAAGATATGACTCTCTGTTCTGAATTAAATATCAGTCACTAGTTACTTTAGAATCTGGGAAGCCCCATGTAATGTGATCTCTGAAAAAAAAATGACCTGAAAGGTGATAAGTTGCAGGGTTTTGTTCTGGCTATAATGTCCATAGTATCTTCAATTGCAATAAAGCACAGTGCAGTGGTCTGAATGGGCTACCAGCCCATATCTAAGTGAGAGGTGTAAAAGAATCATAGGCTGAGTTCAGACTGGCAATTTGCCCCGGGAAGGGACCCGGGCCGACAACGATTCAATACTGGAGTAAATGGGACGTTCACACAGGCACATCTGCCTGGCGTCCCCCACCCGTTGCCTACCAGTGCTGTTGCGCTTCACTGCCGGATTAAAAAAACACCTGATAAAAGCTGTAGCAAATCCGAAAGCCCGCATGTGTCGCGCGTTTTTCCACTTCCGGGGAGTCTGAACGCGCAGCCGAAAAGCCGGGAGCAACCCGCGTTGGGCAGGAGGCAGCAGCGGTGTGATTGGCTGTGCTCTACTCCACTGCCCAATGCGGTGCCGGCGTTGCAGGGCAAAAAAAAAAATCAGCAAAATGCGCTTATGCGCACATACACCCACAGCCGAATTAATGGGGAAACGGCGAATATAGCACGCCTCAGGCGCAGCAGTCTGAACGCTCCCACGCGCCTCCGTCCCGTATCTTCCGGCAGAGGCCCCCGCAGTGTGAACGGGAAAACCCGGTATAGTTTAATCCGGGTTTTTTTGCTACAACTGGCTACCGGAGCAAACTGCCAGTCTGTACTCAGCCATAATGGAAATTGACAACAGTTAATTCATTCCATTAAAAATGAAAGTTTGAGGGAGAAAGCAAGAAAACATATCAGAAAGCCAAAAGCTGGTTTAACCATATATCTTGCCCTGAACTTCCACATTAAAAAATTGTGGCAGGGTATGAGCTTTTGTGAATCACTGCTCACTCCTTATACTCTGCCACAAATTTTGTTAGTCTTTAAAGTACTACTGGACTATTGTTCTTTTCTACTGCTATAGACAGACTAACATGGCTACCCATCTTGGGGGGGGGATGTTTCTACCAGTCAGCTTTAAAAAAACCTAAACTTGGATAATAAAAAATTCAAAATAAAAAACTTTCTCTCAGAAAGAAAAGAAAAACATTCTCAAAGGATTGCATGTATGTGCGTATGATTGTCAGAGATCAGTTGAGCCACTTGGTTCCACACCATGGCACTTTGACAGAAAGCTGAAGAAATCATAATGCTCTGCCCATACTCTAGATACATTGCAGAACAAAATGGCTTCTGTAATTCACTGCACAGTAAGGAAGCAATATTTTTACTAGTCCCTTGATACATCATAGTGCTTCTCTCTGGAGATTTGGGATTTATTCCACGTACTTGGATAAAAGGTATCTGATCCAGAAGAGATATGGAAAACAAAACTTCCCACACTGCATCTGAGGGACACCCAGATGAGAAAGAGAAATATTGTACAGCTTGGTCAATCTATAATCCACTGAGGAATAAAGAAAACAGTCTTTGGGTTGGACCTCTTTAGGATGTGACGTCTGCATTAAAGCCCTACTTTGCTCGTCCCAATGTGAGAAGCAAAAAACTCATCCCTTTCACTTCACAGTAAGGTTCTCTTTGTTTTTGATATAGTTCAGAACATTTCAGAAAGTGATAGATCCTATTACTACTCCATAAATGTTGCTGTCCCACTGGAACCTGTGTTTTCTGTCTAGATTTCTGGCAGAATTCTGTCTAATTCCTAGAGATAGTAATGTTACAGACACTAGACAATCAACACTTTTCTGTATTCAAGATGAAACACTTTAAAAAGCTCCAGAAGTTCTTCCAAAACTTTCCAAAGGAGAAATAAAACAATTAGATTGATTTAACATAGTGAATGGGCTTCTGAACTGGCACCACTGGTTTAAAAATGTTATATCAATTGCCTTCACAGGAAGAAACAAAGAAAAATGTTGGCTGAAACTGAGAAAACTAAGACTGTTATAGATGTATAAAACATTTATACAAAGACAGTGAAAAGTTCATATTGTTAAAGGACTTTGAACACCCGGACAGCTACAATTATGATGAATCCAGCCTATTTTTGGAGGCAAGTGGAAATCCAGTGGAACACTGACCTTTACAGATGCATGACCCGCAGGAGGGAGAAACATGAAAGACTCTGTGACCATTTTATTTTGCTGTAACATCACTGTGGCAAGCAAGCCAAGACAAAAGCAGGAGTGATTAGGTAGACAGCAACCCCCAGATACTTTTGTAGCACAGAAAATTGCCACAGGAGTACAAAAGCCAACCTAATGCTTGGAAGAATTTCCTGGAGTTTTCCAGCTGCCTCTGCAACAGGAACCTGATAATAGTGTAGACATTTTAAAAAAGAGACAAAAAGGCTTCTGCTACAGAACTTAGTTTCCTGAGTAGATTTTCATTTGTATCAGATGGAATTCTATCAACCAATAACTCAGCTAATGCAAAGTTTTCTTCACAGTGTAAGCAACCAGTCTATAATTCTAATATAGTTTAAATGTTTTGGGTGTGGACACAAAGGTGCTTGGTAACTAAGAAGAAGGTTTCTTTGCTTAATGCTCACTGATCACATTATTAAAGTCTAGTCTACATATGTAGCAAAAGGAAGTCTTAAGGTGGTTGCAGAGTTCTGAGGGCCTTGACCTGAATAGTTCAGGCTAGCCCAATCTCATCAGATCTCAGAAGCTAAGCAGGGTGAGCCCTGGCTAGTGTTTGGAAGGGAGACCTGCAAGGAATACCAGGGCTATGACATGGAGGCAAACAATGGCAAACTAATTCTGAACCTCTCTTGCCTTGAAAACCCTATGGGGTCACTGTAAAGTAGCTATGACTTGATAGCACTTTCCATTACCAGGGTGCTGAGATGCTGGAGCTTCAGACTACATGTGAGGTACTGGATTTATATACACACACATACTAGGAATAAGGCCCGTTGTGGGGGAAAAAATACAATGAACCCTAGAAAGAGGATGGGGTCAATGATTTTGCTTCTTGCAGGCAGAATAAACACAGAGTAGTGTTTTGCAGTGTAAAGAACTAATGTGGGAGTGAAGAAGAACATACCTTATAGTAGTAGAAAGTAATTGTTGTCCATGGTCCTGGACACATTTGACAGTTTTGGAGTGTGGTGTCTGTGGCAGTGTACCTGTCTGAGGTCCCACCCCTCCTCAAATCCACCCTCTCCAGGCTCCACACCTGAAATCTCCAGGAATTTCTGTACCTAAAGTTGGCAACTTTACCTTCTCCCCTCTCAGCAGCCTCTTCCTAAGCAAAGTTCTGTCTTTCTCGTTAGTGGGGAGAAAATCAGTTTACTTCAGTCTCTTGTTCTGCTTTGTGAGCTGTACAGCAAGCCTGCAAGGTAGGTTAGGCAGAGAGTTTGTGGCTGGTCCGAAATCACCTAAGCAGTATCCATAGGGAGGCTTGGGCTGAACAGGAGCAAGAAGCTGGGGCTAGTGAAGTAATGCTAGTCAGGAGGCATGAAGTCATCCTGAGAATGCTGGCAGGCCTGGGGTTGCCAACAAAGACAGATTGCTGCAAAGGAGGATGGAAAGTCTCCATATCTCTATTTTGACTTAAATTGGTTTTGATGCCAGCAGAGTGAGAAAATGCTAGAGGCTCTGGGTGGGTGCCCCATGGTAAATGCACCAAACAATTCCCAAAGACTTTCCAAAACACTACTCTGTCCACATTCATTTTCTACACTCACAGCATCCCCTGCCAGAATGTAACACATTCCCAGCACTTTGAATTAGTACCAGAGCTTTATGAGCTCCCCAGCTGTCACCTGGAGATTGGCAACAATGAATTTCCAGGAAGAAATGGCTTGTTTGGAGGGTGCGGTCTATGGCATTGTATCTGTCATCTGAGTTCCCCCCCTTCCTCCTCCTCAGACTCGACCCTCAGCAGGCTTCATCCCTAAAATGTCCTGGAAGTTTCCAACCTGGAGTTGGCAACCCTATGTCCTTTCCAGGCAACCATCAGCCTACCTTTATCTGCCTGTCTGTCTTCAGGTTGACATCTCCTCCTCCCTCCCTGCAGCCTCTACCTAGGGAAAGGGCAATCTCTCCCTGCAATGGGAACCAAAGCAGCTGACATCATTCTCCTCTCCCCCGCACAACCGTGTGAAGTATGTTAGGCTGAAAGTCTGTGAATGATCCATAATCCCCCAAGCAGCTTTTATAACATGAACCTGGGACCTGCACACCATCCTCTGAGGCGCTATCAGGTACATATCAGTGGCAGTAATAGGGTGATTGCTGGCACCTTTTCCTATCATTTTTTGCCTTGTGGTATTCTGCATGTGATTGTCAGGTTCCTCAGTCAGCTCACTCAACACAGGGCTTCTTCAGAAGACAACGTTTAATGGTGAATCAGAACTAAAGACATGTGTACAGCTTGTGTCTGTAATGGCTACATACAGTAGGACCTACTATGGTACACTACATTCAAGCATCCTCCCCCCGAGCAGGAGCCAATGAATATAAGTTGCACGCTTGGGCAAAAGCAGCGGGCCAGCAAGCAAAACAATCCTAGAAACCGTTATGGTTCCCAGCTGAAACTCCAGCAGCTGGAGAGTGAAGGTCAGAGACCTGATAAGAGACAGTAACAGTGAGGAAAAGTTCAGAAGGAGTACTCCTCCCACATACCGGGGCTACCTGACATCCTGTCTCTTCAAAAAGGCCCCCAGGGCTTGTCAGGATAGCAGTGGTGGAATCGCCTTAGGAACTGGGAGGCATTGATATCATCTACCACCACCCACTTCCTGTGCTGAGGACCGAAGTCCACCCATTCAACCAAATAATACAGGTTATTCCGTTTGATTTTAGAGTCCAAGATATCAGCCACTTCATAATACGGTTTGTCTTGCACCAGCAATGGGGGGTGGGTGCAGCACATTGTGGTTGCCAGGCATTAGTTCCAGGGTCATGCTTTAATAGCCTGAAATGGAACACAGGATGCAAGTTTCTTAGTGACTTAGGCAATTCAAGCTCTACAGTGACATCGTTGATCTTACGTTTGACCAGAAAGGGCCCCACATACTTCCAACCTAGTTTCTGGCTAGGCTGGAGACCCTTAATGTTCTTGGTAGACACAGAAACAGAATCACCAGGGTTAATAACCCAACCAACATCACGTTTTTTGTCTGCTTGTACTTTGTACGCCTGTTTGGCCCCATCCAGGGTTTACACAACAGCAGCCAGGCATCCTGCAAGCGTTTACACCAGTCACCTGCCTCCCCCTCAGGTAGCTGGGTTCCAACCAGGAAGGGGAGAGGCAGGGACTCGTAACCATGTACAGCCATGAACGGAGAGACTCCTGTAGAGGAATGACATGTGTTATTGTAGCAGAACTCTGCAAGGGGAAGGAACCCCTCCCAATCGTCTTGTTGAAAGTTAGTGAAGCAGTGGAGGTACTGTTCAAGAGTCTGATTAACACGTTCAGTTTGCCCACCAGTCTTGGGGTGATAGGTACTACTCAAACCCTGTTCTACCCCCATGAGGCATAGCAGCTCACTCCAGAACTTAGAAACAAATTGTGAGCCCCGGTCGGATATTATTTTCTTTGGCAACATATGGCGCCTAAAAACCTGTTGAAGAAAACTCTTAGCCAGCATCCAGCAGATGGCAGGGATTTAATGGAATAAAATGTGCCTGTTTCGAAAACAGATCCACAACTACCGAAATAACAGTTTTCCCCTGGCTAGGGGGAAGGTCTGTAATAAAATCCATTGAGATGACTTCCCAGGGTCTACTCAGGGTGGGTAGGGGTTGGAGGAGCCCCAGAGGCTTCCCCGGTCTCAGTTTACTCATGGTGCAGATTTGGCATGACTGGACGAAAAGAGACAGATCCTTCCTCATGCTGGGCCACCAAAACTGTCTTTGCAGTATATGGGGGGACTTTACAAACCTCAAGTGTCCCACCAACTTAGTTCCATGCACAGTAAACAAGAGGTCCTCCGCAAGGCAGCCAGAACAAACAGATTAGTGCCTTGATACCAGCAGCCATTTGTGCGCTCCTCCACTTCCCCCTCTTTTTCCAATTCCAGGTGATCAGCATCAGAAACTGCAGAGGCGAACTTCAGTTCCCATGAGTCATTGCTCCCCATAGGTTGGGTCTTCACCTGAGTGTACGTAACTACAGCCCCTCCCAACTGAGAGGGCATGAACATAGAGTCAAGGACCACCTCCTTGCGGCTGTCGTGTTGTGGGAGGCGGGACAGCGCATCAGCCAAGGAATTTGCCTTCCCTGGGAAGTGATGGAGGATGAAATTAAACTTAGAGAAAAAATCAGCCCAGCAGAGTTGTTTAGTGTTCAAATTACAGGGAGTGTGGAGGACCTCAAGGTTCTTATGATAGGTCCAAACCTCGAACGGTACCCTTGCCCCCGCCAGCCAATGCCTCCATGTAGAGAGCACCAACATGATCGCCCCCACCCTTTTATCCCAAACTGACCAATTATGCTCAGTGTCTGTAAACTATTGTGAGACGTAAGCATGGGGGTGCAACTTCCGATCCTCCCCCTCTTGCAAGATGGCACCACCCATGGCAACAACTGAGGCAGCAACTTGTACTATGATTTTTTTCAGTTCATTTGGGTGTGCCAGCATGGGTTTCTAGGATTGTTTTGCTTGCTGGCCCGCCGCTTTTTCTCGTGCATGCGACTTGTATTCATTGGCTTCTCCTCGGGGGGGGGGGATGCTTGCATGTGGTATATCATAGTAAGTTCTACTGTATGTAGCCATTACAGACACTTTGTCGAGTTCCTTAGTCAGCTCATGCAACACAAGGCTTCTTCAGAAGACAATGTTTACTGGCAAATCAGAACTAAAGACACGTGTACAGTTTGTGTCTGTAATGGCTATATACAGTAGGACCTACTATGATGAGGACATATACCTCAGGATACACCAGGTTGCATATGCAACTGACAGTTCCAACTGTCTCGGGGGGGAGTTTGAGGTGGAGAATGGAGTGAGGTCCAGTCAGCTTCCATATGCAAATGACCTTGAAACACTGGCCCGGTCAGAGAAGAGTGGCCTAGGCTGCAGTGGGTGGGAGAGAAGAGTGGACCCAGCACCCATCCAATGCCAACTGATTACTCTTGAGTGGCAGTTCATCTGCCAACAGGTGATGTGGTACTCTTCAAGGGCCAATAGGAGAGCCTGGAATCATGAATAAATTACTAAGTCTGTTATATATATATAAAACATAATTAATTGCCTGTAAATGGAAAGCTGACACAGCACATGAAGGGGTAGGATATTTCTCTCCCTGATGATATTTGCAGGGAACTTCACATGAAAGCATTAAGAATAAAACCCTTCCATCGGCAGGCTGAAATGATATAGTCCACTCTTTCACCTTAAAATTCTACTGCCTCTTTTTGCTGCATGTGTAGATCAGGGATCAATTTAAAAAGCAATGTTTCAACCTTGCCTTGTAAGAGGAGAACATATGTGACTTGCCTCTTTTTTCCTAGCCTCACCCATGGGTGGCTCAGTGTTAGGCCCAAAGCAGAATATTTTGACATGACCTTCCTTATCTGTTTGCCCAGTCCACATGACATGAAAAAAAAATGACCTTACAAGCCATGTTGTTTTCTTGATTGTCTCATTCTTAATGGGCTGGAAGACAGGGCTTCTCTTGCTGATGCTCTACCCTGCCAGACTCTCAAAAGCCAAGAATGTCTGTGTTCATTTATATTAATTAGAACTGGGTGTTCTCACACTGTCACCTGGGAACTAACATTTAATCAAATCCATTCTGAGCATGCACCAGCATGAAAAACACTACCGGCTGATTAAAGCCACCAACTGTGAAGATGTGACAGCAGCCCAAGCAGTCTATATACTTGATTATAAATGGTGCCAGATCTTCCTATGACATCAATGGGCACACATAATAAACTCAAGCCTGTGAATTGTGCATATGAGTCAGCAGTGACTAGCTGGTCAGGTGCCAAGATGAATGCTGCCACAGTACACACATAATGGTACTAGTTCATTTTGACTTATGAGAAATAGAAATGAGTTCTGACAATCTCCTCCTCTGCTCAGTCAGCTGTTACTCTGCAGTTACATTTATGACCTTCTATGATGACACAGATATTCCAGTAAGACGCTAAGGTGGTTTTATTCTGCAGCTTTCCTTAGCATACTGTTTTGCTTCTTCCTTTCTTATTAACAGGTATTCATCATGGAGATTATACTGTTGTTCTTTGAGACTCAACTTATCAACAACTTATCATAAATGGTTCATCTAACTATTGAGCTACCCTAGTTTGATCCATGTGCTCACTGTTGCTTTTGGCTGAACAAACTGATATAACTTTCCCAACCTTTGCACATTTTTGCTTAGTACCACCCATTGGTAATAAGCACCCTCTCCTCTTCTCTGCTGCACAGTGTGCTCGTCAGTGCAACAAAACACTGAGAGGCACCATCTGTGGGGGGTCACTTGTGCACCGAGTATGGAAATGAATCTACTGGCAGACCTCTAAGGCATTTTACAAGTCATTTTCTTTTCTCTTTCTCAGGCACCTGACACTCATTCATCATTTCTGTGACATGTTCAAACTGAAAGTCAAAGCTTTCTTCCCCAGATCAGCAAGTGTCTTGCAAAAAATAAATCAGCAAGAAAGAAGTGACTTGGCATATGAGCTAGATCTGAGTGGGACTATAGAAATTCCCCCAATAATTGCTGCCCACATTTCAACCATGAGAGAATTTGCTGAAGAAACCTTTGATAAAATACCTTTAAAACCTTGCAGATCATTTTGCCCTTATTTTCTAGAAAATGATACTCCTGCATGGAAATTGGAACCCAGTTTTACATGTATATACTTACTAAGTACAAACTTAAAAGATTATTTCAAAAGTGTCTACTGGCCTTCATTAAATCTCAGTCAAGACCCCACCCTCACCAAATATATCCAAGATGCTTCCAGATGCATAGCAGCCACATTTTTCAGTTTCAAAATGGGGATTAATGTAGTCCAAGGCCTCATCCTAAAAAGAAGAGATGCTGATGAACTTTGTTAATTTGTAACTTGGAATCAGGCTCTGACATGCTCATTAAATACAGATATATTAAGAATAGAGCTGACACCTATAGACTCTCTATGTCTGTAATCTTAAAATGGTCATTTTCTGATGTGCTTTGTAAATGTTAATAGGATGGGTGAAGAAGGAAGAGGGGGGCATAAAGGTAACTGAACTGGCTCTTACCTTTCTGGCCAGAACCCCTAAACACAGCTAGAGGTGATTCCTGATCATGCCAATTTGAAGCATGGGAGGGGGGTCCCAGAATGAACATATAGGTGAGAGTAAGCCTCAATGAAAACAAAAGTACTTACTTCTGTAAACATGCATGAGACTGGCAGTCTGGCTGAAGTGGAAAGGGGATGCCAGGGAAAGGCAATTAAATCCAAGCTTTTCTTTTTGGTGAGAGAGAATTTCTGATTCTGTCTCTGTGTGAGACTGTCTGCAAAATTCACAAAGGATCTAAAAGAGACAGAAGAAAGATGGAGAAGAGATCAAAGGCAGTTTTTCTTTGTCTCCTGGCTCCTAACCCCACTCAGATCATCAGAGTTCAATGTGTGATGGCGAGAGAAACAAATGATGAACCTTTGAACACAATGGGCCTAACTTTTGAGTAAATGTACAGTTGGGAAAGGAGGACAGGGAATAAAAGCAAGTGCATCTTGTCTTTCTGGCAGCATCCTGACTTGGCTAGCCAGAAGACTTTTGAACAAAACAGCAATCCAGGTAGATATATGGCACTACCCTGCAAGTAAAACCTCACTGAACACTACCAGACTTTTTCCCAAGATATGTAACATGCACTAGAGCAGGCTGAAGGATGAGGGGAGAGCACAGAATATAGGGAAAGTTTTGAGCTATTCAAGCACTTGTTATTAAAATGATTGATTAGCTGTTATTTGTCATTATGATGGATTATTGTTATCAGTGACTACTAGCTCAGACTCTTCTTACTTCATGTTGAGGAGAGCTAAAAGAAGTTTGAACATCTCTCCCAAAATGTATCATGATTTCTTTACACATTGTGGATAAAGAATAAATAAGTAAACAAAATGAATTAAATTTTATCCCAATATAAGTGAAGTTAAAATTTAATTCATTTAATTAATATAAAACAGATTAAAGAAGTCATTTCCTTGCAATCAATTCAAATAATAACATATATTGACATATACTCACACTCTCAAATTGTTATAGCAGACTCATAATCACAAAGAATGGATAATCTGAATTAGATATTCAATTAATATGAAAAAAGGTTTCTAAATGCTGTAATAAAGTATGTGACAAGTATCACTACCATCAGGGCTATATCCACAGAGAAAAGAGGGAGACCGTATATATTTACTTATTTAATGTCTTTAGTTTGTAATGGTGATAACAGAAACTGTTGTGGCATTCAGGCAACTATTGAGCACACATGTGTATGCATGTGCATGCACTGTCCTTGAACTGCTGGTTACCTTCAATTCCCACCCTCCCCAAGTGACTTCTATTTTGGTTCATATCTCCTCCTTCCTTCGTCTTCTCTTACTTTGTCTTTGCATCAAGTCAGTAAACAGTTTCTGGCTACTATCACAACAAAAGACAAGAGAAGCCCACAGATAAATAGGATAATACCTAATTTCATTTCAACAAGTATAAAGCAAGGTCTCTCTGGAAAAAGCTATGCCTCTCCCAGTATCTGGACATTAGATCATTAATCAAGGTCTTTCATTCATATATTTGTATGTCTTTAGCCACCAAATAAACCTGTGGTGTTAGTAGTGGCCAAGAGAAGAAACTTTTCCACATTAGCATTTCTCAAAGAAATATTATCTTACTTCTTATTGATCTAAGATGGACTATTTGAGAGTAATCACCAAAGCCACACGTCATCAAAGGCCCTAAGACTGACTCCTCCCCCTGGATACTTTCCTTATGAAAAGTATGGAGATGGACACATCTCAAAGTGATTCTCAGCTCATGTTTTATTTAGTGTTTTTGGAAAATAGGAGATACCTTTGCCAACTCGCAGGCTGCTTATATGTCCATTTTCAATCACACCCATTACCCATACCCACACTCGTGATAGGCTATATTACAAGGTTTCTAATCCTATAGGTTCTCTACAGAATCCTAGCTTGCCAGATGGCTGGTTTTAGGATCCTAGGATTCTATTGTTCCTGCTTCACTATTTTGTCAGGCCACGTGGTGACCTGACCGTGTGTGCAAATCAGTCAGTACACAACACCCCTCCCCCATGGTTTGGAACATATCTGGCAAGCATAGTCCTTTAAGTACATAGGTATCCACCACTCTTGTGTAGAATGCCGGACCTCTGGTGTTGTGGTGGGGCTGGTTGGCTCACTAGGCACTGGCTCGGAGGGGCATCGGTGATCAGCTGTGGGTGTGCTTCTGCCCTTTTTGCTGGTGGTGTGGTCAGTGGATGCGTGGTTTGTGCTGACCCCTTGGCTTGTTCTGTTCTGCTTCCTTCATCCTTGTGGTCCTCGGTGGCTTCCAGAATTGGAGAAATTACGTGGCGGCGTAGTTGCTCAATGTGGTGGCGCAGCACCTGGCCATCTTCACAGAACTCCTCATAGGACTGGGGGCCTGTCACCTAGACTACTTTGGCGGGGATCTAGGTGGGGCCCCAAGCGTAGTTCCTCATGTAGACCGGTTCCCCAGAAAAGAACCCTTGGGATGCTGCTTGATCCTCACAGGTCGTGCTATGTTCTGGAGCCCTGTCTGGGTGGAGGTGGCCAAGCCGGGTCATGGGTTGCCAACCCATGAGCAGTTCGGCGGGGCACCGCCCTGTGGTGCAGTGGGAGGTCATGTGCTGGCTAAACAAGAAAGCAGCCAGATTGTAGTCCCAGTCCCCATGGTTCATGCGTCACAGGGCTTCCTTTGTAGAGCAAACCATGCACTCGGCTTGCCTGTTGGTTGCCAGGTGGAAGGGGGCCGAGTGGACGTATCTGATGCCATAATATTCTATGAATTCTTGAAACTTGGCAGATGTGAAAGCCATCCCATTATCTGTTACTAGGAAGTCTGGTATGCCGTGTGTGCTAAAAATCCTCCACATTTCCCAGGTGGCCGAATGGGAGGATGTGGAGGGCACGGGCACCACCTCTAACCATTTGGTGTATGAGTTGACTAAGAGAAAAAAGATTTGTCCCTGGAAGGGGCCGGCAAAGTCTAAGTGAAGTCTGGCCATGGCTTATGTGAAGACTCCCAAGGCCTAACTGGCGCTTTTGGCAGTGTGGGCTGGGACTCCTGGCATGGTTGACACCTCTTCATCTTGTCCTCTATTTCGCCATCCAACCCCGGCCACCACACATAGCTTCTAGCTAGGGCCTTCATTCTGATCATCCCGGGGTGGTTTTCATGTAAGGCAGTGACTACCTGTGTTCACAGGGGGCTGGGTATCACCACTCTGCTTCCCCAGAGGAGGCACTCTTTGTGTGCCGACAGTTTTTCTCATCTGAAATAAAATGCCGTGAACTCTAGGCCCACTGGGCCTGTGGGCCACCTCCTCACCACCCAGTTGAGGACCCGGGAGAGGAGGCGATCATGGCCCGTGCATTGCACAACCTCCAAGACCTGCACTAGGCAGTCCGGGTGGTCTTTGAGCAGGGAAAGGTGGTGGGCAGAAGCGGGGTCCAGATCGCCAGACAGAAGCAGGAGATGGCTCAAGGCATCTGTGTGGCCCATAGCCTTGCCGGGTCTGTGGACTAGGTCATATTGGTACCCTGCCAAAAAAATGGACCAGTGGAGCAACCTTGGTGACAGCATGTGTGGGGTTTGGTGATCCAACACAAAGAGACCCAGCAGGGGTTTGTGATCTGTGACCACCGTGAAAGGCCGACCATAAAGGTAGTGGTGAAATTTCTTAGTGCCCGCCACTATCGCCAAGGCCTCTTTGTCAATGCACTTAGCTGCCATGAGAGTATGGGAATAATATGCAACCGGCACCTCCTGGCCGGCCACCAGCCTGTGGCCCAATGTGCAAGGACGGCATTGGAAGATAGCTTTAATGACTTGAAAGGTGGAGGCATGTTTGGGGTTACAAGACCATGGCATGCCTTTGTTGAGTAAGCAATGCAGGGGTTCCGCCACCATGACTTTGTGGGGTAGAAATTAATGGTAGAAATTTAAAAGACCTAAGAAGGCCTGCAGTTCAGTTTTGGATGCGGGGGCATCCACTATGGCCCACATCTTTTTGGATGTGGGGTGGATCCCTTGGGCATCCACCATGAATCCCGGGAAATCCACCTGGGGAACACCTAACAAACACTTGTCACATTTCACTTTCAACCCCACCTCATCAAAATGCTGAAGGACTGTCCTGAGATGAGTGGCAAAAGCTTCGGAGTCCAGAGCCATGATCAAAACATCATCAAAGAATGGCTGCACTCCGGGGATCCCTTTAAGGAGACAATCCATTAAGTTCTGGAAAATCCCCGGAACCACAGTCACCCCAAATTGCAATCATTTAACTCTGAAAGCCCCCGGAGGGTTACAATAGTTTGGGCTTCTGCATTGGCATCAGCCAGCAGCTGTTGATATGCCTGGGCTAGGTCCAGCTTCCCGAAAACCTTGGCACCGGCAAGGGAAGCGAGCACATGGCTTATGACAGGTACCGGGTATGAATGATCCTGTAGGGCCTTATTGATCGTGCATTTATAATCCGCACAGATGTGGACATCCCCATTTGGCTTCACCAGAGCAACAATCAGGGTCTCCCATTTAGCATGTGGTACGGGTTCCAGCATCCCTTGAGCCGCCAGGCGATCCAACTTGGCCTCAATTTTGGGCTGTAATGCTAAGAGGGGCTGCCTGTGCTTCAATCTGATGGGCCGTACCATGGGCTCTAAATCCAGAGAGACCGGGGGCCCCGTATAGTGACTGAGCACACTTTGGAAAACCCAGGGGAATTCCTCACAGACCCAGTCCAAGTCAGCCATCTTAACCTGGTTGACCCCCATTACCCCAAAACTCAGTGGCCCAAACCAAGATAGACCCAACAAGCTCTTGAGCCTACCCTCTACCACCAACAAGTCCAATAGTCCATCAAAGTCTTTGTAGGTCACTCTGAATTTTGTTGGAAACCCCTGAGGGACAGGCCCCATGGTTTCTTTAGGTGGGCCCCCCCATGGGCATAATTCCTGCAGCATGTCTGCTGAGATGATGAAGAAGGACGACCCTGTGTCCAGCTCCATCTTGCAGGGGGACCCCTCAATTCTAACAGTCATGTGCATCTTATTTGGGGCATCTGAGGGCAAATTCAGTACCCGATGTTTGTTGCTGTTCATGGAGTGCAGGTCTGTCGTTGCAGAATGTGCTGCCTTCCGACAGACCCGAGCAATGTGGCCAGTCTTTCCACGTGACCTGCAGACCACGTTGCAGAACCTGCAGGACTGATGCTCGTGGTCTTCTCTCTTGTGTAGGTTGTGGCTGAGCTGGCTTGGCAGTGTGTTAGTCCTGACGAGCATTGGGCTGGAGTGTTGGCCTGGCCTGGTCGCCATAGCTGGTGGATGTCCTTGGTGTTGGAGTTGCCGGAGTCCATGATGGCATTGGTCTGGTGCATGGCAGAGGAAGCCTATCGATCCTGTTGGGACGTCTCGAATGCTGTAGCCATCTGTAGGGCCTTCTCTAACTTCCTCTCCTCGATGCCAACTAACTTGTGCCAGAGATTTGATTCATGAATTTCCCACACAAATTGGGTTAGCAGCGCATCCTCCATGCTGGGGAATTCGCAGTCTATGGCCAGTTGACAGATGTCAGCTAGGAGATTGGGGCTGGTATCACCTGCTTTCTGGGTCTGGGTGATGAAGTCCATCCACATGACCATGACTGAAGGCTTCGGTGTGTAATACCTGTTCAGGGACTTGATCAAGCCGTCGTAGGTGGCCTCCTCCATTTTCTTTGGGACGATGAGGCTCCTTGCTTGCCGTATCTTGGTTAAGGTGCACGTGCTCAGGAGCCATGATTTTTTCAGGTCCACGTCCATCATTTTCTGTATTTTGAAGAAATGGGTTAGCTGTTCGACCCAGGATTCCCAGAGCTCGGGGTGTGCAGGGTCGAACGTGGTGATCTGTCCTGGAGCAGCAGCCATGACTAGAGTGCGTGGCGGTTAGCAGAGGAGTGGAGCACGTTGCGGAGCTGCTGGGGAGTGGTGCTGGGTGCGGTGTCCTCGTGGTGATCAGGCTCAGTGCTCGGCTGGAGTCAGGCTCACTCATCGGGATCCCATCTTCATCGCCAGTGAAAAGTATGGAGATGGACGCATCTCAGAGTGATTCTCAGCTCATGTTTTATTTAGTGATTTTGGAAAATAGATACCTTTGCCAGCTCACAGGCTGCTTATATGTCCATTTTCAATCACATCCATTACCCACACCCACACTCGTGATAGGCAATATACAAGGTTTCTAATCCTATAGGCTCTCTACAGAATCCTAGCTTGCCGGTTGGCTGATTTTAGGATCCTAGGGTTCTATTGTTCCTGGTATTGAAGCTTCACTATTTTGGTTGGGCCACATGGTGACCCAACCATGTGTGCAAATCAGTCAGTACACAACACCTTATTTGACTGTTTTAAACAAGTCCAGGATCCTGAACCACTGAGTTCTCCTCTTTAACTGGGTAAGTGGTCTACCTTGCTCCCTCTTCTCTTTTCAACTCTGGGAAAAAACTATGCTTGATTAAGGATTTGGTATCTTTTCCTACAAGTCGAACCAGAAATAGGCCCTCAGAGTGTGAACAACCATAACATGTGCTGCTTTGCTGCTTTTCAACTGCCTTGTGTTTGAATAGATAACTATTCTTCTTTACAGTTGTCATGCATCCTTTCTTCTGTTGCCTTTAAGGTTATATTTGTATTATTTGCTGCTTAGGTACTGGGATATGTGCCTTCACTTGGACATGCATATATAGGTAGCTACCACCATCTCTTCCTTATTAATTAATTAATTAATTGAATCTATATGTTATATAGGGATGTCAGCCTCCAGGTGGAATGGGAATCCCCCGGAATCACAGCTCTTCTCCAGACAACAGAGATCCATTCCTCAGGAGAAAATGGATGCTTTGGAAGGTAGACTCTATTGACGTCCCTGGCCTCCCCAGGCTCCATCCCCAAATCTCCAGGAATTCCCCAATCTGGATCTGGTAGCCCTACCCCCCCATCCCCCGCTGGTGGCCGTGGGGGGACACCTGGCAACACTCTCTAAACTTGCATAAGTCAGCTTATAGCATAAAACAATGCAATAAAATCATACAATAAAAATATCCCTAGCAAGCCAGCCACAAAATGCTGTGAAAAAACATTCAGCAGCCAAAAATGACATTGTGTATTTACCTCCTGGCCTCTTGCCTCTTGTCTTGAGTGAAAACAACTTGGACAGTGTATGAGTGTTAGAACTGATTGGTTCTGTGAGGAAATTATTTCCACAAGCAGCACAGTGTCTGATTCAGATCAGGTTAGAACAGATAAAAGGAAGTATTTCTTCACCCAAAGAGTGATTAACACATGGAATTCACTGCCACAGGAGGTGGTAGCAGGTACAAGCATGGACAGTTTCAAGAAGGAATTAGATAAACATATGAAGCAGAAGTCCATCAGTGGCGATCAGCCACAAGGTATAGATAGGAACTCTCACTGGGGCAGGTGATGCACGCTATTCTTGGTGCTGGGGGGGCAGAAGTGGGAGGGCTTCTAATGTCCTGGCCCCACTGCTGGACCTCCTAATGGCATCTGGTATTTTTGGCCACTGTGTGACAGAGTGTTGGACTAGATGGGCCATTGGCCTGATTCAACATTGGCTTCTCTTATGTTCTTATGACTGTAGTACTGGGGTAGAACGGGCTCCATCTTTCCCCACCTATGCCATTTTTTCCAAGCTGAAATTGCCCCAGTGTGTGCATTTGCCCCATTACTGGGATGCACTTGCAGTATTCAGTGATTGCAAACAAGCAAATAATGGCCATGTGGCCATTTTGTTTTGAGAAAATGGAGGGGTGAAGCCCTTCTTCCTTCAGTAGCATAGTCATGATCTGAATTGGGCCCTTGTGGTATTTGGAGAAGTAAATTCCCTGCATATGCCCTGTGGAAGTGGGCTAGAGGAGCTCCAACCTGACTTCTTAAAAGTGTACTATGAAGTTTGAACAGTAGTGCAAGAAACATGTGCATCAAACATGTGTCATGAGGCCAGCTGGTGGCAAGACCTACACAACAATTGTTTTTCCTGATTTATGCAAGTTGACTAAGTAATGTAATGCATACAGGATTTCTATTAGCTAAAATAACTTGCTGAAATACATTAAAATTGAAATTTGCCATCTATGTCTAGCTTCACTGATTATTCAACCAAAAGGGGAAAATATCTACATGTAATCTAAATAAACATTTTGGTTCTTTTCCAGAGAAAGTGAATTGGTCAATTAAAATGGAGTTAATTAAGTCTGAATGCTTAATTAGATTCAAGTGGTCATACAAAGGATACAATAATCTCTAGATTGCTGTTTTTCAGAGAACAAAATTGAAATACCAAAAATGATGGGAGAAAATTTTAGTTAATATGAAAGATACAAAACAAGAAATAATTTGTGTAAATACAGCTGAAAGATGCAATACAGTTTTCACTCCCTCATCTCTGGACATAGAAAGTACCTTGCAGGTTACAGTGAAATTACATAACCTCATTGACACTCAAAAATATGCTTATGGTTTCAGTTTCTGGGTCTTTTCTAGCTGATGTGGAGAGTTTAACTATAAATGAGAACTCTTTCATTATACTGTAGTAAGATATACAAAAGGGAGTACAATTGTCCATACAACAGGCTTGACGTTTATGGAGATTTAGACCATCTTATTCATAATACATTTTCCAAAAATGGCCAGACACCTCCAAAATGCTCACAAGGGTATCAATATGATGTCCTTTGTTTATCCTCAGTCTCTGGTGGCATACTGCATATGAACATGTAGGTTTCACATTTAGCTATCATAGCTAATAGCTATTGACAGGCCTGATCTCCAGGAATTTGTCTAACTCATGTGTGATGTCCCTAGGCTCCTTTGGAAACTCCTTATCTTTCAGCTTATCATTATACCTCAAGGATTTACTTGATAAAGTACATTATATCACTATGGTTTCTTCAGACTAAATACACCCTAAAACCACAACAAATCAATCACTACCACTACTGACTCTAAGAGTAGTATGATGCTTATGGATAATTCTGGCTGAGTTCAGACTGGCAGTTTGAAGTGGGAGTGAGTCATGGCAAAAAAACCATGTCATGCTGTGCTGACTAATGCAGGAGCATACTGGGAGGAGGCACAAGGGAGTATTCAGACTGCTGGCCTGGAGGTGCAGCTGTAAATGGCTTTTTCCTGGTAATTGGGCTATGTGTGCATGTGTGCTCATGCGCATAAGCACATCAGGGTAATTTTGGGAGGCTCCCATTGCACCAGCACCACATTTGGCGGTAGAGCGGAGCACATCCAATCATATCACTGCTGCCTCTCCAGGGCAATCAAGTGCACCATGCGCAGAAACACCTGGCGGACATTATTGCAGGTTGTTTCTGGCTTTTCAGGTTAGTGTTCACACTTCCCGGAAGTGGAATGAAGTGGAATAAATGTGCTCTTTGGGATTTACTACCTCTTTCACCAGGTATCTTTTAAATGCGGGAGTGAAGCAATACATGATGGGTTGACTACGGGTGGGGAACGCCAGACAGATGTGCCTGTGTGAACGCCCCCTTTAATTTGGTTGTGAAACATTGCTGAAATGTGCCTATCTTGGGGAAAACTGCCAGTCTGAACTCAGCCTCTGTCAGCCATTAATTTCCTCTTGTTAGTAGTGTTGGCAGAGTAATTAACACAGCAATAGTGCATAACCTGATTAAAGAGTAGATAAAGGTTTATCTGGGAACTAATATACTTGATAGGAGAAGAAGAGACAGAGATAGGGTCCTAACTACATCTCTAGCTAAGAGAGAAAGAAGATGGAATATGGCACTTCCAAAAGAAGGGTTCAAAGAAAAACAGGATCCCTGATGGTAAGCACTTGAACACAAACATAAAAATGTTTTTTGTAATGCCTAAGAATCCTGGATTTGCATTACTATTCTGCAAAATCATGGTATTGACCCCGAACAGTGATTTGCATGTATATTTTCAGTCCAGGATTTTCATAATGCACATTCTTAGTCTGCATGGCATCTGGTCATGGCATATAGATATGGACAGTTGGTTCCTTGGTAAATTAACTATATTTATAATATTTACATTGCAGCTTGTGACTTTTATTTACTTGAGCAATCACTGAATTATATGTTCTTTACCACTGGAGAATAAGGCCCATATTGCCCCGAGTCATGGTCAGGTCATTAAATGACCTATTTTGTCCATGTAGAGTCACTCACAGTTACACCCTCTTTGTGTCTGCCCAGTTGTATGCCTCCTTTAAATGACCAACAATGGATACAATGTGATAAATTTACCTCAATTAGGATGGTTTAGATACTTTCCTTTTAGTCTTCATCCACATATCATTCAAGGTTATGCAGGGGTCATTTTGTAGAAAAAGAGGTGCAGGAGCTAATTAGCATAACTTATTTGCATATGCCACACCCCTGACATCACCAGAAGTATGTCAGAAGGCAACACCTACCGTTCAGGCTCCACCCCAAAAATCTCCAGGTATTTCCCAACTCAGAACTGGTGAGCCTACCTGGAGAAAAACTGCTTCAAAACCACAAAAGCAGAAAGAAAATTTGTAGCAGGGGATCAGCTTTTGTGAGCCACTGCTCTCTTCTACAGATACTTCATAGCTGAAGAAGTGACCAGTGACCCAGTTATGAACAGAGGCTACAGTTCCCGCATTTGCAGAAGTCTACAGATATGGGCAACATCCTCCTCACTTGCTACCTACATGTAATGGCTGATGACTCTGTTTCAATGTATCTGTAAAATGAGTGCATGAACACAAAAGCTTATACCCAGAATTAAACTTTGTTGGTCTTAAAGTTGCCACGGGACACAAACTTTGTTCTATGGCTTCAGACTAACACGGCTACCCACCTGAATCTATGCAAACCAGAATTATTCAAGAGGGCTCTTCTACACAGGCAATAGGGTTACACTGTACAAAAGACTTCACAAAGTTACTTGAATCTGTAAGCATCTGAAGAACCACCTAGTGATCTGGGGAAATCAGCATGGTTTTGTTCCCAACAGATCTTGTCAGACCAACCTAATTTCCTTCTTTGATCATGTGACGAGCTTACTGGATCATAAGAACTCTGTTGATGTGATTTACCTGGATTTCAGTAAAGCTTTTGAAAAGATTCCCCATGATATTCTGATGGGCAGACTGGAAGACTGTGGACTTGACTATAGGGCAGTTCAGTGGATCAGGAACTGGTTAGAGGACTGCACCCAAAAAGTGGTGTTCAATGGCATTTCATCAGATTGGAGGGAGGTGTCCAATGGGGTGCCACAGGGCTCAGTTTTGGGCCCAGTACTTTTCAATATTTTTATCAATGATCTGGATGAAGGGGTAGAAGGGCTACTCATTAAATCTGATGATGATACCAAATTGGGAGGAGTAGCAAACACCCAAGAAGGTAGAGTTAAAATTCAACAAGACCTGAATACTCTGGAGAAGTGGGCATTTGCAAAAAAGATGCAATTAAACAAAGATAAATGCACAGTATTACATCTGGGTCACAAAAATGTCAAGCACAAATACTGGATGGGGGAATATGTTTCTGGGGAGTAGCGTATGTGAAAGAGATCTTGGGGTAAGACTGGACTGTAAAATAAATACGAGCAATCAGTGTGATAGGACTCGAAGCAACGGGTTTAAATTACATGCAGAAAGGTATCAGCTGGATATTAGGAAGAACTTTTTCATGGTCAGAGTGGTTCAAAGGTGGAATCAGCTGCCTAAGGAGGTGGTTAGCTCCCCTTCACTGGCAGTTCTCAAGAAGAGTCTGGGTGAATATTTGTCAGAGATGCTTTAGGCTGGATACTTCTGGTTAATGGCGATTTGAAAGCAGATGTGTCTCCCAGTGGTCCAGGGGCATGATCTGTGCGCTAACAGTTTTGGAGGGGGGGCAAGCAATCACTACCCCCCAGGAGCCTTGGCAAAAAGGTTCCCAGCCAGGGGGCTTTTGAGGGGTTGCCTCTTCACCAGCATGTTGCTGGGGAATTGAGGCGCCCCTCTGCCCCAAGGGTCCGACCGCTATGTGTCCGTATGGAACTAGAGCTGTTGGTGGGACAAGCGTTGGAGATCAAGTGAATAAACAGATGCAAGTGAAGTCACAAGACGAGCAATGAGCAGTGAGTTAACTAAAAGCAAAAAATCGGTGGTTTAAAGAGAAACACCCCCCCCCCTTGGTAACACCATGGGAAGCGAGCAGGGGAGGGGCCCCTCCCACATGCAGAGACTTAAAAGCAGAATAGCAAGGGGGTAGTGGAAGAAAAAGCTAAGAAACCAACTTCAAGAACCTTACCAGTAAAAGTTTGAGCATTTTGGAGACTTTCAGAGACTTTAATAACTTTCAGTTAAAGTAAACAACCCAGAAAGATGGCGGGGAGACGACCCGACAAAGGATTGAAACCGAAACCACCAGGCAACATGAGTCCAAGGGTGGAAGAGTCCATAGAGTTTCCTAAGCTCCTAGCAGACTCTTTACACCCTCTACTGGACCAGATTACTAATATCAACCAGCAGCTGACAACTTGTAGGTAAATACAATTTATTATTGGATATATCACATGTTCATACAATTTAAACACACCAATACATATCCATTTTTCTTTCTCCCTCTCCCCCCCAAACAAGGCTTCCCGCACTGCACCAACCCCATTGATATTTCTCTTATGCAATTACATATACTACTAAATATATTTTCTTTTACTAATGGTAACAATTCAAAAGTCTAATTCTCTTTCAATTTCTTCTTAATAGCTATCAAAACAAATCAAACCACGCTTAACATCCCAGTTTTTCAACAAGTATTCTTGAAAGTCTTTCCAGTCTTCGAAAAAGGTTTCATCTTCTTCGTTGTTTAACTTTCTTGTTAATTTGTCCATTTCTGCCATAAACAACGTCTTTTTAATCCATTCCCATGTTTCAGGTACCTTATCTTGTTTCCAACATTGAGCAAAAGTCAGTCTAGCTGCTGTAATCAAGTACCATAATAGTGTTCTCTTGGCTACATTTATTTCTTCCATTTTAAGACCTAACAATAACATCTATGGGTCTTTCTTAAAAGTACATTTCAAAATTTTTTGTATCTCATTGTGGATCTCAGTCCAATACTTTACTGCTTTATCACATGTCCACCACATATGGTAAAAACACCCTTCATGTTTCTTATATTTCCAACATTTGTTAGACATACTTTCATTTATAATAGCAATTTTTTTAGGCGTCATATACCATCTGTACATCATTTTATAACAATTCTCTTTAACATTTACACAAGTTGAAATTTTCATTGACTTTTTCCACAGATATTCCCAAGATGTCATTAATATCTCATTATTAATATTTACCGCCCATTTTATCATTTGCTCTTTTACAGTTTCATCCTCAGTGTACCATTTCAACAAAACCTTGTACAATTTAGAAATCATTTTTTTACCCTTCTCAAGCCATACAATTTCAATTTCAGTGTTATTTTCTCTAAAACCATGTTCTCTTTTATCGATCTTAAATAAGTCATAAATCTGTCTATACTTCAACCAATCATATTCAAATTCCACATCAAATCTGTCTTTTAACACAAAGTTTTTCCCTTCTAATTTTAAAAGACTTTTATAAGGTAGCCAATCTAACCCTTGATTTCTTGAATATGGATTAATCACTTCTGCTGGTACTATCCAAAGTGGTCGTTCTTCAGAGAAGAATTTTCTATATCTCATCCAAGTCTCGAACAGTGATCGTCTTATAAAGTGGTGTTTGAAGAATTTGTCTATTTTTACTTTTCCATACCATAAATATGCATGCCATCCAAACTTGTTATCATGCCCTTCTAGAGCCAATAACTTTTTATTCTCAAGATTAATCCACTGTTCCAACCATGTTAAACAGACGGCATCATAATACAGTCTTAAATTTGGTAGTTGTAAACCTCCTCTTTCTTTTGCATCACATAAAATTTTCATTTTAATCCTTGGCTTTCTTCCTGCCCATACAAATTTAGATAATTCTTTCTGCCACGTATCCAGTATTTTCCTTTGTTTTAATATTGGAATAGTCTGAAATAAGAACATCAAACGTGGTAAAATATTCATTTTTACAGTTGCGATTCTTCCCAATAGTGATAGATTCAAGGTATCCCATTTCTTCATATCTTGCTGAATTCTATACCAAACCTTTTCATAATTATTTTTGAACAAATCAATGTTTTTCATAGTCAATTCAATTCCTAAATATTTAGTCTTTGTAACTACTTCGCATTGAATTTTCTCTTGGAGTTCTGTTTGTCTTTGTTTCGTCATATTTTTGCACATCACTTTGGTTTTACTTTTATTAACATAGAATCCCGCAACTGATCCAAATTCTTCAATTTTTTCCATCAATTGTGGTATTTTCTCGATTGGATCTTGAATCATGAACATTACATCGTCTGCAAATGCCCTGTATTTATATGCAAAACCTTTCACTGTGAGTCCTTCAATGCTGTTGTCTTTTCTTATCGCTGTCAATAATATTTCCAGTATCCAAATAAACAACAACGGGGATAACAGGCAGCCTTGGCGTGTTCCTTTTTGAACTTGGAAGAAATCTGTTCTTTCTTTATTTATATTCAAAGCTGCTTTCTGTTCTGAGTAAATTGCCACAATCATGTTTAAAAAAGACTGTCCTATATCCATTTTTTCAATAACTTGCAGCATGAACTCCCAATTTAAATTGTCAAAAGCTTTTTCCGCGTCTAAAAGAGGAATCCAACTTCTTTTTCTGGATGTTTGTCATAGTATTCAATTGCATCAATCACCACTCTTAAATTGTCTCTAATTTGTCTATTTGGTAAAAAACCAGCTTGTTCTTCCGCTATAGTATCTTTCAAATATTTTTTCAGTCTTTCCGAAATTATTTTTGCAAATAATTTGTAATCATTATTTAATAGCGATATTGGTCTATAATTCTTTACATCAGTTAAGTCCAAACCTTCTTTGGGTATCAATGAAATATTTGCTTCTTTCCATGAATCTGGGATCCGTTTAGTCTTTCTTATCTCGTTCGACAGAAGTACTAAGATAGGGGTTAGCTCTTCCTTAAATTTCTTATAAAACTTTGCTGTAAAACCATCTGGACCTGGAGCTTTGCCCAACTTTGCATCTTCTATCGCCATTGTCACCTCTTCTTTTGTTACTAAACCATTTAATAACTCTTTAATTTGTTTTCCCAGCTCTGGAACCTCAATAGTCTCCAAATATTTCTTAATTTTCTGTTGATCAATTCCTTTCTTTTTAAACAGTTTGGTGTAGTATTTGAAGAAGACTCTTTTTATGCCTTTCAGATTCATAACATCCTTTCCATCTTCAGTAATCTTTCTTATAAAATTCCTTTCTTTTCTATTTTTCAATTGCCACGCTAAAAATTTTCCTGGTTTATTTGCCCCCTCAAATGCTTTTTGCTGTAATTTCTTCAGATTCCAGTATAATTCTCTATTTAATAGAACATTCAATTGATCCTGCAGAAAGTGGATCTCTTTGATAATTTTTTTCTTCCCTGGCCTTTTCTTTAATTCCTTTTCTTTTTGTCGAATTTTTTCATGGAGGTCATTTTGTTGTTGCATCCTTTGTTTTTTATCTTTAGAGTTCAGAGAGATAAGCAAACCTCTCATTACCGCTTTGTACGTGTCCCATACGACTTGTATATCCGTACCTTTGTTTAAATTCAGTTCAAAAAAACTTTTCGTTTCTTTTTTTAAAGTTTCATTAATTAATTTTTGATCCAATAAGTCCTCATTAATTCTCCAATATAATTGTTTCGGTTTTTCTTTAGATATCCAAAGTAAAGGGTTGTGATCTGAATTGGTTTTCGGTAAAATTTGTATTTTGTAGGTTTTCTGCGCCATCTCCTCTGACATCCAAATCATATCGATTCTGGAGAAGGAATTATGTCTGTTAGAATAAAATGTATAATCCTTTGTCTTAGGGTTCCACTTCCTCCAAACGTCTTCTAGTTTCTCTTGTTTCATTAGCTGAAAAAAATTTTTTGGCAGCTTTCCAACCGCCTCTCCACTTGCTTTGGACTTTCTGTCCAATACATTGTTCACTGTGCCATTGAAGTCTCCTGCAAGGACTATTTGATCATAATTTAAACAGTCCAACTCTTTCGTCAAATCATTAAAAAAGGTCTCTTTTGCACCATTGGGTGCATATATATTTACAAGCAATGTCTTTTTTCTATTCATCAATAATTCCACGCCAACATATCTTCCTTCTTTGTCTGAGAAGATTTGTTTAGGTTCCAATTCTTTGGTAATGTATATCACTGTTCCTTTTTTCTTATTAACTGCTAATGAATGAAATTCTTCTCCCAATTTTTTATTAATCAAGTATTTATTATCTTGTTTTCTGATATGTGTTTCTTGCAAACAAATTATGTTACATTTTTGTTTCTCTAGCCAATGATTCACTAATCTTCTTTTGTTTGGTGAATTTAGTCCATTTACGTTCCAAGATAAAAATTTGTAATCCATAGTTGTTTTGAATTAAATATCTTTAAAATCATCAAAATTGTTCTCTTTGAATCTGTACATGTCTCCTTCCGTTTTAAGGGTATATCTCACCGAATTGTATGCAAATGATAATCCATATGGAATCTCCCATCTAAACCTGATACTCATTTCTTTTAACCTATCTGTTAGTTTCTTGAATTTCTTTCTGTCTTGTAAGATCAATCTCGGAATTTCTCTCATAATTATTATTTTTTTCCCTTTAATTTCCAACGGTTGTGTAAATTGCTTCTTGAAAACGTCTTCCTTCATTTTCGTAGTCACAAATTGAACAATCACATCTCTGAGTAATTGCTTTCTCTTGGCATAAGCTGAATTTACTCTGTAAATCAGGTCAAAGTCTGGATCCAAGTCTCCAACATCTTCCCCTATATAAGTTGTCAATGTGTTAATTACCAAAGCCCGTAAATCCTGATCTTCCTCCTCTTCAATTCCTCTCAATCTCAAGTGATTCTGAGTGGCCCTATATTCCATCATGGACTCCAGTCTTGTATTTTCTGACAGGGTTCTTTTGACTTTCTGTTCCATTTCTTCTGATTTTGTCACCAGACTTTTAACCTCTTTTTTAACTTCTTCTGTGTCTTTTTTTATCCCTGCCACTTCTGTTAGTACCAGTTCTTTCAACTCTTCCATATTTTTTTTCTGTACTTGGACTTGTACTTGTTCTATTTGCTCCAGTTGTATTTGCAGCTGTTGTTGCAGCTGTTGTTGCAGCTGTGATTCTATTTGCTTTCCCAAACTCTGCACCACTTCAGTCACCCGTTTCTCCATCGCTTCCATGGCAGCCTGCCACTCTTTTTTTTCTTTGCAGTCATTCTTGGACTTGGTGATGAGGCAGCCCTTGGTCTTGACCTCAAATCCGTCTTGAAAACGAGCTCAGGGCTAATCAATCTTTATATTATCAATCTTCAAGCCAAATCGCCACCTTTATAGCTTCTTCCAGTGCTTTTTCGGCTTAAAACTAACTTTTTAAAATTTAGTCCTCCTCAAAATGGCGGGCGCAATTTCTCTATGATTTTCTGGCTAGAGTAGGCTCCTTCAGAACTTCCTGTTTATCTGTCCGTCACTGTAATCCAACTTCCGGTGTCACACTCTAAACCGGCCGTCTACTTCTGGCACAGCCACATCGAAAACATCCACTCTAGCCTACTTCCTGTATCATAGAATCACAGTCAGTTTCGTTTCTGCTACGCAACGTTTAGTCTTAGCTGACCACAGGAATGCAAAACAAAGTCACTTTTCGGCCGTTTTCTCTAAAGGAAAGCTTTCTTTTTACTTTTAAATCAAGCGGATTAGTTCATTGAAGCCTTTTACGCTTATCCGTGCGTTTAGATTTTACGTTCTTCTTTAAACCGGTAAGCAATTGTTCATTTGTTACCTTACTTGTAATCTCGGGGTTTCGCAGTGCTTCTTCTGTAAACGATGTTAGTCTTGATGTTAAAGAGGTCGGTAGATGACGAATTTATGCTGAATTCTCAGCCCAGCTGGTATCTGTAGTGCTGATTTGCAATTGCCCTCTTCGCGGAAGGAGATCAAAGTGTAAACAAGCTTCCTCCGAAGCTTATCCACACTGATCTCAACTCCCTCTCAGGCTTGGCTGCTTGCTTGCCACCCCCCCCCCGCCTGGGGAGTGCTGCGCTGGGCCAGGTAGAGCCCAGACTGTCGTCAGATACCGCTGTGCACCCTGCACAACTCGCAAAGTGTGTCAATTCGCCATTTTAACGCCGACCGGAAGCCAACCAGCAGCTGACAACTTTAAACCAGAACTGCATTGGGTTGGACTTGATGATCTGTATAGCCCCTTCCAACTCTAGGATTCTAAACTTGTAATGGCCAATGGCTCTATACAATAAACTATTGTCTGGCTGACTGACTGACTGACTGACTGTTAGAATTCCACCAATGGCTTCCAACAGACATGCACATCCATGACTGGCAAATGAAAGTGTTTGGAACTCCTTTGAAATTGTTACAATAAATTCTTACAGAATTTTCAGTATATTTTAAAATCATTCTGAATATGATAACACAACAGGAATTTTTACCTACTCCCTCCCAATTTGTTGGAAACCATTATCTTTGTTGGTATTTTAACTGCTACTGCAGGGAAGTGAACAGAGAAGATCAAACAGGTGCAGTGGTTGGAAATAATCTAACAATTTGAAGAAATGAGCATGTACCAAATAGCAGCATGGTAGCTGGCATTTTCCAACCTGTTGCCCTAGTGATTTAGGAATGACATGTTATACCTTAGAGTTGTAACTGTCAGTAGAAAACCAGTTCCTTGGTTACCATTTACACTGAACAGGAATTTTGCTACACATCAGCACAATTTGGTTTTAGGTCACTGATCTTTGAATACTGTTCAACACCAAATACCTTGAGCTTGAAAGATTTCAAGTTGTATTAGCCAACAGTGTTTTGGGGGGGTTTAGGCAGTTTAACCTTCTTAAAATAGAGAGTGTTAGTTGCAGGGGTTTGTTTTTTGTTTGTTTGTTTTGAAAAAGAGGTGCCAGAACTCTCAAGAGGAAAATGATGTTTTCAATCTGTATACTGAAAACTCATGAACTTTTAAATATTTTTAAAATAATTTTGTTGGTTCCAGAATTCTGTTCCGGCACATTTCCCCAGAAAAAAGCCCTAGTTAGTAGTATTACATATACTATTACATATGCTATGTACAATTCAAAAAGAAACTTTTTATATCCACAAGAACAATAACCAAAACCTCCAACAGCCCACATTTGCGTTGCTGACATAGTTCTTACAGATCATCCTAATTAATATATCTAACAAATCGGAATCTGCAAGAACTTTCAGGAGGCAACTCATTTCCCCCTCCCCCACTATTTCCTGTTGTAAGAGATAACCGCGGTGCCCATTTCCTGTTCCTGAATAAAACATGATGCTCCTATTGAGTCAACTGAAAGAGGTGATAGATTGGCTACATGTTGGCTCCACCTTTTTACTGCAGGCCACTGCAGGCCACCCACTCTGCCTTTTGAATCATGCACCATAGGACATCAAGGAGGAATATTGGGGCTCCCTTCAAATTAGCATGCAAAGGAATCTTTTTCACCTGCTCTCCAATGTTCAGAGGATTTAGTGTGAATCATAATTAGGCTGGCTTAGGCCTGCCTGGGCATGTTCTTGAGCTAATCAGCATTCCTAACCATTCGCTAGATTTCTAAAAATTATATATGAGCATTCACAGGCTCTCTGGAAAATTAAGCATGTCAACTGTGCACTAGTTTATGAGGTTAAAAAAAAAATCAGAACCGGAAATGAGTTTCAGATATGTATCTAAAACTCCATAAAGAAACATTCAAAAAATATAAGTTACCTAGCAGTTGCTTAGTAACCCTACATAGCTAGATGCTGGAAGCTATTATTTTACCACTGTAGGTGGCTATATTGTTTTTATGTTTTAATAAGATGGCCTAACATGCATAAGATGCATGCCACTACATTCTGTCATTGCAATGAGTTCTTTGAGAAACATTTCTATCATATTTTTCTCCCTTGCAATCCATGTAATTGATTTGCACTGACCATGTCCTTTCAATAAGCTGACTGTATCCTCCAGGAAATTAATCCTTTAATATTTCCCAGCTTCAGGAAACACTTGTGACTTTGAATATGCCTTCCAACTCCAGTTGCTGCTTCGTATATAATTCAGTGTCTCTTCCTATGCTATTTGAAAAGTCAGCAAGTATAGGAATATCAGCAGTAGCCACAGGGTTAACATGGAGAAGTGGAGGTGAAGGGGGGCAGAAGGAAATTCACTTCTACAGTGAAATTGAAGTTAAACTTGTCTTTTAAAAGGTTCTGCAGTGTATTAAATTGGATTATTTTGCATCTGACTTTTACACCAGCTTTGTCAAGGGTGTAAATGAATGGTTGTTTGTCAGGTATAGTCAGTTGACATGAATGTGATTGGAAGATTCACTTTCTCCAAAATCTATATACCAGGGAAAATACACACATTTTTGTCATTAATTTACTTCTTTTGTGGAGAAGCATTATATAATACTGAATACCCTTATCAATCTGTTTCATGTTCATTCATACTATGCACATCTTAAAAGGAGTGTCTCATCTATCTATCTATCTGTCTGTCTTTCCATTCCTTCCATTTCATCAGGATGGTGAGCATAACCACAAAATGGCTGCCACAGGAGGCTAAGCCAACCACAAAATGTCAGGAAGTGAGGTTAAGCACACATTTACTAGTAACACTTAAACATTTCGGGCAGAAGTTCTGCTTAGCACGATGTATTTTAAAATGAAAAGGAGGCCTCAAGCAATTCTTTTTTAATGTTCAGCCAATTAGATCTCCAGTGGCTACTCAGAAGCTTTGCTGGGCAAAAACCGCACCAGCCCCTGCCCAGTTTCTAAAAAGACTTGGTACACACCATGAAAAGTAATGGCGGGTCCCATGTTGGGGATCCTTGGCTAGAACATTTGAAAAGTACTAACATTAGAAATGTAATATTCCATTTCTATACATCTGTAAGACACTTCAGTAAAAGGTGGAGGTACCAAACTGATGAATAATTTAAAATGGTGAGTGTGCCATTTTTTTCCTGAGGCTGGTTAAAAATATTGCACCTTTCATTTGAATACAAACATCATCAGTCATGTGTAAATTAATTTAAACTAGTAATTGCTTTTGATGTCAAAATCAATCCTATGATTTCTTTGACAAACCAGATTTAAGAGTTATTTGTGGTTTAGATGTCAATTTGTGAGACCTGTGTTTTGCACCAAAACCTCTCTTATACTGTTGTGGAGCCTAAGTGTTTTGAAGTGGGATTTATGCTCCAAATGTCTGAGTTCCAAACTTAAGTGGCATCACTATAAGAAACCATAAATACAAACAAAGGACAAAATTATAGAAAAGACTGTGATGAGGTTTCTTAAAAATTCAAGAACTTGGGATGAGAAATTTCCTCAGAAGCAGAGAGAACTCAGCTCCTGGCAACCTGGCAATGCTGCTGGTCACCAGGCTGTTTTGCCACCCTCAGGAAGCCGGGCAGCAACAGATTCATGATGTTTGGCGTCGTGAAGTGGGTGGGAGGGGAGCCGGCCAGGATTGACAGCCAGGCTCTGCTCCTGCCCGTGGTCAGTTGCTCTGATGTGCTCAGAGCACAGGGAGCAAAGGCTAGGGCCTCTACTGAGGGCCTGGGAGGCAGAGGGCTGACAGCTGGGGCAGAGGGCCGTGGCAGTGGCCAGAGTGGAGGGCCGCAGCGGTAGCTGGAATGGAGGGCTGTGGCGGTGGCCAGAGCTGAGAACCGCATTGGCAGCTGGAGCAGAGGGCCGTGGTGGTGGCCGGAGCAGAGGACCACGTCAATGGCCAGAGCAGAGGACCACAGCGGCAGCCGGAATGGATGGCTGTGGCGGCAGCTGGAATGGAGGGCTGCAGTGGCAGCTGGAGCTGAGGGCCGCATTGACGACCAGATCGGGGGGGCATGGCAGTGGCCAGAGCAGAGGGCCATGTCGATGGCTAGAGTGGAGGGTGGCTGCAGTGTCAGTGATGAGGAGGCGGCCCAAGCATCGGGTTGCGACACTGGCTGGTACATCTGGCTGTAGTGGCAGCCGCGGCGGAGGCCGTGGTGGCTGCCAGAGCATTAGGCCCAAGAGCCGGATGGAGCATAGGCCACAGCATCTGGTTGTGCTGGTGGCCAGGGGGGAAGCCTTGGTGGCAGTTTGGGCCGCGGCCTGAAAAACTGGAGCAGGAAGTAGGCTAGAGTGGATGTTTTCGATGTGGCTGTGCCGGAAGTAGACGGCCGGTTTAGAGTGTGACACCGGAAGTTGGATTACAGTGATGGACAGATAAACAGGAAGTTCTGAAGGAGCCTACTCTAGCTAGAAAATCATAGAGAAATTGCGCCCGCCATTTTGAGGAGGACTAAATTTTAAAAAGTTAGTTTTAAGCCGAAAAAGCACTGGAAGAAGCTATAAAGGTGGCGATGTGGCTTGAAGATTGATAATATAAAGATCGATTAGCCCTGAGCTCGCTTTCAAGATGGATTTGAGGTCAAGACCAAGGGCTGCCTCATCACCTAGTCCAAGAATGACTGCAAAGGAAAAAAAGAGAGGCAGGCTGCCATGGAAGCGATGGAGAAACGGGTGACTGAAGTGGTGCAGAGTTTGGGAAAGCAAATAGAATCACAGCTGCAACAACAGCTGCAACAACAGCTGCAAATACAACTGGAGCAAATAGAACAAGTACAAGTTCAAGTACAGAAAAAAATATGGAAGAGTTGAAAGAACTGGTACTAACAGAAGTGGCAGGGATAAAAAAGACACAGAAGAAGTTAAAAAAGAGGTTAAAAGTCTGGTGACAAAATCAGAAGAAATGGAACAGAAAGTCAAAAGAACCCTGTCAGAAAATACAAGATTGGAGTCCATGATGGAATATAGGGCCACTCAGAATCACTTGAGATTGAGAGGAATTGAAGAGAAGGAAGATCAGGATTTACGGGCTTTGGTAATTAACACATTGACAACTTATATAGGGGAAGATGTTGGAGATTTGGATCCAGACTTTGACCTGATTTACAGAGTAAATTCAGCTTATGCCAAGAGAAAGCAATTACCCAGAGATGTGATTGTTCAATTTGTGACTACGAAAATGAAGGAAGACGTTTTCAAGAAGCAATTTACACAACCGTTGGAAATTAATGGGAAAAAAATAATAATTTTGAGAGAAATTCCGAGATCGATCTTACAAGACAGAAAGAAATTCAAGAAATTAACAGATAGGTTAAAAGAAATGAGTATCAGGTTTAGATGGGAGATTCCATATGGATTATCATTTGCATACAATTCGGTGAGATATACCCTTAAAACAGAAGGAGACATGTACAGATTCAAAGAGAACAATTTTGATGATTTTAAAGATATTTAATTCAAAACAACTATGGATTACAAATTTTTATCTTGGAACGTAAATGGACTAAATTCACCAAACAAAAGAAGATTAGTGAATCATTGGCTAGAGAAACAAAAATGTAACATAATTTGTTTGCAAGAAACACATATCAGAAAACAAGATAATAAATATTTGGTTAATAAAAAATTGGGAGAAGAATTTCATTCATCAGCAGTTAATAAGAAAAAAGGAACAGTGATATACATTACCAAAGAATTGGAACCTAAACAAATCTTCTCAGACAAAGAAGGAAGATATGTTGGCGTGGAAATAATGATGAATAGAAAAAAGACATTGCTTGTAAATATATATGCACCCAATGGTGCAAAAGAGACCTTTTTTAATGATTTGACGAAAGAGTTGGACTGTTTAAATTATGATCAAATAGTCCTTGCAGGAGACTTCAATGGCACAGTGAACAATGTATTAGACAGAAAGTCCAAAGTAAGTGGAGAGGCGGTTGGAAAACTGCCAAAAAAATTTTTTCAGTTAATGAAACAAGAGAAACTAGAAGACGTTTGGAGGAAGTGGAACCCTAAGACAAAGGATTATACATTTTATTCTAACAGACATAATTCCTTCTCCAGAATCGATATGTTTTGGATGTCAGAGGAGATGGCGCAGAAAACCTACAAAATACAAATTTTACCGAAAACCAATTCAGATCACAACCCTTTACTTTGGATATCTAAAGGAAAACCGAAACAATTATATTGGAGAATTAATGAGGACTTATTGGATCAAAAATTAATTAATGAAACTTTAAAAAAGAAACGAAAAGTTTTTTTGAACTGAATTTAAACAAAGGTACTGATATACAAGTCGTATGGGACACGTACAAAGCGGTAATGAGAGGTTTGCTTATCTCTCTGAACTCTAAAGATAAAAAACAAAGGATGCAACAACAAAATGACCTCCATGAAAAAATTCGACAAAAAGAAAAGGAATTAAAGAAAAGGCCAGGGAAGAAAAAAAATTATTAGAGAGATCCACTTTCTGCAGGATCAATTGAATGTTCTATTAAATAGAGAATTATACTGGAATCTGAAGAAATTACAGCAAAAAGCATTTGAGGGGGCAAATAAACCAGGAAAATTTTTAGCGTGGCAATTGAAAAATAGAAAAGAAAGGAATTTTATAAGTAAGATTACTGAAGATGGAAAGGATGTTATGAATCTGAAAGGCATAAAAAGAGTCTTCTTCAAATACTACACCAAACTGTTTAAAAAGAAAGGAATTGATCAACAGAAAATTAAGAAATATTTGGAGACTATTGAGGTTCCAGAGCTGGGAAAACAAATTAAAGAGTTATTAAATGGTTTAGTAACAAAAGAAGAGGTGACAAAGGCGATAGAAGATGCAAAGTTGGGCAAAGCTCCAGGTTCAGATGGTTTTACAGAAAAGTTTTATAAGAAATTTAAGGAGGAGCTAACCCCTATCTTAGTACTTCTGTCGAATGAGATAAGAAAGTCTAAACGGATCCCAGATTCATGGAAAGAAGCAAATATTTCATTGATACCCAAAGAAGGTTTGGACTTAACTGAAGTAAAGAATTATAGACCAATATCGCTATTAAATAATGATTACAAATTATTTGCAAAAATAATTTCGGAAAGACTGAAAAAATATTTGAAAGATACTATAGCGGAAGAACAAGCTGGTTTTTTACCAAATAGACAAATTAGAGACAATTTAAGAGTGGTGATTGAATATTATGACAAACATCCAGAAAAAGAAGTTGGATTCCTCTTTTTAGACGCGGAAAAAGCTTTTGACAATTTAAATTGGGAGTTCATGCTGCAAGTTATTGAAAAAATGGATATAGGACAGTCTTTTTTAAACATGATTGTGGCAATTTACTCAGAACAGAAAGCAGCTTTGAATATAAATAAAGAAAGAACAGATTTCTTCCAAGTTCAAAAAGGAACACGCCAAGGCTGCCTGTTATCCCCGTTGTTGTTTATTTGGATACTGGAAATATTATTGACAGCGATAAGAAAAGACAACAGCATTGAAGGACTCACAGTGAAAGGTTTTGCATATAAATACAGGGCATTTGCAGACGATGTAATGTTCATGATTCAAGATCCAATCGAGAAAATACCACAATTGATGGAAAAAATTGAAGAATTTGGATCAGTTGCGGGATTCTATGTTAATAAAAGTAAAACCAAAGTGATGTGCAAAAATATGACGAAACAAAGACAAACAGAACTCCAAGAGAAAATTCAATGCGAAGTAGTTACAAAGACTAAATATTTAGGAATTGAATTGACTATGAAAAACATTGATTTGTTCAAAAATAATTATGAAAAGGTTTGGTATAGAATTCAGCAAGATATGAAGAAATGGGATACCTTGAATCTATCACTATTGGGAAGAATCGCAACTGTAAAAATGAATATTTTACCGCGTTTGATGTTCTTATTTCAGACTATTCCAATATTAAAACAAAGGAAAATACTGGATACGTGGCAGAAAGAATTATCTAAATTTGTATGGGCAGGAAGAAAGCCAAGGATTAAAATGAAAATTTTATGTGATGCAAAGGAAAGAGGAGGTCTACAACTACCAAATTTAAGACTGTATTATGATGCCATCTGTTTAACATGGTTGGAACAGTGGATTAATCTTGAGAATAAAAAGTTATTGGCTCTAGATGGGCATGATAACAAGTTTGGATGGCATGCATATTTATGGTATGGAAAAGTAAAAATAGACAAATTCTTCAAACACCACTTTATAAGACGATCACTGTTCGAGACTTGGATGAGATATAGAAAATTCTTCTCTGACCACATTGGATAGTACCAGCAGAAGTGATTAATCCATATTCAAGAAATCAAGGGTTAGATTGGCTACCTTATAAAAGTCTTTTAAAATTAGAAGGGAAAAACTATGTGTTAAAAGACAGATTTGATGTGGAATTTGAATATGATTGGTTGAAGTATAGACAGATTTATGACTTATTTAAGACCGATAAAAGAGAACATGGTTTTAGAGAAAATAACACTGAAATTGAAATTGTATGGCTTGAGAAGGGTAAAAAAATGATTTCTAAATTGTACAAGGTTTTGTTGAAATGGTACACTGAGGATGAAACTGTAAAAGAGCAAATGATAAAATGGGCGGTAAATATTAAAAATGAGATATTAATGACATCTTGGGAATATCTGTAGAAAAAGTCAATGAAAATTTCAACTTGTGTAAATGTTAAAGAGAATTGTTATAAAATGATGTACAGATGGTATATGACGCCTAAAAAAATTGCTATTATAAATGAAAGTATGTTTAACAAATGTTGGAAATGTAAGAAACATGAAGGGTCTTTTTACCATATGTGGTGGACATGTGATAAAGCAGTAAAGTATTGGACTGAGATCCACAATGAGATACAAAAATTTTTGAAATGTACTTTTAAGAAAGACCCACAGATGTTATTGTTAGGTCTTAAAATGGAAGAAATAAATGTAGCCAAGAGAACACTATTATGGTACTTGATTACAGCAGCTAGACTGACTTTTGCTCAATGTTGGAAACAAGATAAAGTACCTGAAACATGGGAATGGATTAAAAAGACGTTGTTTATGGCAGAAATGGACAAATTAACAAGAAAGTTAAATAACGAAGAAGATGAAACCTTTTTTGAAGACTGGAAAGACTTTCAAGAATACTTGTTGAAAAACTGGGATGTTAAGCGTGGTTTGATTTGTTTTGATAGCTATTAAGAAGAAATTGAAAGAGAATTAGACTTTTGAATTGTTACCATTAGTAAAAGAAAATATGTTTAGTAGTATATGTAATTGCATAAGAGAAATATCAATGGGGTTGGTGCAGTGCGGGAAGCCTTGTTTGGGGGGGAGAGGGAGAAAGAAAAATGGATATGTATTGGTGTGTTTAAATTGTATGAACATGTGATATATCCAATAATAAATTGTATTTACCAAAAAAAAAAAAATTGGAGCTTTGGTGGAGGCTGGAGTTTCAAGGCCACAGCAGCTGCTTGGCACGCATGCAAAATGCACTCCCCCACCCCCTTTTTAGGTAGCAGGGAAATATTAGCGACCGTGGGGAGCTGAACCCTTTTGCTGGTGCTGTGAGCATAATGGGACACCATAGTGGGGGCAAAGTGGTAAGGTTGCCTCATCCCCAGTTTTTTATGAGCCCCATCTTCTGCCCTCTTTAAAGTGAATATATTATTTAAAATAAATTTAACTCCCACCCCACCATCAGCAGCAGCCACATTGGGCTAGCCCAGGGGTGGGCAAACTGCGGCTCGGTAGCCACATGCGGCTCTTTCACACATATTGTGTGGCTCCCAGCAGGGCAGCTCGGGAAGTGAAGGGGAGGCATGCATTCGATCCATTCCTCCTTCCCCCGTCCCTCCTATCTATTTGCTTTCTTTGTTTCTCTCTCTCTCTCTCTTTCCACCTCTTTCATTCTTTCTTTCCACCTCCCCTTCTTTCTCTCTCTCTTAGACAAATAAATATCATTGGACAAATAAATATCATTATCAATATCTGTTTTTACCCCTTTTGTTTTTATTTTTGGCAGTCTTAGCAACCATCTTAGGGCTGCCTGGAGTTGCAGTCATTTGGACCATTTTAACGGTTTCAGGTGGCATGGGCTCAAAGACGGGCATGGGGGCATCATCCAGTAAACAGTCTGCAAGTACACAGTCTGCAAATATGCGGGTGAGCCAGAACATGGCAAAAGAAAATAACCCCTTCCAAAAAGGGCACACTTTGGCACCTGTAGGTACGGTTTTTATATAGGGTGCCTATATGTCTTCTGTGCCCATTGGCATTGTTGCCACCTCTGGAGGTGTGGTGCCCTCTACTTGGGTAAGGGCAGTTTCTATGGCGGTGGCTTTTGGGGCCTCCTGCAGCCACAAATTCCGGTTGGGTGACCCTAGATTAGTCATAAGTTATCTCAGAGCCGCTCTCTCGAGGACGGTTCTGGATGAAGCTCACTCGGCACTGACCCTCGCAGGGTGCCTGTTGTGGGATGGGAAGGGATTTTGTGGGTCACTACGAGACTTGGAGTGAGGGCTAGGGTATACACCTAGTCTGTTCTCTTTTCTTTCTTCCTTCCCCATCTGTGTTGCTTGTAGGGTGTAAGAGACAACTAGTCTCTGTACTACCAGACATGGAGGGATTCTGGGAGGGGATGTGTCTCAGTGAGAGACCATCTGCTTAGCGTGCAGAGAGTCCCAGGTTCAATCTGCGGCATGCTTAGTTAATAGGTGGGTAGTGGGTGAGGTGATAGATGTCTGTCTAGAACCTGGTTGGCATTGGCTGCTTTGAGTAAGCAATATTCATTTAGTACACTTCAAAACATGCATTGCTATCGAAGGGGCTGTTCATTATAAGAACAAAGAATTGATTCCATACTTATTGAAGTTGGGATTATGTATTGGAGGCTGGAGAATGGGATTGCTGTTTAATTTGACAGTTTTACAGGATTTTTATTCAAAGACTTCTGAGCTCATTCTTCAGATTATACTACTTTGCCCTCATGAGAAGGGTTGTAGTTATGGTGTGGTGGTTGAGTGCAGTGGACTCTAATCCAGAGACCCAGGTGTGATTCCCTGTTCTTTCACTTGGGGCTGGTTGGTGACCATGTGTCAGTCACAGTTCTCTTGGAGCTGTTCGGGTTTCTCACGGGGCTCCCTCGGCCCCACATAGCTTGTGTGGTGTCTTTGGGGGTAGAGGAGGGGAAGGAGATTGTAAGCCACACTGAGTGAAGTGCGGGGTATAGATCCGGTTCCCTCTTCTTCTCTGAATACTATAGGACTTTTCATGGTATCTCACTGTAAACTGAATAGAAACAGGATCTGAGGTGTTGGAATGCAGCCTAGGGGAACACCTACTTACTTGTCATGTGTTAGGATTCATAATACCCATTGCAATAGATTATTGATGTCATGCTTTTTCTTTTAGCAGGGTTATGGTGTGACTTTCGATCTGAAGCGTGATCTGGGAATCTGACAGCTGGCACATCATTACATGTCATTGGTTTGGTCCAATGAGCATTCTTCACAGGTTTCATAGTGCATTTGTTTTTAGGGGGAAGTCCAGTGAGTGGCCAGGGCCTAGATGATTGGTTATGACAGGCTGCAATGATGCGGTGGTGCAGCCACCGCAATAGTGAATGAGGCAGATGACTTCCAGGGAGGTTAAGTGGTGCAAGGGTTAAGCAGAACCCATTAGTGGACCAGCAATGCTTGGAGGCCGGAGGGCTGTTCTGCCCACGCACTTAGGAGGAATGAAACTACTTCTAGATCTGGCAGTCCAGCATTACTTACATTAGGTAATGGGTTACACTGGAGCCATATTCACCTTATGGTGAGTGTGCATACAGCCTGCTCATATGTGCATACGGCAAATGGTAATTTCTGTGTGCTTGTCCCAGTTTTTTAGGATAGGAACCCTGGTATTTTAAGAAATACCAGGTACTGTTACTCTTCAGGGTAAGGAATTTTAAAATAAATGAATAAATACTAAATAAGTAAACAAAATTAAATTATATAGGTTTTGAAGTGTCACCACATTGTGAATTGGCAACATGGTAATTTTAAAGCCGAACTCACTGGTTGGCCTGGGTGGTTTTTAGTGGTTATTAAAAAAGCATTTCACAGACCTAGATGCATTTCAATATGCTTTAGTGGGGCGGTCCCGTGACTTTATAACAAGGGGTGCATCCCTATTCAGGTCTGCTTGCAATAGTTGGAATAGTTCTTTAAGGATGCCAAGGCACCAAACAATTGATCCAGATCTCCTCCAGTGTTGTTTTCATAGTTGGACAAGTCAGTGGGTCAGGGTCTAGATTAGAGATGCTCTCTTCTGGCATAGACTTTAGCTAGTGACAATTCTAGGCCTCAGTTTCCTATCTTTCAGGGTGCTGTTTGCCAGAAGAGCCGAAGGAAAAGAGTGTTGTCTGTTTAATAGAGACTTAATACATAAAAATGCACAGCTTTAGTTTTCATGGCTTGGAGGTAAATAGCATCACTTGATAATTAACATCCCTTTATAGAGAGGAGGCTTCCTTGGCTACACAGGAATATGCATGAGTTAGGTCATTTGCTCAGGGCACACGTAAGCCCTATGTACGTTGGGCAGTGCCTTGCAGATCACAATGGCTGTGCTAATGCAAACACTGCAGTAGTGAAATACTACAGCATTCTATGTAGGTATTGGGGAAAGGGAGCTCTAGAGGACCAGAGGCAGCCTATTTATCTAGCAGTAAAAGGAGGGTCAATTTTTTGCAGCCTGGGGTGTTGCTGCACTTCAGGTTATTAATTCGGTTACCACTTTAGGCCTGCAGATGGAATTTCTCTGAACAGGCATCCCCTTTGCGGTGGTTAGCGCTTGGGCTTTGGGCAAGTTGGACCTTTCCGGGGGTGAAGTTTGGAACTCACTCTTCTCGTTTCAGTGCCGCTTCTACTGCAGCTGTCCTGAGCTACAGGTTCCCTTGCTGTGCGGCGGTGTCAGTGGAACCTTGTTCAGATTAAGACTTTTGTCTGGTCACTGCACTCCAGTTTCTGGGGTGGCATTGTGGATCAGTGAACTAGTGGCAGGCTTTTGCCTAGCATTCAAAGAATGGAATTACAAAGTTTAAAGTTATTAAAGAAGTTTTTCTTTCAGGTGCAGTTGGCCATGGGGTGAGATGAAGAGTCAATGTCTGCGGCCACAGCATGGTCCTTCATGCCACCCACCGGGCCAGGAGGACACCCTGGCTGTGAAGGCCTTGTGCTATGAACCGGGGCAGACCTGGCAAGGATAAGAGCAAGATAGCCAGAGTGTGGATAGTCTGTTCGGCTACTCTGCTTCGCCATGGAGGACAAGGCCTTGGTGTTGCAAGTGGAGTCTGACCTTGTGATGATAAGAGCAAGGTGGCCTGCAGATAGTCTGGCTGGCTATTCTGCTTTGCCATGAATGGCAGAAGTGGAGGCTGACCTTGTGTTGATAAGAGCAAGGTGGCCTGGAGTGCAGGTAGTCTGGTTGGCTATTCTGCTTCACCATGAATGACAAGGACATGGTGATACAAGTGGAGATTGACCTTGTGATGATAAGAGCAAGGTGGCCAGGTGTGCAGATAGTCTGGTTGGCTACTCTGCCTCCCCATGAAGGGCAAGGCCCTGGTGTTACATGTGGAGGCTGATCTTGTGAGGATAGGAACAAGGTGGCCCAGAGTGCAGATACTTGGGTTGACTATGCTGACTCACCATGGAGGGCAAGGCCCTGGTGTTACAAGTGAGGCTGGCCTTGCGATGATGAGAGCAATGTGGCCCAGTAGGGTGGATAGCGGGGTCGATTATTCTGCCCCGCCAGGTATGGCACAATTGGGGAGACCCCGCAAGGCATAAAGCCACCCACCAGAGGAGGAAGGCCTTGGAGGGTAGTTGAGTTCCAGGACCCGTTTGGGGCTGACGGGGTGCACCTATATGACAAGGGCACTGGGTTATTTTTGCAGGACTTGCGGCAAGGGATTTAGGTCAGCCTTGGGTTTTAGTGGGGAGCAAAGACCAAAGCAGAGGCTTGATCTTGGCTGTGGCAGGTTGGTGCAGAGGCAGCATGAGTCCAAGAGGGAAGGGATAGATCTTTACTTAAGAGTCATGAAGTTGCATCGTGGAGAAGCTCCACAAGTGAAATTCTCCATTGACCCAAATACCACTGAAATACTGATACTGGTATTCAGGTATATTCGGGAGTATGCATATTTTTTGGGTCCAACAGACCCAAATCCAAAATAACCCAATGTTGGTTTTTTTGGACACCCCCAGTATATCCCCATCTCATCAGATCTTGAAAATAAACAGGGTTAGTACTTGGAAGGGAGACCTCCAAGAAAGACTCTGCAGAAAAATGCAAAGGTGAACCACCTCTGCTTCTCACTTGCCTTGAAAGGCCCTTTCTGGGATTGACTTAAGTTGGCTGTGACAATGGTACTCTCTTAACACATTTGTGGTTTTAGTTCTATGTTTTGGCAAGTTTTGCCTGTTAGTTTTACTCTGTTTTTTGTTTGTTTGTTCGTTTTACTTTTAAAATTAGCAAGTACACAATTCTATTCATGTTTCTTTTAGGCTTGCTTTTACAAATTGTGTCCATGATCCAGCCAAAGTTAAGTATTTCTAGTCGCAATGATGTAAGTGTCAAAGTTTAAGTCCCATTCAATTTAATGAGACAATGAAGCACAAGATTTACTACAAATATAAAACCAGTCCAATCTACTTAGGAGAGCAACCAAGACCCATAGCAGCATAACTAGAAGACATTTCTACATAGCTTAGAGATATGTCAATGTTATGCCCTGCTAGTGCTGTATCAGTGAAAACCCAACTTCAACACAACTGCATCAGTGTAAAGACCAGAAATAGGTAGTACCCAGGGATGAGGCAGTGCTTAGTTGATATCCTTAGGCCCTGCACCCAGTGCCAGTATTCTGTATATTCACAAGAATACTGGTGTAAGTATGGGAATGTAAAACAGTACACAGACTCTCACCAGACTCTCGTCATACCTACACAATTATGGCTCAGCTTAGTCAAATGACTTCAGTGGACTTGAAAAGATGCATCTTTACTTAAGACTGAAATAAATCTGCTAGCCAGCATGGTATAGTAATCATCTGGGAAAGTCAGTTTCAAATTGATTTGTAAAGCTAACCAATAATATATGTGGTTTGTGTTGATTTCAGTGGAATCCTGAAAAGAACCTGCCACACTGAGAACTACATGGAGCAGTGGCTACATAACAATTGTGGAAATCAAATCCTTGAGCCTATATTTTCACATTTTCTGTTCCCTTGTGTCAATTTGTTTTTCCTGAAAAATGTAATATTTACAACTCCATTTGTGCATCAATAAATCAGTGTTATACATTATACATATATTATATGTATAAATGAAGCACACTGTATGAATACATACTATATAAATGTTGTATACATTGTGGAAAAAAACATAAAGCTGGATACAAGAAGCAAATGAATCATCAATGTCAGCAAAAAGAAACAGGCACAAAAATCATTCACAATGACAACACACAGAAATAAAAAGGAACAAAAAATGGCATTTCATCCTTTCCTGCACTTTAAAAGCTACTAAAAACTGACAGGTCAAAATAAATACACAAAGGATTGAGCTGCAAATAATGAGCCATCCTTCCCTGTTACTATTCAGTGTTCCCCCAAAGGTTGGATGCTAAGAGTACCTTGAAATTATACTGGTTCCCCAACCTTGAGCTATTAGTGCTATAATCTCATAGCATATTCAAGAAGTGCTTGTTTTACTTTCAAATGAAGCTGATGTAATATAGTGGCTAAGCAAGTGATAAAGTCAAGAAGTCTCTGGTTAGATTTGTACCTTTGGTATAAACTCATTTGATGGCCTCAGGCAAGCCGCTCTCATCTTGAGCTCTTCTCATTTGAAAATGAAGATAATGATACTGACCCACCTTCTAGGATGATTGTTTACAACAAAAGGATATATAGGAATAATGATTTTGCTGAAGTCTGCAAATTTCACAGATTACAGCAGATCATAGTGCTTGTCTTCAGCCTATGGACTACAAGCCCTAAGAGTGCTTTTCCAGAATGGATTGTAACCCAAACCAAAGATTTTCCTCTTTCCCTGCCTCCCTCTGGCCACCTTTCCAGTTCCCTGTTTGGTGACTGCTGTGATGGTAGGGATGTTTTCTAACAGGCTACTTCCTTTCTTGCTGTCCACTAGAACATAGCTATGGTACCATCACAGAGGCCAGAAGCCCTGGGTCATGTCATTTCGAAGACTCCTAGTCTGTAGAAAGGATGCAGATTCCCTGAGAAAACTACATCCCCCAGGGTCCTTGACATTTGAGAGGCTAACACAGCAGCACTTAAACAGTCAACAAGGAAGGACAGAAGGGAATGAGGGAAGGGAATGCAGCCATCACTGCTATCATTTATTCAGTTCATTTACACCCCATCTTTCTCCCCAATAGGGACCAAAGTAACTTACATTGTTCTCTTTTCCTCCATTTTATCCTCACCACAACCTATGAAGTAGGTTAGGCCTAACTGGAAGATATAACTAGAAGAATGTGTGACTACCCAAAACAACCTAGCAAGCTTTCACGACAGAGTGGGGATTCGAACCTGGGTCTCCCAGATCCTAGTTTGACACTAACCACTACACCACACTGGCTGCCACCACTTAAGAAGGGGGCAGTAGCAGGGGGCAGTGAGAGCACTGACTCTTGGCCAAGTGCTCAGGAGATTAGGTAGGGGGACTGGAGGAGGTGTTTAGACTCCATTGTGCAGACTGTGTTTATGTAATTGGGTCTGAACTGAGCTGAACATTGCATTAAGAATTATTATCCCCCCTACGCACAAAAAAAATTCAATTTAGTGAACCAAATCAAACTGAAGAGTTTATCCATCACTGTATGTGGGGTGCTTTTGAAAGTACATTATCAGTTCTAAGTTTTGCTATTATTATAATAATATATGTACAGAGTTGCTATAAATAATTGACATCTATTTAACAATAGTGAACATAAAATCCAACATTAAAAGCATCTTATTGTTCTGACACACTGACCCCAAACACATTACATTGGCTTACTTCATTTATTTTACTTCTTTCCGTTGCCATCTGAGGGTCAAACAGTCTCCATTAGTTCACCACTCATAAATAGCAATGTTTTAGGCATAATATTGCATGTGCAACATATATTCAGAGGGTACCACTTGCACTTCATGCTCATTAAAACAATTTATTTTCCTGAATGAGAATTTGGTTGTCAAGAAGGTCATTATATTAACCAATGATCAGTATTCATTGCAAAGTATTGAGGTCATGCTTTTCAAACTTGCTGGTCTACAGATAATCACTGAAATATGGAGATTATTATTCCAACAAACTGATCAGTCAAATAACTCAGAAGAGCTTAGTTGCTAGAATGATTAGGGGATTCAAGTTTCAGCTTCATACATAAAGAACAAAAGTGCACAGTCTAAAATATTTGTGTTTTACTTGACTGCATTCAAATAGAGATTTGTTATCCCTTTCAGAAGAGCCTCAATTTCAGTTTTTTTAAAAAAATCACAGCAAAATGGTAATTTCAAAAACAGTTTGACTCTGCTGTGCATAATTTCCAGATGAATCTCCCCAAACCAGGAAAACTTAATTCCTTCATATCTAAATTAGGGTTGCCTTCGTTTTCATCCCCTCTGGCAGAATTTTTGTACCTTTAATAGCTTCATAATAGGCGGAAATTCAATAGATGAAGTTTTCCCCATCATTGCCTCTGACATGAACTTGGAAATTCTGCTAGTCATGCAGCTATTAAAGGCACAGGTAAAAAGTGCCAATTGTCGGGGTATATATTTTAAAAACCCTGTAAGTTTAATGTTCTGTTTGGGTGAAAGGAGAGGAACAGATGAGGCTGTCTGGGGAAAAACTATTCAGAATGAACTGTGTGTTATATAAATGTGTGTTTTAATAGCACTTCTTGATCCTTTGCTAATTAATGTGATTAATATCTTTGTCACTTGAATAAATAACTATAAGAAACAAATATAGCTTTTTGAACACCATGTCCAAATAGTGAATCCAGGAAACCCCCCGCCCCAGTTTGCCAATTTTGCTAACTATTCTTCTGATATTATTGATGAGGAATCCATACCTGAGCTTCAAATGCCAGCACATTCCTATGCTTATGCAGCACCAGTTTAACTAGCTGGTGTCCAGTACCTTCACAGAAGAGGAAAAATATTGACAAAAAGACCAAATGTCAAGAAGCTGAGAACACAGCAGTTGCAGCAGAGTTAATCACAACAACATTGTCACCCACCAATTATGGAGTGGCATGCAATCACAACGCTACCACATATAAAAACTGGCAAGCACCCCCTGCCTCCATACATATAAAAAGTAAGACAGAATAGATATGTGTTGGGTATAAAAAAGTTTGACAATAAATGTAGATAAAGCAGAGATTCAACTGAAAATATTTGCAGATCACAATCCCATAGAAGTATTCTGGCAATGGAATAGAAAATCAAGAGTAAGATGGAGACTAAATGATGCTGTTTTATTACAAGAAAATGAAGTAGGAAAGTGCAAAAAAGATCTGGAAGAATTTTTAAAAATAATACAGAAGGAATGTCCTTGGCTACAATTTGGGAAGCAAGTAAGGCCTTTATCAGAGGAATTTGCTAGCAGCTGCCAGAGAGAGAGAGAGAGAGAGAGAGAGAGAGAGAGAGAGAGAGAAGAACAAACCAAGACAATAGTAGAAAAAATCCAGAGGTTGGAACAGAAGCATAAAAATAATCTTGATTTTGTTGTTCAGTTGCACAGTCGAGTCCGAATCTTTGCAGCCCCATGGACCAGATCATGACAGGCCCTCCTGTCTTCCGCTATCTTCTGAAGTTTGCTCAATTTCATGTTCATTGCATCGATGACACTATCTAACCATCTCATCCTTTGCCGTCCCCTTCTTCTTTGACCTTCAATCTTTCCCAGCATCAAGGTCTTCTCCAGTGAGTGCTTCCTTCTCATTTGGTGGACAAAGTATTTGAGCTTCAACTTCAGGATCTGGCCTTCCAGGGAACAGTCAGGGTTGATTTCTTTTAGGACTGAATGATTTGATCTTCTTGCAGTCCAAGGGACTCTCAAGAGTCTTCTCCAGCACCATAGTTCAAAAGAATCTATTCTTCAGCACTCAGCCTTCCATAGTCTAACTCTCACAGCCATACATTACTACTGGGAATACCATTGCTTTGACCATGTGGACTTTTGTTGATAGAGATACGCTAGCAGAGATCAGATGATTAAAGAACCAATTAGATATGTTAGAAGTGGAAGAGGTAGAGATAAAACTAAAATTTCTAAAACAAAAGCATTTCAAACATACAAACAAATCCAGCAGATATTTCGCATATTATCTTAGGAAGAAGAAAGAAAAAAGAGTAATAACAGTTGTAAAGAAAGGAGATAAAATTACATAGGCAGAAAAAGAAATACAGGATCAATTTGTAAATGTTCTTTCAGGGTTATACAAAAAGAAGTCTGTTCCAGGAGAATGATTAAGAGAATATCTAAAAGACATCCTGATCATAAAGTTTAAACCACAACATAGAAAAAAATTAAACCAAAGAATAACAGTTCAAGAAATTTGTCAGGCAATAAAGAATATGAAAAAAGGATAAAGCACCAGGCACAGATGGGCTGAAAGCAATGTATTACAAATACTTTGAACAAGTTTAAATGATACCTTTACAAACATCATGAGATAAAAGAAGGAAAGATAATACCTCCAACATGGCAAGTGATGTATATAATGTTAAGAGATAAACAGGGCAGTGATACAACACTACCACAGTCATATAAACCTATTTCTCTGCTGAATGTAGATTTCAAAATCTTTGCTAAAGTAATGGCAGAAGGTGAGCCTGCGCTGGCGAGGGAGGGCTGATTTGCCTCCGTGAGAGGCAGGAAGAGAAAGGACTCCAATAGGGGGCAGAGCCAGCCTATTTAGGTCTGGCTCTCACCCCCCTCCTCACCTGTCTGTTGGCGTGCTCGGAGATTGAAGGCTGCGATCGAGGGCTGTGCTGCTGGGTGCCTGCGGCTTTAAAGCAGTAGCAGAAGCAGCAGCAGCAGCGTGGTCATGTTTCAGCTACAGGCTTTGATCGCGGCTGTGTGCTTCAGTCTGCAGCTGAGTTTTGTTGTGCAGGCAGTGTCGGAGGATCGGTGGCAGACACAGCGAGGGATCAATGGCTGCTGGAGGCTTGTGTGCAGCGTCAGCAGTGGCTGAGGCCACACTTCAGTTTGTGTGTTTGGGGCTGTTTTTAGGTACTATTTGGGCTGATTCAAACACTCCCTGGGCAGGAGTGGCTGTGCGGTTGTACAGTGGGCCTACACTTGTAGTGTTGGAACAGTTCTTTGGGAAGGAACCTTGGGTGCCCCCCTCCAAGCAGCATGGTAAGGCTGTAACGGGCCCGATCACCACTTCCTTCATCCCCCCTTCTTCTTGGCAGTTCTGTTTCTGGAGGCCAGTGGTCTTTGGAGGACTGGTGAGCTTGGGCTGTGCTGCTGGGTGCTCAGGCCCCTTTTTTAAGCAGGGGGCCTGTTTGGGCGGGAGAAATAATGGCCATCAGACAAGTTTTTAAATGGCAGCCATTTTAGGCTTTTTGTCTGGGAGGCCATTTTGGGGCATCCGTCTTTGGCAGCCATTTTAAACACCAACCTCCTTCGTGTTACTGGCAGCCAAGTTGAGCTTTAGCCACTTGATTATCCTATAGCCATCCAGGGTGGGAGTGCGAGAGTTGGTAGTTCTGCTCACTTGGGACATCCACTTGGCATTGATAGGCATGGCGCCAAAGAAGGGTGCAGGGGTGTCCAAAGGGAAGCAGCCTGCCCCCAAAAGGGTTGGGGTTGTTCCCGTGCCAGGCAGGCAGCCTCCTACTAAGCGGCCTGTTCAGGTCCCTGCACAGGTCCAGGTGGTGGATCTAGTGCATTCACAAGCTGCACAACCTATAGTCCCATCATCAGGGTTGCAGGTGCTTTCGGCACCGTCAGGTGCAGTACAAATAGGAGTAGTTCCCGGGGCACCCACTGGTGCAATTTCACCAGCTTTATTAGATGCTTTTTGGGATAGTCTGGTGAGCAGGGCCATTCTGGACAGGTTGGCTGGGATTGAACAGCATTTGGGGGGCCTTCACCCTCTGGTCAACCTGCTATGCCTTCGATGGAGTCCTTCCAGGCTCAGGTATTGAACCGTCTTTCTATTATTGAGAGTCGTTGTGCAGGTGTTCCAAGCCAGACCGCTGCATCGGTGAGAGATGAAGCACAACCTGCACCGTTGGAGGTTGACTCAAGGAAAGATGGGGCAGCGACCAACAGGTGGATACTCAAGGTGTCCCATCGCTGGTGTCAGGTAGGCCAATTGCAACACAGACACTGGACATTGCCTGGCCTTGGGGCCCAGGGGGTGTGCAGGCTTCTGCCGTGTCACCTGTATCCATGATGGGAGGGACACCTCTTCATAGGGCTGTCAGTACGCCTATTCTATCTGGATCTGTTGGAGCTATTCAGGCTCCACCTGTGGCTGATGGGGTAACGCCGGCTGGCATGTTGGCAGGTCCTCCTGTTGGTGAGGGTTTTTTGGCATCACCGGCTAGTGGATCTTCACCGGCCCCAGCGGGTGTTACTTCCCTGTCCAGCTCAGGTCTGCAATTGCAGGGTGGTGTGTGGACTGGATGCGCTCCCCCAGATCCTGGTAATCAGACTTACGAGATGGTACCAGCAAAGGACTTGCCATCAGGGGAGCTAGCCATGCTGTTAGGTGACCATCTCACTGCGGCTACCAGGGAGAAGATTCTGCGGGGAGATTATGTAGATGTCTTCTCCTTGTTGTATCGGGAGTTGGATAAGAAAAATCGGGAGGACCTTGATGAACGCGTCAAAGAGCGCTTGAAGCGTCGTAGTGTGGACAGAATCTATGCTAACTGGTACCCTGGCTTTTTAATCTATGCGGGGGTGCTAGTTAGGGCAAAACCTGAAAAGGCTTCATCGTTGCTCCAATACATGGATATAATCCATAAGGGTTATTCGGATTTTGCTGGGTCCGCCTGGATGGAATATGATAGGGCCTTTTGGATGAAGGCAGCTATGTATCCAGCTCTCCATTGGGATTTGATCCATCCTCATATCTGGATGCAAACGATGTCCCCAGCCAGGTCGATGGGGGGGGGGACATTCAGATAGTGGGCATGTAGTGAAAAAGGCTAATGCAGCCAATGTTGGGGTTCTTAGGTCCCCAGGTGGCCAGGCAGTGCAAAGACGCCCTTTGTGTTGGGAGTTTTCCTCACAAGGGACTTGTGGCCATAGGCCGTGTCCCTTTCGGCATGAATGCCCCCCCCCCGTGCCCGGCCCCCATGCCTTTCCATCCTGCCCCAAATCAAAGTTCAGATCTGCTGCTAGGGATGGCAAAGGTGGCAAACGTCAAGGAGGGGGGGGCAGTCAGGCCTTACCTGACAAAGGGACCCAGTCCAATTAAGGTCCCTGTGTTGGAGCGCTTATTGCGCCTTTACCCTAAGTTTGCCGATAGGCAGTATTTGATGGAGAGGTTCAAGTTTGGTTTTCACATTCCCTATCTGGGTGAGAGATGTTCTTTTTCAGTTCCTAATTTGCCCTCAGTTCGTGGCATGGAGCACGTGGTTAGAGCCAAGATTCTGAAAGAATGTTTGGAAGGCAGGGTTGTTGGTCCTTTTCCCTTTCCTCTGGTGCCTAATTTACGGGTATCGCCCTTAGGCGTGGTACCAAAAAAGGCACCTGGGGAGTATCGCCTCATTCACCATTTGTCTTATCCTCACGGCAGCTCAGTGAATGACGCCATACCTAGTGAACTCTGCTCAGTTAGGTACACTTCTTTTGATGAGGCGGTTGGCATGGTCCGTAGCTGCGGGCGAGGGGCCGAATTGGCTAAATGTGATATCAAGTCGGCCTTTCGTCTGCTGCCGGTCCATCCAGATGATTTTGTCCTTCTGGGTTTCTCCTTTGATGGGCAGTACTATATGGACAGGGCCCTCCCGATGGGATGCTCTGTGTCCTGCACTGCATTTGAAAGGTTCAGTTCCTTTTTGGAATGGGCTCTGCATGCACGCACAGGCTTGTCCAGTGCTGCCCACTATTTGGATGATTTTTTATTTGCCGGCCCTGCTGGTTCTGGAATTTGTGCACAGTTATTGTCCAATTTTGAGCAACTGGCTATGGAACTTGGAGTTCCTTTAGCCGTTGAGAAAACAGAAGGCCCCAGTGTGGTTTTAACTTTTCTAGGTATCGAATTGGACACTGTGCTGCAGGTGTCACGCTTGCCTCCTGATAAATTGGCTAACCTTCTTCGGTTAGTTGAGGAAGCGTGTACTAAAACTAAATTGACACTCAAGGAGTTGCAACAGCTAATTGGGCACCTTAATTTTGTGTGTAAAGTGGTGGCCCCAGGGAGGGCATTCTTGCACAGACTGTGCGACTCAACCATTGGTTTAAGACGTCCACATCATAGGACCAGGATTACTCAGGGGATTAGAGATGACCTGTCAGTTTGGTGGGACTTTTTGGCCTCTTACAACAAGGGTGTCCTTTTGGAGGACTGATCTCCAACTTGAGGCTGAACTGCAGGTCACCTCTGATGCAGCAGGCTCTTCGGGTTTCGGTGTATACTTTAGGGGTCACTGGTGTGCAGAGGACTGGCCATCTGAGTGGATTCATGCTGGGTGGATGTGTGACCTGACGTTTTTGGAGTTTTTTCCCATAGTGGTAGCTGCGTACATCTGAGCTGATGACCTGGCTTGCCAGATTGTTCACTTTTGGTGTGATAACATGGCAACAGTACAGGTCATCAACTCCTTAATGTCTAGGTCACCCAGAGTAATGGCGCTTGTCCGGGCCTTTACCCTCCAATGCTTGCACTACAATATACTGTTTAAAGCCAGGCATGTTCCAGGAGTCAATAACGGGGTCATGGACGCTCTGTCTCGAAAACAGATGGAGAGGTTTCGTCAGTTGGCTCCGGACCCCGACCAAGTAGCAGTAAGAATGCCCGAAGACCTATGGCAGATTGGAGGGCTGAAGCCAAGAGGGCAATGGGCTTAGCTCTTGCACCCAGCACGCACCGGGCTTATATGCGGGCCGGCCAACAGTTTGTGGCTTTTAGGCAGAAGGTGGGCCTTCAGTAACTCTGGCCTATCCCAGTGTCACACCTGATACAATTCTGCGTGTCTGTGAAAGGTAAGGGTCTGTCTGTCCATTCCATCCGGGGAAAGTTATCAGCCCTTGCCTTCGCAAGTAAGGCCGGGGGTTTCAGGGATGACACTGGGGATTTCCGTATTCGGAAAATGCTGGATGGCTGGGCCCGTGAGGATAGTGCTCCTCCTGACACTAGAGAACCTTTTTCCCCTGCTATACTTAAGGGATTGAAACCCCAATGGGGTTCTTTGTGTTCGGATGCATAAGAGGCCGCCTTATTTCATGCAGCAGCCTTGGTTGCATTCTTTGGGGCCCTGAGAATCAGTGAGCTGGTGGCCCAATCCCGACAGGACAAGTCGGGCTATGCGTTAGGCTTAAGTGATGTCCAGATAAGTGAGGAGGGCCTACAAATTACAATCCGGCGTTCTAAAATGGACCAATTGGGCAAAGGCACTACAATTTCAGTGGGCCCTTGTTTTGATTCTGACCTGTGTCCGGGTGTGGCACTCAGTTCATATTTGGCATTTAGGGGGAGTAGTGCAGGTCTCCTGTTTAGGCGCAAGGATGGGTCGTCACTGACCAAGTTTCAGTTTTGGGCAATTACCAAGAGGGCTTTGGTTGCCTTGGCCCTTGGTAGTTTCCAATTTGGGACTCACTCTTTCAGAATTGGGGCAGCTTCCACGGCTGCAGCTATGGGCTATCAGGGACCTGACATCCAAAGAATTGGCAGGTGGCGGTCAGCACGTTATAAGACGTATGTCCTGACCTGCAAAGTCTGAGTTGCTCATTCAGTTTTGTTATAACGGGAATGGAGCATGTTGTGTTTGAGCCTTTGTGCTCTTGTCTTGTAATGGTTAACCTAGTTTCTGTTTCAGGTGCGGTTGGTGGCCAGCGGAGGAGCCGTGTGCTGATCTGTGGCCACAGTATGGTGTTCTGGGCCGCACACCGGGCCAAAGAGAATGACCATTGGATCCCAAGTCGAGTGACTTGGCCGAAGAGGCATGCACTGGCCTAAGCTGATGCCGCTACTGTTTGGGGAGAGATGTGGTCCCCCGCCTGATGTGCTGATGATACACTTTGATGGTAATGACTCGGGTCTCATGAAAGGTAAGGCCCTAGTCATTCAGGCCAAGGCAGATTTGGCTGGCATTGCAGACCATTGGCCGGGGGAGCAACTGGCCCTGTCAGCAATTTTACCACGTCAGGTGTGGCGCAGCATTGGTGACCCTAGGTGTCTGGACCGGGCGAGGCGGAATGCCAACCGGCAGCTTAAGAATGCCATGGAGGGTGGTTTGGGCATCTTTCTGTTGCACCCTGATATACGGGTCGAGTTCCCTGACCTGTATAGGGGGGATGGGGTGCACCTTTCTAACAAGGGCAATGACATTTTTCTTTCAGATCTGAAGCGAGGGGTCCTGGTGGTACTGGATCGCATGGTGGGGGCCAAGGCCTAAGCAGAGGCTTGGCCTTTGCTGTGGCGGGGTAGCGCAATCTGGATGGAAATGGTGAGCACCGGGGCATTGTTATAAAGGAAATAAAGGGTCCTCCAGGAACGGCTTTCAGGCCTTTGTGGCTCAAGGCCGGGAATGGGTGATCTTCCTTGGAACAATCTGGCCTACCTTAGCAGGCCTTTGCGGCTTCTGGGGTGGTGGGTCAGGGGTTCTTTTCAACATGCCAAGCTGCTGGTCAAAAGCTACCTTCGGTGGCTTGAGATCAGAGCAGGTGCATCGCCCAGAAGGAAATGCAGGTAGTCAGGAGTTTGACACCTGTCATATTCCTTGGTACATTTCTGACAACCCCTCGCTATTATTTGTGGTTATTAAATAATTAATAAAGTGGTCCTTGTTGAATCCATATTGGTGTCTGTCTCTTCATTCTGACTGCGGGGGCAAGGCGAGCCCCAACCCCCGCTGAGCCTGCGCTGGCAGTGGAGGGCTGATTTGCCTCCGTGAGAGGCAGGAAGAGAAAGGACTCCAGTAGGGGGCAGAGCCAGCCTATTTAGGTCTGGCTCTCGCCCCTCGCCTCACCTGTCCGTTGGCGCGCTCGGCCCACCCTCCCACCCTGTTTTTAGTGCAGGTCTCACCAGCTGCCCTTTTTCTGGAGCCAGGTAGGAATTTTTTGCCTCCATCGGTTTGGCCTATGGATAGGGGTGTTTTTGCCTACCTTGCACTGATGATGGTGGTGTTGGTACATTGGCTTCGGGGGGGCAGGTTGTTAAATAGGTTGGTCACTTTAGGTTTGGTGGGGTAGCGTGATCTGGATGGAAACGGTGAGCACTGGGGCATTGTTATAAAGGAAATCAAGGGTCCTCCAGGAATGGCTTTTGGGCCTTTGCGGCTCAAGGCCGGGAAGGGGTGATCTTCCTTGGAACAATCTGGCCCAGCCTACCTTAGCGGGCCTTTGCGGCTTCTGGGGTTGTGGGTCAGGGGTTCTTTTAAACATGCCAAGCTGCTGGTCAAAAGCTACTTTCGGTGGCTTGCGATCGGAGCAGATGCATCACCCAGAAGGAAATGCAGGTAGTCAGGAGCTTGACACCTGTCATATTCCTTGGTACATTTCTGACAACCCCTCGCTATTATTTGTGGTTATTAAATAATTAATAAAGTGGCCCTTGTTAAATCCATATTGGTGTCTGTCTCTTCATTCCGACTGCGGGGGCAAAGACTAATAAAACATATACCAAACTTAATACACACTGGCTGAGTTCAGACTGGCAGTTTGCCCCTCTATAGCCACATTTCAGCCATGTTTTACAAGTGGATTAAAGGGGTTGTTCACACAGGCACATCTGCCTGGTGTTCCCCACCCGTAGTCAACCCATGCTGTTCCGCTTTGCTCCCGGATTTAAAAGATACCTGGTAAAAGCAGTAGCAAATCCCTGAAAGCCCATTTATCCTGCTTCATTCCACTTCCAGGAAGTGTGAACACCAACCTTTAAAAGCCAGGAGCAACCCACGTTGTGCATAAGGCAGCAGCGATATGATTGGCCTGTGCTCCACTTTACTGCCCAATGCAGTGCCGACACAACAGGATCCTCCCCCCAAATTGGCTGGATGTCTATTTGTGTATGTGGGCCAAATTACCAGGGAAAAGCCATTTACAGCTGTGCCTCTGGGCCTGCAGTCTGAATGCTCCCGCGCACCTCATCCCGGTATGCTCCTGCATCAGTCGGCACAGTGTGATCAGGAAAACCTGGAACAGTTTGTTCTGGAGCTTTTTTTTTGCCACGACTGGCTCCCGCTTCAAACTGCCAGTGTGAGCTCAGCCACTGACTAAACAGGCTTTGTATCAAAGAGGTATAGGAAAGATAATATGTGATTCATTATAGATGCAATCAAATTTGTGAATAAGAAGAGAATGAAAGTAGGGCTTTTTATTTCTAGATGCAAAGAAAGTGTTCAACAATTTAACATGGCCTTTCTTTTTTTATATATATAAGCATTTTATTGGTTTTGCATTACTACAGGATATAGGGAAAGGTTACTAAATCCCTACTTCTAAAATCTATGGGAAATAGGGAAGGAAAATTAATACAACATACTCTACAAGGATGGGGAAAGGAAACTAAACCCTAACTCTAAACAAACTACTGGATATAGGGAGGGGAAGACTAACACAGTGACACGATCTGGTTACATATATGTCATTGTCACCAAATGTTACAAAGGTATTATTGCTTATAAAAAAATTAACAAAAAATACTAAAGAGTTGCATAAAGTGACTGGTTAGCAAAAACTGCATTTTCAACGATTATCTTAGTCTTAGGTTCTTTTTTTCTTGCGTTTCTTTTTTCCTCAGGGTTTGGGAGTGGCTGCTCTTTTCTCTGACTCTGATGTTTCTGAAGAACTAAAACGTTTTGGACTACTGCTTGCTGAATCCTGTGAGTAGGATTCTTCTTCTTCCTCTTCTTCCTCCTCATCCTTTTTAGGTTTCTTATCTTTGTTGTGTTGCTTTAAATTACAATATTGAGCCATAAACTTTTTGGCCTTAGGAACAGTGTCAATATTATACTTTCTGTCTTCATATTTGAAACTCAAACCTTTGGGAAATAACCACCTGTAAGGGACCCCTTTCTTCTGTAGAGAGAGAGTAAACTCCCTGTAGAGTCTCCTCCACTTTCTAACTTCAAAGGGGATATCCTTCAAGATTTTTATCTCTTCATTCTTGATTCTTAAGGGGTTTCCCTGTGTAGATTTCAGCACCAAATCTCTGGTAGACCTTCTCATGAATCTCAAACATATTTCTCCTGGGAGTTTATTTTTTTTAATAAAGTCTGAATAAGTCCTGTAAGCCCAGTCCATCTCCTTCAGTAAATCTTCCTGTTTGTAATCCATTATTGGAGCCTAAGTCTCTGCTAAGAGATCCATTAAGTCTTCGTTCTTTTCTTCTGGGATCCCTTGGAAACGTAGGATTTACATGGATCTTTCCAGCTGGAGCTGTATTAGTTGAGTTTTATTGGAGGATCTCTCTTTTTCTGCTTTATCTGCTCTTTTATTGATACTCTCAGTCTGTTTTCCCACTTTTTTAAACATCTTTTTGGTTACTGGAGTCCTTCTGTCCATTTGAGCCATTTGCTTTTGCATATTATCCATTTTAACGTTGAGGTTAGTCATCTGCTCCATTAGGGGGTGCAGTACATTCGCCAACAGTGTAGACATATCTACAGCTACTTCCTGGTTGTGGGAGGGAGTCGTTGGTAGGCTATTTCCAGTTGACTTTTTTTCTCCAGACCCAGCTTCCGCCCTCTCCCAGCCATAATATCAACAAGAAGTAAGTTTCCTAAAACAAAGTAAAAGTTAGCAGAACTTAATCCGCTTTTTGTTATTATGCAGCTTTTGTTTTTGCGAATCCTCTAATGCATTTAGCTTAATTCAAAGTTTTTTAGTTCCATTTTAAAACCGCCTTGGTTTATATGGGGGGGGGTGAATTTTTCAGCTTCTCCATCCCCCCTGCCGCTTTGCCCTTAGGCACTTCTAATTGCTGCCAAGGCTCTTTTGTTCACTTAAATCACCTGAGCATTGCTTAACTCACGCTTTGAAGCCTTGGAAGGCTTTTAGAAGCCTTTCAAAACTTTTGATCATGTCCGCTGGTCTGGCAGTCATCTCTCAGTGCCATGCTGGCTCTGTGGCGATGGGACCTTTCAGAGATAAAGGTGAGCCTCAATTCCTTAGCTGTCACCTTGGAAGAGGCTCTCCTCAGCTCTCCAGGCTGAGGGTCTCCTACAGAGACCCCGAGAGGGGCTGGGACACATTCGGACCCTTCCCATCAGCCGAGTCTCGGCACAACTCCATCGGAGCAAGATGGGGATGTGAACGAGCAGCAAAACGCTTAAACCAGAAAACCCCACCTGGCTTTTCTTGTTGAATGTGCTTCAGAATATGGGCTGTGGCCCTGAATTTTGGAACAGGATGCATGATATATATATGAATCAACAAGGAAAGATTTTAATAAATAGGAAATTAACAAAAGCAATTTCAATTGAAAAAGGCACACTCCCCAGATGTCCTTTATCACCTCTACTATTTATCCTAGCAATAGAGATTTTGGCTACAGAGATCAGACAAGAAACCAGAATCAAAACTGGATGATGTAGGGTTTAAAATGAAAAGCTATGCAGATGATGTGGTACTGACAATCTTGAATCCTCAGACATCATTATGGTACATAATGGAACACATTGAAGAATTTGAATCTTTTTCAGGATATAAAAACAACAGAAAGAAGACAAAAATAATAATGAAATTTTTAATGCAACAACAAGAAGATGATATTATGACGAGTACAGAGTGTACAGTAGCCACCGATCCAATTAAATATTTGGGGATAAATGTGACTGGGCAAAACTGTAATATTTAAAAAAAAATTACCAGAAGATTTGGAAATTGATACAATTATATCTATCCAAATGGGGAAAAAATTAAAATCTTGTGGCTGGGAAGAATTACTGTAATTAAAATGAATGTACAGCCAAAACTAAATTTTCTGTTTCAAATGTTACCTATACATATAGAAGAAATAACATTGAAAGAATGGTAGAGAGAGATAAATTTATTTGGAATGGCAAGAAACCAAGATTAAGTTTTAAACCAATACAAGATGAGAAAAACAAAGGGATATCAGTAGCTCCAAATATAAAATTATACTACCAAGCGGCAGGCCTAGTTTGGATTAAAGACCCAAGACAAAGAATAGCAAAACTTGAATCAATAGATCTAGATGAAGGAGTACATAATTATTTATGGATCAGGAAATCAAGTAAAATGATCATAACACAAGCTAGAAGTCAAATAATCAGAGACAGACAATTGAAAATATGGTTTGCATGCTGGAATTTTTTGAGCTCTCCAAACTTTCCACTTATGTCCCCAACAGAGGCCACTACAATAAGAACATGAGAAATAAAAATGATTTTCTAACATATGGTAAATGCTCAGGGGAAAATCAAGTCATGGCAAGATATTAGGAATAAACATTCCTAATGAAGGAATAAACATTCAAGGTTTGTTATATCATCAATCAGCTTCAAGAATAAAGAAGATCATCATTACTGAAGGTGTAGCACTAAGAGATGCAACTGAGTTTGAACAACTGATTATAAAGCAAAAAGAGCATTTACTACAAGGAATATATAAGTTTCTTCACCAGCTAGAAACAGAAAAAGAACAAGTGTGTGGTGGGGAAGTATGATTAAATAGATGAAGAACCTTAAAGAACAGATATATATGCATCGATGGGCACAACTATGGGGAAATATATCAAGTTTACAGCCAGTCAGGTGTTAAGAGAAAACTGGTACAAAATGTATTTTAGATGATATATAACTCCAAAGGAAATTGAGAAAGCAAATAAAAACTACAAAGGAAAATGTTGGAAATATCAAGACATAGATGGAACTTTTTTCCATTTGTGGTGGACATGTAAAAAAGCAAAAAGATCTTTGAAGGAAATACATGGAGAAATGAAGAATATATTAAAGTTTAAATTCCCCATGGAAGCCAAGAATATGCTACTAGGTATACTGCATAATAATTTGCCACATTTTTTTGGAGAGGTATTCAAATACATGGTGACTGCAGCTAGAATTATCTAGGCAGCAAAATGGAAAGTAGATGTTTGTCTACCCTTAGAAGAATGGGGAAATAAACTTGCTGAATATGCAATGATGACAAAATTAACAACTTATTTGAGAAACAGATCAGTTATGAAATTTGAGGAAAAATGGAGTGTGTACTGTGCAAGTAGGAGTCAAATTTAGAATAAGTAGTCTAAAACACTGTATATAGTTGTATTGCAATGAAGAAGCAAACTGAAAATCAGTTCTAAATATAATACGTTGAATATAAATACGTGTAAGGAAGTGGGTTTTGAAGAGAAACTTTTTTTATTTTCTACTATAAGATATAGAATAGTCCTCCCTTCTGTATTTTTGTTATATTACGTATTTGCCAAAATCAATAGCAACATGCAGAAATGGTGAAAATATGTAGTATTGACTATGCAGCAATGGTGAAATTGATAATTCAGTTGAAAAATAGATTAGTTATGAAATTAAAAATGTAAAATGTTGAATATAAATGTATCTCAACAGAAGTAAGTTCTAAACAGTGACCCAAAAACCTTTCAATGTAATGGACAAGGTGTTGTGTAGAAATGTTTTATATTCCATATATTTTGTTATCTATAATCACTTGTAGATATATAAAATCACACACACACACGTAATTACAATATCTAATCACTTTTTTTCTTTTATTATTCTCTTTTTATTATCTTGTTTTTCAAAATAAAATAAAATAAAATAACTGAAACAGATGCTCAGGCAGAGGAAATACAGCTGTCTCCATACCGGGAAGGACTGATGCATGACCAATAGGAGCTCTGGCATGAACATCCTCCAGGTATGACTCTCCTCCTACAAAGTGCTCCTATAACTTCTCTAATGGGTTCTTGAGGAAAAGCACCCATATGAGACATTGATTTCAATCTTGACAAGGAAGAATCTGCAATAAGGCAAAGCTCATATTATGATCAACAGCAAGCAAATCAGCAGCAACACTAAAGAAAGATTCAGGATGAAAACACACACTTTACACTCAAGAACACAACATGGGGATAGAGAAAGAAATACTTTTGCCCCCCCAGCCAGAATAACGAGACAGACAACAGGTTTGGAATAAAACAAGGGCCACTTTATTAACTATTTAACAGAACATTGCAGCAATAACAACTAAGCAAGCATGGAACAGGCAAGGCAGGCGTCACTCCCTGACCAGCCTCCTTGCCCTTGAAGGGCGGGTCACCCAGCTCTGATCGTGAGCCAAATCTCTGGCTCGTGACCAGCAGCCCAGCAAACTGGTTGCCCTCTAGGAGCGCCTACCCCTGAAGCCATCCAACTTGCAGGGAGGAGCCTGCCCAAAAGGTTCCCAGTGGAGGTGATCACCATTCCCCACCCCGGACCCTGAAATCCGAAGGCAGTTCCTGATGACCCCCTGTTCCCTAACGGGATATGCCGTAAGGTGCTCACCAGTTCCGTTTTCTTGCTTGCACAAACCTGCCAAGTGACTGACCTATTTAATGCCGTCCACCCCCAGAAATACACCAGTCCACTGCCCTCAGTGTAAGGTAGGCGAAAACACCACCACTCCTCAAGCCAATCAGGGTGGAAGCGAAAAATTCCTACCTGGCCCCATAGGCAACCAGCATCAGCCTACACTAAGAACAGGGCGGGCGGGTGGGCGAGCACGCGGAGCAACTGCCAGGCGGGAGCGGAGCCTAGCCTGCTTAAATAGCTGGCTCCGCCCCCGACCTCGTCAGGACGCACAGCGTCCTCTCTGTTGCCGTCCCGATCCTTCGGGGCGGCAAAATAGCCCCCGCCCACCATCGGCGTCGCCGGGTGGACGGGAGCTCCGTTCTCCTTTTCTCACAATAAAATAACTTGTGGGTATTCAATGAAATCAACAAGCAGTAAGTTTATAACAGATAAAACGAAGTACTTTGTCACCCAAAGAGTACTTAACACATGGAATTCACAGTTGCAAAAAGTGGTGTCAGCTACAGGCATAGACAGCTTCAAGAGGTGATTGGATAAACATATGGAGCAGAGGGCTATTAGCCACAAGGTGTACATAGAACACTATGTCTGGGGCAGTGATGCTCTGTATTCTTGGTGCTTGGGGGACAATAGTGGGAAGGATTCTGGAGTTCTGGCTCTGCTGATGGACCTCCTGAGGGCACTGGGTTTTGGCCACTGTGTGACACAGAGTGTTGGACTGGATGGGCCAATAGCCTGGTCTCACAAGGCTTTTCTTGGTGTAGCAGTTAAGTGCGCGGACTCCAATCTGGGAAAACCAGGTTTGATCCCCCACTCCTTCACTTGCAGCTGCTGGATGACCTTGGGCAACCCATAGTTCTGGCACAGCTGTTTTTGAAAAAGAGCAGTTTCTGTCAGAGCTCTCTCAGCCCCACCTACCTCACAGGGTGTCTATTGTGGGGAAGGGAAATGAAAGGAGTTTGTAAGCCACTCTGAGACTCCTGTGGGTAGTGAAGGATGGGGTATAAATCCAATCTCCTCCTCCTCCTCCTCCCCCCCTTCCTCCTCTTCCTCCTCCTCCTCTTCTTCTTCTTCTGACTTAACATACCAAAGGCTCTCTCTTCGAGTGCTACAAGAGGGAAGATTCCAAGGCCTATGTTGATTGCACTGTATATCAATCATTTTGATCAGCAGCTTTGCTCTAGAGAGTAAAACATTCTGCACCATTTGAAGTTTCTGATTTGGTGTGTTACAGCAGTGTGCATTGCAGAGATGACAGCATGTGAACAGTTTTAATAATATAAATATTGGTATGGGGTATGTTTAGTCCATTTGATCTCTAGGGAGAGGCCTAGAGCCTATTGTTCAGAGCCTACTGAATGCTTCTCTAGTTTCTGCCTGATCCTTGTTGTGCTCCTCTTATGCTTGTAAGTAAGTTATTGCTCTAGTTGGAAGGCCAACAATTAGTTAATTCTTTTTGCAAAGTTGTGTTTGCAGTGTATTTTATAGCATGTAACTCTATATGTATAGTACTTGATAATTTTCCTCACTTTTCTAACAGTATAATCTTGAGATCACTGTTTTAGGGATCAGCATGGGATCATCTTTGGAGTCTAGGTAATTAAAAAGTTTCTAAATGAGAGAGATTGGGCTGCAGCGTGGTGAGAGAGGACATGCTTTTCAGCACTCCTACCACTTTCAGTTTCTAAAGGGTCTCTGATCGTATGGAGATCCCCCACCCCTTCAGGGAAGGGGGGATAGGAGCAAGAGGCTTCATGGGGACCCCCATGCAGCAGCTGCACATGGGTGTGAGATCACCTCCAAAGCAGAACCAGAAGAGGAGTCCATCGCTATGGACATTAGCTGTCACTTCCCGAGACTGGGGTGGGGGTTAGAAACCCAGTCAGGGAAGCTGTGTAAGATCAATGTGAGTAACACTTTTTATGCTTGGCAATAAAAGGATTTGGGACTATTACTTTTATTGCCCCCTATAAAGCAATAAAGTCACTCTGAAGAGTTGAGGTGGGAGGCTCCCCCCCTCCCCAATTTAAGCGGCTAGTGAAAGGAGACGAGACTTTAGATCTTACTTTTCTTTTCAAACTGGGCAATGTTAAGGTAAACTCAGTCTAACTATTCTACACAGTACAAATTTTGGGGACAGGGTAAAAGCCGGAACGGCCCGGAACGGCCCGGAACGAGCACTAAACAAACAATAGTGCCGCAAAAACCAGTGGCATGCGTTACAGCCACTCCAGAACAATACTCCAGAAGTGAAAACACGGAACTCCCACACTTTTATTAACCCTTTCCAGGCCAAAAAGCCTCCGGAACACCCCGGAACACCCCGGAACGGGCACTAAACAAACAATAGTGCAACAAAAAACAGTGACATGCATTACAGCCACTCCAGAACAATATTCCAGAAGTGAAAACACGGAACTCCCACCATTTTATTAACCCTTTCCAGGCCAAAAAGCCTCCAGAACACCCCGGAACGGCCCGGAACGGGCACTAGACCAACAATAGTGCCACATAAAACAGTGGCATGCATTACAGCCACTCCAGAACAATATTCCAGAAGTGAAAACACGGAACTCAAACCCTTTTATTAACCCATTCCAGGCCAAATAGTCTCCGGAACACCCTGGAACAGCCCGGAATGGGCACTAAAGAAACAATAGTGCCATAAAAAACAGTGGCATGCATTACAGCCACTCCAGAACAATACTCCGGAAGTGAAAACACAGAACTCCCACCCTTTTATTAACCAGTTCCAGGCCAAAAAGCCTCCGGAACACCCTGGAACGACCCGGAACTGGCACTAAACAGACAATAGTGTCACAAAAAACAGTGGCATGCATTACAGCCGCTCCAGAACAATATTCCAGAAGTGAAAACATGGAACTCCCACCCTTTTATTAACCCTTTCCAGGCCAAAAAGCCTCCGGAACGCCCCAGAACGGCCCGGAAGGGGCACTACACCAACAATAGGGCCACATAAAAGAGTGGCATGCATTATAGCCACTCCAGAACAATACTCCAGAAGTGAAAACACGGTACTCCCACCCTTTTATTAACCGTTTCCAGGCCAAAAAGCCTCCGGAACACCCCAGAACGGCCCGGAACGGGCACTAAACAAACAATAGTGCAACAAAAAACAGTGACATGAATTACAGCCACTCCAGAACAATATTCCAGAAGTGAAAACACGGAACTCCCACCCTTTTATTAACCCTTTCCAGGCCAAAAAGCCTCCGGAACACTCCGGAACGGCCCGGAACGGGCACTAGACCAACAATAGTGCCACATAAGACAGTGGCATGCATTATAGCCACTCCAGAACAATATTCCAGAAGTGAAAACACGGAACTCAAACCCTTTTATTAACCCTTTCCAGGCCAAAAAGCCTCCAGGACACCCTGGAACGGCCCGGAACGGACACGAAACAGACAATAGTGTCGCAAAAAACAGTGGCATGCATTACAGCCACTCCAGAACAATATTCCAGAAGTGAAAACACGGAACTCAAACCCTTTTATTAACCCATTCCAGGCCAAATAGTCTCCGGAACACCCCGGAACAGCCCGGAATGGGCACTAAAGAAACAATAGTGCCATAAAAAACAGTGGCATGCATTACAGCCACTCCAGAACAATACTCTGGAAGTGAAAACACAGAACTCCCACCCTTTTATTAACCAGTTCCAGGCCAAAAAGCCTCCGGAACACCCTGGAACGGCCCGGAACGGGCACTAAACAGACAATAGTGTCGCAAAAAACAGTGGCATGCATTACAGCCGCTCCAGAACAATATTCCAGAAGTGAAAACATGGAACTCCCACCCTTTTATTAACCCTTTCCAGGCCAAAAAACCTCCGGAACCCCCCGGAACGGCCCGGAACAGGCACTAGAAAAACAATAGTGTCGCAAAAAACAGTGGCATTCATTACAGCCACTCCAGAACAATATTCCAGAAGTGAAAACACGGAACTCCCACCATTTTATTAACCCTTTCCAGGCCAAAAAGCCTCCGGAACACCCCGGAACGGCCCGGAACGGGCACTAGACCAACAATAGTGCCACATAAAACAGTGGCATGCATTACAGCCACTCCAGAACAATATTCCAGAAGTGAAAACACGGAACTCAAACCCTTTTATTAACCCTTTCCAGGACAAAAAGCCTCCAGGACACCCCGGAACGGACCGGAACGGACACTAAACAGACAATAGTGTCGCAAAAAACAGTGGCATGCATTACAGCCACTCCAGAACAATATTCCAGAAGTGAAAACATGGAACTCCCACCCTTTTATTAACCCTTTCCAGGCCAAAAAGCCTCCGGAACCCCCCGGAACGGCCCGGAACTGGCACTAGACAAACAATAGTGTCGCAAAAAACAGTGGCATGAATTACAGCCACTCCAGAACAATATTCCAGAAGCGAAAACACGGAACTGCCACCCTTTTATTAACCCTTTCCAGGCAAAAAAGCCTCCAGAACACCCCGGAACGGACCGGAACGGGCACTAGACCAACAATAGTGCCACATAAAACAGTGACATGCATTACAGCCACTCCAGAACAATATTCCAGAAGTGAAAACACGGAACTCAAACCCTTTTATTAACCCTTTCCAGGCCAAAAATCCTCCAGGACACCCCGGAACGGCCCGGAACGGATATTAAACAGACAATAGTGTCGCAAAAAACAGTGGCAAGCATTACAGCCACTCCAGAACAATATTCCAGAAGTGAAAACATGGAACTCCCACCCTTTTATTAACCCGTTCCAGGCCAAAAAGCCTCCAGGACACCCCGGAACGGCCCGGAACGGACACTAAACAGACAATAGTGTCGCAAAAAACACTGGCATGCATTACAGCCACTCCAGAACAATATTCCAGAAGTGAAAACATGGAACTCCCACCCTTTTATTAACCCTTTCCAGGCCAAAAAGCCTCCGGAACCCCCGGAACGGCCCGGAACAGGCACTAGACAAACAATAGTGTCGCAAAAAACAGTGGCATGAATTACAGCCACTCCAGAACAATATTCCAGAAGCGAAAACACGGAACTGCCACCCTTTTATTAACCCTTTCCAGGCAAAAAAGCCTCCAGAACACCCCGGAACGGACCGGAACGGGCACTAGACCAACAATAGTGCCACATAAAACAGTGACATGCATTACAGCCACTCCAGAACAATATTCCAGAAGTGAAAACACGGAACTCAAACCCTTTTATTAACCCTTTCCAGGCCAAAAAGCCTCCAGGACACCCCGGAACGGCCCGGAACGGATATTAAACAGACAATAGTGTCGCAAAAAACAGTGGCATGCATTACAGCCACTCCAGAACAATATTCCAGAAGTGAAAACATGGAACTCCCACCCTTTTATTAACCCGTTCCAGGCCAAAAAGCCTCCAGGACACCCCGGAACGGACACTAAACAGACAATAGTGTCGCAAAAAACAGTGGCATGCATTACAGCCACTCCAGAACAATATTCCAGAAGTGAAAACATGGAACTCCCACCCTTTTATTAACCCATTCCAGGCCAAAAAGCCTCCGGAACCCCCGGAACGGCCCGGAACAGGCACTAGACAAACAATAGTGTCGCAAAAAACAGTGGCATGCATTACAGCCACTCCAGAACAATATTCCAGAAGTGAAAACACGGAACTGCCACCCTTTTATTAACCCTTTCCAGGCCAAAAGCCTCCGGAACGCCCCGGAACAGACCGGAACGGGCACTAAACAAACAATAGTGCCACAAAAAACAGTGGCATGCATTACAGCCACTCCTGAACAATATTCCAGAAGTGAAAACACGGAACTCCCACCCTTTTATTAACCCATTCCAGGCCAAAAAGCCTCCGGAACCCCCGGAACGGCCCGGAACAGGCACTAGACAAACAATAGTGTCGCAAAAAACAGTGGCATGCATTACAGCCACTCCAGAACAATATTCCAGAAGTGAAAACACGGAACTCCCACCCTTTTATTAACCCTTTCCAGGCCAAAAAGCCTCCGGAACACCCTGGAATGGCCCGGAACGGGCACTAGACCAACAAAAGTGCCACAAAAAACAGTGGCATGCATTACAGCCACTCCAGAACAATACTCCAGAAGTGAAAACACGGAACTCCCACCCTTTTATTAACCCATTCCAGGCCAAATAGTCTCCGGAACACCCCGGAATGGCCCGGAACGGGAACTAAACAAACAATAGTGCCATAAAAAACAGTGGCATGCATTACAGCCACTCCAGAACAATACTCCAGAAGTGAAAACACGGAACTCCCACCCTTTTATTAACCCATTCCAGGCCAAAGAGTCTCCGGAACACTCCGGAACGGCCCGGAACGGGAACTAAACAGACAATAGTGCCATAAAAAACAGTGGCATGCATTACAGCCACTCCAGAACAATACTCCAGAAGTGAAAACATGGAACTCCTACCCTTTTATTAACCTGTTCCAGGCCAAAAAGCCTCCAGAACACCCCGGAACGGCCCGGAACGAGCACTAGAAAAACAATAGTGCCACAAAAAACAGTGGCATGCATTACAGCCACTCCAGAACAATACTCCAGAAGTGAAAACACAGAACTCCCACCCTTTGATTAACCCATTGCAGGCCAAATAGTCTCCGGAACACCCTGGAACAGCCCGGAATGGGCACTAAAGAAACAATAGTGCCATAAAAAACAGTGGCATGCATTACAGCCACTCCAGAACAATACTCCGGAAGTGAAAACACAGAACTCCCACCCTTTTATTAACCTGTTCCAGGCCAAAAAGCCTCCGGAACACCCTGGAACGGCCCGGAACGGGCACTAAACAGACAATAGTGTCGCAAAAAACAGTGGCATGCATTACAGCCGCTCCAGAACAATATTCCAGAAGTGAAAACACTGAACTCCCACCCTTTTATTAACCCTTTCCAGGCCAAAAAGCTTCCGGAACGCCCCAGAACGGCCCGGAACGGGCACTAGACCAACAATAGTGCCACATAAAACAGTGGCATGCATTACAGCCACTCCAGAACAATATTCCAGAAGTGAAAACACAGTACTCCCACCCTTTTATTAACCCTTTCCAGGCCAAAAAGCCTCCGGAACACCCCGGAACGGCCCGGAACGGGCACTAAACAAACAATAGTGCCGCAAAAAACAGTGGCATGCATTACAGCAACTCCAGAACAATATTCCAGAAGTGAAAACACAGAACTCCCACCCTTTTATTAACCCTTTCCAGGCCAAAAAGCCTCCGGAACACCCCGGAACGGCCCGGAACAGGCACTAAACATACAATAGTGCCGCAAAAAACAGTGGCATCCGTTACAGGCACTCCAGAATAGTATTCTAGAAGTGAAAATATGAGACTCTCATGCTTTTATTAACTCTTTCCAGGCCAAATGGGCATTCAGCAAGTAACAGCATCACTAAAAATGGTGGGATTTGTTATAGACACTCCACAACAATACTTTGGAAATCAGTACATGGAAATGTTGTGCACTCATTAAGCCTTTCGAGGTTGAAATGCCCCTGGAATGTGGGGTGTGTGTGTGTGTTTCATAGTTGAGTGGATGCATTTCTACCTGAGTGTAATTTTCAGGAGTCACGCTGGGTAGCTGTTGCTCACTCTTTTTGTCTTTCTGCTATGGGGTTCCACAGACGATTGTACCTGCTTGCATTAGTACCACATTCAAACAAATATTTAGGGCTACCTCCACCAGTTGGTTAAATTATTAGATCACTTTGCTATAACTTCAGCTGATTTTTCAGTGACAGTTACTTTGTACTTGTAATGTACTCAAGCCAACCATGTGCTCTGACCGGTTCTAACTGGTCCACCATGCAGCCAAGCGAAGTGCTGAGCTTGGACCTTGAGGACAAGAGACTGAGGGTCTCCAATCAGGGAACTAGGATCCGAGAGGTTAATGCAATTACTGTAAATAGACCACTCATGGGTGTTTGGGGTGTGTGGGGTGTGATTTCCTTAGGGAATATAAGCTGGTCTGCTAGCCGACTACTTTTCTTGTTCTTGATCTAATAACGTATGTGAGAGCTGAAATCACTCGTCAGTTCCAGTACTTTTCACTGGTGATGAAGGTGGGATGCTACCTCCCATGAACAGAGACCCCGCATCAAGCATTGCATCGAGGCCAATGAGGAGAACCCTTCATGCCGCCTTTCCAGTTGCCATTTCCAGCACCGCTCCTAGACCCGAACATCGCATCGCTAACCCTGAGAGCGGCACGGCACCACTCCTAGTCCACCGCCACCGCTTCTGAGGCTCCATGTGGAACCCATAAGATGGCTGCTGCCTCCGAGAGCCTCCCTGCCTTCGACATCTCCCAACCTACCCAATGGGAGACTTGGCTGGAGACCCTGGAGTGCCACTTCACCATACACAATGTCACGGAGCCGGGTAAGAAAAAGGTGTACTGCGGAATGGCAGCACACCTCCTGTTGAAGGACTTAATACATCCTCGGCTGCCCAAAGACGAGTCCTACGCCACGCTGGTCAAAGCACTGACTGACCACCTGGCCCCTAAGCCCACAAAATTTGTGGAAAGGATGGATTTTTTTGTGAAGGTCCAGGGTCTGGACGAAACCGCCTCTGATTTCTTTGCGGCTCTGTGCTGGGCTGCCACGAGGTGTTTGTTCCCCGATTTGGCAGATGCACTGCTAAACCAGTTCCTCGTGGGATTACAGGACCCCAAGTTGTGGAGGAAGCTGGTTAGCCAAAATGACCTGGATCTCAACAAGGCGATCTGGGAGGCAATGGCATACGAGAAGGCCCACCGAGACTGCCACACCAAGGCGGTCCACCACACACAAGCAATGGTTGGGTCTGACATTTCCGACAATGAGGAGGTCCTACAGTTCTGACGCCACCCAGCCCAGCACTCCCAATGCCCCACCTCTGCACCCTGTGCCAGCTGCGGTGAACCCCATGAGCGCTGGTCTTGTAGATTCCGGGACGCCGTCTGCCGTACCTGCCACAAGACAGGCCACATCGCCAAGGTTTGCCGCTCAAAGGGACAATGCCAGCAAACAATGGCACAGCTTGACTCGTCGGATCTCCACACCGTTTTGGTCCACCACCAACAAAAGGTATGTAACTTGCCCCCAGACAGCCTAGACAAGGTGCATGTGATGGTCCTTATTGAGGGGTTCCCCTGTCCCATGGAAATTGACTCCGGCTCATCATTTTCCATAACCTTGGCTGAAACCCTCCATTCCTTGTGCCCCAACGGGGGACCCCATCTGCACAAGCCACAGGGTCTCACATTGCAGGACTTCAATAAGAACCCTGTGGTGGTCCATGACTGGGGCAAGTTCTGGGTCCAGTTTAAGGGGTTCTCGGGACTCCTCGACCTGTTGGTGGTGGAAGGGCACCTCACTAGTTTGTTGGGCCTCTCCTGGTTCACGCCCCTGAGCCTCAAAATATCAGGGATCAACCAGATCTGGATGACGGATTTGGAAGCGGTCTGCAGAGAGTTTCCAAAGGTGTTTGACAGGATTCTGGGGAGGTACACCGGGGACCCCATCTCTCTGGACCTTGACCCAGCAATACGGCCCATTCGCATTAAGGCACGGCTCCCCCTTAGTGATGAGAGCAAAAATAGAGGCCGAGCTTGACCACCTTGTCGAGCAAGGGGTGCTGGAACCAGTAATGTCTGTGCACTGGGAGATCCCCATTGTCACGCTGGTTAAACCGAACAGTGACATGAGGATATGTGCCAATTACAAGTGAACTATCAACAAAGCCCTGCAAGACCATGCTTACCTGGTCCCGGTGGTAAGCCACGTATTGGCCTCCCTAGCGGGGGCCAAGGTCTTTGGTAAGCTGGATCTGGCACAGGCTTACCAGCAACTGCTGGTGGATGCGGCCGCCGCCAAGGCGCAGACAATCATCACGCACAAAAAGGCGTCCCAAGTAACGAGATTGCAGTTTGGGGTCTGTGTGGCACCAGGGATTTTCCAATCATTTATGGATTCCCTTCTTAAAGGCATTCCAGGAGTACAACCCTTTTTAGATGATATGATCGTCACGGCAGTGGACTCCACAATTTTTGCGGACCGGCTCCAACAAATGCTCCAGAGGTTTGACTCCGCCGGTCTCAAGGTGAAGAAAGAAAAATGCCTTCTAGAGGTGCCCTGCATTGAATTTCTGGGGTTTGTGGTGGATGCTCAGGGAATCCACCCCATGGACAATAAAGTGAGGGCGATCACATGTGCTCCCCCCTTCCAAGGTGGAACTGCAGGCTTTCTTGGGCCTGCTCAACTTCTACCATGTGTTCCTGCCCTTGAAAGCCGCAGTAGCGGAACCACTTCACCACCTAGTGGATAAAGAGGCAACCTGGGCCTGGGGACCCGAGCACGCGGCGGCCTTTCAAGGGGTCAAGGACTTGCTCACCTCAAACTCTGCCCTGCACCATTTCAATGAGGTGCTCCTGGTGGTCCTCGCTTGTGACGCCTCCCCCTACAGGGTCGGGGCGGTCCTGGGCCACCAGCTGTGGGATGGCTGGGAGGTCCCGGTCGCTTATTATTCACAGACTTTGTCTTCTGCGGAGTGCAACTAAATGCAGATAGACAAAGAGGCATTGGCGATAGTGACTGGGGTCAAAAAATTCCACCACTACCTCTACAGTCGGCCTTTCACAGTATTGATGGATCATAAACCTCTCCTGGCTCTGGACCACCAGACGCCCCAAATGGTCTCCCCCAGGTCCTCAGGTGGTCCGTCTTCCTGGCAGGGTACACCTACACCCTCCTACATCACCCCGGGAAAGCCATGGGCCACGCAGATGCCCTCAGCCGCCTGTCACTGCCAGTGATGGATCCCGACCCTGCTCCTGAACCACACAGTTGCCCTGTTGGAGTCGCTTCCCAACTGCCCGGTCCACATGAGGGAGGTGGCCCACCTCACAGCCCAGGACAAGGTCCTCTGTTGGGTCCTGGACTGGGTGGGGAGGGGGTGGCATTTGGCCAAAGAGAGCTCAGAGTTTACACCATTCCTCACAAGAAAGGACGAACTGTCGGCATATAAAGGGTGCTTGATGTGGGGAGGCTGGGTGGTGATACCGGGCCTGCTCCAGCAGCACATCTTAGAGGCTCTGCACAAGCACCATCCAGGGGTCTTAAGAATGAAGGCATTGGTGAGGAGCTACGTCTGGTGGCCGGGCCTTGATCGGGACATCGAAGAGAAGGTAAAGCAATACCAGCCCTGCCAAGCCTCTCGCCCTGACCCACCCAGAGCACCAGAGAGAGCTTGGGAGTTCTCCTACTGCCCCTGGTTGCGACTCCACCTGGATTTTGTGGGGCCATTCCAGGGGCAACTGTTTTTCATTCTTGTGGACTCTTACAATAAGTGACTGCAGGTCTTCCCTGTCTCCGTAACATCATCAAGGGTGGCTATCAATGCGATGTGGCGGATCTTCAGTGCCCAGGGCCTCCCAGACACCCTAGTGATGGACAATGGGACAGCCTTCATGTCTGGAGAGTTCCAAGAATTCACCATTACAGGATCCGTCACTTGGAAAAATGACGGCTGAGGGGTGACACGATTGAGGTTTATAAGATTATGCATGGAACTGAGCAGGTTGAGAAAGAAGTACTTTTCTCCCTTTCTCACAATACAAGAACTCGTGGGCACTCAATGAAATTGCTGAGCAGTCGGGTTAGAACAGATAAAAGGAAATACTTCTTCACCCAAAGAGTGATTAACATATGGAATTCACTGCCACAGGAAGTGGTGGCAACTACACACATGGACAGTTTCAAGAGGGAATTAGATAAACATATGGAGCAGAAGTCCATCACTGGCTATTAGCCACAGGGTATAGATAGGAACTCTCAGTCTGGGGTAGGTGATGCATTCTATTCTTGGTGCTGTGGAGGGCAGCAGTGGGAGGGCTTCTAGTGTCCTGGCCCCACTGCTGGATCTCCTGATGGCACCTGGTATTTTTGGCCGCTGTGGGACAGAATGTTGGACTAGATGGGCCATTGGCCTGATTCAACATTGGCTTCTCTTATGTTCTTATGTTCTTATGTCCACTCAGCCCTATTCCTCCCTGCCACCAACAGGTTGGACTCCATCGATTGGGACTACAAGTTGGCCTCTTTCCTTTTCGGCTAAAGAACAATGCCACACTCCACAACGGGCTGGAGCCTGGCCAAGCTGCTGATGGGCAGATGCCTCACATTAGGCTGGACCGGCTCCATGCAGACCGAGCACCTGAGCAAGAGCTGGCCATCAAAACTCCAGAAGCCACCTGAGGCTTTTTCCCTGAAGATCCCGTTTATGCATGGAACTTCACCAGAGGGCCCCCTTGGATTCCAGCAAGAGTAGTGAGAGTTTGAGGGCCCTGCTCCTACGAGGTCTCCAATGAGGATGGACAAATACTACACCGCCACAGTGACCAACTTCACAGACAAACCCTGCTGGTGGAGCCGGAAAACTTCGCGGAACCAGACATGCTTGAGACCACCGATCTGGTAACCACATCGGGCCCATTGGAGGAACCGTGCAGCCCAGCCATCACTAGTCAGCCTCCAGACCCTGCAGGGCCAACCCAGGGGCCCACCAGCACATAGCCTGTGGACAGCACTCTGCTGAGAATGGCAGTGATGGCTCCAGCTTCAGCGACATTGGAACCCCACTGCTCAACCCGAGAGCGCAAACTGCACCCATACCTGAAGGACTTTATTTGTGGGTATCTAGTTTCAGACCAAGGGGGAGGGGTGTAATATACCCTAGCCGACCATGTGCTCCAACTGGTTCTAACTGGTCCACCATGCAGCGAAGCGAAGTGTCTGAGCTTGGACCTTGAGGACAAAGACCCTCGGCTCCTGAGTCCCCTCCAATCAGGGAACTAGGATCCAAGAGGTTAATGCAATTACTGTAAATAGACCACTCACGGCTGTTTGGGGTGTGTGGGGTGTGGTTTCCTTAGGGAATATAAGTCGGTCTGCGAGCCGACTACTTTGTCTTGTTCACGATCTAATAAAATATGTGAGAGCTGAAATCACTTGTCAGTCTCAGTACTTTTCACTATTAGTGATTTTAAATGTTATTATAGTGGGCCTTGGATTTTGGGAACGCTTTACCTTGCTATGGAGTCATAATACAGAATATTAAACATGGCCCTTTTCTTCTAAGAATGAATAGTATTTCTACTAATATGCCACATATGTGGATTTTTGGTAGCATGCAAATTGATTTGAAAGACACAGGATTACTCAGATAACTATTCTTTACCCAGGAAGCTATTTTTTAAACAAGCACCGCAAAACTTGAAGACACCTGAATGAAGGGGACTTAAAGTCATTTTCTTTCTCTCTGTTCCTCCAAAATATTGTTCTGGAGTTTCTTTAATGAATCCCATGGTTTCTTGCGGAACTGTTGTTTGTTTAATGCCCATTCTGGCCTGTTCCGAGGTCTTCTGGGGGCATTTCAGCACAGAATAGGTTAATAAGTGCACAATATCTCTACATTTGGATTTCCAAAATATTCTTCTGGAGTGTTTAGTGCCCATTCCAGGCCGTTCCGGAGTGTTCCGGAGGGTGGGAATTCCGTGTTTTCACTTCTGGAGTATTGTTCTGGAGTGGCTGTAATGCATGCCACTGTTTTTTGCGGCACTATTGTTTGTCTAGTGCCTGTTCCCGGCCATTCTGGGGTGTTCTGGAGGCTTTTTGGCCTGGAACAGGTTAATAAAAGGGTGGGAGTGCCATGTTCTCACTTCTGGAGTATTGTTCTGGAGTGTCTGTAATGCATTCCACTGTTTTTTGCGGCACTATTGTTTGTTTAGTGCCCATTCCAGGCCGTTCTGGGGTGTTCCAGAGGCTTTTTGGCCTGGAACGGTTAATGAAAGGGTGGGAGTTCTGTGTTTTCACCTCTGGAGAATTGTTCTGGAGTGGCTGTAACACATGCCATTGTTTTTTGTGGCACTATTGTTTGTTTAGTGCCCGTTCCGGGCCGATCTGGGGTGCTCCGGAGGCTTTTTGGCCTGGAACGGGTTAATGAAAGGGTGGGAGTTCCGTGTTTTCACTTCTGGAATATTGTTCTGGAGTGGCTGTAATGCATGCCACTGGTTTTTGTGGCACTATTGTTGGTTTAGTGCCCGTTCCGGGCCGTTCCGGGGGTTCCGGAGGCTTTTTGGCCTGGAATGGGTTAATAAAAGGGTGGGAGTTCCGTGTTTTCACTTCTGGAATATTGTTCTGAAGTGGCAGTAATACATGCTACTGTTTTTTGTGGCACTATTGTTTGTTTAGTGCCCGTTCCGGGCCGTTCAGGGGCCTTTCCAGGGTGTTCCGGAGGCTTTTTGGCCTGGAACGGGTTAATAAAAGGGTGGGAGTTCCATGTTTTCACTTCTGGAGTATTGTTCTGGAGTGGCTGTAATGCATGCCACTGTTTTTTGCGGCAGTATTGTTTGTTCCAGGGTGTTCCAGAGGCTTTTTGGCCTGGAACGGGTTAATGAAAGGGTGGGAGTTCCGTGTTTTCACTTCTGGAGTATTGTTCTGGAGTGGCTGTAATGCATGCCAGTGTTTTTTGTGGCACTATTTTTTGTTTAGTGCCCATTCCGGGCCGTTCCGTGGTGTTCCAGACGCTTTTTGGCCTGGAACGGGTTAATAAAAGGGTGGGAGTTCCATGTTTTAACTTCTCGAATATTGTTCTGGAGTGGCTGTAATGCATGCCAGTGTTTTTTGCAGCACTAGTTTTTGTTTAGTGCCCGTTCCGGGCCGTTCCGGGCTGTTCCGGGGTGTTCCGGAGGCTTTTTGGCCTGGAAAGGGTTAATAAAAGGTTGAGAGTTCCGTGATCTCACTTCTGGAGTATTGTTCTGGAGTGGCTGTAATGCATGCCACTGTTTTTTGCGGCAGTATTGTTTGTTTAGTGCCCGTTCCGGGCCGTTCCGGGGTGTTCCTGAGGCTTTTTGGTCTGGAACGGTTTAATAAAAGGGTGGGAGTGCCGTGTTCTCACTTCTGGAGTATTGTTCTGGAGTGGCTGTAATGCATGCCACTGTTTTTTGCGGCACTATTGTTTGTTTAGTGCCCGTTCCGGGCCGTTCCGGGGTGTTCCAGAGGCTTTTTGGCCTGGAACGGGTAATCAAAGGGTGGGAGTTCCATGTTTTAACTTCTCGAATATTGTTCTGGAGTGGCTGTAATGCATGCCCCCTTTTTTTGCAGCACTATTGTTTGTTTAGTGCTCGTTCCGGGCCATTCCGGGGTGTTCCGGAGGCTTTTTGGCCTGGAACGGGTTAATGAAAGGGTGGGAGCTCCGTGTTTTCACTTCTGAAGTATTGTTCTGGAGTGGGTGTAATGCATGCCACTGTTTTTTGTGGCATTATTGTTTGTTTAGTGCCCGTTCCGGGCCGTTCCGTGGTGTTCCAGAGGCTTTTTGGCCTGGAAAGGGTTAATAAAAAGGTGGGAGTTCCGTGTTTTCACTTCTAGAATATTGTTCTGGAGTGACTGTAATGCATGCCAGTGTTTTTTGCGGCACTATTGTTTGTTTAGTGCCCGTTCCGGGCCGTTCCATGCTGTTCCGGGGTGTACCGGAGGCTTTTTGGCCTGGAAAGGGTTAATAAAAGGGTGGGAGTTCCGTGTTTTCACTTCTGGAGTATTGTTCTGGAGTGGCTGTAATGCATGCCACTGTTTTTTGCGGCAGTATTGTTTGTTTAGTGCCCGTTCCGGGCCGTTCCATGGTGTTCCAGAGGCTTTTTGGCCTAGAACAGGTTAATAAAAGGGTGGGAGTTCCATGTTTTCACTTCTGGAACATTGTACTGGAGTGGCTGTAATGCATGCCACTGTTTTTTGTGGCAGTATTGTTTGTTTAGTGCCCGTTCCGGGCCGTTCCGGGGTGTTCCGGAGGCTTTTTGGTCTGGAACGGGTTAATAAAAGGGTGGGAGTGCCGTGTTCTCACTTCTGGAGTATTGTTCTGGAGTGGCTGTAATGCATACCACTGTTTTTTGCGGCACTATTGTTTGTTTAGTGCCCGTTCCGGGCCGTTCCAGGGTGTTCTGGAGGCTTTTTGGCATGGAACGGGTTAATAAAAGGGTGGGAGTTCCGTGTTCTCACTTCTGGAGTATTGTTCTGGAGTGGTTGTAATGCATGCCAGTGTTTTTTGCGGCACTAGTTTTTGTTTAGTGCCCGTTCCGGGCTGTTCCATGGTGTTCCAGAGGCTTTTTGGCCTGGAACGGGTAATCAAAGGGTGGGAGTTCCATGTTTTAACTTCTCGAATATTGTTCTGGAGTGGCTGTAATGCATGCCAGTGTTTTTTGCAGCACTAGTTTTTGTTTAGTTCCGGGCTGTTCCGGGGTGTTCCGGAGGCTTTTTGGCCTGGAAAGGGTTAATAAAAGGTTGAGAGTTCCGTGATCTCACTTCTGGAGTATTGTTCTGGAGTGGCTGTAATGCATGCCACTGTTTTTTGCGGCAGTATTGTTTGTTTAGTGCCCGTTCCGGGCCGTTCCATGGTGTTCCAGAGGCTTTTTGGCCTGGAACGGTTTAATAAAAGGGTGGGAGTGCCGTGTTCTCACTTCTGGAGTATTGTTCTGGAGTGGCTGTAATGCATGCCACTGTTTTTTGCGGCACTATTGTTTGTTTAGTGCCCGTTCCGGGCCGTTCCGGGGTGTTCCAGAGGCTTTTTGGCCTGGAACGGGTAATCAAAGGGTGGGAGTTCCATGTTTTAACTTCTCGAATATTGTTCTGGAGTGGCTGTAATGCATGCCCCCTTTTTTTGCAGCACTATTGTTTGTTTAGTGCTCGTTCCGGGCCATTCCGGGGTGTTCCGGAGGCTTTTTGGCCTGGAACGGGTTAATGAAAGGGTGGGAGCTCCGTGTTTTCACTTCTGAAGTATTGTTCTGGAGTGGGTGTAATGCATGCCACTGTTTTTTGTGGCATTATTGTTTGTTTAGTGCCCGTTCCGGGCCGTTCCGGGGTGTTCCAGAGGCTTTTTGGCCTGGAAAGGGTTAATAAAAAGGTGGAAGTTCTGTGTTTTCACTTCTAGAATATTGTTCTGGAGTGACTGTAATGCATGCCAGTGTTTTTTGCGGCACTATTGTTTGTTTAGTGCCCGTTCCGGGCCGTTCCATGCTGTTCCGGGGTGTTCCGGAGGCTTTTTGGCCTGGAAAGGGTTAATAAAAGGGTGGGAGTTCCGTGTTTTCACTTCTGGAGTATTGTTCTGGAGTGGCTGTAATGCATGCCACTGTTTTTTGCGGCAGTATTGTTTGTTTAGTGCCCGTTCCGGGCCGTTCCATGGTGTTCCAGAGGCTTTTTGGCCTGGAACAGGTTAATAAAAGGGTGGGAGTTCCATGTTTTCACTTCTGGAACATTGTACTGGAGTGGCTGTAATGCATGCCACTGTTTTTTGTGGCACTATTGTTTGTTTAGTGCCCGTTCCGGGCCGTTCCGGGGTGTTCCGGAGGCTTTTGGTCTGGAACGGGTTAATAAAAGGGTGGGAGTGCCGTGTTCTCACTTCTGGAGTATTGTTCTGGAGTGGCTGTAATGCATGCCACTGTTTTTTGCGGCACTATTGTTAGTTTAGTGCCCGTTCCGGGCCGTTCCAGGGTGTTCTGGAGGCTTTTTGGCCTGGAACGGGTTAATAAAAGGGTGGGAGTTCCGTGTTCTCACTTCTGGAGTATTATTCTGGAGTGGTTGTAATGCATGCCAGTGTTTTTTGCGGCACTAGTTTTTGTTTAGTGCCCGTTCCGAGCCGTTCCATGGTGTTCCAGAGGCTTTTTGGCCTGGAAAGGGTTAATAAAAGGTTGAGAGTTCCGTGATCTCACTTCTGGAGTATTGTTCTGGAGTGGCTGTAATGCATGCCACTGTTTTTTGCGGCAGTATTGTTTGTTTAGTGCCCGTTCCGGGCCGTTCCATGGTGTTCCAGAGGCTTTTTGGCCTGGAACGGTTTAATAAAAGGGTGGGAGTGCCGTGTTCTCACTTCTGGAGTATTGTTCTGGAGTGGCTGTAATGCATGCCACTGTTTTTTGCGGCACTATTGTTTGTTTAGTGCCCGTTCCGGGCCGTTCCGGGGTGTTCCAGAGGCTTTTTGGCCTGGAACGGGTAATCAAAGGGTGGGAGTTCCATGTTTTAACTTCTCGAATATTGTTCTGGAGTGGCTGTAATGCATGCCAGTGTTTTTTGCAGCACTAGTTTTTGTTTAGTGCCCGTTCCGGGCCGTTCCGGGCTGTTCCGGGGTGTTCCGGAGGCTTTTTGGCCTGGAAAGGGTTAATAAAAGGTTGAGAGTTCCGTGATCTCACTTCTGGAGTATTGTTCTGGAGTGGCTGTAATGCATGCCACTGTTTTTTGCGGCAGTATTGTTTGTTTAGTGCCCGTTCCGGGCCGTTCCATGGTGTTCCAGAGGCTTTTTGGCCTGGAACAGGTTAATAAAAGGGTGGGAGTTCCATGTTTTCACTTCTGGAATATTGTTCTGGAGTGGCTGTAACGCATGCCACTGTTTTTTGCGGCACTATTCTTTGTTTAGTGCCCGTTCCGGGCCGTTCCGGGCTGTTCCGGAGGCTTTTTGGTCTGGAACGGTTTAATAAAAGGGTGGGAGTGCCGTGTTCTCACTTCTGGAGTATTGTTCTGGAGTGGCTGTAATGCATGCCACTGTTTTTTGCGGCACTATTGTTTGTTTAGTGCCCGTTCCGGGCCGTTCCGGGGTGTTCCAGAGGCTTTTTGGCCTGGAACGGGTAATCAAAGGGTGGGAGTTCCATGTTTTAACTTCTTGAATATTGTTCTGGAGTGGCTGTAATGCATGCCACTGTTTTTTGCGGCACTATTGTTTGTTTAGTGCCCGTTCCGGGCCGTTCTGGGGTGTTCCAGAGGCTTTTTGGCCTGGAACGGGTAATCAAAGGGTGGGAGTTCCGTGTTTTCACTTCTGGAGTATTGTTCTGGAGTGGCTGTAATGCATGCCAGTGTTTTTTGCAGCACTAGTTTTTGTTTAGTGCCCGTTCCGGGCCGTTCCGGGCTGTTCCGGGGTGTTCCGGAGGCTTTTTGGCCTGGAAAGGGTTAATAAAAGGTTGAGAGTTCCGTGTTCTCACTTCTGGAGTATTGTTCTGGAGTGGCTGTAATGCATGCCACTGTTTTTTGTGGCACTATTGTTTGTTTAGTGCTCGTTCCGGGCCATTCCGTGGTGTTCCGGAGGCTTTTTGGCCTGGAACGGGTTAATGAAAGGGTGGGAGCTCCGTGTTTTCACTTCTGAAGTATTGTTCTGGAGTGGCCGTAATGCATGCCATGGTTTTTTGTGGCACTATTGTTTGTTTAGTGCCCGTTCCGGTCCATTCCGGGGGTTCCAGAGACTTTTTGGCCTGGAAAGGGTTAATAAAAGGGTGGGAGTTCTGTGTTTTCCCTTCTGGAATATTGTTCTGGAGTGGCTGTAATACATGCCACTGTTTTCTGCGGCACTATTGTTGGTCTAGTGCCCGTTCCGGGCCGTTCCGGGGTGTTCCGGAGGCTTTTTGGCATGGAAAGGGTTAATAAAAGGGTGGGAGTTCCGTGTTTTCACTTCTGGAGTATTGTTCTGGAGTGGCTGTAATGCATGCCACTGTTTTTTGTGGCACTATTGTTGGTCTAGTGCCCGTTCCGGGCCGTTCCGGGGTGTTCCGGAGGCTTTTTGGCATGGAAAGGGTTAATAAAAGGGTGGGAGTTCCGTGTTTTCACTTCTGGAGTATTGTTCTGGAGTGGCTGTAATGCATGCCACTGTTTTTTGTGGCACTATTGTTTGTTTAGTGCCCGTTCCGGGCCGTTCCGGGGTGTTCCGTAGGCTTTTTGGCCTGGAAAGGGTTAATAAAAGGGTGGGAGTTCCGTGTTTTCACTTCTGGAGTATTGTTCTGGAGTGGCTGTAACGCATGCCATTTTTTTTTGCAGGACTATTGTTTGTTTAGTGCCCGTTCCGGGCCGTTCCGGGCCGTTCCGGCTTTTACCCTGTCCCCAAATTTTGACAGGTTGATATTTTCACTCTTAAAGACCCTTTGCAACATTCTCAATTGTTCCCCTATTTGGGGTAGAGTGTGGACCATCAGGATGCTCTGCATAAATCTTTTTTTATGGGTCTTAACAGTAACATTGGGAGAGCTTTTTTCTGACTGTATCAGGACTGTTACTTGGCTCTTGTTGCATTTAAAAGGGGCTTGTATTGAACTGTGGTGCAGACTCTCTGATTACTCTCTGATTGTCTTTACTGGTACACTTTTTGGCACCCTCCACCATAGAGTGACTGCCTACCAGCTGTTAAAGGGACAATATTTTGTTTTCAGGAGAGAAGACACATCTTAACTATTTGACTTTGAGACACATTTTTGTGGTCAGTTCACATAAGCTGCATAAACACAGTGTTCCAAAACAACACCATGGAGAGAAAAGGAAAATAGGAAGGACAATATTCAAAATAAAATTTTGGCAGTCAGCCAAATATCTTTTTTTTTCTTGGTTGGCCTTCTTAATCTTTTTTCACATTATGATGGAGAAAGCAGGCCTAATAGGCCAAGTAAAACAAGTGAGTACGCATGGTACCTCACCTGGTGTGCCAAAATCAGTTACATTAACTCTGGCAGCCTCTGCCAACACAGAAATGCAAGCCCTTGTCCAAAATACTATCAAAAGTTCATTTGTGATCATTGTAGATCCTATCAAAGATGCCTTGAAAGAAATAACGAAGAAATTTACTGCCAGCATGGAAATTTTACAGAAGCAAGTAACAGAGAACACACAAAAGATTGCCAGCTTGAATATTACAACAGAAAAAATGGAAAATAAGACAAAGGAGATTTTAAATAGAATGTAAGATACAGATGCTAGACAATCCATGCTAAAACAGGATGTGATGAGATTGCAAGTTGAGAGTGCGGCTTTTGTCCTGAGATTTCAAAACATACCAGAAGAGCAGAATGAAGACTTAACAACAAAAATGGCCAAAATCTTAGCTAAACACATGAATATGGAAGATGAAGAGATGATCATTCGAGAAACTGATGTTGCTTTTAGGATGAATTCCTCATATGCAAGAAAATATAAAATGCCAAGAGAGGTTCATGAGAGATTCCACAAGAGATAAGATTTTGAGAGAAGTGAATAGCTCACCTTTGACCCTGGATGACAATGAAATAAATGTGTTGAAAGAGATTCCTTGGAGGGTCAGAGAGAAAAGGAAAGAATATATGGAACTCACAGCACTTCTGAGGAACAATAGAGTAAGTTACAGATGGCTACTACTGGAAGGTCTAACTTTTACATTCAAAAGTAAAAGATATAGGAGCACATCTATTTTTAAAGCAGAAGACTTCCTGAAAACTTATGGAGAAGATTTGGCTACCAAACAAGAGGAAAAGGAAGAAGGAGAAGAGGAGGAGGAAGAAGAAATGCGTGGAGCGGCAGCACTATTTGGACTTCCCAAAAGAACAACAAGGAGACATGGAATAACAAGAACAACCCCAGTTACTACAAGGCAACATACAAGAGTATAAGTTATTGGCATTTGCAGATGATCTTGTATTCGTTTTAGAGAATCCCCTCAACTCAATACAAATTTTGAAGGAAAAATTACAGGAATATGGATGAGTAGCAGGACTAAAAGTGAACATAAATAAAACAAAGTTAATAACAAAGAATATGACAAATGAACAAATTTTGGCTGAGTTTAGACTGGCAGTTTGCTCCGGTAGCCCGTCGTAGCAAAAAAAGCCCCAGAATAAACTGTTCCGGGTTTTCCCATTCAGACAGCCCAGGCTGCTGCCGGAAGATGCAGGGCAGAGCCGGGAGGGAGCGTTCAGACTGCCGCACGCGGGGGCACACTGTATTCAGCGTTTCCCCATTAATTTGACACCGCATTGGGCAGTAGAGCGGAGCATGGCCAATCATACCGCTGCTGCCTTCTGCCCAACACGGGTTGCTCCCGGCTTTTCGGCTGCACGTTCAGACTTCCCAGAAGCGGAGAAACGAGCAACACATGCGGGCTTTCAGATTTGCTAACAGTTTTATGAGGTTTCTTTTTAATCTGGCGGTGAAGCACAACAGCACGGGTTGGCTACGGGTGGGGGATGCCAAGTAGATGTGCCTGTGTGAACGCCCAATTTCCTCCGGGATTGAATCGTCGCTGGCCCAGGTCCCTACTTGTCTGCTTGGTTTTTCATAGTTCACTGTTTTATCATTTTGATGCCATTTTATTATTTCATCATGTTTTACTTTGTGATCCACCTCAAGCAGATTCTGTGGAAAACTGGAATATAGAGTGTCTGAACAAACAACTTATCAACTAACATCTTCTTGGTCTTATCTTAGTGCAGTTTCAGTTTGTTCTTCTGCAGCCACTTGAGACTAGGCATGCTGAGAACAGCACAAGTTTGGCAGGTGAGCATACCATTTTTCAACAGCAATAATCACTCAGTTCATTTTGCCTTCAGTTGGATCAGTTAATCTTGCCTCCACTGTTTCTTGATTAGTTCAAGCACCATGCCAAGTGGCTTTGCTGTTAATAAAGTTTCATTTCTTTCTACCTTATAGCCACATTTGCACCTGCACAGAACATGAAATTTATTTCTCCACTGTGGTTGGGTCAGATAATTAATGACACCAAGGTGTATGTGGAAAAGTGTTACTCTTGTGGGACTGGATAACAATGTCCATGCACAAACTGCTGCAGATTTAGACAGATCAGCAAACCATTAATGTTGATGTGAGGACAACAGACTCAGATGAACACCGAATGATAAGACTTTTTTTAAAATTGCACAATTTTTCCATATGACTAACTTACTTCATTCTTCATTTAAACAAATAATGGTGTGTGTGACAAAGTGGTGATACTGGGAAGGTAGCAATGCTTCCTCTAAGCTGTGGTGTCTTGTGAGCAAAAATTCTACTTTGTTGTGATTTGGCTACTGCATGAATTAGTTTGCTCTGGAGCCATCCTTTCTTAGCTAAGACAAAAATGTGTGAACTGGAGGCTAAAAATGTGAGATAGCTCACACTAACTCAGCTTAGAGGAAACATGGGAAGATAGTGGATTAATATATACTATGTCTACGTGCAGAGAGAGTAATCCTGTGAACAGACTTAGCAACCCAAACTGACTGCTAAACAATTAGCTTCCTTCTCTCAATAGATTAGCAGAAAGTGAGCTAAATAATTGGGTGTCAATGCCAGGAGATCTGAAACTTGGGGAGTCTCACAAAGGCAACTGGGTTCAGCCATGACATTGTAGAATTCCAGGAAAGAGGAAGAGTGTGCTGGAATTGTGTAATCACCCCACTTTGGAATGTCAGGTATTTCCCTTCTAATCTTCCTGTCATATTTTTACAGATGTTCCCTTCAAACTGCCCAGTCAAATTCCAGCTTCATATCTGGAACCAATCATGTTCCTGGGAAAGTGGGTTTCCATGTCTAACATGAGACCCATCCCCATAAAAAGACCATCCCAATTCAGTGGAAAGTGTGCCAGGTTCTCCCACTACATGAGCACCCCTGCAACTGTGTTGCAGGCTCCTTTTCCCTCTGGACTTCAGCTGTGTTTGCCCTTGGACCTCTCCAGACCTCAAGCCCAGGATTTCAGGTGGTGTGTCCCTTCCCTAAAACTTCCCAATTTTCTCCTTCCCATCTTTGATAAATGTGATTTTGTTGAAGTGTGAGTGTTTGTGTGTGTGTGTACGTGCACATATGTGGTTACTTAGAGAATTAGTTCTCAGGTACTTAGTGTGGGTTCTTTACATTTTTATTCTTTTTCATATATAATAAAACTATTTGTATTTACAATCACTGTCTCCCTCTCTTTTTTCATAATTTTATTTTGAGGTGTACTTGCCAAGATCCACCCTGGTATAAACAGACTTACAAGAACCTGCATTATTTTAAAGTTATTTCCCCCTTTTTTGGGTCCAGTTTGGATAGCAATATATATAATGCCAATAAAAAATATTTAGCAGCCAAAAAAACAACAACTCACCTTTAAAACCTACTGCATCTAACCCCTGGGAACAGATTAGTTTTTTTAAAACAACAACAACAACAACAACTCATGAATATCATTTTAAAAAGAACCAGAAGGTTCTTCAAGTACCTCCATACCTAATCTACTCTACTGGCATCCAGATCAGAGGGAATGTGAGATTGTTCATTAGGAAAACAGATGCAAAAGTATCACGAGCTAATAACTAATGCCTTCTCATTTTAGAATTCTGACCGGGGTCATCAACTGCCCAAAGACTTTAAAGATAAAATGTGGTGGAAACAATACAACAGATGCAGTGCTTTTTCAGTTCTATCACCTCATATGTTTTCCAACATACTATGTAGCATGTTTGCTTGGATTTAGCCTGAGTTTTCTGCCAATGACACTTCGGCTGCCTTCCCGTTCTCTTCAACCTTGGACTGTTCCCTCTAAGCTGTGGAGTCTTGTGAGCAAAAATTCTACTTTGTGGGCTACTGGCATTAAAGTTGTGAGTGGGTGATTTGGCTCCTGCATAAATTAGTTTGCTCTGGAGCCATCCTTCCTGAGCTAAGACAGAAATGTGTGAGCTGGAGGCTCACACTAACTCAGCTTAGAGGGAACACTGCCTTGGAGTTGACCCATGAAGCCTGGTTTCCCTAATGAAAGGTGATGGCACTAATGAGCAACCCAGTCTATCACTCCATGAAGCCCAACTTTTTAAGGTTCCAGCAGATTTTCTCTCTGATCTCTCTATATCCCTCAGGACATTTTAGAACCCAAGTGGATCCATCAGTTTCTGGAGGCAGACCATTTTAACCAGATACTGAAAGCATCTAAGAGTCAGCAGGTTGGAACCTGCTGAATTCAAAGCAACCAAGAGATTCCAGTGAGCCTGACATAGTAAAATGATAAGATAAAATTGAATTTAAGTTAAATAACTCTCACTCCAAATCATAATGATGAGATCAGAAAATGTGCTTACCAGAGCCCTCCATATCCGTCTACTGATGGCAGCCTCTGTAGTCTTTAGCAACCAGGAAAGTTCTTGTGACCAGCTGAAAACATGACTGAGTCCCATGGAGTCTTGCCCATTTAAATACACAGTATTATATCGTGCACTTTGGCATCACTACACCTAAGGTCCATTTATTTTTAAAGCAAATCTCTGAGGTAATCAATATCCTAATTTCAGACCTGCCCCAATTTCCTGAGAAGTACATTAGGTTTCTTTATTCTCCCCTTCTGTGAGATTATGCCCAACAGTTTTTCCAAAAATAGCTTCTGTAGACCACAGCCATTGGTTAGGGTCTTCTGAAGAGTAAAAATGTGTTTGGGCATTAACTATTCCTTTCCTGTGGTACTTCAAATCACAGGTTGTCATAAGAACAGGCTCAAAAAATGGAAACAACATAGAATGTGGGGGAGTATGCATTTCTACCTTGGAGTAATTGCAGATGTCTTTTCTCTGATTTGTTGTAATTTGAATCTTATTTATTATCTTCTATGAGAACACTCAACATTTATTTTAATGTCATTTTTGCATAGCATGAATGCATCTGATATGGCTGAAGTATTAAATATAATCTATTGACAGAGAGAGAGAGAATCCCAGATATTTGAGATAAGAGTCCTGACAAAAATGAAATTCTTTCACATTGTCTATGCTACCTGTTTCCAAAAATGAAAGTTAAATAAAACCCTACAGCATATTTTCAGACAGACCATATATTACCCACCCACTGGGATACCAACATGAACATCTGCTACAGCTCATCTGCTGTCAGTATAAGACCCTGATGTCTTGGGAGGGGGGAAAAGCAGCAATATGCAAGGTAAAACCTGAAAATATCTGTCAGAATCTGTATACACAACAAATTGATTTCTCAGGTTGAACTGTTCATAGGCTGATAATGATTTGCACATGTGTAGTTTGAAAACCATTTCTAAGTTTGCACAAAGTTTGTTTTGTTTCTGCAAATTTGAAACTTGGATTTTTAAAATTATTTTACCAAAAAAACAAACAAACCAATTCACCACATGTTGAAGTAGTTGCATGCACTGATTTACTATTAATTCAATATTACTTGAGAGGCCATCATTTCTTAAAGGTTTGTAGAAGTCTGAAATCACCAGAAAGACAGAAATATCAAGGGGGTTGGAGCAGTGCGGGAAGCCTTGTTTGGGGGGGAGAGGGAGAAAGAAAAATGGATATGTATTGGTTTGTTTAAATTGTATGAACATGTGATATATCCAATAATAAATTGTATTTAAAAAAAAAAATGAAATCACCAGAAAGAAATGAAACATAGCATAAGCATGAACATGACACATCAAGCAGTACAAAAATTGTGTAATAGGATCTACTTACAATAAACTATACACAGGAGTATAGACCACAGTCCCTAATCACTTATCCAAGTAAATTTGTGAGCCATTTTGCACAGTGCAACACTATTACCTGAGTAAAAAAGCTCTGTTAAATAATTCAGTTTAGAATAGTTTATAGAAAGCCAGGAGAGTGGGGGGTTTCCTGACCTCCTCAAGCAGGCCATTCCACAAGGTGATAGCCACAATGGAGAAAGCACATATACGGGCAGTTGTTGATGTTGCCCATTTGTATGTTGGCACATGCTGAAGCCCCTGATGACATAAGCAAAGCTGACACAGTGGAGTATAGCAAGTATTATAATGCCCCTGTATAAATCTTTAGTGTAGCCTCATTTGAAATACTGTGTACAGTTCTGGTCACTATATCTCAAAAAATATAGCAGTGGAAAAGGTGCAGACAAGGAAAACTGAAATGATTCCCTAAGAATAAAGGTTAAAGAGGTTAGGGCTCTTACTTTGGAGGAATGACATTTGAGGGGTGACATGATAGAACTTTGCAAAATTATACATGGGATAGAGAAGATAAAGAAGTACTTTTCTCCTTTTCTAACAATACAAGAACTCATGGGCACTCGATGACATTAATGAGCAGTAAGATTAGAACTGTACTGCCAGAGGTACAAGCTGGGTTTTGAAAAGGTAGAGGAATGAGAGATCAAATTGCCAACATGCGCTGGATTATGAAGAAAGCAAGGGAGTACCAGAAAAACATCTACTTCTGCTTCGTTGACTATGCTAAAACCTTTGATCATGTGGATCACAACAAACTATGGCAAGTCCTTACAGAGATGGGAGAACCAGACCACCTCACATATCTCCTGAGAAACCTGTATAAGGGTCAAGAATTGACAGTTAGAACTGGACATAGAACAACTGATTGGTTTAGAATCGGAAAAGGAGTATGGCAAGGATGTATATTGTCACCCTGCTTATTTAATTTATATGCAGAGTACAACATGCAAAATGCCAGCCTGGACAAATCACAAGCCAGAATTAAGATTGTCAGGAAAAACATCAATAACCTCAGATATGCAGATGATACCACTCTAATGGCAGAAAGGACCTAAAGAGCCTCTTGTCAGGGATGAAAGAGGAGAGCACAAAAGCTGGCTTGAAACTCAACATAAAAAAAAACTAAGATCATGGCATCTGGCCCCATCACTCTTGGCAAATAAAAGGGGAAGTCATGGAAGCAGTGACAGACTTCATGTTCCTGGGATCCAAGATCACTGCAGATGGTGACTGCAGCCATGAAATTAAAAGACACCTGCTCTTTGGGTGGAAAGCTATGGCAAATCTAGACAGCATAATAAAAAGTAGAAACATTACACTGCCAACAAAAGTCCACATGGTCAAAACAATGGTATTCCCAGTAGTAATGTATGGCTGCGAGAGTTGGATCATAAGGAAGGCTGAGTGCTTTTGAATTATGGTGCTGGCAAAGACTCTTGAGAGTCTGGACTGCAAGGAAATCAAATCAGTCAATCCTTAAGGAAATCAAACCTGACTGTTCCCTGGAAAGACAGATACTGAAGCTGAAGCTCAAATACTCTGGCCACCAGATGAGAAGGGAGCATTCTTTGCAGAAAACCCTGATGCTGGGAAAGATTGAAAGTAACAGAAGATGGGGACAGCATAGGATGAGATGGTCAGAAGGTGTTAGCAATTCAATGAACATGACATTGAACAAACTCCAGAGGACTGCAGAAGACAGGAGGGCATAGCATGATGTGGTCCACAGGGTCGCAAAGAGTCGGACTCGACTGTGTGACTGAAAAACAACAACAAAGATTAAAACAAGGGAAGTACTTCTTGACCCAAACAGTAATTAACATGTGAAATTCACAACCTCAGGAAGTGGTGGCAGCTACCAGCAGAGACAGCTTCAAGAGGAGATTGGGTAAACATATGGAGCAGAGATTTATCAGTGGCTATTAACCACAACATATAGATGGAACTCTATGCCTGTGGCAATGATGCTCTGCATTCTTGTACTTTGAAGGCAACAGTGGGAGGGCTTCTGGACTCCTTGCCCCACTGGTGGATCTCATGATGGCACCTGGGTTTTGGCCACTGTGTGGCACCGAGTGTTGGACTGGATGGGCCAATGGACGGATCTAACATGGCTTTTCTCATGTTCTTATGTTCTAGGTGGTCCCGCAAATCAGAGTTACCAAGGCTATGAAGGGCTTTGAATGTGATAGCCAATACCAGAAACTGAGCTTGGTAAAAAAATCAGCAGCCAACAGAGTGTCTACAGAATGGGAGTAATATGCATGTCTATATAGATCCTAATAATAGTGGAGCTGGGGCATTCTGGAGGGCTGGCCCCTACATGGTGAAACTCTCTGCCTGAGGACATCTGCACCCTAAGGGATCTGTTATCATTCCATAGGGCTTTCTTGGCAGAAATGTTCTGCCAGGCATTTGGTTGAGGACAGCGATAGCCTGGTACTCTCACATCCTGCCCCATCACTGCTCTGCATTTTATTTAACCCGGGGGGCAAGTGGGTATTGAAAATTTATCTCCATCTTGAATTGCACTGTTCTACTGTGGTTGTTGAATTTTAGTGCTGTTTTAAGACTAGTATTATTGCATTTTTATTAATGTAAGCCACCCCAGGCCCCTGCTTGCAGGGAAGAGTGGCCTATTAAGTCGAATTTAATAAATAATAACAATTAAACTGTAGCCAAATAAAGTACAGAAGTTCTTACATGTTGTTACTAATTTCAACCAAAATGAGTAAAGCTTGATTTTTTAAATATTAATTTCACGTTGTCACCATCCACTGTTGAATATTGTGTATTTTTTGTATTGTCTTTGTATTTTTTCTTTTTTACTTTTGATTGTTTCCTCAAAAAGAACAGTTTATTAAGTATAACTACATAGGATTGCACTGAAATGAGGATCATTGTTCATTGATGCTTCAAATGTTAGAACTCAGAATGTTAGGGACAAGCCATAGCAAAAGAGCAGTTGTACTGTGGTCTGTATTGCATCAGCCCAAGAACTTATAGTCTTCATGTTCAACAGAAACTCTTGTATTAGTTTAAATTATATGTCTGTATATTTATTGATACATATATTATTTTCAAATAATTATCTTAATTTCTTATTAATTACATAACACATTATTGTAATATATTATTTTAGAGCCAATAATTTGATATTAAGCATTTAATAATAACATATCTATTACTAGATCTGAGTACCATGGAGACCAACAGGATTGGGGGGGCATAAGTTTTTGAGAGTTAAAACTCCCTTTGTCAGGGAACTTTGACTCTCAAAAGTTTATAGACCAAAAGTCTTCTTCATCTCTAAGGTACTAGACTCAAACCTTGTTCTTTTATTGCAGACCAACACAGTTACCCTCTGAAACTATCTTCTGTCTCTTAATTTTGCGACAGAAATTCATTTCCATACTTCATCCAACTAATCCAAATAGTTGCCATTAGGGATTGCAAGCAATGTTCCCTCTAAAATGAGTTAGTGTGTGCTACCTCATAGTTTTTTAGCCTCTGGCTCACTCATTTTTGTCTTAGCTCAGGAAGGATGGCTCCAGAGCAAGCTAATTTATGCAGAAGCCAAATTGCTCACTCACAACTTTAATGCCAGTAGCTCACAAAGTAGAATTTTTGCTCACAAGACTCCATAGCTTAGAGGGAGCATTGGTTGCAAGCAATATCTAAAATGGACAATTCTAGTGGAATCATCATGTAGGAGATCAGGTGTAGAAAATACTTCAAAATTCACTCCATTTCCAGTTTTTACTGTTCTCATTTGCTAATGGACATGTCTTCCACAGATGGATGACATTTTTATTTATTAAATTTATTTATTAAAACATTTATCATCATCATTATTCTATCCTAAGATAAATATATAATTCTTTAACAAAGTATGTTTCTTATTCCCAGTTACAATTTATCAGGGACTGTTACACCTTATTTAAAAGATATTTTCTATTTCTTGAATCAAGAAAGCTTTATACCATTTATTCTGGTCTTAATCCTGCTATTTCTCTATTATAATCAACCAAGTCTTTAAACCCTGTGTTTTCATCAGATCTTATTTTTTTACTTGTTCAGCATTAAGTCTAAATAATCTATCAGCAAAACTTTTGTTGACTTGGATGGACTCAACTTGTTTTATTCTTATCCCACATTCCTATCAGAGCTAAAAGTAAAAACTTAACATCTTTTGGATGTGGGACATTATTTGCCCAGAGCATGGCATTGCAAAACCATAGGTTTATTGTCTAATAATTCATACATAGAATTCTTAATAGCCTAATTTATTCTTCTATTAAAACAGTTAAAATTAATAGTATATTCCAGCATTAGGGAACTAAAGGCAACCTCTCCACCTTGAATAAGAGACAATGGGTTTGAGTATGCTAGGAATAGTCTGGAGTCTTTTGACCATACCTTTTTTTCTTTCTGTCAACCAGGTAGAATATTATCAGAAAAACAAATCAGGAAACAGGAACATCGGGTAAATAATCTTTTGTCATTGAAATTAAAATGAGGAGATTAAAACAGAACCAGAGTCTTGCAAAAGAAGCTGGATCCATTCCAGTATGAGGCATTGGTTTACAGGCATCTATCAAGTCTGTCCGTACTTTTTTTAAACACTGCAAATAATTCATAAATAATCAGGGCCTATGCAATTCCATTATATGGCTCCTTGTCTTCCTCCCCAAGTCTGCTTGCTAGCAGAAATTAGTTTTAGGCATCCAACTCTTATTGATTTTCAATAGGAAATGGGCTTCTAACATCCATTTCTGCTTTCTGACTTTCTTTCATTACACTTATATTAACACAGAATGGAAAATGTATGAGCTGTATATTTAACTACTTCAAAAATCCAAAGGGCTTGATCCAGTCCATCATGGACATAGATCTGGAGGGATCTTCTAAATTTCACAGAGAAGAGCATAAGCATGATGGCACAGATGCCTATATCCCTATTCATCCTTTCTATACTATGTTAACTGGGGCCCTGAGTTACCCGGGGACCTGTTTGCAGAACTTCGGGGTGGGAAAGAGAGATGGCATCCATGGCGGGCTAGATGGATGGGGCAGGCCAGCACCAGATGCAGGAAACCGAGGCTCACCTGACCATAGCTGGCCCTATCAGCAGAGTCTTGAGCATCTGGGTGGGTGAGAGCACCCGGCCAGTATTTATGGGGCTGCGCCATCCTGCCTGCCATTCCTTGGCTTCAGATTTGGCCCACCCTCCCATCCCTTTAATTAGGCGTAGTTTGGGGGGGGGGGTGTTGCATGCATTTTGTTTCACATCATTTTATTCTTTGTCACAACTTGGAGGTATCAGCATGGGGGCGGATCCATTATCAAGAAAGCTGGCCTGCGTGCCCATTTCCTGAGACTGGAGACCCCCTTAAGGGATTTTGGTGTGAGGGACAAATGGTACGCCCAGCCCAGGGGCATGGCTGGGGATTACCCTCACACCCCAGTGGCAGGGGTGACCACCTCAGGGCATCCACACTTGTGGTATCCAGAGACCTGTCATCCCCAGGTGTACAGTGGATTATCGACTGGCAGAATGCCAGTTGAGGGACGGGATCCGGCACCCATGCTGTGCCGAAACATATTACAGCTGTAAGTTGTGTCCTATTTTTCCACTTTTCTGAAATCTATGTGTAAGTGTGTATTATTTCTAGCAAACTGTATACAGGGTTAGTAGTTAGTTGGGGATGATAGAAGGACTCTAGCTGGGATGCCTGCCTCATCCCTCCTCTTGGTACTGGGGCCACAAACAACCCAAGTGAGTATTCCTTGATTAAGCAGCTGGATGTTCAGGATGTGCGTGGAAAGAAGGAGGAGGAGGGTGCACTGTTCTTCATAAGACCTTATAATGCCTTTGAATTCTCCATCCTGTGTTAATCCTCCCCTCCAGTGGAATGTGTATCTGTAATGGTTTGGATTTAGTCCAGGAAGATATTTTCTTCTTTTTATCTAATTAAAGTATAATTCCTTGACTTTGACTCTCAGAAGCTTATACTCAGAAAATTTTGTTGGTTTCTAAGGTGCTACTGGATTTTTGCTCAAGGCCATCACTACCTCCACTGGCAGTGAATTCCACAGTTTAATTACTCATTGAGTAATGATGTATTTCCTTTTGTCTGTTCTCAACCTATTCCCAAACAATTTTGTTGGGTGTCCCCAACTTCTAGTATTTTGGGAGTGGGAGAAAAAATGACCCCTCTATCCACCTTCTCCAACCCACGCATAATTTTATAAGCCTCCATCATGTAGCCTCTTGGCAGTCTTTTTTTCAAATGAGGCTGCACTATAGCTTTATGCAAGGGTATTACAATGTTGTCCATTTTATTTCCAATGTGTTTCCTCATAATTCCTAGCATGGTGCTTGCCTTTTATTTTTTTAACCACTGCCACAGACTGGGTCAACATTTTTCATTGAACTTTCCACTACAAACTGAAGATCTCTTTCCTTCTCAAGTTTCAGCCAATTCAGACTCCATCAGTATATATTTAAAATTAGAATTTTTTGTTCCAGTATGTGTTGGGACTTCTTGAACTTCTTGAATGCCTTGTAATTACAGGGTTCAAACTACGATTTTGTGTCAGTGCAGAGTTGTGCTTCAAGCAGAAATATGATTTCACTGTGATATATGATTTTGTAAGATTCTTGTCTCACTACAGATGCTGATTTTCTGCCTCCAAGCATTTCCCCTCTACTGTAATGAAGCTGATTATTATATGCATTGTATGTTTGCATTCTGAGTTTCTTCTTTAAAACACTCCTCCCACTTTCTGACTGGGATATAAAGAAGAGAAAAGATTGGATTTATACCCTGCCCTTCACTACCCAAGGGAGTCTCAGAGCGGGTTACAAACTCCTTTCCCTTCCCCTCCCCACAACAGATACCCTGTGAGATAGGTGGGGCTGAGAGAACTCTAACACAAACTACTCTTTCAGGAACAGCTGTGCCAGAGCTTGTGACTGACCCAAGGTCACATCAGCAGGTGCAAGTGGAAGAGTGGGGAATCAAACCCAGTTCTCCCAGATTAGAGTCTGCACACTTAACCACTACATCAAACCACATAAAGACTCAGAGATCTCCATTCCTACTTGTGTCTGGTGAAGACAGCTTTTACTTTCAAAAGCTTACGCTCTGGCAATCTTGTTGGTCTCTAAGGTGCTACTGGACTAAAATCTAAATTATTTCTCTATGTAGATTTTTCTTATGTGTTATAGACTGTGGAAAAAAGAGTACAACCATAATAACTGCTCAAACCATTCAATGTGAAGAGTATATAACAAGTGCTGGGATAAAATATTGGTTAGCACAGCTACCTATCATTCTCTTGTGTCATATTTGACAATCAGTTACTCAACAATCTTTGAAAGTACTGTCACAATATTAAGAGTAGTACAATATCCACTAGTTAGCATACTGCTTCTAAGTCTAACTCTATATTCCTGTACGTCCACATTTCCTGAATTCATTGCACAAGAGACAGATATACTTCAACTGAATGTGACTTTCAAACATACAAGCCTATAAGTAGGCTCAACTAAGTTCCCTAAAAGGATATTTGCAGCACAGTCCACAAAGCATTTAAGATTGTGTAAAATTTCTCATTGGTCTTTTCACTGCTTCTGTTTAGGCCTTCTGCTTCTGCTTAGGCCTTCTGTGGTGAATTCAATTTACTTTAACTTTACTGCTAATCAGAGAAGGGAATTGATAACAAATCAGCCAGTATCATCATGCCCCTGTATAAATCATTGGTGCGACCTCATTTGGAATACTGTGTACAGTTCTGGTCACCACATCTCAAAAAGGATATTATAGCATTGGAAAAAGTGCAGAGAAGGGCAACTAGAATGATAAAAGGGTTGGAACACCTTCCCTATGAAGAAAGGTTAAAATGCTTGGGGCTCTTTAGCTTGGAGAAACGACGGCTGAGGGGTGACATGATCGAGGTTTATAAGATTATGAATGGGATTGAGCAGGTTGAGAAAGAAGTACTTTTCTCCCTTTCTCACAATACAAGAACTCGTGGGCACTCTATGAAATTGCTGAGCAGTCGGGTTAAAACAGATAAAAGGAAATACTTCTTCACCCAAAGAGTGATTAACATATGGAATTCACTGCCACAGGAGGTCGTGGCAGCTGCAAGCATGGACAGTTTCAAGAGGAAATTAGATAAACATATGGAGCAGAAGTCCACCAGTGGCTATTAGCCACAGGGTATGGATGGGAACTCTCAGTCTGGGGCAGGTGATGCACTCTATTCTTGGTGCTGGAGGGGGCAGCAGTGGGAGGGCTTCTGGTGCCCTGGCCCCACTGCTGGACCTCCGGATGGCACCTGGTATATTTTGGCCGCTGTGTGACAGAGTGTTGGACTAGATGGGCCATTGGCCTGATTCAACATTGGCTTCTCTTATGTTCTTATGTTCTTATGTTCTTAGAAGGGATGTTAATGATATCGGTCAAAATGCATCAAAAAGCAGCCTTCTATTACATTTGGCTATTGGACATCTTGTGAGTCTCACTCTCAGTAGCATCTGAGATTAACTTCCTCAAAAAAATAGCTCAGAGGCGGCTCAGCTGGGGCGCTTTTGGGTGGTCCCTTTAAACTGAACTGCCCAAAAGAGCTTGAAAAGAAGCTGATCCTGTGTGGAGAACCCACAGGCTGGGCTGGGGTTCTGCTGGGCAGCCCAATTTAAACTGGACTGCCAAACAGAGCCTGCTCAGGAGCTGATCCTGCAGGGAAAACTCTCCACACAGGCTGGCCTAAGTAGGGCTGCCACAAAGGAACCAATCCTGCAGGTTGAACTCTCCTTGCATTCTGGACTGGGGTTCTGCTGGGCAGCCTAGTTTAAACTAGACTGCCCAACAAAGCCCACAAAGGAGCTGATCCTGCAGGGAGAACTCTTCCCGCAGGCTCCACTGGGGCTCTCTTCAGCTGTTCAGTTGAACAAAAGAGCTTCAGCTGAGCTGGTGGGGTGAGTGCCCTCCCTTGGCTGTTTTGTGCACTTTCTTCCGCATTTCTTTTAAACAACCCCTGTTTTTAGGGACTGCAGATGAAAGCCCAAAACCAGCTAAGCATTGGGAGCAATCTGGTCCAGCTCCTCAGCTGTAGTTTGGATTTGCCAGTAATTCTTGGATATATACAGGACTTCTTTGGGGATTTTCCCCAGTTCTCCCACAAAATCTCAGATACATTTGGGATGCCAAAATATACCCCCCAAAATACTGATCAGGTGTTTTTCAGGTATATTTTCAGTTCATGTAAATTTGAATTCACATCCCTAGCCAAAAACACAGGTGGTGCTGAACTGAAAGTTCTAGCTCTTCTTTTTTTCTTCTTCTCTTCATTTAAAGATCGATGTCACTTCACTTGATAGAGCACTCCTTTTGTTCTTCCTACTCTGTAGGACATCTGCATCACTGAGTCCAATGCTCACTGGCTGATTGATTTTGTTTGGTTCTTGCTTCAAATTAATAGTTTCAATACCTGGCCTAGGTTAGAGTTATTAAAATTTCTTCATTAGATAATAAGGATAATGACAAAGAGGTATGAGTCTCTGTTAAACAGCCAGGCATATGTACATGCAAGGAGAGGATAAGTGGCACTTTTCAATATATATCTATATCTAAGTATTAATATAAACTTCTACTGAAATAGGCTAAGTGAAAAGGGTAAAAATAAAATGATTACCTCTAAGAAAGACAATATATTTTATTATAATATGCTTTATTGTTTAGTGTTACTTTGGCATGATATTACATATCTTGTGGTTACCCAATTGTACTATGCCCCCCTCCCCCAGTTGCGGCCTCATTTGGAACATTGTGTACAGTTATGGTCACCACACCTCAAAAAGATATTATAGCATTGGAAACAGTGCAGAAAATGACAACAAAAATTATTAAAGGGGGGGGGGTGGAACACCTTCCCTGTGAAGAAAGTTTAAAGAGGTTAAAGTTCTTTGGCTTGGAGAAATGACGATTGGGGGTGACATGGTAGAGGTTTACAAAATTATGTATGGGATATAGAAGGTAGAGAAAAAAGTACTTTAAGGACCAAAGTGGCCCCTGGGTTCATTTCTAAGAGGTAAATACAAACACTCAACCCCTAACTCTAGGCACAAAGTTAAAATATCTGTTTATTTTATGGTAAAAGAAATCTGTCAGGTTAATAGAATGTATGCTAAGCAGAAACCATTCTGAAAGTACATGCAATAGCAAGTTAAAAAAAAACACCTGGCTAACAATAACTAAAATCTGTCTTACTAATACAAAAACACTTGGTTTAATTGTCAGCAGTTCTTTAGAGCCAATTCATTATTGAAAGTCAGGGGAGAGGGAATCCCCTCTATCTCAGGTGGGCTTCCTCCCTAAATGTCCAATGCTCCCCCTTTTGTCCCCTGAAAGCCCCATTAGCCAATCAGGGCATAGTTGCTTAATCAGCGTTGCTAGGCTGCAAAGTAAATAAGACTGTCTTGTGTCAGGCTGTTCAAGGCCGCCAGGTGCATGCAATTTAATAAGCAGCAAGTATCTCTCAAAATGGGCCACAATAGATGAAAGCAATGAGACCTATTGGCCTGATAACAGCTAATCCTTACAAGTACTTTTCTCCCTTTCTCACAACATAAGAACTTGTGGGCACTCACTGAAATTAATGAACAGTAAGAATGGAAGAGACAAAAGGAAGTACTTCTTCACCTAAAGAGTAATTAACACATGGAATTCAGTGCCACAAGAAGTGGTGGTGGCTACAAGCATGGGCTACTTCAAGAGGGCATTGGATAAATACATGGAGCAGAGATCCATCACTGGCTATTATCCACAATTTACAGGATGGAACACTATGTCTGAGGCAGTGATGCTCTGTATTCTTGGGGGACAACAGTGGGAGGGCTTCTGGAGTTCTGGCCCTGCTGGTGGACCTCCTGATGGCACCTGGTTTTTATTGTTGGACTAGATGGGCCATTGGCCTGAATTAACATGGTCTCACTAATGTTCTTATGTAGGCTGAGTTCAGACTGGCAATTTGCCCCGGTAGGGACCCGGGCCAGTGACGATTCAATCCCGGAGTAAATTGGGCATTCACACAGGCACATCTGCCTGGCGTCCCCTACCCGTAGCCAACCCGTGCTGTTGCGCTTCACCGCTGGATTAAAAAGATACCTCATAAAACTGATAGCAAATCCGAAAGCCCGCATGTGTTGCTCATTTCTTCGCTTCTGGGAAGTCTAAACGTGCAGCCGAAAAGCCGGGAGCAACCCGTGTTGGGCAGAAGGCAGCAGTGGTATGATTGGCCATGCTCTGCTCTACTGCCCAATGCAGTGCCAGCGCTACAGGGTCCTCCCCCGATCGGCAAAATGCACTGATGCGCATGAGCACTCATGCGCACGTACACCCATACACCCACAGCTGAATGAATGGGGAAACACAGAATACAGCGTGCCCCCCGCGCACGGCAGTCTGAACGCTCCTGCCCGACTCCGCCCCGCATCTTCCGGCAGCAGCCTGGGCTGCCTGAACGGGAAAACCCAGAACAGTTTATTCCGGGGCTTTTTTGCTACGACTGGCTACCGGAGCAAACTGCCAGTCTGAACTCAGCCGTACCCTCTTGTTTTCATTAACAAACAGATGGGGGTTATCTTTTTTTAAAAAAATGGGCTGTTATCATTACCTAACTATACTCAGTAGTGATGTATAGAGAGATCTCCATGGGCATAACAGAGCACTGTTTTGTCTTCCCACTGAGCAATACAAAATGCACACAGGCATTGAGATATATGCCATACCAGACAATGAAAGGCCTTGCAGACATATTTGATATTCCTGTAACCTCACATTCCTTGACCAAGCCTTGGAGAGGTCCTTCAAGAATACATGAGTGTAAGTTGCCTATAATGGTCCTGAATTAGGACTTCCAGTGGCACCTTATGATCCACCACAGGCAAGGCAATGTTTTCCACTGTAAACCTTGCAGACATGTCTCTTCATTTCCAGTGTACCACATAGACTGCAATACCATCCTTCCATCTGATTGAGCAATCACTTGATTGTCAAGTACAAATCCTTATCAGGGTCTATAAAATCCCAGCTTCAGAAGCTATTCCTCACTTTAGAAGAACTTTATGTCCTATCTCCTTCGCCCCAATTGTTGTCTTATTAGACCAAGATGTCATTATCTGTTTTGGGCCCTTTTGACATTCAGCTACATATTCTGGAACTTGATTTTTGCACAAGATGGACTGTCATTCTTGGCCCCACTGAAGTTGTAGCTGAATTCCCTTGAAAACCTGACTGCTTCAAGCAAGACCCATAAGAGACCCTAACAGGAATACATGCACATGCCTCCAGTTTTTGTAATGGTCTGGTGTGATACCTGCACATTCATTTGCTGAGGTAGTGGTGGGGGCTTCTGTTATGCTTTATCAAGAAAAATGTTTCTATTCAAGTCAGGATCATGCCTATGATGAGTACGTTTGTAGTTATTTTTCTTTAATAACTTAACCATCCATCTGTAATTTCAGTAGGAAATGAGCTATGTTTTGGTAATAGTGTTTACTTTAGCATCTTGTGTTCAAGGTGACAATGTTGGGATGTTTTGGTGCTAGGATATATATTGAGTATTGTAGATTATAGTGCTCTTCATAAAATGCTATATTTAAATTCATATTTTCCAGTAGCTTAACACTAGTTGTAGCTACCTCCTGCAATGATGGATGCTTTCTAAATACATGAAACAGATGGCCTTTTTCCTTTGTATTTTCCCAAAAAATGGTTACTATTTGTTAGATAGTCCATTAAAGGGCTCAGTTTCAAGTTTCAAGACAGGACAAAGTTCCCTTTGTCATGTTCTTCAGACTCGGCTTAAAATTAACATGACAATATTTCAAACCCTGTAATTACTGAAGACGTCATCACGATACTTATGCAAATATTTTGAATACATGTAATTATGGAGAAAGGAAAAAATGCCATTCAAGATAACAGGTGCCACTTCCTGGGGTGCTTTTTCTGTGAACAGCAGCAAGCTGCTGTGATTCTATCAAGTGATGAGGATCAAAATAAATTTTAATAAGCTCAAGAGTGGCATTCAGCCAATGGAATCACATACAGTTTAACTTAGGATACATAGCACCCATCTAAAATGTTACAAGAGAATGGAATTAATGCAACATTTAACAGTCTGGTCCTATTTATGTTCATGAAGGCCTTTGTAGATTATGACCAGTACCTTGAATTGAACTTGTAAAGTAACTGGTAAACAATGGGATGATTGCAGAATATTACTCCTATTCTGCAGCCAGTTCATTGGTTGCCTGTTAGTTTTTGGGTTCCATTCAAGGTACTGGTCATCTCTCCTTATATATAATTCATTTTTGGTGCGAACGTTCCGCATGGTCTCACAGCCTTTGGCTCCCTCAGCTGCCACTCTGAAGGTCTGTCAATCCCCTGGCTGCATTGCCTCACTGAGTGGCTTTGGTCCTGCCCACAGAGCTGGTGACCAGCATCTCAACCTCAGTCTGGAGGGAGCTGGTGAAGGGGATGGATGCTCTGCTGAGGGAGCAGCAACCCCTCCACAGCCCAAAAGGGAAATAGAGGACGAGCTGCCAAGAGGGATGCCGAGGGCAACCTTGATGACTGGCCAGAAAGGCTGCAGGGGAAAAAGAGGCAGACCTAGCAAGTGGCAGCAAGCACAGGAAGCACTCACCTTCACTGCCCCTTGCAGCCCCTCTCCCTTGACTGCAAGGTTGGCACTTCGTCAGGGAGATAGCTCAGCAGGCTGCATCACAGAGAAAGCTGGCCACTGCCTTTCAAAGTCTCCCCCTGCCTTCCTTCAGCAGTGGCAGCAGTGCCACAGAGGTTCTGGTGGAGAGGAAAGGAGCTGTGCCTCCTGGAAAGCCAGATGCCAGGAAGAGGACCAGGAAGGAGCTGGCACCTAAAGTGCTGTGAGAGTGGCAGGCAGCACTGCAGGCAGAGCAGGCAAGAGGCAAAGGAAGCCCTGCCAGGACTCACCAAGGGGCTGCCAGGCAGGCAGGCAGGGTGGCTGGAGGAGCTCCCCCTCTCACCTCACTGAAGCAGTCAAGCACCTTGGGGAGGGTCCAGGGCTGCCTGTCACTCAGCAGCCACCTCCGTTCATTCAGAAACAGTGGGCTGGGCACAAAGCCTTCTCCCCAAACCTGCTCCTCCCCCCCATTTCTTATTGCAGAGAGGCAGCTGAGTACGCTTACTCTTTCTCCCCCTCCGGGCAGGGCTCTGCGGAGAGAGGGCTGCCACTCTCGAGGGAGGGAGGCAGGCAGATAGAAGAGACTGAGTGCCCCCTTCATGTGGTGGGGAGGGTTACTTTGCTGCCCTTTCCATCTTGCTAGCGCCCATTGTATTCCTTTTACAACGGGCTTTGCTACTAGTCATCTATAAAGCCCTTCATAGCCTTGGACCCACATATCTGCAGGATTGCTTTGTACTAAAAGCTGCACTCATTTTAGCAAAATCTTCACACTGCTTGGTTCATTTCATGTGTTCTACTTTTGAACTGTTTCCCTAGTGAGTCATGAGGGCTTTTTTAAAAAAAATAAAGGGAGTAAAGGGACTAAGGTCATATTTAATTTCTGTGAAATTTAGGTCGTTTCTACTGTTTTGTTTGCTGTATGCAGCATACGGTTGCACTGTTTCCCTAATTTTGTAATCCAGTTTTGTTTTATTATAGATTAGAAAATATTGTTTAGTGTACTATTCTATTCTAATGTAATCTTGTTTTATAGAATGGTTGGTTGTATGTGTACTGCTCTAATTAAATTGTCAATTGTGTAATCTGCCTTGAGTCTCAGTGAGAAAGGTGGACCATAAATAACATAAATAATTAAATAAAGGAACCCTTCACCAGGGAGTGCATACAATGCCCCGTCTGAGTCATTCTTATAGCAGTCTTAATATATTCCTTGTTCCAGAGCAATTGGCATGTTCATATTTTGTTTTCAATGGAAGAGTTAAGCATGTATCATTTTTCCTACTGATATGAATGATTCTTAACTTTGGCCAGATTGTAACCTGCAAAAGTTGATGGGCCTTGAAGTTGTTATTTTTTAAAAAAAACTTTCAAAATTGTCAGGAATTCAAATGTTGCAGAGTTGTGTCTTGTAACAGGGATGGAGGGGAAGTCCATTGAAAGACATTACATAATTCCTAGTCAACCTGTTTTAGTATTAAAAAACATAACAACTTATCATTTGAAAGTTTTGTTATTGATGGAATATTATTTCTCTCTGTGTGTGTCTCTTTCTCTTTCTGTCTCTCTTTCTCTGGCTTGGCAAGAGAGAAAATCTGTGGGTTTTGGTAGCCACTTTTAAAATATTGAACATTTAACCATGTATTCAAACACCAGTCTTCCTCTATTTCCCCCTGTCAATTCAGAATAATACTGAATTACACTAAAATGTAATGTAATTACATTAAAATGACAGGTTTTTAAATCCTGCCTTGCCCTATTACCTTGTTGATGTTCTCGATGTATAGCCCCTACTGCTCCTTTTCTGAGGTTTTGCTTTAGTCCTGTTTTTCTCCTTTGCTCCCCCAACAGAATCACCTGCTGTTTCCTTGGTCTTGATTTCCACTCTCTGATTTTTGTCACTTTACTAATAATAAAATAATATTTATTAAAAATATTCAAAAGCATAATTTAAAACAAATGTTAAAAATGTACGTAAGAATCAAGCAGGCAAGCAGCAGGAGGACACAAACAATGAGAAAACAAAGACTTGTCTTTCACAAGCCTGGACTACAGATTCTTAGTGAGAATGATTAGACATAGCACTAAATAATATTGCTGGGTGCCTGGAACAGACTATGGCAAAAATTGCAGTACCCAGCATCAGGGAAGGAGGAGAAATCCTATTCTCCATAAGAGGGGAGGGAAACTTACCCACTAGAAACTCTTTCTCATTCATTGAAAAAAATGTCATTTATTAATAGCTGTTTGATTGATACCTGTTGCTCTTCACACTGGCAAGGGACATAGCCTCCCTCTTTAATTATTTTGTTTTTCCCCAGCTTACACAATTAATTATGCTTTCCCCCCTTTTCTGCTAATTAATGCCAGATCTTGACATGCTTGTTTATTTATACTGTGGCAGAATTAGTTGAATATTAGAATATTAGATCATATACTGTGAGAATCGTGTTGGGCATGTTTCCTGCTTGTGTTCAATCTTGTGTTGCCTTTCTTGCAAACAGTAGTCATTTTTAATCAGGCTTTTATAAAATAAGGAAAGAAGGACATTTAGTAGGAGAAGTTAATGGCCTCAGATTACCTATGTATCCCCCAAATGATACCTAAATATCTACAAACAACTGCGTAGGTGTTTGAAATTAGGTTAAGTAAACATGATAGGATTGTAGTATTATCCTGCAACAGAAGAGGCATAAATTCTAAATGACTGATTTTGAGGCATCAGCTTGAAGATATCGAAAGTTAGGGTTGCCAGCTCCAGGGTGGGAAATACCTGGATATTTTGGGGTGGAGCCTGAGGAAGGCAGGGTTTGGAGAAGGGAGAGACTTCAATGCCATATAGTCCACCTTCCAAAGCAGCCATTTTCTCTGTTGTAATCTCCACATCTGCTAAATGAGCCAGTAGCAAAAGATAGGAAATTATAGATGAGGAATGGGATCTAGTGGGCTACTTTAAGCAGATGCACATTAAAAAGCTTTACATATCAAAAGGAAAAAGAAAATTATATTCTTTGGTAACTCACTAGGAAATGGGGAAAAAATGAAACTGAATTGTGAACTTTCTAATCAAACCTGAAAGTCTATGAGAACAATCCAAAGCAACTCAACTCAGAATCCTAATCATGTATGTTCAATTGGCTTACTTCCAGAAAAGTGTTCTTGGGATTGCACTGTTTGTCTCATTCCTATGGATGGGCATGAACAGCATTTTTGCAGTTTGGATCATGGTTGAACCATGGACCAAATCATGAACTGATATATTGGTTTGTGAACTGAACCAGTTAGTATCAGTTCATGACCCTGCTTTCTGTTCCGCACCACTTTTGGTGGGGAGCAGAAAGTAGGGCTTTAAATGGCTTCAAGCAATTTAAACCAAACAACTGAGTGGTATAAAGCAGGGCTTTAAATGACTTGGAGCCATTTAAAGCCCTGCTTTCTGCTCCCCACTGTTCAGCTGTTCTTTTTTGAAGAGCAGAAACCATGGGTTTAAATGGCTCTGGAGCCATTTAAACCCCTGCTTTCTGCTTTTTACAAATGGCCATGAACCACCTTAACATTTGTGGAAATTTGTGGCAGGTCTCCAGTTTGTGAACATTTCTTTGCAAACCACGAACTGCCCAAAATTCATGACAAACTTTAGTCCATGAGCTGGTTCGTGCCCATCCCCACTAATTCCCTAACAACAACTGAATAGTTCAAGGTGTGACAGAAACTGTAAATTCCACAGTACTGGTTATAAAAAAGAACAGAACTTTATTAGAACATAAGCAAGGCCTGGTCTGGGCCCTACTAAGCCATAATCAGCCACAGCCAGAAACCAGCATAACGGGGGGGCGGAGCGACGCTGGAGTATGGCGGTCGTGTAATTTGAACGCTCCAGATCACCTACCCTCCCCTATCCACAAATCTTGGCGAAATCACCTTCAAAGTTAATTAAAGGAATGGGAAAAACGGGCGGAAACAAAGGTAAATCATCTAAGAAACACCCAGCCTCGGTTGCAACGTATTTTTTGAGAGAAACAGCTCAAACGGGAGCGAGAGACTCGATCTCCAAAATGGCGGCCAAAAACGGAGCAATGGAACCTGATAACGATCAGTTAACAAAACAGGACTTAAGCGACTTAAAAGAAGACTTGCAACGTTTCTTCAGAAACTCAATGTCAGAACTACTGCTACCTGTCAGCTCAAAACTAGAGGAACTCACAGAAGGTCTCAGCACTGCTTGTAAAGCTGCCGAATCTGCACTAGAAACTGCGGAGGCCCTCCAAGCAGACGTTAAATCATTGCAGCAATCAGAAAACTTGATGCAGGCAAAGCTCACATCGTTGGAAAACAGATGGCGACAATTTAACGTGAAACTAAGAGGTATGGAGGAGGGGGCGGAATCTTCCTCGGACTTAACTTCATTTATATCTTGCTGGCTAGCTAAAGCTCTAAACTTAGAAGAGGGAAATGCCCCTGCAATTGCAAAGGCACGTCGGTTAGGCCCCATAGCAGCTGCCCGCCAAAATCGCCCACGAGACATCTTGGTCCAATTTGTGTATGCAAACACTAGAGATCGTATCATAAGAGAAGCACGACAAAATAACTTTTTTTCTTTTAATGGACGTAAAATCCTGGTACTACTAGACCTTCCTCCTGAAACTCTAGAAAAAGGAAGCTCTTAAAAGTCTTTACTACCAAACTACTGGATGCGAAGATCAGATTTCGTTGGACTGCAACTTCTAACATTTCTGTTTACAAAGATGGCACTCTTGTGCAAGCTTCAGATCTTAAATCGGGACTAGCACTCCTTGAATTTTTACATCTGCAACTATCTCAAGAAGATAGAAACACCATAGAAGCCCATCCTTCATTTGGAAAAAATCAAGATACTGGAGACTGAATTTTGAATCTTCTGTCTAACCACCTAAACAGTGTTCCTGCCTGTTATATACAGCAGTGGCCAAACTCTGTGAATGATAAGGTCTAGAATGCTCAGTTGGAAATGTTATCAATTTCTTTTCCTTCCCTCCATTTGGAAGTTCATTAATTGTTGTAGATTACACTTTATAGTTATATCTTTTTAAAAATTGATAAAATAACAAAAAAAGTTTAAAACAAAAAAAAAATACAGTTGAACCATTGTTAAATATAGGTTACCCCTTTATATTCCACAGTTCATGATTAGAGTCTTTATAGTACAGATTCATAGGTAAAGTTTTTTTACTTATAGCAGTTATATTAGTTCACTGTTGGATGGTTTCTTTCTAATAGCTCTTATTGAAACTTTTATATTTTATTGTTAGAAAGCGGGGGGAAAGGAACAATTATAAAAAATGGTCTGTTTGAGGGTAAGTGCTTGTAAGTGTATATATTTTTGGGTGTGTATGTGTATGACTGTATATATGAGTATACTTGAGGCGATAGGAGGGTGTAGAAATGTTGTTATGTATGTAATTATATGAAACCTTGGGTGTGTGTATGTATGTGACTTGAGTGGAAGATGGGTATGTATGCAGGGAAATACTTATGTATGGGCTTGCTTATATGATCATATTTCAATATATAAGGGAACCATAAGATGAGCATACCTTTATTCAATACCATTCCATGGGTTATGATCCTTGTTACTATTGCAAAACTTTATATATATATATATATATATATATATATATATATTGCCCTTTCTTAACGCTTAGCTCATCTAACTTATTGCGGAGAATTCTAATTTGGATAACATTTCCACTATGAATACGTGCGGTTAAGTCAACTGTACATTGACGTTATTTAAAATTGTACCCTAATAGTTAGCTCAAGAAGGTGTTATATCATTACTTCAAACTTAAAAAGGGGGGGGAAGGGTTGTAATATGTTACTGGTTTTGTACTAATACCTGACCTTAGCAGACGGGGAGATTTTTTAGTTTTTCTCTTATCTTCCCTTTTTCTGCTTACTAGCAGAAATTCTGTTAAGTTAGCCTATTGACTAGGCTTTAATTGTTTGTTGTTAGAAAAAATCTTTCTTCTTATTTTATTTTTTTTTATTAATATTGGTAGTGTGGTTGACTACGTGCTTAATACTGGTAAACTATGAATTCATACAAAATTATTTCATGGAACTGTAAGGGTTTGAACAATCCTGTTAAACGTAAACGTCTTTCCAATATGGTGTTAAAAGAAAAACCAAATTTAGTGTTTTTACAGGAAACACATTTGAAGCAAAAAGAAAAAAGTGTTTTAAAAACGGCCTGGTTTACACAGACCTACCAATCTCCAGGTAATTCCAAAGCGAGGGGGGTTGCCATTTTGATTTCTAAAAATACCCCTTTTCAGTGGGAAGCTACGAAATCAGATCAGATGGGCAGATTTATTTTTGTTAAGGGAAAGCTGAATGGTAAGTCTATTACCTTGGCTTCAATTTATGCTCCAAATACGGATCAAATCGACTTTATTCAATCCACCTTGGATCAGCTTCTGTCTTTCCAACAGGGGGAAGTAATCTTGGGGGGTGATCTTAATCTTATATTGGACTCCAAGTTGGACAAAACTTATAAAAAACCAAATACCAAAAATAAGACAAAACCCTCAAAACTAAAATCTTTATTGGATCATTTTAATCTAGGTGATGCCTGGAGACACCTCAATCCGGGGGTAAAAGAATACACATTCTACTCAGAAGTTCATCATATTTATTCCAGAATTGACTATTTACTAGTCTCAAAATCTTTATTGAATAATGTCAAGACAGCAGATATTGGTAGTAGAATCATTTCAGATCACTCTTGGGTGGTGAGTACATTTACTGATTATTCAAATGACTTTAAGGGTCCAAACTGGAGCTTAAATAAGCTACTACTACAAGACTCAAACATCTTTGAAGCAATTTCCAAAGAGATAGTGGAATATTTTAAAATAAATGACAATGGATCGGTCTCACAGGATATCTTGTGGGACGCATTTAAAGCTGTACTCAGAGGGAAATTAATATCGGTAGCATCCTCCTATAAAAAAGAAAGAAACAAGTTAATTTCTACTTTAAAAGATAATATTAAACATTTAGAATTAAAGCACGTGAAATATGGGGGAACTAAGATTTTTAAAAAATTAAATATGGAAAGAAAAAAATTAGATACTCTGGAAATTTCATCGGTGCAAAAAAATTTAATGTACTTAAAACAACGTTACGTAACAAAAAGCCCTAGATCTTTTCAATGGCTTAGGAATAAAGTTAGACAACACCATGCCTCCACTCAAATTTTTTCTATTAAAACTCCTCAAGGACAATTATTGAACACATCTAAAGATATTACGAAAGTTTTTCAAGATTTTTATAAAAAATTATATTCCTCTGACAACCCAAACAAAGAAAAAATTCGTAACTACCTTAATTCCATAAAGTTCGATAGGAAGTTATCAGACGACCATTTAGTTTTTTTGGATCAGCCTGTTACTCCTTTAGAGGTTTCAGAAGCAATTGCAAAGATTAAAAACAACAAAGCCCCGAGTAAGGATGATTTTCCTATCGAATTTTATAAAAAATTCAAATTTTTAATTACTGATCAACTTACACAGACTTGTAACCACTTAATGGACACGGGCAACATGCCCAAGTCCTGGAAGGAAGCTAGGATGGTAGTTATCCCCAAAGATGGTAAAGATAGGATGAAACCGGAATCATACCGTCCCATATCTATTCTCAATCATGATTTTAAAATATACTCCACTATTTTTGCTTCCCGACTGAACAAAATTATGCCCCAGTATATCCATAAAGATCAAGCTGGTTTTATTCCTGGCCGGGCCTTATTAGATAATATTAGAAGATCCCTAAATATCATCCATTATTGTAGAATTAAAAAACTAAATTCAGTAATATTAGCACTTGACGCTGAAAAAGCGTTTGACAAGTTGGAAATTACATATTTACAAACTGTTCTAAATCATATGGGCTTTGGTCCTAAATTTTTAAGATCAATAGATTCTATCTACCAATCTCCAAAGGTTCAACTTTCTATTAACGGCTATAGATCTGATGACATTGAGATATTTCGAGGTACCCGACAGGGGTGTCCGCTTTCTCCCATTTTATTTGCTATCTCTTTAGAACCCCTAGCATTTGCAATACGAAATAACCCAGCAATAAAAGGGATTTTTGTTAATTCAGAGGAACATAAACTGTGTTTATTTGCAGATGACACTGTATTATATATTAGTAATCCTATCAGCTCATTGGCAGAGATAAAGTCTGCTTTGCATGACTTTAGTGCAGTTTCAGGGTTCACCATCAACTACTCCAAAACTGAACTTTATCCAGTACTTTTGACGGAATCTGAAAAACAAGAAATAACACGCTCCTTTCCCTTTAAATGGGTAGTCAAGTCCTGGAGACACCTAGGAATACAGATACCACTAAACTTAAATGATTTATTCGAGTATAACTACAATCCAGTAGTAAACTCAATGAATACCTCCTTTTATGACTGGTCTAAATGTAATCTTACACTTTTGGAAAAAATTGATTTATTAAAAACTATAGTTTTTCCTAAATTCTTATTTTTATTTCAACATCTTCCACTTAGCATTAAAAATCAAACCATCCATTCTTGGCAGGCTAAAATATCTAACTTTTTATGGAACAACAGGAGACCCCGTATCAACTTTCAGTTATTGACTAGACCTCTGAGAAGTGGAGGACTAGGGGTCCCCAATCTGAAACTATACTATGAGGCCTCACAACTGAAACAAGTTCTTCACTATGCTTCATCAAAGGTCTGTAAAGACTGGGTACAAATTGAGAACTCCTTCTTGCTCCCTAAATCTATGCATGAAATTCTTTGGGCCCAAGCGAAGAATAGACCTAAAACAATTGAAATCAATCCTTTTTTAAAATGTACACTGGACATTTGGGATAAAAATAGAAACATAATGGCTCCAAAAATTTCACCAGTTTCTGCCTTCCTTGTACAAAACTGGTTTCCACCAGGAGAACACATAGATAGTTTTCAAAATTGGAGGAAGGCGGGAAAATTTAGAATCCTTGATTTGTGCTACAAAGGGCAAAAATGGTCCTCTCAACAATTAGAATTGAAACATAATATAAAAGTGTCCTGGTTTGAATTTCAGCAAATATCTAATCTAATAGCTAAAAATGATTTAGTGGAAGGAACTAATAGGCCACTAACAGCTTTTGAGTTATTAATCGAGAAGGGAATAGTGGATCATAAAGGTACTATATCTATTTTTTACCGATTATTAGCCCAAAATCATTGGGAAAAGGAGTCTGCACAACAGCTAGCGTGGCATAAGGACTGTAATGTTTTCTTATCTCCGGATCAATGGAAGAGAATCTGGTCTTCTCGGTTATTTACTTCTCGTTCATTAAATATTAGATTACAGAATTATAAACTTTTTTCACGATGGTATGTAACCCCATTGAAATTGTTTCATGCTAAGATAAAAAAGGACTCCAACTGTTGGAAAGGCTGTAACCAGACGGGTTCATTTATTCATTGTTGGTGGACCTGTCCAAAAATACAGGATTTCTGGAAATTAATAATAAAAAAAATGAACACCATATTGGGAATTCAGATACCCTTCACACCAGAATCCATTTTATTAAACCATTGGGATAGGGGGCTTTTTTCCCCTTTAACGGAAGATATGGTTTCTCTTATGTTGATTGCAGCGAAAACTTTAATAGCTCAAGTCTGGAAATTAGACAAGACTCCTACTGTTAAACAATGGTTTTTGAAAGTATGGGATATAATTGCTATGGATAAAATAGCAACACAGTTGTTGGAAGCTGACTACCCTGAAAAAAAATCTAATTTTCTGGAAAAATGGTTTGTGTTTTTTGAATATATTAATACTGTTAAAGATGGTTTGACTGCACTACCTACTAAATATGTTGATTTTGTTTCTTTTTGATTTGTTTTGTAATATTTTGATTGATTCATACGTTATAATTTGAAGAATGGTTCACTTTGAACATCTTCTTGGTTATTTAAAAATGTTGTATGTATTAAAATTGTTATAAAAATAAAGTTATAAAAAAAAAAAAAGAAACCAGCATAACAAGTGAAACCAAAGAAAAGGCTTTTTCCTTAAGGGATCATGTTAAAATAATTACAATATAATAAGGGAACATCAACAAATTCACAATTTCCCATGATATAACAGAAACCCTAAAACCTTGCTAGGGCTCAAAAGCAATGCTCCCTCTAAGCTGAGGAGTCCTGTGAGCAAAAATTCTACTTTGTGAGCTACTGGCATTAAAGTTGTGAGCAAGCAATTTGGCTGCTGCATAAGTTAGTTTGCTCTGGAGTCATCCTTCCTGAGCTAAGACAAAAATGCATGAGCTGCCTGTGATAGGGTTAAAAGATTCTGGGCATCGATTCATGAAACGTTACAAAAAATGTTGAAATGTACCATACCATTTATACTTGAATTGTTTTGTTTGAATGTAATGCCACAAAATCGTAAAGAACAAGATTTTTTATCTTATTATACATATAATAATTACTGCAAGGATCTTATATGCCAAGTATTGGAGGAAGAAAGAAGCACTGTCAAAAGAAGAGACTATAAATAAAATACTTGAGACTGCTGAAATGGATAAAATGACTTTAATACTCAAAGAATGAGATGAAACAAGCTTTGAAAATACATGGGCAAGATTTTACATCTGGTTAAAAGACTATAATATAATTAATTATAATAAATAATAAAATGTATATTAAACTATAATGCAAAATACTTTTTAAAATATATGATGATTCAGACGGATAATACTTTAAATACTGAATGTAAGAGGGAATATAGAAGTTAAATCAAAGATTATATGTAACTCTGGATTTTATGTAACTATGTCTGTTTGTTTGTCTATCTACTATAAAATAAAAAAAAATTAAAAAATGCATGAGCTGGAGGCTAAAAAACTGTGAGCTAGCTCACACTAATGCAGCTTAGAAGGAACACTGCTCAAGAGTGCCTCCTAGAGCACCAGACACCTGGTGCTCTAGGGTTTACAGCAGAATAACCCATTCATTTTCTTTCCACATTGGACCATCCTGACAGAGTGAGTCCTTTTTGGATAAAGGATAATCTGGCTTGGGCCAGATCACTTAATTTTTAATGGAAGTTCAGAGCCAATACCAGGTGCTTCGAGTGGGGTACTATATTTTATTGCCCCCCCCCCAGCCAGAATAATGAGACAGACAATGGTTTGGAATTAAACAAGGGCCACTTTATTAACTATTTAACAGAACATTGCAGCAAATAACAACTAAGCAAGCATTGAACAGGCAAGGCAGGCATCACTTCCCTGACCAACCCCCTTGCCCTTAAAGGGCGGGTTACCCAGGTCCGGCTGTGAGCCATTTACTCTCTGGCTCATGACCAGCAGTCCAGCAACTGGGTCCCCCTAGGAGCGCCATCCCCTGAAGCCTTTCAACTTGCAGGGAGGAGCCTGCCCTAAAAGGTTCCCAGAGGTGATCACCATTCCCCACCCAGGACCTTAGAATCTGAAGGCAGTTCATGATGACTGCCTGTTCCCTAACGGGATATGCTGAAAGGTGCTCACCAGTTCCGTTTCTTGCTTGCACAAACCTGCCACAGCCAAGCCCAAGCCTCTGCTTTGGCCTTTGCTCCGCATTCAGCATCTTAATGCCAACCTAATTCCTTTCTGTAAGTCCTTCAAAAACATTCAATTGCCCTTGTCTGACAAATGCACCCTGTCATCCCTGTACAGGTCCTGAAACACGACCTGTATATCAGGGTGTGGCAAAAACATATCCAATACAGCATCCATGACCTTTGCATCAGGTGCAGTCAATACAGCTGGGGTCCTCTAAGTTCCACCACACCTGGCGGGGCAGTATGGCTGACCATACTATCTTCACACCAGGCCACCTTGCTCTTATCCTCGCAAAGTCTGCCTCAGCCTGCCCTTCAATAGACCCAGGTCGTTCCCCCCCAGGTGTATTACCAGGATGTGAGGAGGAGGCCCCCTCCTTTCATCAAATAGTAGGGGAAGGAACACAGACCAATGCATGCCCCTCCGTCCCAACCATTCTACTTCTGCCCATGCACTAAGGCCAAGCTGAGAACTGCTGGATGACCTCTTGGCCCGATGAGCCACCCAGAAGGCCATGTTGTGGCTGCAGATAGTAACCCTTCGTCTCTCTCCGTGGCCTGCAGCATCTGTAAAAGATAGTATTAATGAATCAGCTAAACATATGGGATACTTAAATAACGCATTTCTGTACGTAGCCTATGTAGCATCGTGACCTCCAGCGATCTATCCACTGAATCTCACTGCCCATATACCCCATGGCAGCCGCCATTGAAGCAGCCCCTATTCGGAAAGAGTGTATTCCAAAATGAAACCCACCCAATCTCAGGCAGTCTAAAGCCTTCTGTGTCAGGCTCCAAAACTGAAACTTAGTGAGGGGGTGCCATCCCTGTGCTAGAATAAGTAGCCCCAGCCCTCCCCTCTCAAAGCCACATAATGGCTCAAAGCTCTATAACCATCCCTTTGCCGTGCTGGTCCATCTTAGACTGGTGTAGCCTAATTCCAACTTTGGAATCTGAAATGGAAATGTCCCTTCGTTCAAGTGCTAGGCCTGAAACATCCTGCTGTGAGCCCGCCACCAGCTCACTGATCCGCAGTGCCCCCAAAAAGGTGACCAGTGATGCTGCGTGAAAAAGGGCAGCTTCATAGCCATCATCACACTATGTGTGCCACTGTGACTTGAGCCCCCTCAGTGTTCCTGGAGTCAAAGGTTCTCTGGTATCAGCTGTGATGCCACTTTCTCTGGACCAACCCTCAAGCATCTTCCGAATATGGAAGTAGCCTATCAGATCTCCATGCCCAGATACCTTGCTGGCATATGCCAGCAAAGACAACTTGGCCCTGATGGTACGGGATGACAAGCCCTGACCCCCAATGTCACACAGAATTGCATTAAATGAGGGACAGGTATGGGCCAAAGCTGCTGCAAGCCTGCACCCTCCCTGAAGGACAGGAATTGCTTACCCACCCTCATGTAAGCTCTGTGTGTGGAGAGGGCAAGAGCCAGGCTCATAGCCCCACCAGCCTCAGCCCGCCAATCTGTCACACCTCGGCTGGCATATGCATCAGGAACAGGTTGGCTTCTGGAGCCAGCTGATGAAATCTCTTCATTTGTTTCCGAGACAGGGTGTCAGCAACCCTGTTATTAACTCCCGGCACATGCCAAGCCTTGAACATTATATTATTGTGTAAACACTGCAGAGTGAAGGCTCTGACCAGAGCCATGACCCTATGGGACTTGGACATCAAGGAGCTGATTACATGTACCGTGGACATGTTGTCGCACCAGAAGTGGACGGTGTGGTTGGCAAAGTCTCTTGACCAAATCCACACTGCTGCAACAATTGGGAAAAATTCCAGAAAGGTGAAGTCTGTAACCCACCCTGCCTGAAACCACTCCTCAGGCCAGTCCCCAGCACACCAATGCCCCCGGAAATATACCCCAAAGCCGGAGGAACCTGCTGCATCAGATGCAACCTGCAGCTCCACTTCGACTAAGAGCTCCTCATGCCAAAAGGACACACCATTGTTTGACTCCAAGAATTGATTCCACACAAGGAGGTCATCTCATATCCCCTTGGTGACCTGAGTCCTATGATGGGAAAGGCACAGACCCCTCATAAACTTGCAAAGTTTCCTAATGAAAGCCCTACTGGGTGCAACAACTTTGCATGCAAAGTTGAGGTGACAAACCAACTGCTGAAACTCCAGCAAGGCTATTTTATTCTTCATCCAAGCTGTGTCTATTAATGCCTGCAGCGCTATTAATTTATCCACAGAACTGTCCCACCGTGTCAATGTCTATTCCCAGGAAAGTCAAGACCTTCAGTTTTTTCCTGAGCAAGAGGAACTCCCAGCTCCCTTGCTAGATTGATGAAGCTGGACAGCAAAAATGCACATTTTATTTATTTATTTTATTTATTTTGAGATTTATGCCCCGCCCTATCCGGTAGCTCAGGGTGGCTAATAAGCGGCCAAGCTGAAATTCAGAACTAAAACAAAAACCAATATTGCATACAATAAAAACATTCAGTACAACAGTAAAATTCATATAAAGCCAAGATGCACGATATCCCACATTGGTGGCGAATTTCTTAATTGCATGGGCACCAGGAGTAGTATATCCCAGCTCATGGGTGGCATCTATCTCTCCAGATAATGGGGCAGATGAATGATAGGCTCTCAATGACAGAATGATAGCGGCGGCAGCTCCTCCTCAAAGGCCTGGTGGAAGAGCTCCATCTTGTAGGCCCTGCAGAACTGCACTAGGTCCCGCAGGGCCCAGATCTCCTCCGGGAGCTCATTCCACCAGGTGGGAGCCATGGCTGAGAACGCCCTAGCCTTGGTTTGGGCAAGCTTCACACTTTGAGGGCCTGGTACTTCCAGGCAATGGATATTCCCTGATCGCAATGCTCTTGGGGGTACATACGGGAAGAGGCGGTCCCTTAGATAAGCCAGACCCTGGCCATTCAGGGCTTTAAAGGTAAGCACCAGCACTTTGAAGCGAATCCGGTATGCTATTGGCAGCCAGTGCAGTGCTTGCAGCACAGGCCGGATGTGATCTCGCCTGGAGAGGCCCATCAACAGCCTGGCTGCAACATTCTGCACTAGCTGCAGCTTCCAGATTTGTGACAGAGGCAGCCCCAAGTAGAGAGCGTTACAGTAGTCCAACCTCGAGGTGACTGTCGCATGGATCACAGTGGCCAGGTCTTCGCGGTCGAGGTAGGGGACCAACTGCTGGGCCAGCCGCAGATGGTAAAAGGCTGACTTGGCAGTGGCTGCCACCTGGGCCTCCATAATTAATGAGGAGTCCAGGAGCACACCCAAACTCCTAACCAATGGTACCCCACCAAAGGACAGGAGAGGGAGCCCCAACTCTCAGCCGGTCCGGCACAGGCCCAGGACCTCCGTCTTTGCCGGGTTTAATTTCAGCCGACTCAGTCTGAGCCAACCAGCCACAGCTTGCAACACCGGCAAAAGGTCATCAGGACCAGAGTCCGACTGGCCGTCCAACATCAGATAGAGCTGGGTATCATCAGCATATTGATGACACCCAAGCCCACACCTCTGGGCAATCTGGGCAAGGGGGCGCATGTAGATGTTAAACAACATCGAGGACAGTACAGCTCCCTGGGGCACACCACAAGCCACCAGGGGGCCTCAGATCCCGCAGAGCCATCTGGAGCTGCATCAGGTCCATTTTGCTCCGCGGGCGAGCCAAAATCAGGTCACCACCTAAACAGGGTCGGGGTGGAACATTCAAAAGGGCCTTCAGGGCATGGTGGTCTGACCATGGCACTGCCAAAGCAGTGATCCGGTCCACCATCACTCCCGCCACAAAGATCAGATCGAGCATGTGTCCGGCCCGGTGCGTGGGAACCGAAACGAACTGGGAGAGTCCCAGTGCCACCATGGATGACACTTGTCATGCCTGTCCTTGACTCAGCCCCTGAACCAGCCCCTGACAGCCAAAACAGGGAGGCTTCGGTACCTTTAAGGGCTGAAGAGGCACCAGGACCTGCAACCGATGTAAGTGCTGTGGAGGATACACAGCAGCCTGAGCCAACTGTGGGACGTTTTGCGCCTGGAGCGGTGCCTGAAGCAAGCACTTCACCACCTGCCTCTCCCCCACCTGTGCACCGGCTAAGGGATCGTCGGCGTCAAGACCTGGCCAGCCGAAGAAAAGAGTCACGCTCCAGAGGGCAAAGAACCTTGAGCCCTGAGTATTAGCAGCAGTCAGGATCTTGCTCACAGGTGCTCATGGGCTACGGAGCCAGAGCACTATTTAGGAAAGCCTCTGGCCATGAGCACACTTGTGCTAGCAACGTCGTTGTCAGGACCTGAATCTTTGTATCTCGGCCTCAACCCTTGTGAAACTCTTACTGGCTTTTGACCCTTGGCTTCGTGGACCCTGCGTTTCTCTCTGACTCCTCTGGCATCGTTGTGATTTATGGACTTGACTCTCTGGTATGTCTGACCCTACTTATGGACTGTGATTTAAAACCTGTTTGAACCGTGCTACCTGATTTACTCGGCTTTAACCTTGGACTGTTCCTGGACTTGTGCTCATTCGTGTCGCACCTTGAGGTCCTGCCCTGACAGATTGCTAGCACCCCACACACAACCCCACACATTTACCCGTCTGTAGCATGATGGATGGTGCAACAGAAGGAGCAGACTCGCTTGTAGGTGTTCTGGACCAAGTGCAGCAATTAACTCAAGCTGTGCTCACGCTCCAACAGCAGACTGCTGCCAATGCTGCTGCTATCACAGCTGCTGCTGTGCCTCCCCCACGCTGCTCCCTGAATCCTCCTGACCGGTTTGCTGGAAACGTGGAGGAATTCCCTGCCTTTGTGGCTCAGTGTGAACTGTATATGGAACTACATAGCCGGGACTTTCCTTCAGACAAAACCAAGGTCTGTTTTGTATTAAGCCTGCTTAAAGGGCAAGCTGCCAAATGGGCAACTCCCTTGCTAGTGGGAGCTTCCCCTTTATTATCAAACTACGCCAGCTTCAAAGCTTACTTCTCTGCAGCCTATGCCAACCCTGTAAAAACCGAGACTGCCAACCGCAAGATTCGGGCTCTCAAACAAGGCACGGCATCAGTGGCTCAATACACCACGGACTTCCAGCTCATAGCCCAAGACTTGGCGTGGAATGAGGCAGCCCTTATGGACCAATACACGGAAGGGCTGTCTGATGAGATCCTGGATGAACTAGCTTGCAGTGACTGCCCACAGACCCTGCAACAACTCATCCATCTGTGCCTCCGCATTGATGGCCGGCTGCAGAGCCGTCACCAGAGCAAAATGCGCAGCATCACCCTGCCTGGCAAACCCCACGAGTTTCCCCGGGCCGCTTCTCCAGGTCCCTCCCTGTCTTCTCCTGCTGTCGAACCCATGCAGCTAGGAGTCATCCGACCACGTCTCACTCCTGAAGAAAAGGCATGAAGGCATGCCCAGAACTTATGCCTCTATTGTGGAGGGGCGGGGCATTTCTCCTCCGGATGCCCTGTGAAACAGAGGCGCCCGCAAGCTCTCACCCCACCAGCAAAAGGGCAGCCCCAGGCTTGAAGGGACCCTCCTGCTTGGGGCCTGTCCTAGGGTCCTCCAGCTCCTCCTATCCACCACAGACACCCTTCCTGTTGCCAGTGCGACTACAGCTCCCGGATGGCAGATGGCTGTTCATCCACGCTATGCTGGATTCGGGGGCCGCCTGTTGTTTCATGGACAACCTCTTCGCCAAAGAAAATGGCATCCCCCTCTGGGACAAAAAACATCCAACATTAGTGGAAGCTATTGATGGACGCATGCTTCGTTCCGGACCTGTGGTGCACGAGACCCAACCCCTCGTCTTGTGGGTCCACCAACACCAAGAACGACTGATTTTCGACCTGGTGCGGATGCCTCGGTTTCCCGTTGTCCTTGGACTATCCTGGCTCCGAACCCACAACCCCCAAATCAATTGGGCTCACCAGGACCTACAGTTCTCACCAGGCACCCAGTCGCCAGCTCCCCCGAACAGCGCCCCCGACCCTTCACCTTTGGCTCTCCCACCTGATCCTGTTTCATCCGCATTGCTGCTTGGAGCAGCTACGACTTTACCCCCACCATACCACTCGTTTGCGGACGTGTTCGATGAAAAAGAGGCAGACCAGTTACCCCCGCACAGGCCATACGATTGCGCCATCAACCTGATACCCGATGCTCCCTTGCCCATGGGTCGCCTGTACCCCATGGCAGAACCAGAGCTGGCCGCACTCTGGGACTATCTTGATAAAAACTTGGCCCGTGGCTTTATTCGACCATCCACCTCTCCCCTGTCGTCTCCGGTTCTCTTTGTTAAAAAAAAAAAAAGGAGACCTTCGGCTCTGTAACGATTACTGGGCACTGAACAAGATTACCATCCAGGACCGCTACCCCCTGCCGTTGATCCCCGGACTCCTGGACCGTCTCTGCGGGGCCCAGCTTTACACCAAGCTGGATCTCCGAGGAGCGTACAACTTGGTCCGTATCTAGGCCGGGGATGAATGGAAGACGGCATTCGGCACCCGCTACAGGCAATATGAACACTTGGTCATGCCTTTCGGGTTGACCAATGCCCCCACGGTCTTTCAACGTTTTATTAACGACGTGTTCCGAGATCTTCCTAACTGGTTCGTGATCATTTACCTGGATGACATCCTGGTCTACACAACCTCCGTGCCACAACACATCGAGCATGTACAGCAAGTGCTCCAGCGACTCCGCATCCATGGGCTTTACGCCAAACTGGAAAAGTGTGTTTTTCACCTGAAAGCAGTCGAATTCCTGGGCCATATCGTCTCACCCCAAGGAATCGTGATGGACCCCAAGAAGGTGGAAGCCATTCTCCAATGGCAAGCTCCGCAGACCCGTAAAGACATCCAGCGCCTCCTGGGCTTCACGAATTACTATCGCCAATTCATCCCATCCTACGCCGACCTGACATCACCCCTGACTCGCCTCCTCCGGCCCAAAGAACCCTTTCAGTGGACCTCTGAAGCCGCACAAGCCTTCGCCACGCTGAAACAGCGCTTTACTTCTGGACCACTCCTCCGCTCTCCTGATCCTCAACTCACCTTTACCATGGAATCCGACGCCTCTAGTGTCGCCTTAGGGGCTGTGATCTCCCAGCGAGATGACCCCGCCCAACCGCTACAACCCTGTGCGTACTATTCCAGGCAACTCTCCCCAGCCGAACGGAACTATACGATCTGGGAGAGGGAGTTGCTGGCCATCAAGACCGCCTTCGAGGTTTGGTGCCACCACCTCGAAGGGGCCCAACATCTGGTCCAAGTGCTCACGGACCATAGGAACCTAGAGCACCTCCAGGCAACCCGTCGGTTAAACCAGCGCCAAATCCGCTGGTCTCACTTCTTTTCCCGTTTTGACTTCAAGTTTTCATACATCCCTCACTCCCAGAACCAAAAGGCAGATGCCTTATCCCGGAAACCGGAATACATGCCCGCACTAGCCAAAGAAGCCCCAGAAGCTACCATCCTGCAGCCGGCGGTATTTGCCGCTACCACGGAATGGCTGTCCCTCTCTGAGGACATCCAAACAAGGCAGGCTACGGATCCCTGGGCACAAAAACGCCTCCGAGAACTGCAGCAAGGTGCCTCCGGAAACCTGACCTCCCGCGATGGCTTACTCTTCCATCGGGACCGGCTCTACATCCCTCCAGGGCCACTCTGCGCCCGAGTCTTGCACCTCGCCCATGATGCCCTCCCAGCTGGGCACTTTGGGCATCACAAAACAACTCACCTACTCACTCGGGACTTTTGGTGGCCCCGAGTGCAGGCTGACAGTGATCGGTATGTCAGCACGTGTGATGTCTGCCACCGTGCCAAAGACGTGTCTGCCAAGCCCCCGGGCCTCCTTCATCCCTTACCTGTTCCATCGGGCCCTTGGGAGGTCATATCGATGGATTTTATTGTCGACCTCCCTCGCTCCCAAGGGCACACCTGCATCTTCGTGGTTGTAAACTTATTCACAAAGATGGCCCATTTCATCCCGTGCGTCAAAGTCCCGACCGGACCTGAAACGGCCCAGTTATACCTGCACCACATCTTTCACCTGCACGGGACTCCAATGCGTATCATCTCAGATCGGGGCCCACAGTTCTCTTCTCGGTTCTGGCAGGCTCTGCAGCGGGGTTTAGGAACTGAAGTCCATCTGTCCTTGGCTTACCACCCTCAAACCGACGGACAAACCGAGAGAACCAACGCTACGCTAGAGCAATACCTGTGCTGTTACACCAATTACCAGCAGGATAATTGGTATTCCTTGCTGCCATTAGCTGAGTTCACCTATAACAACGCGGTGCATACGTCAACCCAAACCACGCCCTTTACGGCCAACTATGGCTACCACCCCCGCTTCTTTGCACCCCTCGGCCCCTTGTTGGACGTTCCCGCCGCAGATGACCGGCTCCAAGAACTACACGCCCTCCACGCCCTGCTTCGGGACCAATTACAGCGCGCCAAGGATGCCTACAAACTGGCCGCTGATCGACACCATTGGAAGGGGCCGCCCCTCAAAGTGGGCGACCTCGTGTGGCTGTCCACTCGTTACCTTCGGACTCCTGGTCGTTCCCATAAATTAGGCGCACGATTCATCGGCCCCTACGAGGTGGTCGCCCAAGTCAACCCTGTTGCCTTTCATCTGCTCCTGCCCGACCACCTCTGGATCCACCCCGTATTCCATCGCTCCCTCCTCCAGTTGGCAGCCCCTCCGGATCCCAACTGGGATACGCCCACTGCACCGCCAGCACCGGTATTGGTGAATGATGAGGAAGAGTACGAGGTCCAGCAGGTCCTCGATTCCCGGGTGCACAGGGGCACGCTGCAATACCTCATCGACTGGAAGGGCTACGGCCCCGACGATTGCTCCTGGGAGCCCGCTTCAAACCTGCATGCCCCGGACCTCGTGTGGCAGTTCCATGATGCCTACCCCGAGAAACCCGGCCCTTCCGGTGGGGGGGGGTTCTGAGGGGGGGGATAGTGTCATGCCTGTCCTTGACTCAGCCCCTGAACCAGCCCCTGACAGCCAAAACAGGGAGGCTTCGGTACCTTTAAGGGCTGAAGAGGCACCAGGACCTGCAACCGATGTAAGTGCTGTGGAGGATACACAGCAGCCTGAGCCAACTGTGGGACGCTTTGCACCTGGAGCGGTGCCTGAAGCAAGCACTTCACCACTTGCCTCTCCCCCACCTGTGCACCAGCTAAGGGATCATTGGCGTCAAGACCTGGCCTGCCGAAGAAAAGAGTCACGCTCCAGAGGGCAAAGAACCTTGAGCCCTGAGTATTAGCAGCAGTCAGGATCTTGCTCACAGGTGCTCATGGGCTATGGAGCCAGAGCACTATTTAGGAAAGCCTCTGGCCATGAGCACACTTGTGCTAGCAACGTCGTTGTCAGGACCTGAATCTTTGTATCTCGGCCTCAACCCTTGTGAAACTCTTACTGGCTTTTGACCCTTGGCTTCGTGGACCCTGCGTTTCTCTCTGACTCCTCTGGCATCGTTGTGATTTATGGACTTGACTCTCTGGTATGTCTGACCCTACTTATGGACTGTGATTTAAAACCTGTTTGAACCGTGCTACCTGATTTACTCGGCTTTAACCTTGGACTGTTCCTGGACTTGTGCTCATTCGTGTCGCACCTTGGGGTCCTGCCCTGACAACACTAGATCCACAGCCTGGCTGGAGGTTGTGTCCTCAGCATGGACGTTGAAGTCACCCAAGACAAGTAGCCTAGGGTGCTCCAGCGCCCAGCCTGATACGGCCTCCAGCAGGGATGGCAGACTCTTGGCCAGCGCGTTAGGTGGTCGGTACACCAACCAAATAGCCAAACTCTCCTCAGCCTCCAGCATCGTGCCGACGCACTCTATGCCCGTGATCTCTTCCCGCAGGAGCACCCTGACAGAATAAGCCTCCTGAATGAAAAGTGCAACTCCTCCCCCTCACCCACTAGTCCGTGATTGGTGGAGGACCGAGAACCCCAGGGGGGTGAGTGCGACTGTCTCACCCTCCTGCACCCAGGTCTCGGTCATGCACACCAGGTCTGCTTCTTGTTCTTGCACAAAGTCCCACAAGACTTCAGCTTTGTTGTTAATGGAGCTGGCGTTACACAACACCATGATGGAGGAGGGTCCATAATCCCAGCCCCACTGCCGGCCACCCTCGGGATGGGTCGAAGGCTGGAAGGGTGCCAAGCCTCTCTATTTCTCTGCATCCTTTGCTCCACACCTTGCCCAGATCCACCACCATACTTCCCTTTCCCCAAGAGCACTGGAATTTGTTGCCCATTCATTCATCACTGGTGGGCTCCACAAAGCTTCAGGCCACCGACCAATGGTAAGCTCACAACTCCCTGCTACTACCACTATGATTATACGTAAGTACTATCTATGCATAAAATACAAGAATACAAAATTTCCTACCGATCATGTCAGGGGTACTAACCTAACCTAACTGACTTGTACCCCTTCTTCCTGCCAATAAATAATCATCAAGGTAATGGGCAGTACTGCTGAGACCCATCCTGTACTGCAAGGCCCATTCCAGAAAGGAATTGAACCTTTCAAAAGCAGCACAGGATACTGAGCACCCCATTGGCAGGGCCCTATCCATTTAGAATTTGCCCTCAAAAGCAAATCCCAGGAGCTCAAAGTCAGCTGGGTGGACAGGCAGGAGACAAAAGGCTGACTTAACGCCACATTTTGCCAGTTCCGCTCCCTGTCTACAGCTGTGCACCACCCACAGGGCCTGATCAAAGGAGGTGTACCTAACCAAACACAACTCCTCAGGTATCGCGTCATTCACCAACTTCCCACATGAGTAAGACAAGTGGTGAATGAGGCGATATTCTCCAGGTGCCTTCTTAGGCACAACTCCCAAAGGGGAAACCCTCAAATTACCAACTGGGGGGGAGGAAAAGGACCCAGGACTCTGTAAGGGAGCGGTGGAGCAAGGTGTTAAAGCCTACAAGGTTATCTAATCGAACAAGCCAATGGCTGTTCGAGTTCAATCTGGCCGGGGTGAGCTCCTGGCCCATTATCCCAGCTCCCACCCACCCAGCAGTTCAGAAGCCCATACGGGCAAGTAGATAAATGGGTACCTGCTCCTTACGAGTGGGGGGCACCCTTCCCTCCCTCACTTGGGCTCGGTGTTAGCAGTGGCCAAAGCAGTGGCGACGGGCTGACAAAGATGGCAGCAGCAACAGCAGCAAATTATGAGCGGCGAGTGCAAGCACAGAGACTGGTCCCAGAGAGCTGTGGTGGCACAGCGAGGCTGGAGCCAATTGGATGAGAAGCCGAGTTCTGCAATCATGCGCTGAGGAAGCCGTTTCCGGAAGAAGTCGCTATCGCAAGAAGATCTGTGCCTCGGCATCGAGATGTCTTCCCCCAAAAGAGAGAGAGAATCTACCACTGAAGCCAATAGACCCTGCTGCCAAGTGTCATGTTAGGCATACACCTCCCCTTATCACTGTGCCCCTAATATAGATCAAACTGAGTGTTCTGTAAACCACTCTGAGCCGTATGGAGAGAGCGGTGTATAAGTCACAAATGTAATGTAATGTAATGCCCTCTGCACATTCCTTGGCAATTTTCCCCCTAACTGTTTGTTCCATACTGTGCACTGATATCAAATTAGGAGCCATGTACAGAGTCCGACAACCCTGGAAAGGAATCCTAAAACCCAACATAAAACCATCCAATAGGTAAACACTATCCCGTTGATTCGGGTAGTCCCATAACCAAAACTCTAAAACTTCCAACTTTATTGGGCTAGGTCCCTTTGTCAGGAGGGGGGTTGTAGCCCCCACCATCTCCGGGGTGCTTACCACCTCTACCTCCACCTCAACCCTTAGGATTGGGGCAGTTAGAAAAGGAATGAGGCCCTGCACATAACGGACACTCATGCTGGAAGGAACATGACTGCTGACCACATTTCCCATGGGAGGTAAACTCCCAGCAAAGCGGGCATCGCTGAACTGCCTGCCCCTCCTAGGCGCGGATGCCTGACTGGGTTTGTGGCTTATGCACTGATTATGTACCTTTGTTCATGGATTTTCTTATGTTTATGATGTTGTAGTGCTTCAGATTAGAATACACAGTATTTTCTTTGCAAGTCTTCTTTTTTTTTTTTTTGCCCCCCGAAGGGGATTTTTTTATTGCTTTTTCTAAATCTACATACAGAAAGAAAAAAGAGTCTACAATACAGAGAACTATGGATGGGGAAACTACAGTCTACAGATGAAAGAAAAGAAAACCTTCTAAAAACCCAAGAATCAGTGATCAGACATAGCTTTTAAAATTTAAACTCTACTTCTTGAATACAAATTGACTTTTGCCAAAAATGATTATCTAGCTAATAAAACATTCCGATATTTCACCAACAATTACAGTTTCATAAAGAGCTGTGCCCTATAATGAAATAATTTTAAGTACTCCAGAGAACATTGACATTCTACTTTTCCCCTCTTTTCCCTCTCAACTTATAGCCTGTTTTGGGGGATGCTGCCCCTAACTTAGAGTCTGAGTCCTCATCAGAAGATCCAGTCTCTCCTTCTTCTTCGCTCTCCTTGGTGCCTTCAGGGGCTCCTTCTCCCGCTCCTCATGGTTGACCGTGCTGATGCAAAAATTCAGAAGCCTTTTCAACAGAGTCTATCCTTTCTTTTCCATTTGCATATCTAAAGATCAGTACCTCGGGTACCAACCATCTGTAGGCCACTTTGTGGCTTTGTAAAAATAACGCCAAGTCTCTGTATTTCTTTCTCTTCCTTCTTATCTCAAATGGAATGTCCTTCAATACTTTAATCTCCTTGTCTTTCTCCTTCAAGGCAAATCCATTGGTCACTTTCAATAGTTGATCTCTCACTTTTCTTCGGGAGAATCTTACTGTAATTTCTCCTGGCAGATTATTCTTTCTGATAAATTCAGAATACAATCTAAAGACCATATCTATTTTGCTTTGAAGTTGATCCGATGTCATCTCTGCCAAGGCATGGACGTAGCAGAACCAGAAGCACCCGGTGGGCAGGATCCCCATGGCCAATGTGTAATGCTCTTGTCCAAGTGGTCCTCCTTACCCTCTTTCTGAGGAGGTCTCTTGTAAACCTCCACTTGGAGCTCATCTGTGCCTTGCCTTTGCTGACCAGGTGACTCATCATCAGCACCACCATCGGGTGCTCCCTGCTGATCCTCCAAAATGCCAGGTGCGCCAAAACCTGTGCCTGAAAAGAGGTGTTGGAAGCATTAGCATCCCCCTTTGGTCTCTTACCAATGTCACCCCTAGGAGGGCCCCCCTCTGCCACTCCAGTACTGCAAGTCTTTGCATAATTGCAGCCTTAACAGGATCATCGTCCTCATCATCGGAGGGAACAACTGGCAAATCTTGCACCGGCGGCCACTTAGGAGCCAGCTGGTTCCCCTTTGCTGTCCCATGCCCTTTTTTAGGAGCCATACTGGGAGAATGCCGCTAGCACAAGGCTGTAGTTCTAACACTGTGGCCCCCTAACCAAGTAGCCACAAGGCACCAACTATCTGTAGTTTAAAATGGCCGCCTTGAGGGGACCGCCACAAAATGGCTAAAACTAACAAGTCACCAAAAATGGCCACTGCCTTCAAATTGGCCACTCAGGAAAAAACCCAGCAAGATGGTTGCCCCCTCTAATACTCTGAAATGGCCACCCCAATGGATAAAAACCACCCCACTTCTGGCCCCAGCTGAATTGCACCTGGTCCTGGGGGGGGAAATAGAGTAAAGGGAAGGTGAGAACTGAGGCCCCAGCAGCCTCATCAAATTGCTGCTACTAACTGAAGGCCTTGGTGTGTGTGTGTTTTTGTTTTGTTTTGTACAAAGAAGCACTGCGGCAAGCCATTTACCACCATGTGCTGCCTCAGCACACTGATCTGCAACCAAAGCCACACCAACCTATGGGCCCAAGGACCCGCTGCCACCACTGGAGATCGCCGCCACAACAAAACACCCCCAGAGAACATCCCTGCTACTCCACAGGCCCCCCAGAGATCGCCTCAATCAAGTGCTCCATGGGCTGCCACCGGCAACCACTGCCGAGGGAACCCCCCCCTGCACTGAGCCAGCGAGCGGCAGAAAAAATGCCACCACAGCTGCAATCCAGCTCACCCCTCTGACAGCCGGGACTCCAGCCACCTCTTCCTCATGGACCAGCAATTGAGCCGCAGGATGAGGCAAGCAAAAGGCCAGTACCAGAATCTCCACTCTGCATGCTCCCTACAAGATGAGCACACAAAGCAATAGACAGAGGGCGGGAGCACAGCCTGGCCCTTTGAAACAGCCGGCTCCGCCCCCTGCCTCATCAGGACATATAGCGTCCTATCCGTTGCCACCTCCCTTCTTCGGAGCGGCAAAAGAGCCCCCACTCACCAGCAGCGTTGCCGGCCGGGTGGAAGCTCTGTAACTTTCTTATAATTAACAGTGCCTTTGCCATCAGAGATGGAGCTTAGTCTGGCATTGGCTAGATCATCTCATCACTATTAGAAAGGAGTCTGGCTTAGGTTCAGTTCCACTGACCATAAAAAACATTTGGGATTTTCCCTTGTCTTCAGTCTTCAGTTCAAACTGGGTTCGACAGGAGATTGGGTTAGGGACTCCTCCAGCATCTTCTTACTGCAAGGAACTATGTTCATGTTCTGAAGAACTTCTTACAGCCTAGGTAAAGTAAACCTGGTTGAATTAGTTGAACTGTATTGCTTTTTGGAATTCTGTGTGCTGTGTTCTTGTTTGTGTGTTTTTCCCCTTCTGTACTTCATTTTGCCCTTTTCCCGCCACTTTTTGTATCCAACCACTTTTTACTTTTCTCATGTCTCTTTTATAATAAATGGGGTTTTTTAAAAATAAAATCATTTTGGGGGCTTCACTTAGTACAACCTATTTCTCTGGGATATTTCTCTGAATCTTTTCCCTACATGCTAGACTGCATGCACACTACAATAGTTGGTTAAAAGGTATTTCCACCTTGTTACTTAATTCTAGTTCTAGTACTGTATTACAAGGATGCCTTCTCGAAGGGTCAATATAGATGTCTTCAGAAGGCCCCTGACTGGTGGCAGCTGGTTACAGCCTGCTTTCCAGGGAACCCTTGGTCTAAAGGAGTTTCCCAGCAAGGACAGACACCACCCCCTTCATACCATAACAATATCAGGAATTTGGGATGTACATTCGGATCTACCTCAGCTGAAATTATACCCACAAAATAACTTATTGGTATTTTGGGGTATATTTCAGTTTCCCAAATATATCCAGGTTTTCTCAGGAAAAAAAATCCCCCCCCCCAAATCCAAGATATATTAGGAAATTATCAGGTAGATCTCGTGGGCACTCTATGAAATTGCTGAGCAGTCGGGTTAGAACAGATAAAAGGAAATACTTCTTCACCCAAAGAGTGATTAACATATGGAATTCACTGCCACAGGAGGTCGTGGCAGCTGCAAGCATGGACAGTTTCAAGAGGAAATTAGATAAACATATGGAGCAGAAGTCCACCAGTGGCTATTAGCCACAGGGTATAGATGGGAACTCTCAGTCTGGGGCAGGTGATGCACTCTATTCTTGGTGCTGGAGGGGGCAGCGGTGGGAGGGCTTCTGGTGCCCTGGCCCCACTGCTGGACCTCCTGATGGCACCTGGTATATTTTGGCCGCTGTGTGACAGAGTGTTGGACTAGATGGGCCATTGGCCTGATTCAACATTGGCTTCTCTTATGTTCTTATGTTCTTATCTGAAAACGGCAGAGATGCAGCAGCAGATTGCTCCCACCTCTCAACTGTTTGTCGGGCTTCTACTGCAGTCCTTTTAAAGCTTAAAGGGACTGCAGAAGACAGCCTGAGGATCAGCTGTGCCAGTGGGGAGCAAACTGTTCCCACTGGCTCAGCTTGGGGCTGACTTCTCATGCCACCCCATTTAAATTGGGCTTGCAGGAGAAGTCCTCAACCAGGATCTGCATGCTGCGGAGAGCGATCTGCTTCCCATGGCACAGCAGGTCTTGGAGCTACCTTCTCCTGAAGCTCTTTTTAAAGTGAGCTGCAGGAGAAATCCCCAGCCAGGATCTGTGTGCAATGGGGAGCAATCTGCTTCCCATGGCACATGGATCTTTGGACTGGCTTCTCCTGCAGCATGATTTAAACCAGGCTGCAGGAGAAGTCCCCCACAAGCCCCAGGATCAGGCTGCCTTTTTTTAAACCAGTTTTTCTTCTTGGGTTTATTGGACTCAAAAAAAAATCAGGATTTCCAAAAAAATCCTGGCTCTGAATATGGTATCAGTATTGGGATCTGGGATTTTTTGGAAAGCCCAATTTTTTTTCAAGTCCAAAAGACCTGAACCAAGAAATAACACTTAAAAATATTGCACACCGCTATCAGAAGTGTACTATAGACTACAGCACACATTATAGAAGGTGATTCTTGGTATGTAGCACAAATCCAGAGAAATGCACCATCAGCTACATGCTGTCAGCAAGACTTTGTTTATGTATTTGTCAAATAGTGGCCCATGGCAAACAACTTTTGAAACCTGAAAGTATTAAAAGCAGTTTGAGAGAAAACACAAGGTTTTTGCTGTTTCACAAAAAAGTCTCACTAGCCATGCCTGAAGTTGCTCCATGGCATATGACTGATGTTTATTTCAAGCGCTTTGGACTTATCCACACATGCTTACCTGTACTTGAATAAATTATATCTGAGTGTAAAAACTGATTCCCTTTGAAAAGGATTTCTGGGTGTTCTGTCTTTAGTGTTAAATTTGTAACAGTCCCTTAGCATATGTAAGTAATCACCTGGGTTGCAATCATCAAGTGAAGAAATATGTTTGTAGGTCAGTCCTTCTTTGTGTTGTAAACTGACTAAGCACAGGTTTCTGTAGTAATAGTGTAAGAAGTAACTCCCTAATTATTCCCCTCTTCTTCCAAATGCATCAGCAGAATCTGTGTGTGATGTTCTGACATGGGCATTGAAAGTTTCTCTGTGTTTGCATAATCTGTCCAGGGACTTACCCAGGGATCCAGGCAGGGAACAGATGCTGACAGCACCTCATCAGGCACTCAACACTGCTCCGGAGGTTGCTCCCAGATTAAATTTTCTTCTAACAGTATGATGCAAAAGCGCGACTAGCAAATGAACTTTTAGCACACGCGCGGGAAACTCCTGGCGGGAGATTACTTGATGATTGGGAGAATGAGTTGCCCCCACCCCTCGGTCTCACAGGACTGGAAAATTCCTTTAAACAAAGAATACTCCATAGCCTCCCATTCAAGGCCGTCGTGATAAGCCAGAGCGGCTGAGCCATTCTCCCACGTTGCAGCTGGCATTACTACGCAAGCACACAAGCAACAGACGAGATAATAGACACAGCAGAATACAATGAAGTCAGTGTAAAAATAACCCAAGCCTCATGGCTCTGACACAGGGACCCCAAAAATTCAGACCTCCCCCCAAAACCCAGATTCAAATACCATACTAGTATTTGAATTTGGGAGTATTGGGAATACCAATGGGTTTTCCCCCCAATATACCCAAACCTGAAAAAAAAAAATCTTTCTTCTGCACACCCTTATTCTGCATCACAATTTCAGAAAGGGCAAGCTTATCATTGTCATTAAATATTAGGAGTGTGTTTATCATACTGGAAAACCATGCTGGGGAAAAATTCTGTTCTAATTAATGTTGGATTGTATGTCTGCCCATTATTTCCTATGGTGAAAAATGGCAGCTGATTTTTTGTCCCCACCCAGTGGCAGCAGAATTTCAGCAAATGTAGGTCCAGACCAAAGTCCAGAGGCTTCCAAAATAATCCAAGGCTTTTTTACATGGAGCAGCACACAAGGAGAAGTAAGAGGGAAATAGCTTTACAGGACAGCATGATTGAGTGAGGACACCTCTGCTAATCCCTCCCTGGGGTGAGATTGGCACAAAGACCTGCTTCTTTTTCTCTCCTTCATCCCTTTTTTCAGGAAACACAAAGAAATGGCAGGCAGAGGCCTAAGAATAAGTCTCCCAATCCAATTCTGGCATTTTCTGATAATAATGAAAACTATTGGAGTTTGGAAAACTATCAGAAGGCCTTTCCTGTGTTGGATAATATCATTCTGATACAATAACTGGAAAGTCAGACAGTTTTTGTGGTCATCCATATCCACTTGCACACATTATATCAAAAAGTGGTCATTTGTGCTTTTGATTGTGGAAAAGCACTATCAAGTTGCAGCCAATTTGTGGCAAGCCTGTAGGGTTTTCAAGCCAAGAGATGAACAGAGGTGGTTTTTCATTGTCTGTCTCTGTATAGCAACCCTGGACTTCCCTGGTGGTCTCTCATCAAAATACTAACCATGGCCAATGCTGTTTAGCATCTGAGATCTGGCAAGATCCAGCAAGCCTGGGCCACCCAGGTCAGGGCCATTTGAGCTTTTACCCCATGTCTATTATACAATATTCAGTTTATTTCCAAATTCTTTTTAAAGGGTGGGCTATAATCTTTAAAGCTTCACTGCTCTAGGAGCCACATATTTGAAAGATGTGTTCCTGTGCCCTGGCTACTGGGTTGGATCCTCCATTGTATGGGAGCAAGGATTATGGACCCATCTGTCCCGGCCCCACCGGCTCGGGACTGGGCACCCCCCCCATGGACGACCCACCCCAGTCACAACAGAGCCCCCACGCACCTGAGGAGCCCCTGGAATGGCGGCGGACGGCAGGCGGGGCAGAGGATCGGTCCGGGCGCAGCAGAGAGGCTGGCACAGGCTGCAGTGCTCCCCAGACAGAGGGAGGAGCCGGAAGAGCATGCGAGTGGTGCTGAGCCCCCCGGGAGGCAGTGGAGCGTGGAGGCGAGTCCCGGGGGAGCTCCGATGATGTCCCACAGCTGCGGAGCGGCGGCGGCGGCACAGCCCTGAGACCGCCCAGACCACCGCCGGCACAACTTCCACCCACCGCGCCCCGCTCGGCGTCCTCCGTTAAGAGGGAAGGCGAGGCCAGGGCCGGGGAGAGGGGTGGTTGGGAAACACTGGGGGGTGCTGGGATGGAGAGGAGGGATAAAAGGATGGGAGAGGAGAGGGGCCGGGGAGGAGAACGGTGCTGGTGTGACTGGGTTTGGTGCGCAGAAAAGTCAGAGAGAGCAAGTCAAGACCCATTCCCCTGTACTCAGGCAGAGGGATGTCTGGGGTGCTTAAAACCCTGTCCCCTGCCAGTCTGAGGCCTCCTTCTCGTCTCCTCCTTTGTGATCCTCTCGCTCCCAGGACCTCAACCCGCTGACGGACTTCAGAGAGCCACGGCCACCGGGGGCATCGACCCATCCTCGCAGGGGGAGCATGACACCATCATGCACTAATAGTCACAAAAGACAGGCCTCTGCAGTGGGGAAAAGGAAGAAAGAAAATCATTCCTTTCTCTTCCATAAGTAGAGCTTTGCTCACAAAAGATGCAGAAACACCAAGCCTGTTCTTCCCCTGCCCCCTACACCTATCTAACTGTCACAGATATTAGTACATATGAGTCCCTTGACCCCAGCAATAACATTTACTGCTGTTAGAAAGGGTTCCAGGGGAGAGCAGACGACAGGGAACATCCACAATCCTTTTGTCCACATAACACCAGTGGTCTGCTGGTGGTTCACAGAATGGAATATTTTATAGGGTTGCATCCTATCACCCCCTCCAAACACACAGTAAACAGAAATAACAAATATCTGAAAATACAAATGAAGAAGGAAGTAAATATCCAGATCAATATTCTTTAAATTTCTACTTTATAACAGAAACACCTTAAAGGACTCTTAACTTTTGTGTATAGATCCCTTCTGAAGAACTCTTATTCTAAAACTATAAATAGCTACCTTTTTAAAAAGTATATACTCGTCTCTACTTAATGCATTGCATAACTTGCACATGAAGATATGAAATACCCACTGGAACCACATTTCATTTTTAGTTTTCCTACTGTTTTCCCAATTCTTTATTGTAAGCATAGCCCCATGAATTATCTATATCTCTTTTGTACCTATTTACTTACATTATTTAAGAGATGGTTTGCAGTATAACCAGAAGTTATTTTCTAAATAATATTTGACACCTCTTTCCATTTGTTTGTTATAATTTTGTAACATTTTAAACATGTTAAAAAACCAGCTTTTTCAATTTGACACCTCCAATATATACAATTGGCAGGCAACACATACTTTTTATTCTTTGATGTATAATCACATTGGATGAAGATTATAACAACTCTAGAATATTTCATTTAGTTGTAAAATGAGAGAACATAATTTTGGAGATCTGAAACATTATTTTATATGGTGTTCTTTAACCCCCTAAATCCCCTGGGTGTTTCATATTAGCAGCTATGGAGAAAAGTATACCGTACATACATTAGTCAGCCAATCTTATGACTTCCTACTTGAATGTAAATTTTTCTCAGCTCAGTAGGGTTTATGCCCAATTAAGTGTCCATAGTATTAGTGCTTGAGTTCATTTATTCAGAGGTATATCCAACATATTTCATTTCAGGGAATCCTATGTTTACTCAGAAGTAAGTCACACTGAGTTCCATCAGATTTACTCACAAGTATGTGAGTCCAGGATGGCAACAAAACTTGTATTCCAGTACAGTGAAGAAACTATTTGAGATGTGCATTTGTTTACGAATGAATTGTCATTATAATGAAAATGAATAGAAAAACTAATGATGTTGGTTAACATTTGTTTTTCTTCATTATTTTGACACCCAGCTTTCTGGTTTACAGTTCAAGAGGGTCAGAAGGAGGGCGACAGATGGAAGGGAGTAATTAGATAATGAAACAAACAGAGGAATATAGACCTTGGAACAGAAGACAGTTGTGGTGCTAGGGCTTTCTATTTACAATCTCAACCAGTCACGGAGATGGATGATGATGGAGATGATTCTATATAAGCAATAGCTCTTGATTTCCTGAGCTCTGTGTTTGACTGTCCCAGGGGCAAGTGCTGAAGAGTCACAGAGGAAAATCTTTTCTATCTCTCCAAGTCAAGCACTGCTGCAAGCTGGGAGGAGGCCTGAATGCCAGGTAGAGAGAGTACTGTGGCAAACTTGTTTCTTGTTCACTATGGATGGGGAAGAAGGAAAACATCGCTTTTGCCCCCAGTGCTTGCAGCCAGCATTACTGTGTGTTGCTAATAGGAATACAGGGTTTGCCTAGTAGACTTAGGTCTGCTGTGGCTTTCTTTGTTGGAGAGAAAGCAGTGTCTGGCCGTGCTGTCTGAGAAGCAGGCTGGAGGAGCTGTGAGCTGGAGGAGCCGGAGGTCGGTTGCAGTGTGTGGGAGTCCTGTGTGGAGGAGGACGCCAAGCAGCCGGAGCCGAGAGACCAGCAGCCGGGAGCCGGGAGCAAGCATCATGGCTCCGGTACCTACTTCCCAGCTGGTTGAAAAGCTCACTTCTACAAACTATAACAATTGGGCTCTTAAAATGTGGTTCTTTCTTGTGAAAGAGGGGCTTTGGAAATATGTAAATGATCCCCCCGAAGATCCAACACCGCTTGATGAGAAAAATGATGAAAAAGCCCTAGCACTGATTGTTCTGAGTGTCGGTGACGATCAGCTTGTTTATGTTGCTCAAGCTGAAAGTGCTGAACAGGCTTGGTCTTCACTTAAAGACGTTTATCAGCAGGCTAATGTCGGGTCTCTTATCTCATTAACCCGGCATTTGTATAGAAAGCTGCAAGCACCCCAGGAGCCTGTGAAAGACCATCTCAAGGTCTTGATGGATTATTTTCGTCAGCTTCAGGAGCGTGGCAAAGTTTTTGAGGAAATTGATAAAACATTCATAATCTTATCATCGTTATCACAAACATTCGACACAATTTTGCCTGTATTCGAGACGGTGGATGAAAAAGTTTTAACAGTACAGTTCGTAACTGGAAAGCTGCTGCAACACGAGGAACGCCTTGTTGAATCTAGGCAGCATGCCAGGGAGTCTGGGAAGTCGGCCAAGGTGACCGGGCACAGTTCCAGGCAATCTGCAGAGGAGATAGCAGAAAGCACCTGTTCTGTTGCTGTTGCCACCCTCCAGAAACAGTCCAAAGATACTTCCAGAGGCAGCAAGAACAAGAGGAAATGTTTTTTCTGCGGCTCTACAAACCACATGGTCCTGAGAGGCAGAAGCAAGGAAAGAAACAGCCTGAGTCTCAGCATTCTGTAGCTATGGTGGGCCCTGTGGACAATTTTGTGGCTTCGTCCTGGCTACTCAATTCAGGCGCATCCCAAACGTATTGCAAGGATGAGGAGCTTCTACACAATATTAGGACCTCTCCCTTAACACACGTGAGTCTTGCAGATGGGACGCCTTCCCAGGTTACAGCTGAGGGGGATGTGTTTTTCCCCAACTTGAACCATACTTTAAAGGGGGTGATTTGTGTACCTGGCCTACAAAATAATTTGCTAAGCATTATGAGCTTGGTCACTGCAGGGTTCCAAGTGGTATTTGCTAACAAAGAATGCAAAATTATGAAAGCAGGTAAAGTGTGTGCAATAGGCAGGTTGCAAAATAATGTTTATGTGCTGAACAACACTAAAGAAAATATACAAGCTGTTACCAATGTTAACCCCCACAATAACTGTCAACATTTGTTACACCGTCGTCTAGGTCATGTGAGTTACAAAACTATTCAAAAGACTCTGGCCCTGACAGGCCAAGAGGGTGTAAAAGAGTGTAAAAACTACCTAGACTGTGAAATATGTAAGATGGCAAATTCTAAAGCATTTCCAGTCGCAAAACAGAGCTTAAGAGAGTCTCAAAAGCCTTTGGCTTTGGTTCATATGGATGTGGTTGGTCCTTTTCCAAAAAGCCATTTGGGTAACAAGTATGTTCTCATTATTACTGATGACTGGTCAAGATTTTGCTGGGTGTATGTGATGAAATGTAAGTCTGATGTCTTCTCAACCTTTAAATATTGGTATAAAAGAGTAAAGAACCAGTTTGGCAATGTGCTAGCCATCCAAACTGACATGGGAGGGGAATTTACCTCCAATGACTTTGAGCACTTCCTACAACAAAAGGGAATAAAACATAGGGTTGCCAATGTTTGTACTCCAGCAGAAAATGGTGTAGCCGAGCGCAAAGGTGGGGTTCTTCAGAACATGATGTATGCAATGTTGAAGGATTCTGGCCTGGGTATTGCATTTTGGGCTGAGGCAATGAAAAATGCCTGTTATGTAAGCAACCGGATTTATTCACACTCTGTAGAGGATATACCATACAGATTATTGTACAAACGTTTACCAAACCTGGAATACCTAAGGGTTTTTGGCTACAAAGCATGGGTATACATACCTCTTGAGCGCAGGAGGAAAGGGGGAGCCAAAGCCAGGAAATTGGTCTTCCTTGGTTATCAGTCTGGCATGAAGACCTATAGATTTGCTGATCAGTTCAACAAAGTGAGTTTCAGCAGGTCTGCCTCTTTCTGTGAGCATGAAAACTGGGGAAAGATTCATGCAAACGAAGTACCACAAATGGTTGCTTTACCTAGCTCTGATATCACTGAGGGTGTCAGTAATGAGCCTGTGATCAAACAAGAGCAACAACCTGTAAATGTGCAGTCTGATGGTGTGCAAGATGAGAAAGTACTACCAAGGGTTTCTATGCGCAGTACTAAGGGCATACCACCTGTGAGATATGGCTATGATGTCAATCATGTTTTCATTAAGGAGCCTCAAACCTACCATGAAGTATTGCAAATGCCTACAGTTGAAAAGGAGGCTTGGTTTCAGGCAATGAAAGCAGAGCATGACTCACTGGTTGAAAACAAAGTGTTTGAATTAACTGCCTTGCCTAAAGACAAAACAATCACTGGTTGTAGATGGGTCTAAAGGTTAAACATTTACCTGATGGCTCTGTAAAGAGAAAAGCGAGATTAGTCGCCCAAGGCTATACGCAAATAAAAGGTCAGGATTATGATCAGATCTTCGCCCCGACTGTAAGATCTGACACATTCAGACTGGCCCTCATAAAAGCAGGGCAAACCAATATGAGATTGGATCATTTTGATTTTGCAAATGCATACCTGAATGCACCCATTTCTGAGGAGGTTTACATGGCACAAATTCCTGGTTTTGAGGCTCAGAATGGGCAATTGGTATTAAAATTAAAACGTTCTTTCTATGGCCTCAAACAGAGTGCCAGAAATTGGTTTGATTGTCTGAGTACAGCACTAAAAGGAGTTGGTTTTGAGCAAGCTATTGCAGATCCTTGCTTATTCCATATAAAGCTTGGTGACAATGTATGCTACCTTATTGTCTTTGTCGATGACCTGTGCTTTGTATCACAAACTGACCAACAACTGCAATGGTTTAAAGAAACAGCCCAGAGTATGTTTAAGGTTAAACATCTGGGCGAAGTGGGTCAGTACTTGGGTGTTGAAGTTACCAGACACAGCAAAGGTTATTACATGCTCAGTCAGAAAGGCAAAATAACTAAGTTGCTGGAAAAATATGGCATGCTTGATGCACACAGTGTCTCAACACCCATGTCTACAGGATATGTGAAGGAGCCTGAGGATGAGTTTGGTGACAAGCAATTGTTTATGTCATTAATCGGATCTTTGTCCTATATCAGCAATTGGAGCAGGCCTGATATAAGTGTAGCTGTGCACTTATTAAGCCAACGGTGCAACAAACCTTTTAATAGGGACTGGGTTGCTGCAAAGCGTATCTTACGCTATCTTAAAGGTACCATAGATGACAAACTTGTGTTACAGACTGATGACAAATGTACTGTGACTATGTATTGTGATTCCAATTGGGGAGAGCAAAAGGATGCAAAATCAACAACAGGTTTTGTATTGTATCTAAACAATGCTCTGATACACTGGAAATCCCTTAAACAGCGGTTTGTCGCACTGAGCACGTGCGAAGCTGAATATGCGGCGTTAAGTCAGTGTTGTGTGCAGTTAGAATGGGTTTTACAACTGCTAACTGACTTCAATGTAAACTATGTACTACCAATTAATGTTTTCTGTGACAATGTGGCTACACAGCAGCTGGCTGATACACAGAGTATTAGAGTGAGAAGCAGGCACGTTAACATAAGGTACATGAATGTTAAGGATGTTCTACAACAAGGTTTAATTAAGTTAACCTATTGTGCTTCCAAGTCAAACGTAGCTGACTTGTTTACCAAGTGCCTTGATGTGAAAACGTTTACTGATTTGAAGATCAAATTGAACATCCAGATGCAGACTTAAGGGGGAGTGTTGAGATCCACATGTCTTGTAAGTCTGGCTAGATGTATTTGATCTAGTGACAGGTAGCTGTCAGCCAGGAATCTCTGTTAGAGCTGGCTATAACCGGTTCAGGGCAGTCTTGCCACTGCTATCACAGTGACTCAGCACTGAAGCCTGATTGGCTGGTGTTTGTATAAATGTACAGTGAGTGATGTACAGTTTCTCCTCCTCATTTGTATGATTGCAGCAGAGCACTTTGACACTCTGTTTGATGGTGGCTGTGGTGTGTAAATAAATGTATATAGTTCACACCTAGCTGAAGCCTCCAGTGTTTATTTGGATACTCGCACTCTCTTCTGGCCCACTCCATGCCTGCCACTTTCGCTGTTCGAACCCGCGACACATCCTTGCCCACTGTTTAACTCTGCCTGCCTTTCCTAGGGAAATATCCTTCTGTGAGCCCACACTACCATGCTGCCAGGCTTTCTTAGGTACCAACCAACTCCTACCAAGCATCAATACAACTCTGCTTCACTTGTATACCACATGAATACTCTCTGCCCACTATTAAATCTGCCTTCCTTTCTGGGGTATCACACACCTGCTTGATTATGCTCAGTAAAGACTGTTTGCCTTCAGGGAGTGCCAAAGCTTTGCCAGCACTACAAGCAAGAAAGTTAATTCCTTAAAAAAAAAAAAAGCTGGGATCCTTCATTCTAACTATGTGAAATTTGGCAAGAGTAATTCCTTTAGTGAGGATATAGCCTCTGAGAACATAATCTCAGCTGGGTATAAAACAAAGACATCATACCCCAAAATGCATTTTTCCTTCCATAGCACATATAACAGGAATCTTTTTTTATTTCTGCTTGAGATTCAGCTGGAAGAATGATTTCAGTGAAGGGTTGTATTCCTGAACATTTATTTTTAGTTAGATGGATGGCAAAAAAGTTACAACCTAACTGCATGGGTTTTTTAAATTCCCCCTGATGAAATGAATGGAAAATAAAAACAAACAAAGGCAATAATGAGTGCAAGAAAAAGTGTTTTTTTTTAAGAGTACATATTGAGCAAGCACACTTGCATTGCACTTGAATATGTGAAATAATATTCAAATGATATAAACTAGATTAAAATCTTTGAAGTTGATCTACACCTGCTGAGCTAGTGGGAATAAGAGTCACAGTAAAAAAAAAAAAAAAAAGGTTCTGACTCATCCTAAGGGTAAGAAGTCTTGGATGTGGTTTTAACTGAGATATTTCACAATCAATGAATTGCTGCTTTGCTAAAGCCCACTTTTGGTTTGCAAGTTCTTGGAAATAATTACTGTTGATACAACATCTGCTCTTTGAAAGACAGCAGTTGCTATTTGGATTTTTAAAGAGGCATTTGACTTGCCCCTAGGCTCTGATACAAATCCTAGATGCAAACAAAATCTAGCTAAATAAATCTTAAGAAATAAATATGGATGCCCTATGCTTCTACTTGACATTACAGTTTAGCTCCCCTTTCATGCCTTTCCCCCAATTAGGTTCCTGACCAAAAAGAACAACTCCTTTTCATATTCATCCCACTCAGCAGGGTAAAATATATAATTTTTAATTATTTTTGCAAACAATGTCTGTTCTCATGTGTAGTGTCGTGAACAACAGGACACGTCAGCTTTGCTTCAACTTAAGAAGGGGTTTTGTTTTGTTTTTTATTTAGCTCTCAGACACATTCTCTCTCTGTCTGGGCCTTCTTTCAGTCTGTCTCTTGCAGTGCAGTCCTAAGGACACTTTCCTGGGCATAAGCCACATTGAATAGACCATGGTAGAATTCAGAGTAGACCTGCCATAGGATTACTCTCTCAATCAGCTTGCTCAGCCACACACTTGCATACAGGAGCCCTACAGAGACAAAACCAAAGGACATGTATAGTGGAAATTTGCCCCTGGAAGCTGTTTGTATATGTCACACCATCCTGTTATGTCCTTGCCACCTGGTTAAGTCCTCAGATTTCTTAGAAAAGTTAGAGGTGAAATATAAGTTAATATATAAAATATTAGTTGCAGTTTTCATTGTGGTGGAGAGGGTCACTGAAAATATGGGAACAATTCAGAAAAGAGTATTCAGTGCAACCCATTAATTCATTAACCCATTAGTGCAGATTTCCTAAGAAGCTTCTCAAAGGTTTTGGCTAGCATTTGGGCAAATTCCACCCTCCTTAGCTCCAAGCTGTGGTGTAATATAAGCAACACTTTTATAATAACCTGCACACCAAAATGTGCCAAGAGTTGCTGATCATCAACACTATGGCCAAGTTCAGACTGACAGTTTGGTCCAAGATAGGCACGTTTCAGAATGGTTTCACAAATGGATTAGAGGGCCGGTTCACACAGGCACATCTGTCAGGCATTCCTCAGCCGTACTCAACCCGTCTTGTAACGCTTCCCTCCCAAGTTTAAAAAATACCAGGTGAAAGTGGTAGCAAACCCTGGAGAGTGCATTCATCCTGCTTCAGGGGTGTGTGAATGTGAACAAGCTGATCCAGTAAGGGATGCACTTATGCACATGAGCGCATAAGCGCATATAACCGGATTACACAAAAAAAGCCACTTACAGCTGCGCCTCCACCAGGGGCGGGCCAACAGTGTGAACGCTCCCTTGTGTGTCCTCCCTAGTATGCTCCCACACCAGTCAGTGCAGTGTGACTGGGAAAACCCGAAACAGTTTGTGCTGGAACTTTTTGCCATGACTCCCTCATGCTTCAAACTGCCAGTCTGTCCTCACCCTATGTTTGCACATTAAAGCTTATACCATGAATAAAACTTTGTTGGACTTAAAGGTGCCACCAGACTCAGACTTTGTTCTACTATCTACCACTGTTAATCAGTATGGTGGTTTCGGTCTGTGTAATACACTTGAATCATTAAAGGTTTCCCTTGCTCAAAAGCCAGTCAAATCTGACTTTAGGGGGTGGCGCTTATCTCCATTTCTAAGCCAAAGAGCCAGTGCTGTCTGAAGATGCTTCTGTGGTCATGTGGCCAGCATGACTAAATGCCGAGGTGCACAGAACACTGTTACCTTCTCACCAAAGTGGTACCTGTTTATCTAGTCGCAATGCCTTGCTTTTGAACTAGGTTGGCAGGAACTGGGACCAAATATGGGAGCTCACTCCATCACGTGGCACTAGGGTCTATGTAATAAACTTTTTAATTTTTTTTTTGAAAAACAATATTGCTTTTCACTACACCCCACCAACTACCAACTACCAACTAAACTCTAAAAAACAGAGTAGGCAAGGATCTTAAAAGGTCTACATTCAACTTTAGGAATTCCCTATAGGTATAATTACAAAGTAGTTATAGTAAAATAACACTAGCTCGAAATACAATTTAAGGTAAAATAAAAGTGCATTATCTCAAGTAAAAACACAAAGTAGATTCTCAGATCTTCACTTTGACTTTTTCTTCTGATTACGTTTCTTCTTCTTCTCGAAGGGGATTTTGACCTTAAATGATCGAGGAGCAGCCGCCCCTAGTTCAGATTCGGAGTCAGAGTCTATAAAGTCACCTAAAGACGCCAATGTAGATTAGGAACTGCCACTACTTGACCTATCTTGTTCGCTTGTATCTGTAGCATTATTGTCCTTTACTTCTCCTTTTGGTTTCGCTGGGGTTTGTTGCTGTTCCAGAAATGTTTTAGCTTTAGCCAAAGAGTCAATTTTTTCTTTTTTCCCCTTATAATTGAAAGTCAGTCCTTCAGGCATAAGCCATCAATATGGAGTTGAATTTTCTTGCAGTAGTGTTGTAACATTTTTATATTCTCTTTTTCCATATTTCAAATAGAATGTCTTTCAAAGTCTTTATTTCTTCTCCTTGGATTTTTAAGGTTGTCCCATTAGTTGCTTTCAAAATCAAATCTCTTGTTGATCTTAAAAATTTCCCCTGGAAGATTTTTTTTTCTTTTCACAAACTCAGGGTAAATACGATAGACCATGTCTATATCTGATTGTAATGTTTCCAGTTCACAGTTTATCAGAGGAGCCAATGCTTCACTTAAGATCTGTCTAAGATTTTCTTCTTTTTTTTCTTCTGGGACCCCTTGAAATCTAAGGATGTATGAGGATCTTTCCACTTGAAGTTGTAATAGTTGTTGTTTCGCTGAGGTTCTTTCCTTTTCTGCTAATTCCATTTTTTGATTTAAAGTTTTTGTATTGTGTTAAACCTCTTGGAGTTTTTTGGCTCTCTTCTCTGATGTAGACTTGACTTCCTTAATCTCTTTTTGGAGAGTTTCAAAGTTTTTGTTGAGATTTGTCATCTGGTCCAGCAGAGGGCATAATGCTTCAGAAATCATGCTTGCAGTGTCTATGGTCATTTCTGGTCTATGACTCGGTGATGATGAACTGGTAGTTGCCATAGTAAGTTTCACTTTGGTTGTCATTTTTCCCACGTGCTGAGGCATTGTTTACATTAAAGGTAAAAGTTCTTTGAAATTCTGAAATCTTTCTCTGGAGTGCTAAAAACCGTTCTTGGCACTAGTGGGTTCAGATGGATATATAGGCTTAAAGTCAGTTTCCATCTTAATCTTTTATTCAGTTGTTTAGGCTAGGCAAAGGCTACTCCTCCCCTCCAGAAGGTTCCCCCCTTCTTTTTCAGATTTAAGGCTTATGTTTAAATCCAATCACACAGAGCTTCTAAGTATTTCGGCACTCGCGTTTAATATCAATTAACCGCTGCATGATAGGGTAGATTCTTCTTCTGCTTCATTTAGATCCTTTGCTCACTCTGGACTCGGTGTGCACCTCTGAGTGCCATTGCTGGCCCCGGTGCAGTAGAACCTTTGGGGACAAAAGGGAGCCTCAATCCCTCAGCCGCAGCTTCGGGAGTGGCTCACTTCACATCCCAGGCTTGAATCCCTCTACAGGGGCTCTAGGGGAGGCTGAAATCACCTGGTCTCCCTTCTTGCCACTCCGGTATGGAACACATCCATCAGAGCTCGATGAGATGCGACTGTCTAGCAAGTCGCCTTTTTTGCACATTCCTTGAACTAATCCTGCCAAACATAGATCAGAGCATAATCCCCATAGACCAGGGCTATTTAAATTGTGGTAACTTTAATACAGGCTATTGGAGCAGGAATTAGCACAGCTGCTGGCACCAGACTAATTACATCCATCAACAGTTGCAACATGAAGCAGATAAAAAAGGCCCTTCTCCCAGACAATCTGAGGGGAAAAAACACAAAATTTTGAGATATATAAAATCCTCAAAGTGGCTAAATTCAAAGATTGGATCCATGAATAGATGGAATAGATCATTCTACAAACCTGAGAAAAGCCACAAGTTTGCAAAAAAAAAATCCAAAATCTAAATAAAATTTAAAAATGGGGACTAACCCCTCAAAGAATAGAAGCAGTGTCCATAGTGTTAAGAAATAAATATCCTCAGTGGCAGTTGCTAGGCAACTACAACAGTATTGCCAGACTTACACACACTTGAAAAGGAGGATATGGAGGATGAAGCGTGCTTTGTTTGAAGGAGATGCCTGATTCAGTCCTCTGCACCTACACTTAAAGGATCTCAAGTAGCAGTTGGACACTAGAAATGAAGGTTGGAACACCTTCCCTATGAAGAAAGGTTAAAACGCTTGGGGCTCTTCAGCTTGGAGAAACGATGGCTGAGGGGTGACATGATCGAGGTTTATAAGATTATGAATGGGATTGAGCAAGTTGAGAAAGAAGTACTTTTCTCCCTTTCTCACAATACAAGTACTCGTGGGCACTCCATGAAATTGCTGAGCAGTTGGGTTAGAACAGATAAAAGGAAGTACTTCTTCACCCAAAGAGTGATTAACATTTGGAATTCACTGCCACAAGAGGTGGTGGCAGCTACAAGCATGGACAGTTTCAAGAGGGAATTAGATAAACATATGGAGCAGAAGTCCATCAGTGGCTATTAGCCACAGGGTATAGATGGGAATTCTGAGTCTGGGGCAGGTGATGCACTCTATTCTTGGTGCTGGAGGGGGCAGCAGTGGGAGGGCTGCTAGTGTCCTGGCCCCACTGCTGGACCTCCTTATAGCACGTGGTATTTTTGGCCGCTGTGTGACAGAGTGTTGGACTAGATGGGCCATTGGCCTGATTCAACATTGGCTTCTCTTATGTTCTTATGTAAAATGTATCAAATGAAAAGTTTCATAAATTCCACTGCTCTTCTTTTTACTTTTATGTGTTATGCTTGTGAGACTTTTCATTTGACCCATTTTCATCTCTGGTGTTTACCTGCTAGTTGAGAATCTTTAAGTGTAGATGCAGGAGACTGAACCTGGCATATCCTTCAAAAAAGCATGCTCCATCTTCCAAATACTGCCTTTTGCTATTTATTTATTAATTTGATTTACATTGTACCTTTCTTCAACTGTGGCACTCTGTATATGTGGTTCCTTAGGGGTCTCACAGTCAGGTGACAACCATGTTAATCAAAGCTGATAAACCATGTACCTTCATACATAGTCTGGGTCCTTACATGCTAGGCATACAGTACATGGTGAAGGACACATTTAATTCTTTGACCATTTCAATAACCATATCTTTGTCAAGCAGTCAAGCTAAGCACCAGTGTGCTAAAGTAGATTTAAATGGCCTGATTGATGCATGACAATTATTTCACCATATGCTAAATCATTTGAGGTCTACTCAGTCCATATAATAATGTCACAATAGTGCTTTGGTCATGTAAATTCAGTACAACTCATTATTATCAGCATGTTCAAAACATAACATTGAGAAAAAGCAACTATCAGAATAGATGCCATCTTACAATAAAAAAACCTGCCACACAGTTCAGAAACAGTGTCTCAACATCTTTTTTTTGTAAAAAAAATCTCTGTGGTCTACCACAATGGAAATAAAGATTTCTATTCTGAAGGAACTACTAGCACACTGAAACAGAAATTTCAAGTAGGTGGTATTTTAAGAGAGATACGGATATCTAGAATGGTAGATTCAGGCATGGGAGGCAAGTAGCTGGCTTTCAAGTAAAGCAAAACACAATCAAATCAGGATGCAGGAAGAAAGATGGCTGCCATATGGCTATGCCAGAGAGCAGCAGACTCTGGGGGCTTGCTTGGAACCATTTGGTATCTTTGACTCAAAAAGCAAATTATCAGCAACACCTGCTAAAAATGTTTGAAAGTATTCCTTAAGTGTGAGCTGTGCAAGCAATTACAGGTACTTGAACCTGTGAGCTTTTTATTCTTCTAGCATTTGCCTATGTCCAAAAAGTAAATGCTTGATTTTTATTGCTTATGTTTCAGAATTCCAAATTCTGACTGCCAAAAATCCTGTCTTCAAAACCTTGAGTTTCTCTGATTTTTTGTATTTTAACCAATTTAAGGTGTAATCCTGTGCACTCTTACTAGTGAATGTCATACAACTTACTTTTGCTTGGTCACGTATAGAATTTCATTGCAAAATACATCCCTGGTGTAAATGGCAGATTTTCTTCCACCCAAAGTTTAACAAAAGTGTATTTATTTTATTTATAATTTCTATTTTCTACTTTTTGATTTATATAAATCCCAAATAAACTGATATTTCTTTAAAAATAGATGCATAAATAAAAAAATCAATGACTAGATGAGCATAAAAAGCACAGCATCCTATCAACAGCATTAATTCATAACAGCTCAGAGCAAACCAAGCAGGCAAGTATGATAAGCCCTTTCTTGGAACCAAGGGCACCCACACAGCTTTTTTATGATTTGGGGGAACCAGGCTTGTTTAGAACTGTAAACCTTCCCCTCAGTTACAAGCTGTTCTTAGGATAGCAAGTGCAAAAGCTTTAGGTTTGTTGCCATGAAGTGAGTTTTGTGATGAGCAACAGGAACATAGAAATCACTGAGGCAGGAGATGCATGTCAATAACAAAGAAGATGTATTTAAAGAATAGATCAGCAGCACAAGTCTCCAGGTTGTCGAAGGAGAAACCTGACTGAGGCACATAAATTTAAGCTAGTTATGACTTCAGAGGGTGGTTTGAATTCTCTTTAATGCTTGCAGGTACAAAGAGGCTTTCACTGACTAGCCACCAGGTTGGATCCTTTCACACACACAGGAATCTATCAACATCAGCTTGCCCTTTCCCAAGAGTCAGACTAAATGGTATGAGGTCTAATCATCACCAGAGTCAGGCCTCCTGACCAGGTACTTTACACTGTCTTCTCTGAGAGGTGAACTACTTCCATGCTCTGACAGATAAACTACTGCTCCCTGAGGCAGACCTGAATGGACTCCTGCTGTGCTTCCTTCCAGCATTCTATCCCTCCTCTGAAAGGTGATGGATGCTGGAGAAGCAGTCCCATAGGCTCAGGGATGAAACAGCTGAGTAGCTGCTTTTCCTTTCAGGGGCAGGACAGCCTCCCATCCATAACTGAAGTCATATGTATTTAATTCTTTTAAATGAGGACCCCAAATGATCTACAGAATGCTATCTTGGTTTTGTGCCAAGGGCTATTGGGTCAGGTAGAAGGCAAGTTACTCTAGGAAGGGAATTACCTTGTGGAAAGGGTTGTCTATCCCTTGTGGCTACCCAGTGAAATTTTGATAAGAGTGGCACATTAAAAAAAGGCCGGTGATGCAGATCATACTGTGCAGTACTCCCTGTGAAAGTAGGCAGACCTAGACATTTCAGAGCCCTTGACAGCAATTAATGGGTTTTACTTATAAATAAAGTACAGTTTAAATATGGTTAACATAACAAAAAATGTTTTGATTCATGAAGCTTTGAAGATTGGTGCCTATAATCACTGGTATTCAACAAAACAGTAATGTGATGAAATTGCTAATTATTGGAAGATTTTATGAGGAATACTTCCCCCCCTCCCCAAATGTAGGAAGTGTTAAGGAAAGGGATGGGATAAGGTAAGGAGGAACAGTGAAAGGGCAAAAAGAAGATTCTGGGGGCTCATTTCTTAGCCGAAATGCTCTGATCTATAATTAATAGAGCATTTTGGACAGGTTTTAATATTGGGATTCTTTGGTCTGTGTATACGAAGGATGGGCTGCCACACTATTTCCCAGTAAGGAGGCGAGGGACAGGAGTAAAATAAATCTTTTGTTTACTGTGTAATAATATTCAGCAGAACACATACAATCACACACACACTGGCATACAAGAGACTAAATAGAAGCAGGCAAGAAATAAATAGCACATTTGCCTGAGCAGGTATTGATGAGGGCGATAATTACCTCTGATGTGCAGTTCCTGAAATCTTCCAGAGGGAGGTAAAGGGGTGGGAAAGAATATGGAAAGAAAATGGGGAGCACGCGTATTAGGCCGGCTAAGCACACGTGCGTTACTCCAGCTGCAGACTGGAGCCTTAAAGCGAGGTGAGGATTGGGGAGAGTAAGCTGGACGTAAGAGGTAAAGAGGTCGTTGGTGGGAGGGGTTGGCGAGGCAGAGAGAGAGAGCTCTGAGAAGCGTGTGTGTGTTTTTAAAACCTCTCGAGCACTGGGCATGGAAAGCCAGGCGGCTTAAACCTGAAGACACTCTCTGTTGGCTAGGGATTGGTTGTTTAGGGTCAATTTCAAATGCTAGTGGCTATCTTGACCAGTGGTCACCTGGGTGCTGGAAGGAGGAAGTTGGAACAAAGAAGAATGACTCTTCACTTGGATCCTCCATGAGGACCTTGTACTTTGGCACATAGGAGGGTTTAATCCCTTTATACTGGAGACAGCGAGTCTGGCCTGTCTGCGAGAGTCTTTTGTTTGAGTGTAAACCTGTGACTGTAGTATGTGACACCGGCAAGCAAGCTATGGGGACCCTCTGAAGTGATTTTAGCCAGCATCTCATAGTCCTTGCCTGGCCTCTGTTCCTTCTCTGGGCTTCTCCCCATGGTGCTTTATTACAGTCTCTTGGCTGGAACACTCTCAGGTTCATAACAGCATAAAAACAGTCCAGAAATAGCCCGAATAAAGGCGGCTGGGCTAACACATTCACACATGCCTATTTTACATAACACAAAATCTCTGTATATATAGTCTTTGTGGATGCACTAGGTAAAAAGTAGTGTGAATGTCTGTAGAATAGTACCTTTTTTGTTCAGTCGCACAGTCGAGTCCAACTCTTCATGACCCCATGGACCAGATCATGCCAGGCCCTCCTGTCTTCCACTGTCCTCTGAAGTTTGCTCAATTTCATGTTTGTTGCATCGATTACACTATCTAACCATCTCATCCTTTCCTTACCTGTGCCTTAAACACACAGCCAGTGTGATGTAGTGGTCTGTTGTGGGGAGAAGAAGGGAAGGAGACTATAAACTGCTTTGAGAACTCCTTTGGGTAGTAGAAAAGTCGGATATACAACCAACTATTCTCTTCTTCTTAACTCAGTAGGTAATTTTAGAGAAGTTTCTCATCTGAAGAGTATCTCACCTGCAATATAGGTATAATTGCCTCCATTTTATCCTCACAATATCTCTATGAGGTAGGTTAAGACAAAACTGTGTAACTGGCCGAAAGTCACCCAGCAAGCCTCCATGGGAGAGTAGGGATTAGAACTTGAGTCCCCCAGAACTTTATCCCATGGTATACAACACTGTAGTTATTTTGCCATGATTACACTTATTTGGTGAGGCAACAGCTGCAGATATTATTTTTCATTAGTTATCTTTTTATGTTTCCTTCTGTTATAAAATTTCTGTTGAGTCTGCCATTTCCAGCTTCATATGACTACTTTAAGCTCTTTTCAAAGTGTGTACTAAGATTTTTTTTCATGTGTTCCCCCCACCCCCCTTCATTCACTCCTTAATTCCCCTGTCTCGCAAAACATTACAAAATACAGGCATCTTTGTGAACCAACTTGTCTTTGGCACAGAACATAATTACTTCTTTTCCAAACTGATGTGCAATGGTCTAGCCATCAGGGACAGCTGAAAAGAGAATTAAAGTTGAATGTGGAGTTACTGTGCTATCATTCAACTGAGATCTAAGTGTACTTTCTGTCACATTAACAGGCTGAACTGGATAAAGTGAAACAAGTGAGTAACATAAGTGTTGGGTAGTATTAAATACTCTGGTGCTTTCTATCAGTGAAGCATTAACAAATATGACATAGAAGGTGTTACCTGTCAAGACATCCAAACTCAGTAGTATGTCTATATTAAAAGCTATAGCAACCCAGCAGTGCCCACAGGGCCAGAGGCTTAGCTATTCTAGCAATAGAAAAATGGAAGGGTTTGCCAAGGGGAAAATATCACTAATAAATTTATGTGAGTGTGTATGTATGGTTTATTTTTGGAAGCAGTTGACTTTATAATTATTATTGTTAAACAGTATTTATAAAAGCCTACTGTAAAATAGGTTACAAAATTAAAAGAAATTGCAAATGAAAGCAAAATTCATTTTCAGCAGATATTCTCATAAGCTATCTATCTAATGTCTTTTTGGAATAATTATATATTTAGTATAGAAACAAGCATTTATGCCCCTTTCTAATGTTATGAACTAATTTCTGACCTGGCTCCTGAGTTTCAAAGTATCTCTGCATAGTTAAAATCAAACCATTGTGGAGTTCTATCCAGCTTCTTATCAAGGGTTCCAGTAAATAAAGCACTTTAACATCTTGTTAGAATCAAACTATTTATTTTCATACAAATAATATTTTAAAATTTTGATCGAAACCAAAAGGTTATAAAGTTGATAGTTTTACAATATGTCTAGACTTTTGCCAGGTGATCAAAATGCTAGACATTAGAAATAAAATTCTGTCAATGTAGAAGAGCTGGATTAGAGTACAGTAACTCCATCGAGACCAACAAGATTTTCTGGACATCTTCTTGATCTCTAAGGTGATACTGAACCTGAATTTAGCCCTTCTACTGCAAATCAACATGGCTTCCCTCTGAATTTGCCAATATGGAAATCAGTGTCAAAACTTTCACTTCCTTCAACAGAACAAAAACATGCTTTCAGAGAAATCCCAGATTCACATTCACCACGACATACATTTATCACAGTTTCAGATGGCGAATATTTCCTTTGAATTACCTTCAAAAGATGAGATCTAGTTTTTAGAAAGTGATGAAGCTCTATTTACATGGCTTGTGATTTCTGTCTACACTTCTCAGTGAATATAAGAGATGCCCCATTGCATTAGCTACTTTCCAGTCCTCTTGTAATCAGACAAGGAATGTGCAAAATAGGAAGTGTTGGGTTTAGACATATTGGACCTGGAAAAATATCAGTATTCCTGATATCCCCAAGTTCCAAATACTGGTATGGTGTTAGGACTCTTCTTTTTTTCTTTCAAGTTTCTGAATTTTGGGGTCTATTATTCTAAACAGGGAGAGTTTCCAGGTGGCTGAGATGGTTGACTTTAAAGGTACAGGCCCAAAATTGCAGTTGAGCTACTGGAGCCTGTCCTTTAAATAACCCCTAAATTTCAAGACAATTGGAATAAGCAGTCCAATTTTATGGTCCCCTGGACAGGGTACCCCCAGACATTCTCTATTATTTAATATGGAAGGGGGAAAACAACAACCCTGGAAGCTATTTTCAGGGCAAAAAGTCATGCCTGCAAGTAGCAGTCACTGAGAATCAACAGCAAGTCCAACAGAACCATTGCAGAACCCAGTAATCCCTGTAGAATCACAAGCCAATGTGCTAAGCTAAACAGAATCAAAACCAAACCAGAGAGTCTCTTCAGTGGAAACTGAAGGGGGGCACTTATGCAACCAGCAGAACCAATGGCAATGTGCAGAAGCCCAAAAGAACCCAGAGCTGCTGTAGCAGTGCAGAACCAAAGTCAAATCAGAGAATCTCTGCACTAGAAGCTGAAGGGGCATTTTTGCAAGCTCAGCAGAATCAGTTGCAATGTTCAAAATGCCCAGAAGAACCAGTGCCACTGTGGCAGTGCAAGCTCAACAGGACTGTTGTCAAACCACAGAATCACAACAAATCCAAGTGGGGGTGGGATTTTGCAAGCTCTGCAGAAAAAAAAACCCTGTGGAGGGGACACAAAACAATGCTGGCAAAGAAGGGAAAAACTCTCAGGACACATTTAAAATTGATAAAAGCAGCCTGAAAAGCCCATAGACCTCTCTCCCCCATATAAAGAAACAATCAAGTGGGGAAAGGAAAGGAAAGGAAAGGAAAGGAAAGGAAAGGAAAGGAAAGGAAAGGAAAGGAAAGGAAAGGAAAGGAAAGGAAAGGAAAGGAAAGGAAAGGAAAAAAAAAACTATCCCCAGGAGCCTGAAAATGCTGCCTCTTGATCTTCCCAGTAAATCCTGAATATCTCCAGGGTTCTCCAGGACCATTTTTTCTGGTTTCTGAACAATTCCAGATATATTTCAGATACCAATTTTTTTGGTATATTTTCAGCACAGGTGTACCCAAATCTGTACCCCTAAATCAAACCAATTTTAACAATAAATGCCATTTACTGGATAGAAAATTATCAATCCATCTAGTCCAACATTCTGGATTTTGGACATTTTGTGGAAACTTTGTTGTAAATTTTGACCATGGTCATTTCTGTATTCGTTGCTCCATTCAAAAAGAAAGACGTATTCCAAATCAGGTTTAACTGAAGTTTATTAACTATTAAATAGCTGAAGTGTATCTTATTAACTGTTTCCTTTTTTAGTGCAGGTTCCCTAAGAGGCTATCCAACTGATTCATCAAAGTGCTCAGCCTCATTCTTTGGTACTGGTCAGTCACCAAGTGCTGCTGTTGTTAATGTTCTGATTAGGGGGTTAACTCAACTTTCTTTTTCCTAGTGATAACAGTCCTGCAGCTGACAGTCAAGGGCATGCTCCTCAAGTGGACATCCCAACGAAAGCAGAATCAACAAAAGTGAGGAAGGGGTCTCATGGCTTCTTGCATCTACAGTCCTAAAATAGAAAGCTTTAACTGTGATTTAAAAGAAGAAGAAGAAGAAGAAGAAGATGTTGTGATTCACTGGTTTAGGTAAAGCTGGCCTAGATGAGTTTGATCTAGTGTCAAAGGGAATGACAGCTAGTGCCAGCATGTGACTGCAAAGAGGCTGGCTATAACCGGTCTGAGGCAGTTCAGCCTGACACTGAGTATTGCATCTGGATTGCATCAGCTGTGTGCTGATTGGCCAGAGGCTGTATAAATGTACAGAGTGTACAGTGGTTTTATGTTCTTCACTTGGATTGATTGCAGTGGAGCACTTTGACACTGAGAACTATATATAGGTGGTGGCAGAGTGTAAATAAAATTCACTTTGTATTTGCACCTAAGTTCTGGGCTCCAGTCTTCTTTGGGTACTCTAACTCCCTTTGGGCACTAATGTGCCAGCCAGCGTTGCGCTCGCTACGACAGGGTTATGGGCCCAGGCCGTGGCTGGCAGTAAAGTGGAGTTTGGAAGGGAGTACCAGTGGAGTTGAATTGTGTCAGCTAACAGAGGCTTTCATGTGCTGAACTGAAAGCAGTGTTCCAGCAGAGCTGTGGAGAAGCTGTTGCAGACGGAGCACTCGGAGGTGCTGAAAGTGCTGGAGGAGTCTGAGGCCAGCAGCAGTGAGGGGGAGTCGTGTGCTTACACAGACGTCCAGCCGCAGAGGCAGACAGCCAGCTACCAGTGGCAGAGACCAGCATGGTACAGGTACCGACATCTCAGCTTGTGGAGAAGCTTACTGCAACTAACTACAATAACTGGGCTTTAAAAATGACGTACTTTCTGGTTAGAGAGGGTCTTTGGGCTTGCGTGTCTGATCCTCCTGAAGAGCTGACACCTTTGGAAGAGAGGAATGATGAAAGAGCTCTAGCCCTCATCATCCTGAGCATGAGTGATGATAACTTAATTTATGTTGCTGATAAGGAGAGCAATAAGGATGCCTGGGACACTCTCAAGGCAGTTTATCAGCAAGCAGATATGGGCTCCGTTATCTCTCTCACTAGGCATCTGTATAGGACGGTGCAGCTGCCTAATGAGCCCATTAAGGAACATTTGGCCACTTTAATGGATTGTTTCCGGCAACTACAGGAGTGAGATAAAACTTTTACTGATCTGTATAAGGTGTATGTGATATTAAGTTCCTTATCAGAAGATTATCAAACACTGATTACAACGTTCAAGGCTATGGATGCTGCCCATCTAACTGTGGAGTATGTGAATGGTAAGATTCTTCAGGAGTCTATGCACAGGGCTGATTTCAAAAGGCACACAAGTTTTTCTAGGAACTGTGCCAACCATTCCGGGCAGAAAGCCAAGGAAGTAACCAAGGAGACACAGGAGATTGCCAGCAGCTGTGTAACTACATTATCGAGCAACCGGAAGAGCAGCAAGGAGGACAACAAACGGAGAAAAAGTTGTCGGTGTTTTGGATGTGGGTCTTTTGACCATTTGTTATGGTCTTGTCCAGACAAACACAAGAAAAAGGAGCAGCAGCCTGGAAATCGTCACCAGGCTTCTGTGGTGCTGCAGGAAGAGGCAGATACCACTGAATGGCTAGTGGATTCAGGAGCAACTTTAACTTATTGTAAAAAGGAAAGTATGCTGTTAAATAAACGAAAACCTACTCTGTCCTCTGTATGTTTGGCAGATCGGACACTGTCCGAAGTAACTGCTGAGGGAGATGTATATTTCTCTATCTTGGGCTGTATGTTGAATGGGGTTCTCTGTGTCCCTGCTCTTAAACAAAACTTACTTAGTGTGGTGTGTCTTGACAAAGCTGGTTTTAAAGTAATGTTTGCAAATAATGAATGTAAAGTGGTTAAGGCTAACAAAGTGTGTGCAATAGGCAGGCTGAAACACGATATGTATATGCTGAACGGTGGTACTGAAATTGCACAGGTGGTTAGCAATGTTAAACCCCACAACAATTGTCAACATGTTCTACATAGAAGGCTCACACATGTCTCCTATAAAACAATTCAGAAAACATTGGAAATAATAGGAAAGGAGGATGTAAACAATTGTAAAGTGTACTTAGATTGTGAGATATGCAAAATGAGTAAGTCAAAGGCGTGCCCTGTTGCAAAACAGAGTTTGAGACAATCTGAAAGACCTTTAGATCTGGTTCATATGGATGTGGCGGGGCCTTACCCAAACAGTCATTCTGGTAACAGGCTTGCGTTAATTATTACTGATGACCACTCACATTTTCCCTGGCTTTATGTAATGAAGCACAAGTCGGATGTGTTCCCCACTGTTAAGTATTGGCACAAGAAAATAATAAATCAAATTGGAAATGTTGTTGCCATACAGTCTGATATGGAGGGGGGATTTACATCAAATGCTTTCAAGGTTTGGATGCAACAGAAAGGAATCAAACACAGGGTCTCAAATCCTTGCACCCCCGCTGAAAATGGTGTTGCAGAAAGGAAAGGGGGAGTGTTGCAAACCATGATGTTTTCCATGTTAAAAGATGCAAATTTTGGTATTGCTTACTGGGCTGAAGCTATTAAGAATGCATGTTACCTGAGTAATCGCATTTATTCTCGTTCTGTGGATGACATCCCTTACAGGTTGTTATACCAAAGAGTTCCATGTTTGGATTACTTAAGGGTTTTTGGTTCAAAGGCATGGGTTAATATACCTTTGGAACGCAGAAGAAAAGGAGGGCCCAAAGCAAAAAAGTTAATCTTTCTTGGATACCAGACAGGCATGAAGAGTTACAGGTTTGCTGATAATAATCACAAAATAACATACAGTAGGTCTGCTAATTTTTGTGAAGATGAAAACTGGGAAAGAATTCATGCCAACAAGGTTCCTGAGTTTGTTGAGTTACCTGGAACAAGTAGCACTGAAAGTGCAAGTAACAAAACCAATGTTAAAGCAGAACCTGAGGTAAAACAGGAACAAAGTGTTGATGTGTCTGGTGAACAAATATCTGCAAAAGGTGAAAATGAGTGTGTGCCACAGAGAGTGTCTACATGTAGCACTAAGGGCATACCACCAGTGAGGTATGGTTTTGATATAAATCATGTGTATATCAAGGAGCCTCACAGTAATAATGAAGTTTTGCAAATGCCTAATGCAGAAAAGGAGGCATGGTTTCAAGCTATGCAAAGTGAATACAGTTCACTGAAGGAACACAAAGTGTTTGAGAAACCTGAGGCACCAAGTAACAAAAGTGTAAAAGGGTGCAAAAGGGTGTTTAAGATGAAATGCGTGCCAGATGGCAGTACCATAAGAAAAGCTAATGCTGTGTAGAGGTAAATGGTTTTCTGTAATGGTTAACTGTGTTCAACATAACATGTGATGTACCTCTAATAACAGTGTAGCAGATGCTTTTGAATGTATGGATGTAAAACAGTTTTGTAAAATTGAAGGACAAACTGTACATCAAGGCTCAGCCTTAAGGGGGAGTGTTGTGATTCACTGGTTTAGGTAAGGCCGGCCTAGATGAGTTTGATCTAGTGTCAAAGGGAATGACAGCTAGTGCCAGCATGTGACTGCAAAGAGGCTGGCTATAACCGGTCTGAGGCAGTCAAGCCTGACACTGAGTATTACATCTGGATTGCATCAGCTGTGTGCTGATTGGCCAGAGGCTGTATAAATATACAGAGTGTATAGTGGTTTTATGTTCTTCACTTGGATTGATTGCAGCGGAGCACTTTAACACTGAGAAATGTATATAGGTGGTGGCAGAGTGTAAATAAAATTCACTTTGTATTTGCAACTAAGTTCTGGACTCCAGTCTTCTTTGGGTATTCTAACTCCCCTTGGGCACTAATGTGCCAGCCAGCATTGTGCATGCCACGACAGAAGAGAGATTGGATTTATACCCCGCCCTTCACTTGGAGTCTCAGAGCAGCTTACAAACTCCTTTCCCTTCCCCTCCCCACAACAGACACCCTGTGAGGTAGGTGGGGCTGAGATAACTCTATCACAAACTGCTCTTTCAGGAACAGCTGTGCCAGAACTTGTGACTGACCCAAGGTCACATCAGCAGGTGCAAGTGGAGGAGTGGGGAATCAAACCTGGTTCTCCCAGATTAGAGTCCGTACACTTAACCATTACACCAAAATTACACCAATAAATATTTATTTATTGCATTTTTATCCCACCCTCCCCGCAAGCGGGCTCAGGGCGGCTCACAGAAAGGGCACCAAGTGCCGGATATAAAACACTAAAATCAAGGTAAAAACAACCAAATTAACATTAATAAAGTGCTCAGTGATAGTATTACTCTAGACAAGTCAAGACGGAGGCTTGTAGATGTTACGGAGCTTCCGCCCACCCTGCAATGCTGCTGGTGGGCAGGGGCTCTTTTGCCTCTCCAAGGAAGGGAGACAGCAACGGCTGGGATGCTGTGCATCCCGATGTGGCAGGGGGCAGAGCCGGCTGCTTCAAAGGGCCAGGCTCTGCTCCCACCCTTGTCAGTTGCTCTGCATGCTCCTTGTGCAGAGAGCACACAGAGCAGAGTGTTTGGGATGGCCTGCTGGTTGCTTCTTCTTGCGGCCCGATTGCTGACTGGTGCAGGGAGAGATGATAGCAGTCCCGGTGTTTGGAAGGGCGAGCAATCACGGCTGCAGCGGTCCTCTTCTGCTTGCCAAATCGGTGAAGGGAAGGGTGTTTCCCTCGGCAGCAGCAATGTTGGCGGCCCACAAAGTGCAGAATTGCGCAGTTCTGGGTGGCCATGGCCAATGGAGCTGCAGAGACACAGCAGCGATCTTTGGCAGCTGTGGCTGTCGTTAGGCTGTTGGCTGATTGGCTAGGGTCCAGGATCAGCCTTCCAATGGCATGTGGCAGCAAACGGCTTGCTGCTGCGTGGTTTCTGTTTTAAACAAGAACACACACACACATAAAATAATAATACAAATAATCAATAGAATAAGATAAAATCATAAAATTATTAGGTTTACAGCATAACAGCTAAGGCCCTCTGTTAGTGGTAGCAGTTTGGTGAGGCTGCTGGGGCCCCAGTTCCCACCTTGCTTTTCTGTTTACCCCCCCCCCCATAGCGGCCTTTTTATTTGGAGTGCAGGCGGGTGAGGGGTGTTGCCATCTTGAGTGGGCCAATTGACAAGTGGTGGCCATCAGGGGTCTTTTAGTAGAAAAACAGCTGCAGGAGCTCATTAACATATGGTATGCTAATGAGCTATTAGGCTATTAGCATATACCACACCCTCTGACATCACCGGAAGGAGAAGCAAAGGGGGGGCATCTTCAAAAGCCTCCCCTTCCCTTCCCCAGCTGGTCTGGGTGGGGGAGCTAAGAGAAGGGATTTAAAGTTTAAAGTCCTTCTCATGAGAGTTGGGCCACAGAAGGAGGAAAGAGGGAAGGAAAGAGAGAGAGTAGAGAGAAGGAAGGAAAGAGGGAAAGAAAGAGAAGGAAAGGGGAGGGAAAGAAAGAGAGGGAAGAAGGAGGGAAACAGGGAAAGGAGGAAAAAGGGGAAGAGAAGAAGGCAGGAAAGAAAGAAAGAAAGAGAGAAGGGAAGAAGGAGGGAGAGGGGAAAAGGAGAGAAGGAAAGGAGGGAATGAAAGAAATCCCATTAATGCTGTCATATTGCAAAGACTTGCAGCACCCGGACATCAGAGAGGTGCCCCTCTTAAGATGGGCATAGAGAAGCATCCTAGGGGAGCGGCTAATGCTGTCAATACCGCTTTCCAAGCACAGGTTCTAGCCCGGCTACCATTTTTGGAAGATCAACAGGGAACATCTGCTGGGGAGAATGACGAAGGGTCCTCTGGTCAGCACAGGCAAGGCACGGATGAGCACCAAGTGGAAGTGTACAAGGGACCTGCTCAGAAAGAGGGTAAGGAGGACCATTCGGACAAGAGCAGTTCACATTGGCCATGGGGTCCCTGCCCGTTGGATGCGTCTGGGTTGGCTATGTCCATACCACCTGGATCTTGGCTGCAATACCCGGGCTGGGAATATGGTATGCTGCCCCCTCCCACTGGGGCTTGGCCTGGATGGGGCTATCCACAGTTGGGATCCAGTTATGTAGGTTCAGGGACTGTCTCATACAACATGGTCTCTGCAGGTGCCATTCCATCTGGGGACTCTGGGCTGCCCCTGGGTGATCATTTGTCCATCGCCATAAAGGAAAAGATCCTTAAAGGTGAATACATGGACATATATACTCTCTTATATAGGGAGTTAGAAAAAAAAAAGATAAAGATGAGTTTGATGAGCAAGAGAAGGAACGCTTAAAAATGCGGGTTGTGGAGAGAACCTGGGTGAACGATTATTGTTGCACCATCCATGGAGAGCAGTTGCGCTGCTCCAATACATGGATATTATCTACAAAGAGGTTAATGATTTCCCAGGCCCAGCATGGTCGCAATATGATGAGCAATTTCGTATGTGGGCGGCCATGAATCCAGCCATGAGAAGGGACCGGATACACCCGGACCTCTGGTTGCAGATTATGGCCCAGGACAGACTGGCAATTTACCGCGGGATGGGACCCGGGCTGACAACGACTCAATATCGGGGTAAATGGGATGTTCACACAGGCACATCTGCCTGGCATCCCCCACCCGTAGCCTACCGGTGCTCTCGCGCTTCACTGCCGGATTAAAAAAACACCTGATAAAAGCCGGCGCAAATCTTGAAAGCCTGCGTTCGTCGCGCGTTTCTCCACTTCCGGGGAGTCTGAACGCGCAGCCGAAAAGCCGGGAGCAACCCGCATTGGGCATGAGGCAGCAGCGGTGTGATTGGCTACACTCCGCTCCACTGCCCAATGCGGTGCCGGCGTTGCAAGGCAAAACAAAAACAAAAAACGGCAAAATGCGCTTATGCGCACATACGCCCACAGCCGAAATAATGGGGAAACAGCGAATATAGCGCGCCTCCGGCGCGGCAGTCTGAACGCTCCCGCGCGCCTCCGTCCCGTATCTTCCGGCAGAGGCCCCGCTGTGTGGGCGGGGAAACCCGGTATCGTTTACTCCGGGGTTTTTTGCTGCGACTGGCTACCGGGGCAAATTGCCAGTCTGTCCTGGGCCTATGTCTACAATCGAGTCACCTGGCAGTGAAAGGTTGCACAGTGGTCATTCCATGCATAAGCTGCAGACTCAAATTCAGTCAGGCACCCGTGCTCAGGCGGGGCAGGTGATTCAGCAATGCCCGCTTTGCTGGGAGTTTACCTCCCATGGGATGTGTGGTCAGAAGTCTTGTTCCTTCCGACATGAGTGTCCATTGTGTACAGGGCCCCACATTTTATCCAACTGCCCTAAACCTAAAGGGTGGGGGGAGGAAAAGGCGGGAAGTGCCCTGGAGGAGGTGGGGGCTACAACCCCCTTTCTGACAAAGGGACCTAGCCCAATTAAGTTACAAGTTCTGGAACGGTGGTTGCAGGATTACCCAAACCACGGTGATAGGGTTTACCTTCTTGAGGGTTTTAGGCTGGGGTTTAGAATACCTTTCCAAGGCTGAAGAACTTCGTACATGACTCCTAACTTGAAATCAGTTTGGGGTATGGAGCATATCGTTAGGCAGAAAATTGCCAAGGAATGTGCGGAGGGTAGAGTTCTTGGTCCTTATCCTTCACCCCCCCCCGTTGATAATTTAAGGGTTTCCCTATTGGGAGTAGTGCTGAAGAAAGCACCCGGTGAGTATCGTCTCATTCACCACCTGTCCTACCCACGTGGGGAGTCAGTGAATGATGTGATAGTGGACGAGTTATGTTCTGTTAGGTACACGTCCTTTGACCAGGCCCTGCGGGTGGTGCGCAACTGTGGACAGGGAGTGGAATTGGCAAAATGTGACATTAAGTCAGCCTTTCGTCTCCTGCCTCTCCACCCAGATGATTTTGAGCTCCTGGGATTTGCTTTTGAGGGCAACTTCTACATGGATAGGGCCCTTCCAATGGGATGCTCAGTATCCTGCACTGCTTTTGAAAGGTTCAGTTCCTTTTTGGAATGGGCCTTGCGGTACAGGACGGGTCTCAGCAGTACTGCCCATTACCTTGATGATTTTTTATTAGCAGGAAGGATGGGTACAGGTCAATGTGCATTTTTGCTGTCCAGCTTCATCAATCTGGCAACAGAGCTGGGAGTTCCTCTTGCTCAAGAAAAAACTGAAGGCCCAGCCCTTATTTTGACTTTCCTGGGAATAGAAATAGACATGGTGGGACAGTTCTTCAGATTGCCTGTGGATAAATTAACTGCACTGCAGGCATTAATAGACACAGCTAGAAAGAAAAATAAAATAACCCTTCTGGAGTTGCAGCAGTTGGTAGCTCACCTTAACTTTGCATGCAAAGTTGTTGCACCCGGCAGGGCTTTCGTTAGGAGACTTTGTGAGTCCATAAAGGAGCTGCGTCTTTCCCATCATAGGACTCGGGTCACCAAGGGGATATGGGATGACCTCCTTGTGTGGCAGCAATTCTTGGAGTCATACAATGGGGTGTCCTTTTGGCGTGAGGACCTCTTAGTCAAAGTGGAGCTGCAGGTTGCATCTGATAAGGCAGGTTCCTCTGGCTTTGGAGTGTATTCCTGGGGGCATTGGTGTGCTGGGGAATGGCCCGAGGAGTGGTTTCAGGCAGGGTGGGTTATAGACTTAACCTTTCTGGAATTTTTCCCAATTGTCGCAGCAGTGTGGATTTGGTCCGGGGACTTTGCCAACCACACCGTTCACTCCTGGTGCGACAACATGTCCACGGTACACGTAATCAACTCCTTGATGTCCAAGTCCCTCAGGATCATGGCTCTAGTCAGAGCCTTCACTCTGCAGTGTTTACACAATATAATATTCAGGGCTAGGCACGTGCTGGGTGTTAATAATGGGTCACTGACACTCTCTCTCAGAAACAGATGGAGAGATTCCATCAGCTGGCTCCTGACGCTGACCAGTTCCTGGTGCGTATGCCAGCTGAGGTGTGGCAGATTGGCGGGCTTAGGTCGACAGGGCTATGAGCCTGGCTCTTGCCCCCTCCACACACAGAGCTTACATGAGGGTGGGTAAGCAATTCCTGTCCTTCAGGGAGGCTGCAGGCTTGTGGCAGGTGTGGCCCATACCTCTCCCTCACTTAATGCAATCTTGTGTGACGCTGAGGGATCAGGGCCTGTCATCCCGTACCATCAGGGCCAAGTTGTCTTTGCTGGCATATGCCAGCAAGGCATCTGGGCATGCAGATATGATGGGTGACTTCCATATTCAGAAGATGCTCGAGGGTTGGTCCAGGGAAAGTAGCATCTCGACTGATACCAGAGAGCCTTTGACCCCAGGAATACTGAGGGGACTCAAGTCGCAGTGGCGCACATTGTGTGCTGATGGCTATGAAGCTGCCCTTTTCACGCAGCATCACTGGTCAACTTTTTGGGGGCACTGTGGATTAGCGAGCTTGTGGCGGGCTCACGGCAGGATGTGTCCGGCCTGGCTCCCGAGTGGCAGGATGTTTCTGTCGCAGACTCCAAAGTTGCAATTAGGCTACGCCGATCAAAGACTGACCAGCGTGGGAAAGGGAACGTTATTGAGCTCGAGCAATGTTCTGAAGTCGAGTTATGCCCAGTCGGGGCATTGAGCCATTACCTAGCTTTAAGAGGAGAGGGTCAGGGCTACCTATTCTGACATAGGGATGGCATCCCCTCACTAAGTTTCAGTTTTGGAGCCTGACACAGAGGGCTTTAGACCACTTGGGATTGGGTGGGGTTCGATTTGGAACACACTCTTTCCAGATAGGGGCCGCTTCAATGGTGGCAGCTATGGGGTATACTGGCAGTGAGATTCAGTGGATAGGTCACTGGAGGTCATGCTGCTACAAAGGTTACATGCGAAAGTGTGTTATGTAAATATCTCATATGGTAGGTTGATTTATTAATAATGTTCTTGTTACAGATGCTGCAGGCCACAGGGCAAAACAAAGAGTTACCATCTGCAGCCACAGCATGGTCTTCTGGGCGGCTCATCGGACCAAGAGGACATCTAGTAGTTCTCAGCTTGGCCTTAGCGAATGGGCAACAGTAGAATGGTTTAGGAAGGAGAGGCACGCAATGGCACTTCTCCCCCTGCTATTTGATGAGAGGAGAGGGCCCCCTCCTCACATCCTGGTAATACACTTGGGGGGCAATGACCTGGGTCTATTGAAGGGCAACGCCCTTGTGTTGAAGGCTGAGGCAGACCTTGTGAGGATAAAAGCAAGGTGGCCCAGTATAATGATAGTATGGTCAGCCATACTGCCCTGTCATGTGTGGTGGAACTTGGAGGACCCCAGGTGTATTGACCATGCCTGACGCAAAGTTAATAGGCAGCCGAGAAAGGCCATGGATGTTGGATTGGGTAGGTTTTTACTGCACCCCGATATGCGGGTTGTGTATCAGGACCTGTATAGGGATGACGGGGTGCATTTGTCGGACAAGGGCAATGGGATATTTTTGAAGGACTTGCAGCAAGGAATTAGGTCGGCTTTAGAATGCTGAGTGGGGAGCAAAGGCCAAAGCAGAGGGTTGACCTTGGCTGTGGCAGGTTTGTGCAAGCAAGAAAGCGGAAATGGTGAGCACCTTTCGGCATATCCCGTTAGGGAACAGGTGGTCATCATGAAATGCCTTCAGATTTTAATGTCCTGGGTGGGGAATGGTGATCACCTCTGGGAACCTTTTAGGGCAGGCTCCTCCCTGCAAGTTGAAAGGCTTCAGGGGTAGGCGCTCCTAGGGGGCAACCAGTTGCTGGGCTGCTGGTCATGAGCCAGAGAGTAAATGGCTCATGGCCAGAGCTGGGTGACCTGCCCTTTAAGGGCAACGGGGTTGGTCAGGGAAGTGATGCCTGCCTTGCCTGTTCCATGCTTGCTTAGTTGTTATTTGCTGCAATGTTCTGTTAAATAGTTAATAAAGTGGCCCTTGTTTAATTCCAAAACTGTTGTCTGTCTCATTATTCTGCCTGGGGGGGCAAACCCCAAGCCCATTTTGGCAGCACCGATCCATCATAGTACTGTAGTGGTCTTATATTGGGTCGTCCCTTTCCCCCCATGTTACCACAAGATAGTTGTTGTTGGTGGTAGTGGCATTTCCTAATTAAAAACCTGGCGGAAGAGCTCCATCTTGCAGGCCCTGTGGAAATGATGTGAACAACATTATGAACTAGATGGAAGCATCCAGAATTTCCTCCAACAACAGTGAACTCAGCTTGCCCAACCCACTTCCTCAACAGTAAGTGACCAAATCAGGCAAAACTATCTTGTGTAATAAACACTTGAAAACATTACAGTAGGACAGAAGTTCCTTCATCTTTCCTTCTGTGCACCTCATGTGAGAAATCCATCTGCCAGCTGGCACAATGTACTTGACATAGAGAGCTAGTAATTTATATTCCTTAAACTATCCCAGGATGCAGCAGCCTCACAATATGACATGTCTAAGCACATTTTTTTAAACATGAAATATCTAGAAATTCAGGAAAATCTCTATCCTCATTAAACATGAAAGCTTATCTGTCCAAGGTTCAGTTACTAAGTTTATGAGACAGATGTCAAATGGTGCTCTTTCTGAACTTGCAAAACATGAAGAACAAATACTGAATGAAGCAGAGAGCAATTAGCTGAACAGCACTCTAACAATCTTCATTTCACTTGTATAACCTTGCAAGTACAAATACTAAATAATTTTCTATTTAATTGTACATGTGATCATATTTTGTCTTTGGGGGGATTCAGATGACCAGTTTTTCAATTGAGACTAAACAAGTAATATTATTAATAATTTCTGTAGCACTTGCAATGTGCAGAGCCCCAGAGCCCTTTAGAATCCTTTGTCTTGTTTGTCCTCTCAATAATCCTATGAAAATGGCCATTATCATACCTAGTCTAAAGATGGATAACTCAGGTTGAAATCATCGTATGTACCAAAGGACTTCTAATGGTGATTTCATGACTGAACAGGAATTTGAACTGATTCTTCATGATTTAGATATTAGACTTTTTAAAAGGGTTTTATTTCTTTAATATTTAACGTAATGCAATGACATTAATAACATAATCCTTTTACAGCAAAACATGTATTTGATATTAATGTTTAAGTACACATTCCTAAAAATCAAACAATACCCATTAAAAAATTATGATGTCACATTACAGTGCTTATACCAGATACATTTTATATATTACAACAGCAATAAAGATTTTAAATTTTCTGGAACTACCTTAAGCTGAGATAAATAATCCAATATGGTTTACCATACTTCTATAAAGTCAGTTTGAGGTGGATTTAACTCATACTGACCAATTTGATATATAACTTTTTCCACTATGTAAATTTTTCCATTTCTTCCGATAGTGAGGGTTGGTGGATCTGAACATTTCCAGGAAGTAGCTATAGCAGATTTTGCTGCCACTAAAAGAATGGAGATAAGTGTTTTCCTAACCTACGGGATTGAGGCATCTGGCCAGTAGTTTTAAAATAGTACCTCAGGGGAATAGGGCACTACATAGCTTGTCATTGTAAATATTTCATCCAACACTGTGTGCCAGAATTGTTTGATTTTCTCACATTGCCAGCAACAGTGTGCATAGGTTCCTATCTGCCCACATTTTTTCCAAAAAAGTGGAGAGTATGCTCTAAGATATGTGAGAGGGGGTTTTAGTTGTTAAGCTCAAGTGGTTAAGACGCTGAACTGCAGGCTGTGGAAGGTCAGTAGTTCAGCAGTTCAAGACCCGGGTGCCGCAAGACGGAGTGAGCTCCCATCTCTAGTTCCAGCTCCTGCCAACATAGCAGTTCGAAAGCAAGAAATTGCAAGTAGATAAATAGGTACCACTTTGGTGGGAAGGTAACAGCGTTCTGTGCACCTTGGTGTTTAGTCATGCCGGCCACATGACCACGGAAACGTCTTCGGACAGCGCTGGCTCTTCGGCTTTGAAACGGAGATGAGCACCGCAACCCTAGAGTCGGATTCGACTGGCTTTCAAGCAAGGGAACCTTTACCTTTACCTTACCAATGTGTCAGAATTTTGAATATCTGAAGTCTTACACTTTGAGTCTGCAAAGAAAATGTATGTGATCTCCAGACCTGTAACCAGATACTATCTGAAAATGTCAAATCACACTAATGTTGCCACAATTTCTGATATGATAAAGAACTTTTCGTTTCTATTTTATTTATTTATTTATTTCGATTTATATCCTGCCCTCCCCGAAGGCTCTATTCTTGGTGCTGGAGGGGGCAGCAGTGGGAGGGCTGTTCTGGCCCCACTGCTGGACCTCCTGATGGCACCTAGTATTTTTGGCCGCTGTGTGACAGAGTGTTGGACTGAATGGGCCATTGGCCTGATTCAACATTGGCTTCTCTTATGTTCTTATTATGTTCTTATGAAGGCCCAGGGTGGCTAACAGGGGCTTACACGGGCTCAGGGTGGCTAACAGGGGCTTACAGGGGCTACTGTAAGCCCTTGGAGGATTGACTACATTAGGGGTGTGTTGCTTAATATGCAAAGGAGTTCCTGCTACAAAAAGAGCCCTGGTTCACACAGTTCTGAAGAATGATTTTGAATTCAGTTAGTGGAGTTGACAGTATATTGCCAATATTTAAGCTGTCACAAAGGTTATTTAGGTCTAAATAAAGAAAACGTGGTATCTTCTCCTCAAGTTTATCTTCCAGCTTAACTTTCTCAAGTATGCCATGTTTAGATGTAATGTCAACTATTCTAGTAATGTTGGAGTGCCTCCATGACTCAAAGAGTGTACTATTGCCCCCCCAGATGGAAGAAAGAGTCGGACAACAAGGTTGGATGAAATCAGACCACTTTATTAACTCATTAAATTAATGGCAAGGGCAAACCTGGAAAAAACAGCAGCACGGCAAGGCCTGATGTTGCTTTGACCCCATCCTTAACCGTATAAAAGGTAAGACACCATGGCCCCAGGTTGGAGCCAACTGTAAGTCGCTTGCAAACCCAGCTGAGACAAAGATTGGGATGCACCTTGAGGAGCCCTCCAACACCACCACATGGCCAGTGCTGAGTCTCCGTCGTGGCCATCCCCATAGGCAGTCTGCAAGCCTCATCCCTGGCTGCACGGCTGCAGGGTTGATCCAGCAGACCCCTCTGCCCCCCAGGGGTTATTAATTGGTGCTTATGTAGCCACTGAACTTTATTTAAACCTAATCCTGCCACCGCAAGGGCCAAGCCTCAGTTTAGGCCCCTGTGCCCACTCAAATACCCAAAATTAGCTTAAGCCCTTCTCGGAGAGATGAACGCCATCCCCTCTGTACAGGTCCAGAAAATCAAGCCAAATCTGGGAGTGAGGCAAATAGTGGCCCAAATCAACCTGCAAAATATTACAGAGCTCCCCGTTGGCCTTACGCCAAGCCCTCTTGATCCCCTTGGGGTCCCAAGCACCACGCCATACTAGGCGTGGGATCATGGCCGACCACACAATTACCGTGTCAGGCCATTGGCACTTAATGTACTCCAGGTCATCCCTGGCTTACAACACAAGGGCCTTCCCTTTCAGGAATCCCAAGTCATTACCTCCCAGGTGGATAACCAACACATCTGGCGGCAAGGCCGAACTGTCCCCAAACAGAAGAGGGAGGAGGCCCGGCCAACGCAGGCCCCAGCACCCCCTCCACTCAACCGTAGCCCACTGGCTGAGGCCCAGTTGCGAGCCAATGGCTGATCGATTGGCCCAATGAGCCACCCAGAAGATGTAGCTGTGTCCGGAGATGAGAATCTGTCTCCTGCCACAAAACACAGCTCCTAGGAAGAAACGACAGTGAACTCCAGAAACCAACAGTGCAAACAGCATTACAAACAGTAACTTATGGAATGGGAAGAGGGTGCACATAACGTTTATAAGCAGCCGATTGCCACCTGCCTACCCTCGGCAGTGGGATAACCCAAGGCTGCTGCTGTGGAAGCTGCTCCTATTCTGAATGAGTGAGTGCCAAACTTCACTCCAGAAAGGCCTAACAATCCCAAAGCCCAGGGTGTAACAGCCCAAAACTGGTGCTTTGTCAGTGGGCTGCTGTCATGTATAAAGAGGTACCTGTCCGCCCCACCTCTTAAAGCTCTGTATTGAGACAAGGCCAATACAGGGCAGAGCTCAGAGTCAGAACAGAAGCCAAACTTGACCACCGACCCTTTATGCCGCTGGTCAGTTTGGAAGCCCCTAATAGTGATGTGCACCTCCTTCCCCTTAAATTGGAGGTCCCGATTGCACAATGCCCTGCCAGACTGGTTAGTCTTGGACAGCACTACAAGCTTGCTTACTCTAAGTGCCCCAAAGAATGCCAGCAGTGAAGCTGCATGAAACAAGCAGGCTTCAAAACCAGAACTGCACACTCTGGACCAAGTTGCTTGCAACCCTTTAAGTGCTGTCAGTGAAATAGGACGTCTCTGGTCCTTTAAAGCCCCTCCTTCCCTTGTCCAACCCTCCAACATCTTTCTAATCCAAAAGTCCCCAGTGACTTCCGAAAAACCTAGAGCCTTGCTAGTGAATGCAAGGGCAGACAGGTGTCCCCGTATGGAGCTAACCGCCAAACCCGCCTCCTTCAAGGAAACAGAGTAATGGATCAGCTGCTCCACCGGGATGGGCCAGACCCAGGGATAGCCCTCCTGCTTCCTAAACTCCTCAAATCAGAGAACTGACCGTTCATAGCCTCTTCATGTGCTAGGGGCAATGGTGAGGCCTATTGCCCTGTAAGCCTCAGCTCTCCAACCAGCCATAGCTCCAGGGGCATCCTTGCCAGCTGAAGATTGGCATCTGGAGAAAGATAATGAAACCTCACCATCTGTTTGTGAGAGGGAGCATCAGCTACCCCATTATCCACCCCCAGCCCATGCCTAGCTAAAAACAGTGTGCTAAGCCACAGGCATTGCAGCATAAAATCACCCTTGGTGATTTAGATGTGAGGGAGTTGATGACGTGGACCACAGCCAAATTATCGCACCAAAAGTGCACCATGTGATCTGCCAACTCATTCCCCCACAACCAAACCGCCATTAAAATAGGGAAGAACTCTAGGTATGTCAGGTCCCTGGTAACCCCAGCAGTAATCCAGTCCTCAGGCCAGTCCTCTGCACACCAATGCCCATGGAAATAAACCCCAAAGCCCTGGGACATTAGAATACATTAGAAATAGGAAAGCCAGCCAGGGAGGCAGTGGGGCCCTTGGATGACCAAGGGGTAAAAGGAGTAGTGAAGGATGATAGGGAAATGGCTGAGAAGCTGAATGCATTTTTTGCCTCTGTCTTCACTGTGGAAGAGGAGAAGCGCTTGCCCACTCCAGAAGCACCAATTTCGGGAGGGGGTTTGAAAGACCTGAATCAGATTGCGGTGACAAGAGAGGGAGTCCTCCAACTGATGGACAATTTAAAAACTAATAAATCACCAGGCCCGGATGGCATTCATCCGAGAGTTCTGAAAGAACTCAAATGTGAACTTGTGGATCTCCTTACAAAAATATGTAATCTTTCTTTAAAATCTGCCTCCATTCCTGAGGACTGGAAGGTAGCTAATGTCACTCCCATCTTTAAAAAGGGCTCCAGGGGAGATCCAGGAAATTACAGGCTAGTCAGTCTGACATCGATACTGGGTAAGTTGGTGGAAACTGTTATTAAGGAAAGAATTAGTAGGCACATTGATGAACAAAAACTATTGAGGCAGACTCAGCATGGGTTCTGTAAGGGAAGATCTTGTCTCACTAACCTGTTAGTGTTTTTCGAGGGAGTGAACAAACATGTGGACAAGGGGGACCCAATAGATATTATTTACCTTGACTTCCAGAAAGCTTTTGATACAGTTCCTCATCAAAGACTCTTAAGTAAGCGCAATAGTCATGGGATAAAAGGACAAGTCCACTTGTGGATCAAAACCCGGCTTATAAATAGGAAACAGAGAGTGAGTATAAATGGGAAACTTTCTCAGTGGAGGGTGGTAAGCAGTGGGGTACCACAGGGATCGGTACTTGGTCCGATGTTTTTAACTTGTTTATTAACGATTTGGAATTGGGAGTAAGCAGTGAAGTGGCTAAATTTGCAGATGACATGAAGTTGTTCAGGGTGGTGAAAACTAGGGAGGATTGCGAGGCACTCCAAAGGGATCTGTCAAGGATGGGTGAGTGGGCATCAGCATGGAAAATGGGATTCAATGTGGCCAAGTGCAAAGTGATGCACATTGGAGCCAAAAATCCTAAATATAAATACATGTTGATGGGGTCTGAACTAGCAGAGATGGATCAAGAGAGAGATTGTGGAGTCATAGTAGATAACTCAATAAAAATGTCTAGACAGTGTGTAGCTGCAATAAAGAAGGCCAACGCTATGCTGGGGATTATTAGGAAGGGAATTGAAAACAAATCAGCCAGTATCATAATGCCCCTGTATAAATCATTGGTACGACCTCATTTGGAATACTGTGTACAGTTCTGGTCGCCACACCTCAAAAAGGATATTATAGCATTGGAAAAAGTGCAGAGAAGGGCAACTAGAATGATAGGAGGGTTGGATCACCTTCCCTATGAAGAAAGGTTAAAACGATTGGGGTGCTTTAGCTTGGAGAAGTGACAGCTGAGGGGTGACATGATCGAGGTTTATAAGATTATGAATGGGATTGAGCAGGTTGAGAAAGAAGTACTTTTCTCCCTTTCTCACAGTACAAGAACTCATCGGCACTCCATGAAATTGCTGAGCAGTCGGGTTAGGACAGATAAAAGGAAGTACCTCTTCACCCAAAGAGTGATTAAAATATGGAATTCACTGCCACAGGAGGTGGTGGCAGCTACAAGCATGGACAGTTTCAAGAGGGAATTAGATAAACATATGGAGCAGAAGTCCATCAGTGGCTATTAGCCACAGGGTATAGATGGGAACTCTCAGTCTGGGGCAGGTGATGCACTCTATTCTTGGTGCTGGAGGGGGCAGCAGTGGGAGGGCTTCTAGTGTCCTGTCCCCACTGCTGGACCTCCTGATGGCACCTGGTATATTTTGGCCACTGTGTGACAGAGTGTTGGACTAGATGGGCCATTGGCCTGATTCAACATTGGCTTCTCTTATGTTCTTATGTTCTTATGACCCTGCAGCATCTGAAATGACCTGCAGCTCTGCTTCGAGCTTTAATTCCTCATGCCAAAAAGAGACCCCATTAAAGGACGCCAAAAATTCTTGCCGGACTCTGAGGTCAGCCCTCATCATGCAGTTACTATGCAGTCTGTGGTGCGGCAGGTGAAGCCCTGACATAGCATCACATAGCCTGTGCAAAAAGGCCCAGCCGGGGGCAACCACTTTGCATGCAAAGTTAAGGTGCCCCACCAGCTGCTGGATTTCCCTTAAGGTAGCCTTCCTTCGTGTGAGGAACGTCAAAATGCAGTCCACTAGGTCTGTGATTTTTTCCCTGGGCAGTCGGGATGTCTGGGCAACTGTGTCTAGTTCAACACCCAGAAAAACTAACCTCTGTGCTGGGCCTTCTGTCTTTTCATGTGCCAAAGGAACTCCCAGCTTCACAGCCAAACTCTTAAACCGTTCCAGGAGCTGAGCGCATCTACCTGTTCCTTGGGGACCCACAAAAAAGAAATCATCTAAATAGTGGGCAACATCCTGAAGGCCCATCTTAGCCTGCAAGGCCCATTCCAAGAATGAATTGAAGTGCTCAAATGCTGCACATGACACAGAATATCCCATGGGCAAAGCCCTATCCATGAAGAACTGGCCATCAAAGGAGAAACCCAGCAGCCCGAAATCATCTGGATACATGGGAAGGAGGTGAAATGCAGACTTAATATCACACTTTGCCAACTCTGCCCCTCAACCAAAGCACCGCACAACTCGGACTGCTTGGTTAAATGAGGTGTACCTCACCGTGCACAGATAATCAGGAATGGCATCATTAACAGAATCAACTTGCGGATAAGAAAGGTGGTGAAGTAAACGAAATTCACCAGCTGCCTTTTTAGGCACTATCCTCAAAGGTGAAACTCTCAAATTTGGAAGCAGAGGTGAAGAAAATGGACCCAAAACATGGCCCTCTTCCAATTCCTTATCAATCTTTTTCCACACCACCGACTCCATGCCCTGGACTGATTTAAGATCAGAAGCCATAAATGGGGCCCTAATTCCTTGAAAAGGTATACGAAAACCAAACGTAAAACCCTCTAATAAATAAACTCTGTCCTTCTCCTTAGGGTACCTCTGCAGCCAGGCTTCAAGTGCCTTCAGGTTTATTGGGCTGGGGCCCTTTACCAGCAGAGGAGGAGAAACTACCCCCTCCTCTCAGCCGCAGACTCCTATGGGGTCTTCCTCGAGGACATAACGGGAATGAGTGGGGTCCCCCACATACTGGGCGTTCATGCCTGAATGCACATGACTTCCTGTTGCATACCCCCCGGGACCCAAAATCCCAACAGAGCAAGCGGGGTTGAACCGCCTGCCCCGTGGCACCATGGGAAGTATTAGCCCCCTGCAAACGCTGCACAGTGTGCCCACTATGTGAGTGTTCAAAAGAAGATAAGCTGGGCATGGACATAATCTGAAGCCACAGATGAGGATGCATTCTAGGGGTAGGCGCTCCTAGAGGGCAACCAGTTTGCTGGGCTGCTGGTCACAAGCCAGAGAGTTGGCTCACAATCAGAGCTGGGTGACCCGCCCTTCAAGGGCAAAGGGGCTGGTCAGGGAGTGACGCCTGCCTTGCCTGTTCCATGCTTCCTTAGTTGTTATTGCTGCAATGTTCTGTTAAATAATTAATAAAGTAGCTCTTGTTTTATTCCAAACTGTTGTCTGTCTTGTTATTCTGAATGGGGGGACAACAGCTGTAGTATTTACTCAGACCTTTATTGTAGCTTGTCACAAATTGAGAAAAATGGGTTGATGCTTATTGGGTTGGATCCCTTTCCTCAAGCAGCCTCTGAGGAGCAGCAGAGCATCACAAACAAAAGGTACTGCTGGCTGGTGGGCTGCAGTAATGGGGGAAAACCAAGTAAAGTTGCTTCTTTTTCTGTCTTCCAGAGACACAAGCCACAAATGGAAGAGGAGGAAAGACAGAATGTTACTTAATTGCCCCTCATCACTATAGCCACTTCCCCAGTTGTGAAGCTTCCAGTGGTCCAGACCAATATGTATCCATTCATTCCTCCCTCCCCATTTCTCCACAAAGCAGTGCAAGGTGACACTGTGTACAGGCAATGGATAACCAGCAAAACTGGGAACCTTGGGGGTGGACTATGGTATGGGGCATGGGGACACGGGGGAGCTATGATGATCTCACCTTCTTTCCTCCCTCACACACAAGATTTTCCTTTCTGTCTTCTTTCTTGCTGAGCAGCCCCTTTATTTTCTTCTTATTTGTTTGTCTATGGCTGTCCCACCCAGTCACGAGAGAGAGAGAGAGAGAGAGAGAGAGAGAGAGAGAGAGAGAGAGAGAGAGAGAGAGAGAGAGATGCTGGCCCTGCCGAGGAAACTGAAGGAAGAGACAAAATCAACTTCTTATATTCTGCTTTTGAAATGGCAAAGGCAAAGCTTTTGGAAGTTCAAAGTAAACAAAATGTTTATTTAACTTGGAGGAGAAAAGGTCAGTTGGAATCTGGTGTAATGTATATGAGGTGAACAGATAATAAAACTGAGGTAACTTTGTATTTGCACAAACAATAATTTGTTGCCAACAAGCAAATAACAAATGCACTCCCTTTAAATGCTGTTCTGGGTGAAGCTGAAGATTCATGTGCACATTTAAAGGGACTGTGACAGTGTATCTTCTGGTGCCTCTACTCAAAAGACTCCCCCTCCAAGTTTCAAAAAAGATTGGACCTTTGCTTGGATTTGGTGAGCTGACATTGCCACAGTGTCCCTGGTTCTGTGGGGCACTCTGTACATGCACTGGTTCTGCTGGGCTTGGAAAAATCCCCCCCACCTTCATTTTCTACTGCAGGGACACTCTGATTTGACATCAGTCTTTTTTTTTTTTTTTTTTTGCTGTTTCCCCCACCATTGAAAACAATGTAGGGTGGGGGCATCTTCTTTGGGGGCCCATAGAATTGGACCCCTTTGTCCAATCTTTTTGAAACTTGGGGGGTCTTTTAAGGAGAGGCACCAGAAGCTACAATGGAATTTTGGTACCTCTACCTAACCCCCCCCGCCCCTCCAACCCCTGGATACCACCAGATAGATTCCCAAAGCCAAAAAATCTGGGATTTCAGGAAAAAAACAACAACCCAAATCTGAATACCATACTGGTATTGGAGTTTTGGTTTTTCAGCTATCCTGAATTTTTGAGGGTTCAATATATCAGAATCTGAAAAATCCTGAATTTTTGTGTGCATGTACACCCCTAGAATGGAGTGTTTTTAAGATGAGTTCCCCAGGTCATATGTGCAACTACAAGTCATGCCAGTCACCCCAAGCCAACTTGGATCGCACATAGTGTCTAGTTTGGCCCTAACCCTCCCCCAATGCAGGTAAGGTACTAGTTAGTCACACTTTCTTTCACAAGGATCTTTGGAGTCAGGAATACAGTTGTCCTTAAACATAAGGAAGAAAGACTTCAAAAAGCACTGATAGTATACATTTTATGGAAATGATCTGAACTTGGGAAACAATACTAATATTTTGTTTCTTTCAGAGAACACAGTTCATTTTAAAATATCAGCTTTTTGATTAAGGAAAGTATTTTGTTTGCTTGTTAGAAGAAAGCCTTTTAGGTTTAAAATTCCTATTCTTTTTTGTAGAGTAAAATATAGCTGAAGTAAGACAAAACAGAGAATTTAGTGTTAGAAAACTGTATCACTTACCTAGAGGTAAATGTTGATTCTGGCTGTTTCCATGTGATTTACTGGTTGTTCTGGGGTTCCTGTAGAAGGGGAGAAACAGAATCACTGTGTGAAATAATTTTGCAGCTGTCATTTTTTTTTTACAGTTTTGTGGTAGCTAACTCACCCTTCCTGCTGTATATTATACTTCCAGAACATTTGGGCTGATTTGAACTCTGACATACTAGTATATTGTAATAAAAATAATAATTTCTTAGGGAGGAGATGACAAACTGTGGCAGCTTTGCAGAACAATGTTTAAAGCATAGTTGATACAACAGCCAGTTTGTTGTTGTGATGTAACTGAGCCACGACTTCATCAAGCATTCTGCTTATTTCCCCTCATTACTGGAATCATGCCTTTCAGCTACTGAGACTAAAAAACATTAATATACAATTTAAGCAACAAGAATATTAAAAGTGTGTGTGAATGAAATACTGACAAGAGTAAAGAGAAAAATGTGAAATTAGCCTTTTAACTTGGGATGGGACTGTCAAACATTTCTTTTGCATCATGCTTGGGAGGGGGTATATTTGCAATGCAGAGAATTAAGCAATGCTTTCTCATTAGTATTAATAGTATCTTCACACCTAATTCTTCATGCTTTGAGTTGAAAATGTAATCATTAGCATATTAGGCATCTGAGTGGCACTAGACATAATCTTGATGGCCAAAGAGTAAAATTTGCTTCATCTTTAGAGCTGCACTATGCAGGCAGTTTAACCAGCATTGCTGACTTATTACTTATAGGCACCTCAGAGCAGTTATGAAAAAAGAGAAACATGATTTGCATCCAAATCAAGAATACACACTTCTAGATAGGGAGCAAATGTCAAAGTGTCACCATTAGGTGGCAAGCTCATAAGGCCATATTTCCAGATATAAAGTTATAGTGTGTGACAGGTATTGCTTTAGGGCTCTGAAGCCTTGTTTCTGAGACGAGCTGGTTGAAATGTTTGTTGTGAAAGAAAGCAATGCAGATTGTAGGCTGGGGCTGGGTATAGAGCATAAATTTCAAATAACTGTTACCTGGAGAAAGCATTGCTATGTTGGTGGCATCTTTTCTACAACACAGTATGATGGTTATATAATAACAATTTAATAACATTAAATGAGATTTGCGGGCTGGCCCTCTTGGATTTATTCCCAATATTTAACAATACTGAGTTGGTGGATTCACACATGCATATCAATTATATTTTGATCATAATGGGAAGCCATTATACAGAATGCTAATCTCATCTTGTCTCACCACAAACACAATGAGGCAGATTATCTATTGATCTGAGCCAGTGAAGTAGCCCATGCATAAAGGGTGTGCATGATTTTGGTAATCTGCTATTTTAAATCTTGAGTCTGTCCAAGGTCTTGTGCAGATTTTCCAAGGCAGGGATCTTTTCTTTATGCAGGGATTCCAGCTCCATCCTTGGTTTAATATTTTTTGTTATGCTAGAATGTGACAAAGAGATAAAAATGAAGAAATAGGCTATTACATATATATGGTGATGTGATTCCCTCAAGTTGATACAGAGGACAAAGGTTATATGCAGTGAGCATTGTTAAGTGCTTAAATACATGTTTCTTTTCTTTTTTCTTGAAAGCTTGAGGTGCAAGATTTAATATCTTAGGGATCTGTGAATAGCTGCTACCATAATGTTAATGTGCTGCAATTTCTCTTTATGATTGTAGTCTGTGTTTGTTTAAATATTAAACTTTAGCTGTCACAATGATTTTACTTATCTTACTGGTACAAAGAACTGTTTTAACATGTAAGGACAGAGGCTGACAAGATTAGACTTCCTACAAAACCCTTGCTGAAAGGGGAACTGAAACCTGCCTAGCAAGGCACTACCCAAGTGGCAGCTTTCCTGTGGCCAGTTTAGAATTCTAGCAGTGAAATCCGAAACAGAGTTAAACTCTTCCAATCCACTGAATTCAATGCTCTTAGAAGAGTATAACTCTAAGAACATAAGAGAAGCCAATGTTGAATCAGGCCAATGGCCCATCTAGTCCAACACTCTGTCACACAGCGGCCAAAATATACCAGGTGCCATCAGGAGGTCCAGCAGTGGGGACAGGACACTAGAAGCCCTCCCACTGCTGCCCCCTCCAGCACCAAGAATAGAGTGCATCACCTGCCCCAGACTGAGAGTTCCCATCTATACCCTGTGGCTAATAGCCACTGATGGACTTCTGCTCCATATGTTTATCTAATTCCCTCTTGAAACTGTCCATGCTTGTAGCTGCCACCACCTCCTGTGGCAGTGAATTCCATATTTTAATCACTCTTTGGGTGAAGAGGTACTTCCTTTTATCTGTCCTAACCCGACTGCTCAGCAATTTCATGGAGTGCCCACGAGTACTTGTATTGTGAGAAAGGGAGAAAAGTACTTCTTTCTCAACCTGCTCAATCCCATTCATAATCTTATAAACCTCAATCATGTCACCCCTCAGTCGTTTCTCCAAGCTAAAGAGCCCCAAGCATTCTAACCTTTCTTCATAGGGAAGGTGTTCCAACCCTCCTATCATTCTAGTTGCCCTTCTCTGCACTTTTTCCAATGCTATAATATCCTTTTTGAGATGTGGCGATCAGAACTGTACACAGTATTCCAAATGAGGTCGCACCAATGATTTATACAGGGGCATTATGATACTGGCTGATTTGTTTTCAATTCCCTTCCTAATAATCCCCAGCATAGCGTTGGCCTTCTTTATTGCAGTTACACACTGTCTAGACATTTTTACTGAGTTATCTACTACGACTCCAAGATCTTTCTCTTTGTCAGTCTCTGCCAGTTCAGACCCCATCAATGTGTATTTATATTTAGGATTTTTGGCTCCAATGTGCATCACTTTGCACTTGGCCACATTGAACCCCATTTGCCACGTTGATGCCCACTCACCCATCCTCGACAGATCCCTTTGGAGTGCCTTACAATCCTCCCTGGTTTTCACCACCCTGAATAACTTCGTGTCATCTGCAAATTTAGCCACTTCACTGCTTACTGCCAACTCCAAATTGTTAATAAACAAGTTAAAAAGCTGATCCCTGTGGTACCCCACTGCTTACCACCCTCCACTGAGAAAGCTTCTCATTTATACTCACTCTCTGTTTCCTATTTATAAGCCAGTTTTTGATCCACAAGAGGACTTGTCCTTTTATCCCATGACTATTGAGCTTACTTAGGAGCCTTTGATGAGGAACTGTATCAAAAGCTTTCCGGAAGTCAAGGTAAATAATATCTATTGGGTCCCCCTTGTCCACATGTTTGTTCACTCCCTCAAAAAACACTAACAGGTTAGTGAGACAAGATCTTCCCTTACAGAACCCATGCTGAGTCTGCCTCAATAGTTTTTGTTCATCAATGTGCCTACTAATTCCTTCCTTAATAACAGTTTCCACCGATTTACCCAGTATCGATGTCAGACTGACTGGCCTGTAATTTCCTGGATCTCCCCTGGAGCCCTTTTAATGATGGGAGTGACATTAGCTACCTTCCAGTCCTCAGGAATGGAGGCAGATTTTAAAGAAAGATTACATATTTTTGTAAGGAGATCCACAAGTTCACATTTGAGTTCTTTCAGAACTCTCGGATGAATGCCATCCAGGCCTGGTGATTTATTAGTTTTTAAATTGTCCATCAGTCGTAGGACTTCCTCTCTTGTCACTGCAATTTGATTCAGGTCTTTCAAACCCCCTCCCCAAATCGGTGCTTCTGGAGTGGGCAAGCGCTTCTCCTCTTCCACAGTGAAGACAGAGGCAAAAAATGCATTCAGCTTCTCGGCCATTTCCCTATCATCCTTCACTACTCCTTTTACCCCTTGGTTATCCAAGGGCCCCACTGCCTCCCTGGCTGGCTTCCTACTTCTAATGTATTTGAAGAAAGTTTTATTGTTGACCTTTATGTTTTTTGCGATACGCTCTTCATATTCCCTTTTTGCTTGCCTGATCACAGACTTGCATTTTATTTGCCACAGTCTGTGTTCCCTTTTATCAACCTCACTGAGACTAGCTTTCCACCACTTAAAGGAATCCTTCTTACCTTTTACAGCTTCCATTACTTTATTAGTTAACCATGCAGGCTTTTTTCTATACCTATTTGTGCCTTTCCTAACCTGCGGTATATATTTTTTCTGAGCTTCTAGGATTGTATTTTTAAATAGTCTCCAAGCTTCCCCAATGGTTTTGACCTTCTCCATTCTTCCTTTCAATTTCTTCCTCACATGTCCCCTCATACCACAGAAGTTACCCCTTTTAAAGTTAAAAGTGGTTGTGTCCGTCTTTTTGGGCAACTCCCTATCTGTATAAATGTTAAACTCAATGACATTATGGTCACTGTTCCCAAGCGGTGCAATCACTTTTACATCTCTCACCAGGTCTTGGGCGTTACTTAGGACCAAATCCAGGATCGCCTCTTTCCTGGTAGGATCTGTGACCATCTGTTCCATAGCACAGTCATTGAGAGTGTCTAAAAACTCAATCTCTTTTTCCCGACTAGAACTCATATTGACCCAATCAATGTGTGGGTAGTTAAAGTCTGGCTTTCTGGCTCTTCCTGGGCTATAGGAAGGTTTTCTATAGGGACTAGAATCATTCGGAATGGCTGTCAAGAGTTAAATAAGTTAAATATATAATATGAAATCTGATTTTTTACATCAGGTATGCATTTATTTATTTACTGATAATATTTATGTCCTATCATTCAGTTCAGAGAGCTTCAAATGCAGCTGAAATAGAAATGCTGCTAATATCACACATGAAAGTCAACAACTAACAATACAAAAACAATCAAATGTGCACCAATTAAAATAGCAACAGAAAAAAAATTGACCAATTAGCTAAAATTTCACCCAGACAGTCTTTTCCACATACCTGAAGGCAAATAGAGAAGTAGAAAATTTGGTGTCTCCTGTAGAGGAACTAGAACACACATGGGTTTGACTCACCATCTGCTCCCCAGTTGCAAAGAGGAGTTGATTGTCCATTGAACAAGCTGCTATTTGCAATCAGTTTTTCAGGTTACTTTTCAAGTATTTAGTCAGTACAGTACACTACAGAACAATTGAAAATATTTCATGCACTAGGAATAAGGCCCGTTGTGGAAATAAAAACAATGAGCTCTAGAAAGAGGCTCTGGGAGAGTGCCAGGGCCTTGTACACTCAGCATCAATTTGCTGTGGTGGACTCATCAGGGTATAATGACACAGAGTTCACCATTTTCTCCAGAAAAGTAGTTGTAATTTTGAGTGAAGAGTAGTTGTAATTTTGAGTGATCTCCAGTCCTCACCTGGAGATTGGCAACCCCATCTCCTTCCCAGCTAACCATCAACCTAACATTATCTGCCCCACTGACTGCAGCTGACTTCTACCTTCCCTCCTGGAGATCAGTTGTAATTCTGAGTGATCTCCACCCCTCACCTGGAGATTGGCTACAATGGTTCCCTGGGAGGAAATGGCTGGTTGGGAGGGTGGGGTCAATGGCATTGTACCTGTCTGAGGTCCTACCCCTCCTCAAACCTCACTGTCTCCAGGCTCAACCTCTCAAATCTCCAGGAATTTCCAAACCTGGAGTTGACAACCCTATCTCCTTCCCAGCCAAGCATCAACCTGCTATTATCTGCCCCTGAGTTCAGCTTTCCATCTCCTCCTCCCTCCCGGAGATCAGCTATAGTTCTGAGTGATCTCCGCCCCACACCTGGAGATTGGCAACAGTGGTTCCCTAGGAGGGAATGGCTGGTTAGGAAGGTGGAGTCTATGGCATTGTACGTGTCTGAGGTCCCACCCCTCCTTAAACCTCACCTTCTCCAGGTTCTATCCCTCAAATCTCCAGGAATTTCCCACCTGGAATTGGCAGCCCTATGTCCTTCTCAGCCAAGTATCAACCTACCTTTATTGACCCCTCAATCTTCAGCTTTCAATCTCCCCCCCCCATCTGCAGCCTCCACGGTGCTCTGAAACCCTGACTTCCACACCACAGCGGCTGTCATGGGGAGGGGCATCTCAGCAGGGTATAAGGACACAGAGTCCACCATGTTCTCCAGGGGAACTGATCTCTGTCATCTGGAGATAACTTGTAATTCTCTTCTGGTCTATGGTGACTCGAGAGCAGACATTCCTCCTGGTCAATCTGGGGGTATGATCTGCATGCTGGCAGTTTGGAGGGGGGGGTGATGGTTTACTCCCCCCTGGAACCTTTGGGAAAAGGTTCCTAGCCATGGGGCTTTGAGGGGTGGCCTCTTCCCCAGTGTAATGCTGGGGAATGGAGGCACTCCTTTGCCCCGACGGTCCTGCTGCTATGCGACCGTACGATACCAGAGCTGCTGGCCAGGACAAGTGCTTGGAGGTTCAGTGTTTTTTCTCTGCTTAGCAGGATCCCAGGGGCCATTTCAGGACCTGTCAGATACACTCATGCACTGATGAGTGAGTTTTCGTTGAAACGAGACACTAAAGCCCAGATGTGAAGTCCCTCTAATACAAGCAGAGGAGGGGAGGGGATGCCCTTTCTCCCGACGCCTAAGCGAATGCGGAAGCATGATCGGAGGGACTGGCGAAACTGTGGCAATGGACTATAGCAGAGAGTATTTCTGAAAGAAAACTGAATGTATAAACAGACCTTAAAGACTTTGGTAGTTTTCTGGCTAATGTAAACATCCCCCAAAAGATGGCGATGAGAGACGAAGAGGGAGGCGGGACCAGTGTCTTTTTCAGGAAGGAGAACAACGGAGAGCGAGGTCATATGACCCAACCATAGACTCTGTCTTTAAGCAAACCAGGCCCTCTGGTGGCCAAAGTGGAGCAGCGATCGGGATCTGTATTAAAAGCAGCTATACTTTTAAAGGGACAGTGTTTGATGTGGAGTTGATCATAGAGAAATATGGATGGCAAGGAGACTCTAAAGTTTAGCTCTCATGTGGTTGGACTGGCAAGTGGATCAAAAAGCAGTCTCTTTTTGGAGTACAGGATTTGTTACCTTAACTCTACAAGATCTGCTTGTCAAGAGAAAGGCTGGATTCTCCAATGAGCGTGCTTTCTATGCAACAAAAGGAAGATCTCTTATGATTCAAGATGTTCAAGGAAATGAAGATGTCCCAGAAAAAAGAGACTTGGTTTATATCACGAATGGACAGATCCAGACTTATAAGAAAAAAGAAGATATATTGAAGATGGAAAAAGATAAATTGTTGTAATGTTCTTGCTGAGGGAACACTGGTTTTAAATAAATAACTTGCTTATGAGGGGGAGAGTAAAGTGTAGAAGCCAATTAGTCTTAAGGTCTCGGTTTGTGTGTGTATTAGCTCTGGAAATACTCTATGCTTAGTCTGATAAGCTGATGTTGTCAACAGGAGGGATGATTAGTGTGCATTTGTCATGTTTTAAAGCAACTGAACAAGAGTAACAACTATTTTATGAGCATTGTATAACCTCCACACTTGGATTTTTAGGTAGGTTTCTTTACTTTTTTCTTATATTGTAGAATCCCCCCCTTTTTTTTCTGTTGTAGTTTTATAGAAAAGCAAATAAAAAACTCCCCTTCGGGGGAACAAAAAAACAACAACTTGTAATTCTGAGTTATCTCCATCCCTCACCTGGAGATTGGCAACAATGGTTTCCCAGGAGGAAAAGTAATCTTTCTCTGCAATGGAGACCAAAGCAGCTTACATCATTCTCCTCTCCCCCTTTTGACTTGCACAACAACCCTGTGCGGTAGGTTAGGCTGAAAGTCTGTGACTGGTCCAAAATCACCCACTCAGCTTCTACAGCAAGAACCTGGATCTAGCAGACCCTGCTGTGAAGTACTGACTGTGATGCCTAGGGTAGCCAACCTCCAGGTGGAGCCTGAAGATCACCAGGGATCACAACTGAACTTCAGACAACAGATCTTCCCCCCCAAGAGAAAATAACTGCTTTGGAAGGTGGGCTATATGGCATTCTGTTCAGCTGAGGCCTCTCCCCTCCCTAAACCCTGGCTTCCATAGACTCTACCAGAAAATCTCCAGGAATCTCCCTACCTGGAGATAGCAACCCTAGTCAGGACTGGCCTCAATGAGTTCCTCTCAAAGGCCTGTAAAGGGTTTCCTTCCTTTGTCTGAACCAAGCTTGGTTGCCTACTGTGGCAAAACAGGTTCCAGTTTATAACTCAGCTGTTTGTCTCCCACCCTTGTCCTGTGGGCATATCTCACTCCTTAAGTTCATTGCCACCACTCACTGAATTGTCACTGCCTTTTTAGAGGGACAGTGAGACTCCTCTGACTGAATCTTCCTATTTGGAAATGGAATCCCCAATCTTTGGGGGATCCCTGGAAAGTTGGCAACTCAAGGGTCTAGCCTTTCCTTACTTCCCTGGGCTACCCCCTCCTTTTGGTATTGTGCAGAGCAGGGGAGATTATGTGGTCAGAGCACAACACAGATTATTGGCCCAAATTAAAGAATTTATTTAACTATTTACACAATTATGGCTGAATTTCTGCTGCCTCCCAGGATGTCCACACATCTCTGGTGTGTGACCTGGGTAGGCTGGTCAGCACAGGCAGCAGGAGCATTTCCTAACCTCCTGTGGGATGAAGACTGCCTCCTACCTGGATGGGTTGGAGTCTATGTCCCCTTGCCCCTTGGGACAGTCCCTGTTTTCCTGCACTTTTTTGGCCTTGGGGCAGCTGGGAGCTGTAGGCCAGCAGATGAGGAAGCCCCATTCAGCCCAGTGAGTGATACCCTTGCAGGCCTCTCTCTGGAACTACAGCTCAATTAAGTCTTATGGGAGAACATTTTAAACACAGAGACGGCAGCCATCTTACAAACACAGGTAACTGCCATTTTGTTACACCTACCAACAGCTACTGAGGGAAAATTAGTCTCACACAGGAGGAAAGTACCTTCATCAAGAGAGAAAGCCATCTGCCAGAAATTCTGAGAGGGTTCAGTGGCTGAGGGAGTGGGCAGGGAAGAGGAGCAAACCCAGCATCCGGCCAATGGCATGTGAGTACTCTTGAGTAGCAGCTGGGAGGGACTCAGGCACTGCAGCCAGTGACTAGGGACACCCTCCAAGTGACAGATCAGAGAGCCAAAGGCTGAGGGAGCATGTGGAACATTCAGGAGATTCCATGACCAAAACACAATTATATATAAGGAGAGATGTTCAGAGTCTAGTGGCACTCATAGTCCTCCCCCCATGACCTGATGTCACTTGGCAGCTAATGATATAAACAATGAACAAACCATTCAGCCAACAATTTTAAGTAAAAATAAATTAAGTCTTTCAATGTTGTCTTTGTATAAGTATGTGCTATCATCATCATTTCATTAAGGTTGTATTTTCATACAACCTTATAGGAGGCATAGTCCCCCACTCATTACATGAGTTGATCTGACTATCCAGGACTCCAGGTAGAAACAATCTTGCCTGTTGCACAGATGTGAAAGCACCTCTCACCTAGTCAAACAAATGAAACTGCAAGGCAATGGAACTCCTCCACCACAGCTACTACGCCAGCTGTAAAGACGTTTGACAGATAGACATTCAACTCACAGGTAATCATGACTGTCTAACAAGGTATATGCTCAAACATGTTTGCCATGAAATTTGAGGCATCTCTCACCTCAGTTCTGAAGGAAGGAGCAATCAGAGAACAGTGACATTACTTTACTTTAATTATCTGCTCTGGTAACTACAGTCTTGAGCATTAACAGAACAGTGACATTAATTGATAGACACAATGAAAATGGCAAATCTTCAGATACAGTAGTCCAAGTCAAATATGGCTTTAAAATTCAAAGCCAACTCTTTGAATTATGTCTAGAAACAAACCTGAACCCAGTGAAGAGATTTCAGTCTAGCAAGGTATGCTCAGATCAGGAAATCCTAGTTAGAAATCTAACCCCATGTACACCATACTGTTACCAAGGTGTGGATAATTTTCCATTGAACTAGAGCTAGAGCTAATAACTGCAACGAAAACTTGTTCTTCAGCCAAATCTAATATTTTTAGTACTTCCTATTACTTTTGGTTTGGACAGCCAAATGCTGGATCTACAATAGTTATGCAGTTGCTGAGCTTCTTATTAAAGAGTTCCTTATCATTGCCAGAAGTCTTGCTTAACAATCACTTCAAAGAATACACAAGGTTATCCATTATATTGCACTTGCAGGTTGTACACAACATTCTAAAATATGCAAAGCAAAGAAAATAATGATAGTGAAAGATCAAAAGGTCATGGAAGTTCATGATGGTAGACCTGTCATGAACTTCTGTTAGCCAACTATGAACACGGCAAAACTTGTGATGAATGTTGCTTTGTGGTTCAGTTTGTGCCCATCCCTAATGACTAGTTTGAAACTGACAACAATGTTTCCAAAGCAGGAGAATTCTCCCCCTCACCGGTTCCTTTGAAATTTGGTAGGCATTTTGTTTGAGCAGAGATAGTCCATCTACAAATATATCCAGTCATGAAACAGGCACAAACCTCCGTGAACAGCTTGAAACTTCATGGAAAGTTTGTGCCAGTTGACCTGCCATGAACTTCACTTCATAAACCATAAACCTACCAAAATTTATCACAAACTTTAGTTCATGAGCTGGTTCATGCCTATCCCTAGCCATAAAAGAAAGCAATCAAAATGGAGCTACCAGCTATGAAAGTGAGTGAAATAAGACTCACAATGACATCACACAAAAGGCATTAAGAGAGCACATTGAAAATTTGGCAAGGGAACACACAACACATGTGGTATACCTTTGGACAAACATCTATTTATTCTTTTATCTTCAAATTTCTTTCTTCTTTGATTTAACTCATGTCAGTTTCTTAATATAAGTTAAACACTGTCCCAGCTGGGGCCCTGGCAAGACCTGCAAAAGCCTGTCAATTTCTGTGCATGAACCTCTTTACCTCTTCCACCCCAGTCCCCATGAAGCTGTGACCATCTATAGAACGTCCTTTTGAACTCTGAAAATTTCTGTGAAAGGTTTCTACATGGCAAACATTTCATGTGAAGGCAACATGCTTCAATATTACATGACAATTTCCCCTGATTAGGGAAACATGAAAAATGCAAGTACCCTTGATGTTAGAAAACCAACACTTTTCTATATCTTCTTAAAGGTGGAATAGCTAGAAAATAAATTAAACTCTCAGAAGGCTGTAGTGACTCCTGAGAGCATAGCTAATAAGACTCAATTTATATTGGCAGCCTCCATCCTCTGAGGGAAAAAAGGGTGCTGGCAAACTCCAGAACTATCCAGGAATTACTTTTCCCCCCAAGAGTGTTTACTTTTATGCTCACACTAGGGCACTCCTGCTGGAAAACAAAATATTTTTAATATCATAAGCATTATAACACTTGCCTCCACTCTGTAATGAAAACACAAAACATGTTGGATTAAACCATGGGCCACAAATTTATTCATACACATATGACCTGCAACAAACCCAACCATTATTAACCTTCTTTCTTTTCATGTAGGTATCTTTTTGTGCAAGACTGAAGCTTGGAAATATTTTTCAGCTGCTTGTCTTGTTCAGGTAACTGCACTCCACCTACAAGTCTAGGACTGCTTCTATTTTTTTTAAAAAAATATTTCCCACTCCACCTATATAGTGATGCTGCAGCACCACACATACACACAGAGAGACAGACAGACAGACACACACACACACACAGACAATTTCTGGTAAGCCAAAGTGTCAATGAGAATGTCAGGGCTTTAGAGATGGTTTCTGATCCTGGTTAACTTGAGCTGATGAGCTCAAACTGCTCTGCATGCTCATAATCTTCCCTTCCAATATATCAGCACTGTATCTTCCACTGTTACATTTTACCCAAGTCCCATAACCTTGTTCCTACAAAATCAGATTTCCAAATTAGACAGTAAGCATGGTCACTTTTGCCAGAACAGATCATCTAGTGAGGTGGAAAGTGAAAGGCGGATAAATGTGAATAGTCAGCATAGACAGTTTTATTCATACTGGCATTTGGTTAGTTCTTCTGCCCACTGTTTTAAATTATCAGTTTCAACTAGTGGTTTTTATGTATTTTATGTATTTATTGTATTTTACCATTATTTATGTAGTAAGCTGCCTTGAGTTCCTATAAGGCTAATAAATGTTTTAAATAAATAAGTAGATACAAATAGGTAATCACCAACAACTCCTCTAGTAATTCATGCTGTAAGCCATATCTGGCAATATGTGCATGCCCCCCATCTAGTTAACAAGGTGCTTATAAGGTTATTTTCCTTATACAACATATTTTGTACATGGTGTAGTATACCAGTTTGAGAGCCAGTTTGGTGTAGTGGTTAAGTGCACAGACTCTAATCTGGGAGAACCGGGTTTGATTCCCCACTCTTCCAATTGCAGCTGCTGGATGACCTTGGGCAAGCCATAGTTCTGTCAGAGCTGTCCTTGAAAAGGCAATTCTGGAAAGAGCTCTCTCAGCCCCATCTACCTCACAGGGTGTCTGTTCTGGGGAGGGGAAGGGAAAGGAGTTTGTATGTGGCTCTGAGACTCCTTTGGGTAGTGAAGGGCAGGGTATAATTCCAATCTCTTCTCTTCTTCTTCTTTTAGCTTCAAAATTATCTTTCCATGCACAGATGGAGATGGAGGAGCTGTAGCTCAATGATAGAGCATCTGTTTTTCATGCAGAGTGTCTCAGGTTCAGTCCCTGGAATCTCATATTAAATGATAATGTAAAAATGGAAAGACTTCCTAGACCCTAGAGAGTCACTGCCGGACCAAACAATACTGACCTTGATAGATTGGTATAAAGCAGTTCTTCTTCTGCATGCACAGATCCAGTATAAGACTCTGGTCTACAATGAAAACCAGTTACAGATATGTACAAAATTACATCTACTACAAAGTATTCACTCTGACAAAAAAGCCCCTAATAACTAGCTAATTCTGTGAATCAGGATGAAATTTGGTTTATTAGAGATAACCATCTGTTGTAATCCTTAAATTATCTGGCTGGTAAATAGTGTGCTACCATCCTTAGCACTGGCAATCAATACAATAAATATGACTGATAATATACTTAATGGCATTAATATGGTATATTACTTGGAAAGATAGGAGAATTATATGCAGCCATTTACAAAGCCAGTGGTATTTACAAATCAATAACTGATAAAAATCTTTATTCCAGGTAAGTGTCTTTTTATGTTTCCAGTTAGATTCTAATTAATATAATTTACTGTACAATGCAGAACATTTATGGAATGAACTTTGTTTCTAGGTAATAGCAGGCTCTTGGGCCACAATGAGCTGCTAGATGTAATGCAGGCTTCTGAAACACTCTGTGAACTTTGCCTATGATTTTGTGAAAATGATGGTATAATTTGTGTTGGGGCTCAGGCCTCCAACCTATTTACTTCAAAACCTCCTGGAGCCTGTCAGGTAATATAGATGTAAGAAAAGTTTTAGGGGCTCAGACCAAAGGTACATCTAACCCATTATCAAGTTTCTTTCAGTGACCAATGAAATGCTCTGGGAGTCACACAAGAATTGAGGTCAAGGTCTTCAGTGGTAAAGTGCTTGAATATTGAAGTTGTAATTAGCAATCATGGCTAATGGCTATTGGTGGACCTATTCTCCATGAATTTCTCTAGTCTCCTTTTATAACTATCAAAGCCTACAGCTATCACTACATATTGCAGTGAATTTCATAAATTAAGTAAGCATTGGGTTAAAACATGCTTCTTTTTTTTATTCTGAATCTGTTGTCTGTCAACTAAATTGGGCACTAGATCATTGGAGGGAAAGAAAAAGTTCCTCCCACCTTCTCTCCAGTACAGTACACAGGATTTTATATGTTGCCACACTATATATTTATACTAGGACATTATAACAGTGGCCATTTTATTTTGAATGCTTTTTCTCTGTTGCATTTACTATGGTTACCAGTCTGAGTTGACATCTTCATTGAGATATTCACTTCAAGACCCTTTTCTTTACAGTGAGTCAGCATTAAGGATGTTATCAAATTGCATGTACAGAGTGTTCTAATTCAAAAGTTCCAATTTCTGTCATGGATTTTTTTTTTACTAAGGATGAAATTGCACTCATCTATTTTTCTTGACCATGCTGTATTTTATAGAAAGATTATTGTTAAGAGTGACAATGCCTTTTTGCAGAAAAAGAGTGCAAAATGATGTAACAATGGTGTCTGAGTGGCATGCCCACGAGGTTTTCAGTTACCTCCAGCTAGAAATTCTCAAGCTCTCCCTCTCAAAATGAATTTCCCCTTCAGAAACCACATGACGAGAAATAACAGTGATTTCTCTGCAAACTTTCTATTTATTTATTTATTTAATTTTATCCCTCTCCCTGACTCATGGCAGCTAACAAAATATAAAATATACCCAATAAAAAGTATGAAAGATGTAATAAACTTTTAAAATAAAATGATTAAAAGTCTATCTCAGTTAAAATCTATCCACTCTCAAGCAGGGTAGGATGCATGGATGGTGAAGACACAGATGGAGCATAATTGACCAGCTGCCTGACAGATCACAATAACCCGAAAACCACCCTAAAAAGAGCAGCCTTGCAAGCCCTGTGGAACCTAGCAAGGTCCTTCAGGGCATGCACTTCTTCAGGCTACTGGTTCCATAGGTTGGAGGCCACTACTGTTGCCCTTGTTGACACAAGACAGTCCATGGACCAGTGACATTGAATAATTTCTAAGATGATTGTCTAAGGAGATGGAGAGGATCATGCTGGGAGAGGCAGTCCTGAATGAATGTTCCTTTTCTTTTAGCAGTTTCTTGTACTTTTGTTGTTCAATGACCCAACAATCTCCATGATTTTTTTGTTTTGCTTATGATGCATTACGTAAGGCTTATCATATCTCTTAATTTATTTCAATTATTCTTTTTACTCGTCGTACCATCAACTTGCATATCCTACCACCACTGAAAAATCATACCGCATAGTCCACATCTGGAATCATGAGGAGAAAACATGACTTCCAGAAAGGCTTCCAGCCTGGAACTATCAATGGGTAGGAATTATCAGATACTGAAAGGTCTAGAACTATAGGCCAACTATATACAACTGTTTTGCTAGACCAATACTTGCCTTATATACCACACTTTTGGTACTAAATTGGTAGTGAAGAGTGCTGTCAAGTCACCAGCTTAAGGTGACCTTTCATGGGGTTTTCAAGGCAAGAGACTTCAGAGGTGGTTTGCCATTGCCTGCCTCTGCATAGAAAATCTGGACTTCCTTGGTGGTCTCCCAAAGAAATATTAACTAAGACTTAGCTTTTGAGAGCTGACAAGATTGGGCTAGCCTGGGCTATCCAGCTCAGGGTGGCACTAAGTTAACCTATTAATATTAATAATTCTACAGAAGGAATGGGAAAGATATCAATTATATTTGGAAAATCACAACCTGAGGAAAAGATGGTAGGGGAATAGAATGTACAGCAGAAGGATCTCAAAACATGTGTGATGGACTACATTTAAAATGCTGTTTTCCTAATGCAGCAAAATCAGAGAAGGGAGGTGAATAGTTAACTCTGCTCTAGAATGTTTTTATGCCAATAAAGGCTGACTTGACTTGACTCTGCTCTAGAATGTTGAGCTTGAGTGACAGGGTGCTCCTTTTCTCTGACTGGCCAGCATCAGCTGAGGGAAATATAGAATCAGCTGTGTGCTAAGGAGAGGGGGAGTTTGTTTTGAGTTCAGTGTCATTACTGTTTAGTAAAGTAAAAGTGTAATCGATGCAACGAACATGAAATTGAGCAAACTTCAGCGGACAGCGGAAGACAGGAGGGCCTGGCGTAATCTGGTCCATGGGGTCGCGAAGAGTCGGACTCGACTGTGCGACTGAACAACAACAAAGTAAAAGTTCAGCTAAAGGAGTGGATATCTGAAGAGTCTGACTAAAAAGTCTTTCAGACAGGTTCACCTTTTGAATAAAGGGAGAGACTCCGAATCTTAGCTGTGTTAAATATAACCTGAGAAAGAATTCCATCTAAGAATTCAGAGTCCAGTGTCAGCAAAAGTTGAAATACGTTTTCACACAGACGCAAGAACTGGGGTTTGAGATTTTGGCAAAGAGTGACTGGGTAGTAGGCTGAACCCCACCCCCATCAGACCAAAAGGAATTGGATTATATTTTCAAGGAAGAAATATAAATCTTTTCTAGTTATATAGGGAATTGGCACTGAGGTGATCCCTGGTCTGTTGAGAAAGGAAATGGTTATAGACTACTCTGGGGAAAGAAGACATATTGTGATTTCAGAAAAGGGGAAGGAATTTGATACACTAAAAGAGTGACCTTTCTGGAAAACCTGAACAGTTATTAGGAAACTATTTGCGGAAACATTGTAACTGAATCCAAAGTACTTAGCCATCTCTCACTGATGTGAACCAAGAATTTATGGAAATAATCTGCTTCAACACCATCTTGTCTGTCAACTGAAATATATACTGTTTACCAACGTTTACCTCAGTCTTTCCAGTACCTGACTACTCCATACCATCCCTGCCTATTAAATAAAATATTTATTATTGTTTATTGTTACACTGTCTCCAGGGGCATTTTGAGGGATCTAAAAAGAGGGCTCCTGTTTTCTCCTGACAAGTTCCTGGCTAGGCAGAAGCCAAATTAGATTCTGTCTAAGGGCGGGATATTCAGATTTATAAAGCTGCAAATATTATCACACTACTGGGGAACAGCTCAGTACCTGAAGGGAAAAATCTGCCTCAGAGTGGGGAGAGTAACTGGGGTCTGTCATAACATTTTATATTTTAAATGCCCCATCTGTAAGGTCCCCACTCCCTCCTAAAGCCAAGACCCCTTGGTTAATGGGTTCCCCTTTTATTTTGGACTTAGTTGCTTTAATAGGCATCCCCTTTTAGAGCCTAGGTGCCAAGGGATCTGAAATTTGAGGAGTCTCATAAAGGCAGCTGGGTATAGCAATAAAATTGGAGAAATCCCAGGAAAGAAGAAGGGTGTGCTGGAATTTTGCAATTTTGCAAGTTCAAGTGGCATATTTGTTTTCAAGAACAAAAAAAATCAAATTAAGCTCCAAGGGATATTTCATCAAGGCAATGTGAACCATTTTCAGCTATAGACAGTTGGTCAACCCTTAAGTATTGGTAATCCAATCCAGCCATTGATAAAAACAGCCTAATATCTGATCCACTCAGGATGGGCCATCAGGAGGCCACTAACACTCATTATTCAGTCCAAGTTCTTTGTCAATATGCTAAAACTGTCCAATGATCACCTCACCTTGGAATGTCAGTATTTCCCTACTAATCTTCCTGCCAGATTTTGACAGCAGTAACCTTCAAACTACCCAGTCAAATTCAAATTTCATAACTTGGACCAATCATATGCCTGGGAGGATCTCTCTCCCCAGGCCCCACCCACTGGTGGTAATCTGATTACTGGGCAGGGCCAACCCCCCGCCCTGCATGGGGCCCATGGAACATCTGCACAGGGGCGGGTGGCTCTCTCTCCCCAGGCCCCACCCTCCACCCACTGTGGGAATGTGATTACCAGGAAGGGCTAAACCCCCTATCCTGCCTGGGGTCTGGGGATCATCAACACAGGGGCGGGTGGATCTCTCTCCCTGTGCCCCACCCTCCACCCACCAGCAATGTGACTGCTGGGCAGGTTTGAACCACCACCCTGACTGGGGCCCGGGGAACACCCACATGGGGCAGGTGGATCTCTCTCCCCAGGCCCACCCTCCAACCACTGGCAATATGATTACAGGCAGAGCTGAACCTCTCACCTTGCCTGGGGCCTGGGGAACACCTGCATGGGGGTAGGTGGCACTCTCTCCCTGGGCCCCACCCTCCACCCACCGGCAACATGACTGCTGGGCAGGACCAATCCCCCACCCTGTCTGAGGCCCCGAGAACACTTGCATGAGGCAGGTGGATCTCTCTCCCTGGGCCCCACCCTCCACCCTCTGGCAACATGACTACTGGGCAGGGCCAAACTCCCCACCCTGCCCAGGGCCCAGGAAAAACTCACATAGGGGTGGGTGACTCTCTTTCCCCAGGCCCCACCCTCTACCCACCAGCAATGTGACTACTGGGCAGGGCCAAACCCCACACCCTGCTTGGGGCCTGAGGAACACCCACACAGGAATGGGGGTGCCCCTTCCCTCGGGACCCACTCTTCCTCTACTCCTACTAACATGATAATTGAGTGGGAAATAATCTCCTGCACCACCCGAGGCCTGGGAGCCACCTGCACAGTTACAGGTAGCCTTCTCTCCCAGGGACTAGTCTTTAAGTAGGACATGTGTGAGTCCCTTACCAGGGCAACAAGAGCTCCCAGCTCAGGAGGATTCTTTCATGAATGGTGATCACTTTGCTGTCACGCGTGTCAAGGTCAGCACCTGGGCATGTGGATGGATAAGGCTGCAAGTCCCAAAACCCCTGGGGACAGGGAGCCTGTGTCAGATGTCATTGTGACAGTCCTGGGCCATGGCAATGTGACTGCCCAGCCCGGGAGGATTTGGTCCTGACCACTAATTACTTTGCTGTCAGGCGGACCAGGGGGACATGGGCAGACAGATGGGTGAGGTGGGGAGTCCCAAACCTCTGGGGATGGGGACCCAATTGTGATGATTCCAGGCCACAGCGACATGACCTCCCAGCTCGGGAGGATTCAGTCCTGACCAGTAATCACTTTGCCATCAGGCAGGCCAGGGGGACATAGGTAGATGGATGGGTGAGGTGGGGAGTCCCAAACCTCTGGGGACAGGGACCCCATTGGGGGTCTGCCTGGCAGCCCCCCTAGGGGGGAGGAGACATCTTGCATGTGCCATCTTAGAAGGGACCTAGTAGCATGGTCTGACTGCCAGGGTGCAGAGGGTGGACGGGTGGGGTGGAGAGTCACACTGCTATTGGACAAGGCCCTTAATTGGGATCCACCTGTTGGCACCCCCCTCTTGGGGGGAAACATCATTGTGTGTGCCCTTCTAGAAGGGACCCTGAGGCAAGGCACCCCCAGAAAATTGCTTCTGGAATGTTGTCCAACAGCTGGGGAATGAAGGGACATGCATGTGGAGGGGTTGGGGTGATGTGTGTTCTCTCTGAACCAGGAGCCAGTGGGCAAGCCCAGTTAGTGTTTTGGATAGACTAGGACACAGCACTTTTGGAGATGTCTGGTGGCTTACGGGCTTTTGCCTTTGGGAACCCCAGGCATCCAGTACAGAAGATTCCTGACAGCAGGATGAGATGGACAGAGGGGAAGGGCATGCTCCTGATTTGTCCCACACAGGCAGACTTTCCAGAGAGCATGAGTTCTCACTGGTAGCCACACTGCCAGAGGGAGGAACAGAAGGCCATGGTGGTACAGAAGGCATTTCCCAGGGATAGGATGACTATCTCTAGAATCCATATCCACAACCTGGTGTGCTATCTTGGGGGGGAAACCAGTGGTGTGGGATTGGGGATGTTGAGGGGAGTGCTGGAAGTTTGGAATCAGGGGGAGGGACATGTTACTGTGAGAAAAGGACTCCTGGGGAGGCCATGCAGGGTCGACTACTATGAGACAGGTGAGAGATGTGCATTGCCAGCAGAAGAGGCAAAGGAAACTGGAGGAATGGGGGGGAGGTCAGTTAGGGTATTCCGAAGACAGAGTGTGGATCCTCCAGTGGCCGGGATTGAAAACTGGGGGGTCTGGGGTAGGGGAGGACTGATCAGTCACTGTAGTGACAGGATGACCACACTGTCTTGCCTGATGACTCCACCCAAGACTTGTTGTGGGATGAGGTGTGACTGTCCAAGGCCAACAGCCCAGAGCCAGCCTTGCCCACTGATCACCTGGCCAGCAGACAGAAACAGCCAGCTGGATGCCACAGAGTGTTAGAAACATGTCTGAAGAATAAGAGGGAGACTTGCATCAGGAAGGCAGCCACTGCCGCTCGAGGAACCATCCACCCCACCCACCCCACCTAACATAGCCCAGCAGCATTAGTCTGAGAGAGAATCAACATTGGCTAAACACAGCTGGTGATGAGCAGTTATCACGTTGCCAATGTGCAGGAGGAGAGACAGTGGGCAGATGTTTGGTATGCTTATGGCTCATTGTTGGCATGGAGTGATCTTTTTAGACACTGATTGAGCATTCCACCAGGATCTGTCACCTGGACAGTAATTGTGTTGCCAGCGTGGGCAAGAGAGGACAAGGCCTGGAATAATTGCCATTGGAACACCAACCAGGCAACTGCTTGGCCAGCATAACAACATGGAGGCATACACAGTGAGGGACCTGGGAGGATCTCGATGTGGATGGTTGTCAAGTTTCAAGGTGGCAGAATGAAGGGATATGACAGGATGACCCACCTACAAAGATGGTGATGCAACGGTAGGGATGTTCCAGTTGGGCAGACTCATGGCCCGCTGGTCCTAGAGGCCTAGACCAAAGGGAATCAGTTCACCTACAAGTTATCCCCCACTGGAGGGACTCTGGGCAGGGGTGACCCAACCCCTCCACCTTGCCTAAGGCCCAGGGAACACCCACACAGGTACAGGTGGCACTCCATCCATGGGCCCATTCACTCTTAAATGGTACGGTGTGACCACCATGGGAAAAGTCCCAAGAGGGGGGCATTGCTTGCAGAGGCAGGTGGTGCTCTCTCCCTGGGCCCACAATCCACTCACCAGCAACATGACTCTGGGGAGGGCCAACACCCATTTGCCCTGACTGGGGTATGGGGAACACCCACACGGGGAGGGTGGTGCTCTCTCCCCGGACCCCACCCTCCACCCTGAATATAATGTGATTACAGGGCAGGGGGTCTGTTGCAGGGAACGTCCCAGGAGGGGGAGGGCATCACTCATGTCCATTTAGTTGTTTTAATTTTTTTAGGTTTTTTGGGAGGGGGGTCCCTGCGCTGGAGAAGGCCAATAAACTGTCAAGGACCAGGGTGACTTCTGATGGATGTCTCTTCCTGGATTGCCTGGTGCAGGGAACATCCTGGGGGGGAGGGCATCACTTGCAGGGGGCAGGGGTACTCTCCACTTGGGGCCATAATCCACCCACCAGTGATGTGACTCTGGGCAGGGCCAACCCCCCTGCCCAGCCTGGGGCATGGGGAACACCCACATGGGGAATGTCCCAGGAGGGGGAGGGCATTGCTCACATCTGTTAATTATTTTTTAATTTTAATTTTTGGGAGGGGGTTCCCTGGACTGGAGAGTGTGGGGAGACTTTGAGGGCCAGGGTGGATACTGACAGATGTCTCTTCCTGGGTTGCCTGGCATGGGGAATGTTCCAGGAGGGGGAGGGCATCACTCATATTCATTTTTGGGGGGAGGAGGGAAGGGAGTTCCCTGGGCAGGAAAAGGCCAAGAGACTGTCGAGGACCAGGGTCACTTCCGACAGATGTCTCTTCCTAGGTTGCCTGTCATGGGGAACATCCTGGGGAGCATCACTTGCAGGGGCAGGTAGCACTCTCTCCCTGGGCCCCCATTCCACCCACTGGCAATGTGACTATGGGCAGGGCCAACCCCTCTGCCCAGCCAGGGGCATGGGAAACACCCACATGGGAGTGGGTGGTGTTCTCTCTCCAGACCCCACAATCCACTGCAAAGGCAACATGACTACCATGAAGGGGGTCATCATGGGATGTCCCAGGAGGGGAAGGGCATCACTCGCATCCATTATTTGTTTTTATTTTTAATTTGGGGGGAGGGGGTTCCCTGGGCCGGAGAATATGGGGAGACTCTGAGGGCCAGGGTGTCTGCCGACTGATATCTCTTCCTGGGTTGCCTGGTGTGGGGAATATCCCAGGAAGGGGGACCATTGGTCACGTCCATTAATTTTTTAATTTTGGGGGGAGGGGGTTCCCTGGCCTGGAGAGCATGGTGAGACTTTGAGGGCCAGGGTGACTTATGACAGATATCTCCTCTTAGATTGCCTGGTGCAGGTAATGCCCTGAGAGAGGGAGGACATGGCTCACATCTGTCAATGTTTATTTTTAAGTTTGTTTGGGGGGTTCTGGGGTGGAGGGTTGCACAGAGGAGTGAAGGACATAGGACGTGTCAGACAAACATATGGCTTCAGGTTCCCTGGTGGAGTGTGCTTGCCAAGAGGAGGAGGGCAGTTTCCCCACACGATGGGTCTTGTTTTGGGTTCCCCTGCTGGGGAACATGCCGCAAGGAGGAGGAGGAGGATTGTGGTTCATGTTGCCAGTGTGCTGGAGGGCAGTGGTGGGCTGGCCAGTGAAGAGACCACAATAAAGTGTTAATATGCCGTGGCAAGGAATTTCAGTCCCAGTGGTCCTAGACCTGCAAAAACCTGCATACCGAATCCCAGGTGGTGCCTGGCTGCTACGCTGGCAGCAAGTGGATAATGTGGAAGTCTGGAGTCATGGGTAACAGGGAGAGCACCCTGGAGATAGGACACTGGCCTAGACTAAAGAGAGGTGACTGAAGGAGAATGTGGCCTCACACAGGCTCAGCATTTACTGGAGAAACAAGATCACAGGAGGATCTCTCTATGGCCAGTAGTCACATTACTGGCAGATGGACCGGAGCAAGGTGAAGTATGCCTGGTGCCCACACCAGTGCTCTATACCTCCCACCTCATGATGGATATCCAGAACTCCTGGTTCTTGGTCCATCTCTGCTAAGTTCTGGGGGCTCACCCTCTCTCTATGAGCTCACTTTCCTCACCATCCCCTACCTCCCAATCTTTCAGCTCTCCCTGATCTTCCCCCTCTCCTTCCTGCCCCCCCCTCCACCTCATCATATCCCACATCCTTCAGCTGCCTATGGGCCCAGCCACAGTGTTGAAACACCTGCACCTGGTGACACAGTTCACGTTTCCACTGATGAAGTTGCGCGCTTTAGAGGGTGATGTTTCCCTTGATAGGGGGGTCACACATGCATTCCAGCCTGAATTCCCACTTCTTGAGGAGTGGATGCAGGCACTGCTCGATGCCATGGTGCAACCTGTCAACCAGGGCCCTGACTCAAGGGACAACCTCGGTTCCCTTGGGGCTTGGCTCCAGCACAGACTCCATCACCTGATCTAGCCCATGAATGAGGGGGATGACTTGCCCCAGGCTGTGTGGGCACAGAGGACATTGGTGGCATCCTGAAATGGTTTCAGGATGTGTGCCATCTGTGACACAGTCAGCCAGTCATTGGAGCTGATGCACAGTTCACCCCCCCACTGGATGGACACAGAAGACAGGATGTCCTGGACCACTATCTTCTGCTCCACCAAACGGGCAATCATGGCATAGGTGCAGTTCCACCAGGTGTTGATGTCCTGGTGGAGGATGTGCTCCAGCTCACCTGCCTCACCCTGCCTCTCTCTCAGCAGCGATGAAGCCATGCTTCTCAAGAAGAGACCCACCAAGTGCCGGTAGTTCTCCAGCAGGGAACTGATCTTGGTGGTGCCCTCCCCAGTCGTAGCATTGCTCCCCAGGCCCAGGGCATCCTTTACTACCAGGTGAATTTTGTGTGCCATGCCGATGATGTTTCTGAGTTTGGCTTTTTTGGCAGCCCTAAGCATGTTTAGGCCACCGTCTGTGACCAGATAGCCACGGGTGATCTGTTTCCCCCCAAACTAGGTCTTCAGACTACTCTGTATGGCTGCGGAGATATTCACCAACATGTGCTCCACATCCATACCCTGAGCATAGAGGAGCACTACCTTGTAGCTGGACAGAAGTGTGCTCATCCCCACTTGGGGCGGCAGGTCCCCCTGCCCACTCCAGAACTCCTCAGGTTGCCACCAGTGTGCAGTGAGGGAGAGGTAGCCATGGTGCTAGGTGCTCAAAGGTCAGCCATCAGGTGGATGGTTCTCCCTCATGCCTTGGCTAGCTTGGCTTTCACCAGACACACCGCAAACTGATACATGGTGGGCACCATGCACCAGCTCATGGTCCTCCAGGAGGGAATGGTGTACCATGCAACGTAGTAGCCCCCGAAAGCCCACATCATCCACCAGAAAGAAAGGCTGGCCGTCCAGGGCAATCATTCATCTGATGTGCTGAGTGATTGCTTCTTGAGCCCTGGCCCTCATTCTCTTTCCAGGCACTGGGGAGGACCCAACGAGTATGATATTTGAAGGGTGGTTTTCCTGGGGGAACCTATGGGGAAGACCAGAAACCCCACCGTGGCAGCCTGCCTGTTCCAGTCTCTGTCTCCCCATTGACTTGGAGTCTGTGCCCCATTCCCAGCAGAAGGCTCAGGGGGTCCAGCCTGTGGCAGAGTCAAATTGGGGTGCAACCAATGCAAGTGCCTCTGTAGAACACTAGTGGTTAAGGTTTTTTTTTTTTTAATTATTAACTCTCCTAAAAAGGAGATAAATTTATTGCTTTTAATATAAGAAAAGGGAGGGTATATAGATGGATAAGAACAGTGGTGAGTGAAGATAAATTTAATATATTAATCTTTTGTTAGTATAAGTAAGTTCTTTGGCTTCTTCTGTGTTTGACCGATCGCCCTTCTTTTTTTTTTTTTTAAACAAAATTTTATTGGGATGTGTTCAACATTTTCAACAACGTTACCAATACAATTAAAAAAAAAAAACTTTCCATCCCACCCCCCACCCCCTCAATAGGCTTCCAACACTGCTAATAACAAACAAGTATATATTAGACGGTAATCAAGTTTAGACTTATATGAATCGACAAACCAGGTAACACATTTCAGATATATAAAACACCTCCCAATTTCAACATATCTTCAAATAACAGTATAATACAGTTCAGAATTCATTTCATTTCTCATTCAATATCCATACAGATCTAAGTTATACATTTTCCCCTTCATTCTGTATTCAGTTTCCAAATACAGTTTCAAACCTTCCCAATCTTTTATATACTGTTCTGCCATTTGTCCATTTAGTTTTTTTGTCATTTTGTCCATTTCCGCTAAAAATAGGAGTTTTCTAAACCAGTCATGTATATCCGGCACCTTCTCCGTTTTCCATTGCTGAGCAAAGGCCATTCTCGCCGACGTAATCATGTACCATAGTAATGTCCTTTTTTCCTGTGGAATTCTTTCCATTGTCAAACCTAAGAGAAGAAGTTCTGGCTTTCTCTCAATTGGGATTTTTAATATTTTCTGCATCACACAATGTATATTAGACCAGTACACCTTTGCTTTATCACATGACCACCACATATGGTAAAAAGAACCCTCTGTTTTTTTACATTTCCAACACTTATTACTCAAGTTCTTATTCATACTAATATTAGCAATCTTTTTTGGTGTCATGTACCATCTATACATCATCTTGTAACAATTTTCTTTTACATTAACACAAGTAGATATTTTAAAAGATCTTTTCCACAAAAACTCCCATGTTTCCATAGAAATTTCTTTGTTCATGTTTATGGCCCATTTTATCATTTGCTCTTTAACAGTTTCATCCAAAGTGTATACAGTCAACAAAGTTTTATACATCTTTGAAATCATTTTTCGCTCTCTTTTCAACCATATATCTTCAAACTCATCATTCTTAGCTCTAAAACCAAACTCTTTACAATCTTTTTTGTAAATATCCCTTATTTGACAATATTGTAGCCATCCATACTCAAATTCTAGTACATTATTTGGTTTTAAAACATATTTTTTCCCCTCTTTTTGCAACAATTCTTGGTATTTCAACCAGTCATTACCTTTATGTTCTGAAAAAGGATGTATAACTGCTGCTGGAACAATCCACAAAGGCCTCTCGTCAAAAACTGTATCCTTGTACCTGGTCCATGCATCAAACAATGTTCACCTTACATAATGATGCTTAAACATTGAATCAACTTTATTTTTCCCATACCAAAGATAGGCATGCCAGCCAAATCTGCAATCGTGCCCCTCAAGAGCTAAAAGTTTTCTATTTTCCAAATTAACCCACTCAGATAACCAAGACATACATACAGCTTCATGATACAAACGCAAATTCGGGACTTAGAAGCCACCTCTGTCTTTAGTGTCATACATTATCTTCATTTTAATTCTTGGCTTCTTTCCTGCCCAGATAAATTTAAAGATCTCTCTTTGCCATTTCACCAACACTTTCCCATCTTTCACGATTGGTATTGTCTGGAACAAAAACATTAACCTGGGCAGTACATTCATTTTGACAACGGCAATTCTTCCAAGAAGAGATAATCTAAGTTTTTCCCATTTTTCTAAATCACTCTTTATCGAAACCCACAGTTTTTCATAATTATTCTTAAACAAGTCTATATTTTTCATTGTAATTTCAACTCCCAAATACTTAACCTTTTTAACCACTTCACATTCTGTCACATTTTGTAACATTTGTTGCTTTGTACCTATCATATTTTTACACAATATCTTGGACTTATTCTTATTCACATAAAACCCTGTGAGATCTCCCAACTCTTTTACTTTTTCAAATACCTTAGGCATATTATTAACAGGATCTTCAACAATAAACATAATATCATCCGCAAATGCTCTTAGTTTAAATGAAAAGCCTCTAATATTCAAACCTTTTATATTATCGTCATCTCTAACCATTTGTAGCAAAATCTCCAAAATCCAGATAAATAGCAATGGTGACAGGGGACAACCCTGTCTAGTACCTTTTCTGACCCGGAACACTTCTGTTGATTCTGCGTTCACAATCACCGTAGCTTTTTATTCTTTATATATTGATTGAATCATTCTTGTAAATTCTGCGCCCATCCGGGATTTCTCAAACACTTTAAACATAAATTCCCAGTTCAAATTATCAAATGCCTTTTCTGCATCCAAAAATAAAAAACCAACTTCTTTTTCCGGGTGTTTATCATAATACTCAATTGCGTCTAAAACAACCCTCATATTGTCTTTTATTTGTCTGTTTGGTAAAAATCCGGCTTGATCTTCAACAATAGTATCTTTCAAGAACCCTTTAAGGCGCTCTGCTAATATTTTTGCAAATATCTTATAATCGTTGTTTAACAGTGAAATAGGTCGATAATTCTTTACATTTGTTAAATCTTGTGTATCTTTCGGAATTAAGGTGATCGCAGCTTCATTCCAGGAATCTGGAATCTTCCTAGTTCTTCTAATTTCGTTTAAAAGAATCTCTAACACCGGAACCAGGTCTTCATGAAGTTTTTTATAAAATTTAGCTGAAAAACCATCTGGGCCTGGAACTTTGGAAATTTTTGCCTCTCTTATTGCTTTACTAATTTCTTCTTTAGTTATTACAGCATTTAATATTGCTTTCATTTCTGGGCTTGGTTGTATCAAATTAACCTTGGATAAATAGTCTTGCATCTTTTGCAGATCCACTTGTTTTGCTTGAAAAAGAGTCGCATAGTATTTATAAAATTCCCTCCGGATCCCTCCTGGGTCTGAAATTTCTTTATTTCCGTCTTTCAATTTAGTGATTGTCTTGTTCTCTCTTCTTTTCTTCAATTGCCATGCCAAGTATTTACCAGGTTTATTTGCACCTTCAAAGGACTTCTGTTGCAATTTTTTCAGGTTCCAATATACTTCTTTGTTTAACCTCGCCTTATATTGCTCCCTTAAAATTCTCAATTCTCTCAGAATTTTCTTTTTACCAGGCCTTTTCTTAAGCTCCATTTCTTTTTTCCGAATATTTTCCGTAATCTCTTTGTCTATTTTCAATTGTTGTTTCTTTTCATTATTATTGATTGCAATCAGATGTCCTCTCATCACAGCTTTATAGGCCTCCCATACCGTTTGCGTCTGCACATCCTTATTTAAATTCTGGTGAAAGTATGTTTGGGTTTCTGTCCTTATTCTATCCACAATATTTTGTTTCTCCAGCAAGTCCTCATTGAGTCTCCATCGGAATTTCTTTCTCTTAATATACGTTGACCATTTTACTGGACTATGGTCAGAAAGCGTTCTAGGTAACATCTCGATTTTGCGTGTCTGCAAGATCAAATTCTCAGTCATTCACATCATGTCTATCCTTGAAAAAGATTCATGTCTTGATGAGTAAAAGGAATACTCTCTATCCCTGGGATTTTTAACTCTCCAAGCATCTTCCAGATGTTCGTGTTTAGCCAATTGAAAAAAGACTTTCAGAAGTTTGCCCATGCCTTCGTTTCCTTTTTGGGATTTTCTATCAATAACATTATCAACAGTACCATTAAAGTCACCCATTAATATCATTTGCTCATAGGTTAGCTGTCGTAGCTGTTCCCACAAATCTTGGAAAAAATTTTCCTTCGCACCATTTGGAGCATAGAGGTTAACAATTAAAGTCTTTTTACTCTGCAGCACGGCTTCTACCGCCAAAAGTTTCCCTTCGTTATCTTTAAAAATTTCTTTTGGTTCCAATTCCTTTTTAATATATATCACAACTCCTTTTTTCTTTTGGGAGGAGAGGGAATAAAACTCCTCTCCTAATCTTTTTTGAATCAAAAATTTAGCATCAGTTTTTTTAATATGTGTTTCTTGCAAACAGACAATATCACATTTTTGTTTTTCCAACCAAAGTCTAACATTTTTTCTTTTTTGAGGTGAATTAAGTCCATTGACATTCCATGATATAATTTGACTCTCCATGTTGTTTTTGTACTTATTTATCAGAGTCTTTAAAGTTATCATTGATGAATCTGGTCATTTGCTCTACTGACTTGATGGTGACTCTCTTCTGTTTGAATGTAAAACTGACACCTTTTGGAATTTCCCATCTGTATCTTATACCCTCTGTTTTCAATTCATCAGTCAAATCTTTAAAGAGTCGTCTATCCTGAAGCATTGCTCTGGGTAGTTCCTTTAAAATCATGATTTTCTTGTTGTCAATTGTGAAATCTTCCTGAAATTGTTGCTTGAATAGATCTTCCTTCAGTTTTTTGGATATAAACTGGACAATCACATCTCTGGGTAATTTTTTCCTTTGCGCAATCGCAGAATTGACTCTGTACATCACATCAATCTGTGACGCCACCTTCTCCTCTTCCATTTTTAAAAAGTCTGCAACAGCATCCACCATAACAGAATGGATATTCTCACTTTTGTCTTCAGGGATCCCCCTGAATCTCATATGGTTAAGCATTGCATTGTACTGGACCATCACATTAACTTTTTCTGTTTCTATAGCAACCTCAGCAATATTGGATGCCACTCTCTTCACTCTTTCATCCATCTCATCTGTTGTCTTAGTCAGCGTCTGCATTTCTTTTGTAATCCCAGATAGCTCCTTCTTCAGGTCTGTTACTTCTGTTACTAAAGTTTTTTCCATCTTTTGTAACGCGTCCATCACTCGTTTCTCCATAGCTTCCATCAGGCCCTGTAACTTCTTTTCTTCTTTAGCAGTCATTTTCGGGGAGGACCAGGAATTCGCCCTCTGTCGTTGCCGCAGATCGTAAGCCGTTGTTTAAAATTCACCTAAAACCTACATCAAATCAAAGTCCTTCTTATGCCCACCTAAATCGCTCTAATTTCACTTTTTTCTACTAAGTTTTTTAGTTAAAATCGAAGTATAATTTTTCTGACCTTCTCAAAATGGCGGGCGCAATTTCTCTATGGTAGATGGTTCTTCCGGTTACTCACTTCCTGTCCGGCAATCTTAGTTGTCCCCCTTGCCTCTGGTTTCCTCCCTTCTTCCGGCCTCCTTGGACTTCTCTAGGAAGATTACTTGTCTGGTCTGAGGTCACTTCCTGTTCTGACGATTTCTGCTGCAGCTAGAGTATTTTTCCACACTATTTCTCGTGGGGCTTGCTGTTAGTTTCTATTTTAAAGTCAATAATCCAACCGCAGGAATGTTCAACAAACCGGCTTTTTGGCCTTTTTTAGCTGTTTAACTGCTCTTTTTCGGAGTAGGTGTTAATACAAAAGATACAGCCTGATCATGCACTTCATCGGATGTTGTTTACTCTCAGCCAGAACGCGTCTCCGGTGAGCAATTTTAAAAAGTTACCTTCAAAGTCCGTGTCTTGTTATAGCAGTGTTTCCTTGATATCAGTTTCCGTAGAATGTCTTGGAGGTCTGGGTCATGCATTCTTATGTTGAGAATCCAACTCGGTGGGGTCTTGTAGAGAATTTCCGAAGTGCCTTCTAGGGGGGAGGGGATCAAGGCTGGTCGCAACGCTCTTTAAAGCCCCGCTATCAGCCGATCTCAACTCCCTCTCGGGCCAAGGCTCGCTGCCAGTCACCCCCCTGCCTGGGGGGATCTGCGGTGGGCTATATGGAGCCCACCCTGTCGTCAAGACCCTCCGTATGCTCTGGGAGCTGTGAGAGCAAGCCAGAACACGTCAGGACGCCATGAATCCCAGACCGGAAGCCACCGATCGCCCTTCATTATGCTGTAAATAATAAACATGTTAGCTGTTTTAGTAAAGTCCTTTTGGGTTATTATTAGTAAAGTCCCTTAATGCGCATTATGAACATATCTTCATATTTTGGGTTGTCTCCTTTTTAAGTCTCTCAGATTATAAGATGGGCCTTTAACTGCTCCTCCATCTTCTGGTTCTTTGTCTCCCCCTTCCGAGCCACTGTCGTCTCCACTGCTTAGAATCATCCATTTGGCGAGTTCTGCTTCTTCCTCTGAACTGGCATGTCTCTTCAAAAAGTCTTGAGCTTTAAAGATGGAGTCAATCTTCTCCCGCTTATCTTTAAATTTAAAGACAAGTCCTTCTGGATTCAACCATCTATAATTAGCTTGGTGGTTTTGCAAGAATATGGTCAATCCTTTATAAGCCTTCTGTTTCATACGAATTTCAAATGGCACATCTTTTAAAATCCTTATATTCTTCTCTCCGATCTTCAAGGGCATTGATGACATCGCTCTTAAGATTTGATCTCTAGTACTTTGCTTAACCACCACTTCCGCTGGCAAATTGTTTTTCTTTGTAAAGTTGGAGTAAGCTCTATAGGCCAAATCCATCTCTTCGCTTAATCTTCCTGCTTCATTGCCAGTCAGTGGTGCCAAAGCCATCACGAAAATACTTCTGAGATCATCTTTTTCTTCTTTCTTTATGCCTTGAAATCGGAGAGTTAGGTTTGATTTTTCCATCTGTGACATCAATAATTTTTTGCCTTGTGCTTCCTGACATTTTTCCATTTTAATGACCTTCTTCTTGATTTTTTGTGTCTTCTGTTGAAACCAGACATTTCTGTGTGATCTCCTCCATCTTCTTAGCCGTATCTGTCAATTGTTTCTGCTGATTGCTGAGAACACTTTCCATGCTGGACAACGTTTGGTTGATTTTCTGCATTTGATCCAGCATAGGGCACAGCAGCTCGCTTTCTTGTTGAGTGACAGCTGGCTCCAAGAGACAGGAGGTAGAGCTGGAAGTTCCTCCCTGCTTCTTTGGCTTATCTGGGAACTGCTTTTGCCCTGACATCTTTATTTTATTGTTTACTTTTTAAAAGTTTGTGCCGCGCAGCTAAGGAAAGGATCTTTCCTCTTCGCTGTAAGCAATTCCCCAAAAGGTAACTTTGCTTTGCTAAATTTTCACTCCCCGCCCATCTTCCCTCTTTTAAAACAGTCCCGTTCTCATGGGGGGGATCTCCACCCTCCTCCCTTGCGCTTGTTTGATGGGGGGTGGGAGCACTTAAATCCTTTTCAAGTTTTAATCGTCAACTCACAGTTTGCTGCCAATTGTTTCCTTTTCATTTATTCATTTGCTTCTTCACTCCTGGAAGTTGGTGGCATTGCTAAGTCCCATCAGGGCACATCACAGCAGGGCCTCTGGGGCATGGGAAAAGCCTCAATTTTCCGACCGTCAGGTCGGTAAAGAGGCTACTCCCCGGTGCGCCCCCTGGTCTGGAGCCTTTATCTAAGGCTCACTAGGGTCTCCGCTTGTGCAGAGTCCCCCCCAACTGTGTGTGGGCTGATCACCTCCAGGAGAGTCCTGAGAGAGTGACCGCCATTTGTGTCGCTGAAACCGAAAGTGAACACTAGTGGTTAAGTGATGTGGATCTCTTTTCTGATGAACTTGTACCCCACACACCTGGCACTCTACCACACAGGGATCACTGGGTGGGATGTGCCCCCACAGCCATCAGCAGAGTGCTTTTCAGGCATAGCGTTTTTCCCAACTCAGACCTTGGATGGTTAGGGGGGGCATACTGACAGTTGAGGGACAGGCAGTTGATCTCGGCTAGGAATCCCCGGCCATGGAACAGGCTTCAACCATTGTCACCACCCTCACCACTAGCAATGGTGGTCTCCTCCCTCTCATGCATACTTTGCCCCCACAGCCCACCTGGAATGGGGGGGGCTGTCATCTGGTGACCAAGACCAGCCCTGTGGACACTGCAGGGGAACTTGATGCAGAGGCCGCTGATAAAGTGCCCAAGCAGGAGGGCACTGGTGTGGGAGAATGTGGTCGTATCCCACCACCTGTGGTCAGTGTGCCCTGTCTTCCCATCTGCCCATGACCATGACCCTTTGGGGGTCCCTCGTGTCACTACATGTAAGACCCAGGTAGTGGGGGTGAAAGAGTGGCTGCTGTAGTCATGGGGAAATGCTGCGAGGGTCAGTGGGTTTGGAGCCTAGTTGGCAGAGGAAGGGGGCCGAAGGCAGAGACTCAACCCACCCAGGGAGAATGGTTTTTTTCCCCTTTCAATGTGGGTAGTCAAGGCAAGTCCCAACAGCCAGCAGTCAGAGGAGAGAGGGGGACCCAAAGGCAGAGACTTGACTCACCCACCCACCCAGGGAGAAGGGTTTTTTTATTTTGGCAGGGTCAGTGAAGGCAAGCCCCACAGTCAAGGACAGTTAGTCCCCCCAGAAATTGCTTTGAGAGTGGGGTGCCCACTTGCCATGGGAGACAAGGAACTGACAAGTCTGAGACTGCAGCAACCCAAGCAAAAAGGGGAGGGGTGCTCTTTCAAAGAAGAAATGGGAGCCCCACAGTCAGTGCCAGGGGCAGTCTGCAAACTTCCCCCAGGAATTGATAAGAGAGTGGGGTGCTCATTTTCCAGGCCAGAGAGAGAACTCTGAGGTGAGGGACTTCAGCAACCCAGGGAGGTGGGATGCAGAAGAGGAGAAGACCCACGGCCTGTGCCCAGGGGACTTTGCCAGTGCCAGCTCCCTGCCCCAGAAGGTGGTTGGAGATTTGGTCACTGAGGGGTGAAGGGGGGAAAAGTGAAGGAACTCTGAGGTGAGGGATCTTAGCAAACCAGGGAGGCAGGGTGCAGAAAGAAGAAAAGACCCACAGCCAGTGCTAACGGCAGCCACCAATTTCCCTCTGAGAGTGGTTGGATGGTTGGTTGCCAACTGGCCAGAGGAGAGTGTCCTTTTGGGATGAGCAGAAAAGTCAAACCCCACTGCCAGTGGGCAGAGAAAACAGACACTTGCAGAACCCACAGAAGGGGTGGGGTGACTCTGCTGCTTGTCAAGGAAACAGGCAACCCTGGAGTCAAACTAAAAATGTTTTGTGAATGCAAAAGAATTGAAGCCCAGTTTCCCACCCCTCACAGGGAAGAGAGAAAAGGCAGGCGATGACCAGGCATTGCAGCGGAGAAACACAGAAAGGGGGAAAATGGCAAGAAAAGGGAAGTGGAGGATGTTTTTTGACAGGTGACTGGTATTGTCACCAGGAGATCCAGCTGGTTTCTCCACCCACCCACCCAGCCAGCCAGTGACCCCAGTAAATTTCCCCCACCCCAGGCCCACCATGAGATTTTTTCTGTGCACAAAAGAAGCACTGCACTGCAAGAGACCGTGAAGCAAAACAAAGGACAGTAACGGGCCATCTGGGAATATATACATATACCCCTGCCATTCTGAGGGAGAAGGATGGATGTCTCTGATTGGAAATCAGAAATGCCTGTCAGCCTCATGTGCCCAGCACTGGTCCCTTGACTGCCAAAAAATCCTACCCACACTCACTTTTCCATTTAAAACAGCGGGGGTGGGGTTTCTCTGGCGAAAGTACCTGAACCTGAGCACAAAAAGATTGGGCGCCCAAGCTTCCAGACATGTGACCTTCGAACCAGTCCATCCGAGCCCCCCAAAAGGCAATGTTCAGCCCAGATTTTGGTTTGGGGTTCATGTCTGTGCCCATCTCTACTCTCTACCAAAGGTTTCCAAGACAAATTCCAAATAAAACCTTAATAAAAATAATTCAATACACAGATGATAATATTAGTAAAATATAAACATTAAACAATATTATTTAGAATATGGATGCTAAGCCCCTGGTAGGGTAGAGGATTCCCTGTCCACAGCGTGTGCTTCCCACCACTGCTCTTAGCAGCAGCAGGAAGAAAAAAAATGGCCATGGCCCAACTGTGTGACATCAGTTGGTGGGGGGAGACTGGAAGTTATGTCAGTCCTCTCTAGAGATTTTACCAAAGAGATCCCAATGATTCCTGGAGGTGACATCATGACATGACTGATAGTGTTTCTGTGTCCCCACCCCCCACCCCAAATTCAAGCTAGTATGCACAGACATGCTCTGACCTAGATGGCCCAGGATATCCCAGTCTTGTCAGATCTTGGAAGCTAAGCACAGTCAACCCTTAGTACTTGGGAGACTATGAAGGAAATCCAGGTTCACCACACAGAGGTAGGAAATTGCAAACTTCCTCTGAAGATCCCTTGCTTGAAAATCTTATGGGGTCACTATAAATCAACTGCAACTTGACAGCACTTCCCACCACCACCATGCACACAGATACCAGACACATTTCTCCTTATATATATAATTGTGAAGTGGGGTGGCACTTTATGAACATTCTAAAAGGTAAAGGTAAAGGTTCCCTTGCTCAAAAGCCAGTCGAATCTGACTCTAGGGTTGCGGTGCTCATCTCCATTTCAAAGCCAAAGAGCCAGCACTGTCTGAAGACATTTCCATGGTCATGTGGCTGGCATGACTAAACACCAAGGTGCATGGAACACTGTTACCTTACCACTGAAGTGGTACCTATTTATCTACTTGCAATTTCTTGCTTTCGAACTGCTAGGTTGGCAGGAGCTGGAACTAGAGACAGGAGCTCACTCCGTCATGCGGCCACTCGGGTCTCGAACTGCTGAACTACTGATCTTCCACAGCCTGCAGTTCAGCATCTTAACTACTTGAGCCACCGCAGCTCCTCTGAACATTCTACGTGCTCCTAAATCAGTTGGCTCCATGATGTGTCACTCAGAAGCTGTCCCTATCCACTGGCTGCATTGCCTGAGTCCCGCCTCCAACATTCCAAACAGTTCTGTTCTTCTCCCCCCCATAGCCAGTCAGAACGCAGAGGTTGTTTGCATATGCGGCCTGATTGGCCTTTGCCTCTAACATTCTAAACAGTCTGCTGGTGGGAGTCGTTGAATGTGTCCTGAGGTAAAATATATATCCCAAGCTTCCCTTAAATGGTCACTGGAGTTGCCAATCTCCCTATAGGGCCTGGAGATCTCCAAGAAATCACCCTGTTCCCCAGTCACAACATACCATTTTCCCTACAGAAAATTTCCCAGCTATTACAACTGATCTCCAGATGACCAAGAACAATTCTCCTGGAGATAACGGCTGCTGAAGTCCCTCCCCACTCCAAACCCTGGCCTCCCCAGACTCTATCCCTCAAATCTACAGGTATTTCCCAACCCAGAGTTAGCAACCATGTAATTGGCTATGGAACCACTTTCCAGACCCTTGGAACCCAGAAAACATGGCATGAAAGGAGGTACTTTTCTGCCTTAGCTGCCACTGCATAGCCCCAAATTAACATAAGCCAACCTCCAGGGGGCACCTGGAGATCTCCAGCTATTAAACTGTCCAGATGACCAAGATCAGTTCTCCTGGAGACAATGGCTGCATTATACCCAGCTGTTTCTCCCCACCCCTTCCCTCCCCAGACTCCACCCCTCTAATCTACAGGTATTTCCCAAGCCATAGTTGGTAACCCTGTAACTGGCTCTGGAACCACTTTCCAGACTCTTGAAACCCAGAAGACATGGCATAGGAAAAGGTGTTTTTCTACCTTGGCTGCCACTGCATAACCCCAAATCAATATAAGTCAGGGGTGGTGGGAACCATACCTGTTACCATGAGGCTGTCCTCCCATACTACCCACTTGGGGCAGCAAAATGACTTGAGACAGCCCTTCCTTATAGCTAAGCAGAAGGAAATAAACATGGCTTGCCTCCCTCTATCTTCCCCTTTCCTCTGCCACCCCACTGGCCACAGCCAGGACACCAGGAGCTTCCTTCTAGAGCTCATTGTATTTCTTCCCACAACAGGCCTTACTCCTAGTGTATACATAGTTTGCACACACAAATCACAGTCATCTGGGTGAATGTAGGTATCCTGGCTGCTTTTTTACTGTTCCTGAACATGGGGCAAGAACTTACACACATATACTCCCTACACACATACATGCCATGCTCAGGAACCAGTGAATATATGGAGGTGAGAGCAGAGCCAGCACTCTTGTTCCCAATCCTGGTCGACATACTGGTTGAACACATGAATGAATTATATATAGAGGGCTAAAAATATCTAAGCACACTGATATTCATGGAATATTTTATGTCCACACACTTTCATGCACAATAGATAATAAGCATTTATGATTTAATTGCTTTTCCCTATTGCCAAACATATTTATAAATGGTTTTCAGCTGCTGAATCATATTAAAAGTAGAAATGACAAATAATCTGTCTTATATTTTCTTTGATTCCAGAACAACCCATATCAAAATAGTAAACCTCATTTATTTCTCTCTCATCCATCCTTCTCTGTGACAGTACCAAAGTAATGACAGAATTGTCTAGGAATGATGTGTAATTAAATTAAATGCCACAACAAAAAGTGTGTAAAATGCATTTAGTTCAAAACAATAAACAAGTACATGATTAATTACTTCAATGTGCCTTTCTTTGATGTGTGAAAATAAAGATGATGCAGCAATTGAGGGCTTTTGAATCACTGTAACATCTACCTGATATAAGCCTACTTTGAACTTTGCTACAGACATAGACAGATTCCCGCAAAAAAAAGAAAAGAAGTTCATGTAACTTGGGTGGAAATCTCTCCCCAAAATCCCTGTTAACATTCTTCAAACCAAATACAATCTTTTTTTTTTTTAATATAGTTTTTATATAGTTTTTGGTAAGTATTACATATTATCTTTTATCCCGTACATTTCGTAAACTATACAATAAACAACCAGAATAACTGTCACATTGGAAAATATATCACTACTCTCAGAAGAACAAGAAGAGAGAGAAGAAGGAGAAGAAGAAAATGGAGGAGGAGGTGAAATGGAGTCCTTGGGGGGGGGGGGTGGCACTTCTGGCGAAACCTCTAAGACAGAAAAAGTATAGATTCAAGAGATCCCCAACTGATACAAGACAACAGGCAAGAGATAAACAGGAACAACAGAAACGAAATCAAGATGGATAGAAGAAAAACAAAATTTATTTCGGTGAACGTTAGTGGCTTAAACGGACCACAAAAAAGAAGAAAAATACTTCATCAACTTAAAAAGCAAAATGCAGACATAATATGTATCCAAGAAATGCATATAAGAAAAGGAGGCAAAAAACACTTAAACATTAAGGGGCTAGGAAAACTGTTCGTAGCTTCAGATGAGAATAGACAGATTCCCGCAAAAAAAAGAAAAGAAGTTCATGTAACTTGGGTGGAAATCTCTCCCCAAAATCCCTGTTAACATTCTTCAAACCAAATACAATCTTTTTTTTTTTTAATATAGTTTTTATATAGTTTTTGGTAAGTATTACATATTATCTTTTATCCCGTACATTTCGTAACGGTTTTTATCCCTTCTCCCTCCCTCCTCCCCCCTCTGCTTTTCCAATGCTTTAGTCCTTTATTCCCAGCCACGGGCACAAGGTCCGAATCTTGCACTCAATGTCCTTTCTTCCTTCTGTTGGTAGCCACTCCAGGTAGGTCTTCCATTTCGTGTTGATTGCTGTAGTCCTGTCTGCCCATTTGGTCTTCCAATTCAGTTTCTCAATTATGTCTGACTGTATGAAATCAAACAAATAATTATGCCAGATTTCTACTGTCCTTCCAACCCAGAGCAATCACTGCTTTTCCTGCTAGTATCATTGCTTTGAATATAGCTTGGTTCTCTTTACTTACTACTGGGTTTCCTATTATGCCCATTAACATTAAATTAAAGTTAATGGACAGTGAAACTTTGCATGTTCTCCTTATAATTTGCAATATTTTTGTCCAAAAGACACTGACCTCTGGGCATTCCCACCACATATGGGAAAACCATCCTTTAGCCTGTTTACAATGCCAGCACCTGGGGCTCATTCCTGGGATCATGTTTGCTATTTGCGCTGGTGTTTTGTACCATTTTGTAAAGAATTTATGCTCCATTTCATTAAATTTGATCACTTTAATTCCCTCTATTCCTTCCATTATTTTGCTTGCCAAGTTTCCTGATATCTGACCTTCTTTGGTCCAAGTGTTCTGTAGGTAAGATATTGTCATGTCTATATTTGATATCATTTTCCTATAGATTTTCCCTGCTAGTTCTTGTTTTGATTTTTGCATCCCTTTGTATAGTTCTTCTATTGGTTCCTCTATCCATATTTTCTCTTTTTCCTTGATCTTATTAACCATACTATATAGGCCTGTTATTTTTAACCAATGTTGGTTACCTACCTCTTCCACTATCTCGTGTACCGGTTTTAAGTTACGTCCTCTAAACATGTCTTCCAACCTATAATACCCTTTAGTTTTAAGATATTTCCACCATTTATTCTCTTTTATTTCGCTGTATATTGATTCTAGTGGTGTCCATCTTGAGTTTCTTCTTAGACATTTCGCTTGCCACTTGCTCCAAGATTCTAATGCTGAATGTCTGGGGCCTTTAATCAATTTGAGATCTTTTTTTGTGGCTTTAGAGAAAATCCCAAATCTTCCTATATTGTTGTTTATCTCATTTTCAAATCTAATCCATTTTTGCTCCTCCCCTTCACCTATCTCTAATAGCGACTTTATTTGGAAGGCTTCATAATATCTATTCAGCTCTGGGACTCCCCAACCCAACTCCTCCTTGAGACCGTGTATCAACCTTTTTTGAATTCTACACTTTTTACTGCCAAATATCCACTTTCTAATTGCTCTATTCCATTGTTCTAACCTTTTGTTATCGGCCTCTAATGGTATCGACTGGAATAAATATGTTAGCTTAGGTAGCTAACACTCCTAATTTTAACACTCCTAATTCTAGTAGATATACCAAGAGTTTTATTTTTCCACTTTCTCATTTCATTCTTTATTTTCTTCCATATCGTGCTATAATTCACCTCCGATATCCTATCGATCTTCTTTTGTAACACTATACCTAAGTATTTGAACTTTTTGGTGCCCATTCCAATATTTGTAATTTTGTTTATTTCTTTTCTTTCCTCTTTGTTCACATTGAGGTACATGATTTCTGATTTAGCCATATTAACCTTTAACCCTGAACAGCATTCAAAGTCCTCTAAGATAATTTTTACTTCTTTTATCGCTTCTTTGGGATTTGTCATAACTACTATAATATCATCTGCAAATAAATTAATTTTTATTTCTTCCTTCTTTACCTTATAACCTTCTATCCTTACACAGTTTCTTATCCTTTCAGCTAGTTGTTCTATTGCTATAATAAATAAGACCGGTGAGAGCGGGCACCCCTGTCGGACCCCTCTCTGGATCTGAAAAGTTTGTGATTTGGCATTATTGACCTTTACCACTGCTGTTCCCTCTCTATATATCTCCTTAATTGCTCTTATATAATTATCTCCTATCTTGTGCTTTTTCATAATCTGCCACAAGTATTCCTGAGATAGGGTGTCAAAGGCTTTATAGACATCCAATTTTAAAAGACCTAACTTTTTTTTTTGACCATGTTGTAATACGTTTATTATATTCCTAATAGGGTGGGCTATGTTCCTATCCTTTACAAATCCATGTTGGTCTTCTTTTATTATTTTGGGACTAAACTTCTTTAATCTATTTGCCTAACCCCACCCACCCCCCATGCACCCACCAGTTTTCCAACATGAATGCATTTTAGGAAGAATGGAAAACACAAAATTTGAAATTGCTAATTTTTTTTTAATTGTAAGAGCAAGTAATACAATCTCTAATTTTCCCTCTCAAACACAAAAACACAAATCACAAAGCATTTTGAAAAATCCCGCTAATTGTGATGCTGAAATTTAAGTCTCTTTAATGTTCTTATTATAAGATATATAATAAAATAAATTTTCCTTCTATATTTTTGCTATATTGCCTACTCTTTCTAACAATTCTAACTCCTTGTTAACTCAGTTGGAGTTGTATATGCAGACACCACGAAACATCAGTCATGTGGATCCCCACACACACAACACAGTTGAAAAGAGCAAGAGTCCAGTAGAGTCCAGACTAACCAAATTTGTGGCAGGGTATGAGCTTTCATGATTTCATTAGTCTTTAGGGTGCTACTGGACTCTTACTCTTTTCTACTGCTACAGACAGACTGACACAGCTACCCATCTTGATCCCCCTCCCCACAATACAGTAACTGCCGACCTTAAAATCAGAACACCACATATGAGCCTGCCTTATACCTAACCAGACCACTGATCTGTCAAAGGCACTATTATCCACTCTGACTGAAATCCAATTCTCCAGGATCTCAGGATGAGATCTTTCATATCACCTACTACCCAGACTTTCCAACTGGAAACACCAAACATTGAACCTTAAACCTTCTGCATGTAAAGCTCATTCTCTACCACTGAGCCATATACACTTCCCAAAAGATTTTTTTAACATACTTGAGCATAAGCCCTGTACATCTCACAGGAACCTCATCACATGATTAAAACTAAAAAGTAACATGACCTTACACTCCCAATAGAAGCCACACCCACCAGCCTTTATCTGACAAAGCACTTGGAGAATTATCAAGGGGATGTACTAAATGGAAGGACAGGATTGCCCTTTGGAAACAATGAGAGAGAGTTGAAGGCCCGTTGGAAATTGCATGGGCTCCATTGAAATGCATTACAGCTCAAGTTGAGATGCAAAGGAAATGTGGAATGGATTTTCCATTAAGGTCTCTGGTCTCAAATACACTGCTCTGGGACTGGAATGACTGCGGAACTGGATCCTGTCTAAATTTTGTGCCTGGAAGCATGATTCTGCTGCCTCTCCTCTCCCACCACAATCTGAAATCCCCCTGCCAGTGTTGATCCTGGGGGGACCTGCAGGAACAGCATGAAGGGGGAGTTGAAGAGATTTACTCCCTTTTGCATTCAGGGACGTTGTTGACAGGATCCAACCCATCCTATAGTACAGACTGTAATTCTACTAGTTTAGGCATACAATTTGCAGCTGCTATTTGATTTCTTGGAAAAGTAGCTCAGTTTCAATAGTAAATGGCAAGCATATAAAAAATCTTTTAATAATAAAAAATAATATTAAAATATGCCTGATACCCAGCCCATTTAAAATTGAGTAATATCCAGCAACTCTTAGTCTTAACTATAGCTTTATTAACTTAACAACATATACTTCATATTTGCTCTTAAGAAAAATGCACTGAAATACTGGGACAATTAGCTATTCACACATCCATCTACAAGTGTCATTTCTTTTTCACATTATAAAAGGTGAACAAGAAATTGAGTGGAAACATACAGGTGAGGGGGTGGGTGGGATGCATTTGACCATGCCCACTTCCAACCCTTACTAATATTCCTTTGCTTCTTCAGTTTCCCTCCCATAATGTGGTAGCTTGCCACTTCTGGCACTATTGCATGTGAAAAAAAAAATACTGAAAAGTTTTGGGAATCCTTCAGGAAACATCATTTACAGTATTTTATAAAAAGATTAATATTGGAAAAATTCATGCAAATTTCTTCAGTACTACTGTAATATTTTCTGTGTATAGTCTACAAACAAAATCCTTATAACTTGACAACAGTACTCCCAGTGTTTAAAATAGTATATGTTGTGATGCATAGATTTACTGATTTGGAATTGGGTCCGGTAAAATGACATAATTTGCCAAAACTTGCATCAGAAGTCTGACATTAAATCATTTTAGTTCACATCCATTATGAGATTTAATGATTCCAATGACTTCATTTGCCCATTACAAGATCTAAAAACTTTCACAAGCCCTATGTCTATATGAACACCCTTTCACTTGACCTTTCCAATACTTACCTGGTGATGGAAATCTTGCAATGGAGTATTAATTGGGCTCTAGACAGTGTCGTGAGAATGAGTGATAGTATCCAAGTCTATACTAGGAATCATTAATGGAGATGGATGATAATGTACACAGTTCCTCACCAGATAAGTTTTGAATGGGGAGGGCTATGGCTCAGTGGAAGAGCTTTGTTTTGCATGCAGCAAGTCCCATCCCTAGCATCTTCAGTTAAAAGGACCAGGCAGCAGGTGATGCAAAAGAGCTTTTACCTAGGACCCTGAAGAGCCACTGACAATCTGAGCAGACAATAATGACCTTGATGGACCAATGGTCTGATTTAGTATAAGGCAACTTCACATGTATTCATATATGTTCAGCTCTCACAGGCCAAGTCTTGGCTGCAGTTTTTTCTCAGGTATCTTCTCCCTCTTTACCCTTCTTTCTCTTTTCCCTCTTCCTCCTCCCCTAATGGGAAAAACGTTTTTTAGGTCAGAGTCAGGAGCTGTTGGGAGATGCAGTCCCTCAGAAATTCCATTATATATAAGATTGCCTTTCTCCAGATGGGGCCTGGAGATCTCCCAGAATTACAACTGATCTCCAGACTACAGACAGAGGTCAGTTCTGCTAGAAAAAAAGGGTGCTGTAGAGGGTGGACTTCATGGCATTATACCCCACTGAGGTTCCTCCCCTATCCAAATGCTGCCATCTACCAGGGTCCACCTCCAAATTTCAAGTAATTCCCCAACCTGAAATTGGCAATCTTGAGGTGCTGTACAGCAATGATCCCATGAGGATCGCTGCCTTACAAAATATGGGTATGCAAGAAATGTTTCATGGTAAGAATATGTATTGGGAGTGATAAAGAGCTGAACAGCTCCCTGCCATGCTGAAAATAGTCACACTTGCTTGTAGCAAGTCTTCCTCAGAAGCATCAGAATTGCTATGCTAAAAAACTTTGGACTCAGACCTACCCTACAGAGGTCAATAGGAGATTTTTGACAATTTTTAATGGGATAAGACTTGAGCCACTAGATTAAAAGCTACTGGCAGGGAAGAAGAAACACTTATAAAGTGAAGTGACAGATTGAGTGTTGCTTCAGCAGACTGAGCAGGTTTGTACATCTCTGTAAACAGGCAAATCGGCCTTCTCTGCTGTCAGACTGAGGTGTACTAACTAGGTCTTTGATTCCTCAGCACTTTACTTTTTTGTGAAATACCTCACAGTATTGGCTGATCATTGCCAATCTCCAGGGAACTGCACAAAAACATAGATTCCATAAGCAGGGAGAGAACACAATGCAGATTTCTTCCTCTCCTCCCCTTCTTCTTCCTCTCTCTCCAAAAAATTACCCAGTTGCAAACAGGAAACTATGTGTCTGAACCAACAGAATCTAAAATGAGGAAGAAGAAAAACTTACCTGTCAACATTATCTTTTGCTATGTCCAAATGTCCCTCAGTATACTTCATGTAGCTCATATATTCACAATTTAACAAACACTTTCACTATTGGACAGGATCTCACTGAATTTCAGAAATATTTCAGTGCAGTGGAAGCCTGTGTAAAATGCTTAAAGGTAATATGTCTTCCCCTTTAAAAAGAATCTACGATCCTCAGCTGCTCACTGAGATCTAATGCCAGTAGAAAGTGTTATCAGTAGACTATATGCTGCACTCAATGTATCTGTCTAGAAAGACACGCCACTCTTATAGATCTTGGAAATTTCTATGGCATTTTAAAAATTAGAATACCAGCATCTTTGACTTAGATTGTCATGTTTTGGCTGCTTAAATTCTAAAAGTCCTGCAGACTATTCACAATTGGTAAATAAAACCTACTGTATCTTGCAAGTCTTGGAAATGCTGTCATTGTTTCTATAGCATTGCTTTAACAGTGTTGTTTTATATACTGCATTTTATGAGAAAATGGTTATCAGTCACTGCTTACTTGAGCATCCACTGAAGTCCTATTAATTAGTGGAGTCAAGTCTGACTAACTGTGGAAACCCCCCAGTCACTGAGATCCAGAATGAAAATGTACATTGCAGAGATTGGCCTCCCTTTTTGCTGTCCCACATTTAAGAACACAACTTCAATAACAATGGTGGCAGTAACACCAAGTAATGTGAGTGCTATGTTACACAGAAACCCCATTTTTTTGTGCTGTGGAGCTCTCTGCCTCTAAACATTGCATCTGAATAAGGTGATACTCACGAGCTGCGGTGGCTCAAGTGGTTAAGACGCTGAACTGCAGGCTGTGGAAGGTCAGTAGTTCAGCAGTTCAAGATCCGGGTGCCGCAAGACGGAGTGAGCTCCCGTCTCTAGTTCCAGCTCCTGCCAACCTAGCAGTTCAAAAGCAAGAAATTGCAAGTAGATAAATAGGTACCACTTCGGTGGGAAGGTAACAGCGTTCCGTGCACCTTGGTGTTTAGTCATGCCGGCCACATGACCACAGAAACGTCTTCGGACAGCGCTGGCTCTTCGGCTTTGAAACGGAGATGAGCACCGCAACCCTAGAGTCGGATTCGACTGGCTTTCGAGCAAGGGAACCTTTACCTTTACTAAGGTGATACAAGAAGACTCTGGCCTGGACAGTGCAAAGCCAGAAACTGAAGAGGCTGAGAGGAACTATATTTATTCCTGTCATGCCAGAAAGGAGTGACCCGCTCTAAACACCATGGCACATGCTCATGACACAACAGTTCCTATGAGCGTTGAACTGTTATGCAGGGCAGCAGTAGGTTAGAGGCTCACTCTTAAATTATTATTAAAATATCCAGCAGACATTAGAAGGAATTATTGACACCCCCCCAAAAAATAATTATTTTCAAAACACACTGGATGGGTCTGCCCATTCCTGGATGAATTGCTGTTACTCCCTATAAAGCAATTTGCTTTTCTTTTGACTGCAGGTATTGTCAAATGGACAACCTTTTTCTAGAAAAAGAAAAATGTGTTCACATCAGAATAGCTACATGGAAAAAACCCTGAAAGTTAACCATCTGTTAGAAATGCCTGACAGCCCTAGATAAATAGTGAACATGATGTTCATATTTGGGGGGGAGGGGGGAATAAACAAATAGCTGTTTGTAAATGCACTTTCAAAAAGAGAAACGGCTTATCTACAATTGGTTTTGAAAGGTAAAATTACTACCCTTGAGATAACTTTTTGTGAAATCCAAGGAGAAGTATAGCACAATCTTATGCAGAGATACACCAGTGTAAGGTCAGTGCAATCAATGGATTTAGCTTGGAATAATTCAGTATAAGATTGTACTGTTAGGGTCCTACATTTTCAGTTAGGAAGAAATTGTTTTCTAATTTCCAAGGGAAAGAGGCCAGGAAGTGGTCTTGTGCGGATCTCCACAGCCTTGCCCTCAGCTCTTCCTTTATCCAAAGAGGTGTCAAAGGATACCATTTCCTTTCAGGGAGAATCATGGTCAGCAACTGGCACGTTTCATAAATCTGGAGGCAAGTTAAAAAGTCAAGATAAAGAAAACAAATGTTATAATATATTTTAAAAGTCTCTTGGCCTATTAAGTGGAGTAATGTCTTATTGCCCCCCAAGCCAGAATAAGAAGACAGACAACCATATTGGGTACTAATGGGCCACTTTATTAACTTAACAACATGCAAAAACATGGCAAGGGCAGAACAGGTTGTGGCATGGTTGAGGCCAGGGGTTTCCAAGACCCCTCCCTTGCCATATGAACTAGGGCAAGACACCCAGCCCCGAACAACAGCCAAAGAATGTGGCTAACATCTGGCCAGCATGGCAAGCAAATAATTGCCAAGGAAATCCAAACCCCCAAGCTGCAGTGTTCAAAGGGAGGATTTTCCCAGGCAATGCCGTAAGCAGTCTGCTTTCCCTGCCCTGGGCCACAGGGCCCAATGGCTGTACTGGCAAGACCCCTATACCCCAAGAGGGGCTATCAGCTGGTGCTCACTATGCTGCAATCTGTCTTGAATGACATCCTGCCACTGCAAAGGGTCAAGCCTCTGCTTAGAATCTAGCGCCCATCTAAAGGCGTAAGGCCCCATGAAGCCCTTGCCGTAAATCATCTAAAAAGAGATCCATCCCCACTTCCGACAAATGTATGCCATCACTCATGTACAGGTTTGCTGAACCCGGAGTGATGCCAAGGCCCCCTTCCAACGCCTTCCAAATCTCTCAATTCGCCTTCCGGCGGGCCTTGTCAATCGCCAGAGGGTTACAAGTCCCCCACCAAACCAAACATAGCACCATAGCGGACCAGACAATTATTGTCCTAGGCCACCGCCGCTTAATGAGCCAAAAATCAGACAGGACCTGGAGGATCAGGGATTTACTCTTGATCAAGCCCAGATCATTGCCACCCAAGTGTATCAACAAAACATGTGGAGGGGAACCCACCCGCCTCTCAAACAACAAGTGCATCAGGCCAGGCCACTGTAACCCATGATGCCCAAGCCATTCAACTGTGGCTAGCTGGCTGAGACCCAACTGTGAGCCAATGGGTGTTCGCTTTGCTCGATGTGCCACCCAAAAGACAAAGCTGTGCCCGCAGATCAGGATCCGTTTCTGCTCCAACCAGCCAACAGAACCTTCAACGAGAAAATAATAAGCAACAGAACAAGAACACGGCAACTCAGTGAAAAATCCCCCTAAAGGCCAACCATAGGGCGCACATATGACTTGTAGGCTGAAGACCACCACCAGCCCAAACGCTGTATATCCTGAGCAGGGTATCCCATAGCAGTGGCAATGGATGCAGCACCAATCCAGAATGAATGGGTGCAAAAGCACACCCCATTCAGCTCTAGCCTACTTAAAACTGTGGAAGTAACGGCCCAAAATTGGTGCCTGGTTAATGGGCTGCCATCCTGATAAAGGAACAATGTGCCACCTCCCCAACTCCGTACAGCAAGTTAAGCCACAAGGGTAGACACCAGGAACAGCTCCTTCTCATCGTAAAGGCCAATGGTAAGTACAACTCCCTGCCTCTGCTGGTCAGTCTTGGAATGCCACAGGGTAAGCTAAACCATGTCACCCATCAGGCAGATGTCACATGTTTCCAAGGCATGCCCAGATGCATCTGCCTTAGATCGTACCACCAGCTCGCTTATATGGAGGACACAAAAAAATGCCACCAGCACTGCTGCATGAAAGAGAAATGCCTTGTAAGTGGATGCACAGATCTCCCACCAAATAGTCTGCAGGCCCCTCAGAACACCAGGAGAAATGGGCTGCCTGGTGTCCCCACAAGCCCCCACCTCATGGACCAGCCCTCCAACATTCTCCTAATTTGGAAATTGCCGGTCTCCTCTGCAAACCTCCAGGCCTTGCTGGCATAGGCTAGGGCCGAGAGCAACCCCTTGATGGAACCAACAGCTGGCCCCTTATCTCTCATAGCTATGCTGAAGTGTAAGATATGGTCCACGGGCACTGGCCACAAGTCAGCATACCCTACCTTGGTCCTAAATTCAGAAAACTGGCAGACCGCACGGTCACACGCCCTGTGGACCTCTGCCTTCCAACTGCCCAAAGCTCCTGCAGCATTCATGCCGGCTGCAGGTCAGCTTCTGGAGCCAGCTGATGAAACCTCTCCATCTGTTTGTGAGAGAGGGCATCAGCCACACCATTGTCGACCCCAGGCACATGTCTAGCAAGAAACAAAAAGTTGCAGTGAATGCCTGTACCAATGCATGACTGTGTCCAATTCCACTCCCAGAAACGTCAGCCTCTGGGAAGGGCCCTCAGTCTTCTTGTGGGCTAAGGCATGCCCAATTCCTCTGCCAAATCCATAAATCCCCTGAGAAGAACCTCACAGTGCCCTGAACCCCCAGGACCCACTAATAAAAAATTGCCCAAATAGTGCACAACCATGGGGATCCCTGTGCGGTGCTGGATGGCCCATTCCAGGAATGATCTGAAGCTCTCAAAGGCTGCACAAGATACAGAGCAGGCCATGGGCAAGGCCTGGTCCATATAGAATTAGCCCTCAAAGGAAAACCCCAGCAACTCAAAGTTGCTGGGGTGCATGGGAAGAAGCTGAAACACAGACTTAATGTCGCATTTGGCCATCTCTGCACCAGTCCCACAGCGGTGCACCTCCCGAACAGCCTGATCAAAAGATGTGTACTTCACGGAGCACAGGGAGTCTGGAATGGCATCACTAACTGATGCCCCTCATGGGTATGAAAGGTGATGAATCAGCCTGTATTTCCCACGGGCTTTCTTGGGAACAATGCCCAACAGGGAACCCACAAATTAGCCACCGGCGGGGCAGATAAGGGTCCGAAAACCCTGCCCTCAGCCCTCTCTTTCTCTATCATCCTAGACCCTTTCCAGTCTGGCTTTTGCCCAGGACACAGGACGGAGACAGCACTGGTGGCTCTTATAGACAACCTCCAGAGGCATCTGGATCGGGGCAGTTCAGTGGCACTGTTGTTGTTGGACCTGTTGGCTGCATTCGACACAGTCGACCACCAGTTGCTGATCCACCACCTTGCCAATGTGGGGATACAGGGGCTTGCCTTACAATGACTTGCTTCTTTTCTCCAGGGTTAGGGACAAAGGGTGGTGCTAGGGGAACAGCAGTCCTGGAGACATCCGCTTGAGTGAGGTGTGCCTCAGAGGGCAGTGCTTTCCCCATTATTGTTTAACATCTATATGTGCCCCCTTGCCCAGATTGTCTAGAGATATGGGCTGGGGTGTCACCAGTATGCAGATGACACCCAGCTCTATCTGATGTTGGGCAGCCGGTCGGACTCCAGGCTGGAAAATCTGAACTGGGCATTGCAAGCCCTGGCTGGTTGGCTCAGGCTGAGCTAGCTGAAACTTAACCCAGCAAAGACGGAGGTCCTGTGCCTGAGTCGGGGTGGTTTGGGGATGGGGTTCCCTCTCCCAACCTTTGATGGTGCACCATTGGTGCCAGCGCCTGTGGTGAGGAGTTTGGGAGTGCTCCTGGATCCCTCTTTAACTATGGAGGCCCAGGTGGCAGCCACTGCTAAGTCAGCCTTTTACCACCACTGGCTGATTTGGCAATTGGTTCCCTTCCTCGATTGTGATGACTTGGCTACAGTGACCCATGCGATGGTCACCTTGAGATTGGACTACTGTAATGCTATCTACATGGGGCTGCCTTTGTCGCAAATCCAGAAGCTGCAGCTAGTGCAGAATGTAGTGGCCAGGCATTTGATGGGTCTCCCTAGATGGGAATACATCTGGCCTGCGCTGAATGCACTGCACTGGCTGCCAATAGCATACCGAATCCACTTCAAAGTGCTGGTACTTACATTTAAAGTCCTTTATGGCCAGGGTCCACCATACCTGAGGGACCGCCTTTCCCCATGCATACCCCAGAGAGCACTACTGTCTGGGGCACAACACCGGCTAGTGATCCCAGGCCCCAAAGAGGCCAGGCTCACCGCTACCAGGGTTAGGGCCTTTTCAGTGGCGGCTCCTACCTGGTGGAACGAGCTCCCAGAGGAGATCATGGCCCTGTGGGACCTTGTACAGTTCCGCAGGGCCTGCAAGATGGAGCTCTTCCACCAGGCTTTAATTAGGAGCTGCCTACCACTACCACCACTACCTCTAACTATTATTGTTAGTAACACCAGGGTGGTTGGTTGGCCCTATATGGAGATCGAACTACAGTAACATACGAGACAGATACGGCCGAATTGGAACTCATGTCCATCTACAGCATGCCATCTTTAACATGATTGGAAGATCAATTCTATACTAAGCACAGACCCTTTGAGACCTGAACTCCCAGCAAAGCTGGTGGGGTTGAATCACCTGTCAATATGGAATGTTAAGCACCTGGAGGTGTGCAGAAGAACAGAGCTCACTCCAAAGAAGTCCACTGTCCACACAGTGAGGTGTAGGAATTATTTACAAGGATTTATTTACAGAAAGTCTTTAGTTGATGCTGGTATACACAGTTCCACAAACAAAGTGCTCCACCAAGCATCCACATATCAAGAAGGGTTTTTACATACTGTACAATGCACACTTATATACAATATTACAGCCAATCAGCACTCAGTGCTGAGTCACTGTTGTGTCCGCTAAACGCTATAGGCATCAGCGACAGAGCCTGAGCTTGAGTCCCAGAGAACAATGGGACTGAGGCTCTTGGCTCCAGCTAACGGGGACCAATGGAAACGGCGGCGGGAATTAAAATCTGCCAATGGCACCAGGGGGCGTTCCCCTTAGCTTGTATATAGTTGGCCACCTGGCCAGGTAACCTTGTCTTGTTGTTGTATAATAGCGAACCATGCTGATCACTACATCGTTGTCTGTGGTTTCATTATGCATCTAACCCACTATACAACAGTCACTCTGACACCTTGCCTAGAGTGCTGGTCTAAACCAGTTTGCTCCAGCTGAAGCTTGCAGCCTGGAGCTGTCATCTGTCAATTAGATGTGCTCGATCAGCAGCCTTAGGTTGTGTCTTACATACACTGACATCACCTGCCCCTGCGGGGGCTGGAAATCACTGATAGACATTGTACAAGTGTCTGCTATGTGACTGGTCACCCTCGTTGGGGCAAGCAGGGGACATAATCTGGAGCCACAGGGTTCATGGCTACTCACATTCGAAATTCTTTGTTACACTGCAGCCAAGCAGGGCCGGTGAAACCTGTACAGCCCTTGTAAATAATGTCGAAATACTGAAACAAAGAAGCTGCCCACCTTTGCCAGTACCCCTGCATAAACCAAAAATCTGGCCACCCAGTTAGCCCAAGTCTGATCCACTCTCATTTTCCTGAGCTTCTCTTTGTTCTTGTCATCCAAATCATCTTTATCCTTCTTTTCCAGTTCCTGAAAAAGAAGGGGGGAAACATCAACATAATTGTCCCTGCAAATCTTCTCCCTGGAGGCCAGCAACAAGTGGTCACCCAAAGGCAATGCAACATCTCCAAAGGGGAGTGCAGAAGCCAGGGTAGTAGCATAAGATGCACCCCAAGTGGATGGAGACTTCCGCCACTGACCCGGCCCCATGGGAGGTTGCCCATACCACCCACCTGGAGGCCCTGGCAGGGAGGACTGAAAAGGCTGCAATCCCCATGGCTGCCCCCCTGCTTGTGTGTACGGTGCAGCAGCGATACCTGAAAGAGGGGTGTCTGGAGCACCGCAAGGCCCCCAAGGCCATGAGGCAATGGCCTGGGATCCAACCGCTGACTTACCCACCATGTCAGTTGCCAGAACCATGGCTGAACCGGAATCAGCAGCTCCTTGGGAAGGCACAGCCCCCAGTGGGTCTGCCCCAGCATCCTCCTGATGACCTGCCATAGTGCCACTGGTCCCCACACCTGCCAACACCTTGCTCTTGACCAAAGACAGACAGGTTAGCACTTCAGCCTGAAAACACTTGTTAAACAAAGAATGTATTTCCTTCCTCTCCATCTGACCCTGGGCTGGCGTAGGGCAAGAGGTGGCCACCCCAGAAGCCTGCTCAACCACCATCAATCTTGCCAAAATAGCCTGCTGCACCTCGTCCCCACATTCATCCTCTGATGAGGAGAGAACAGCAGCTGGCCTCTTAGGTATAGCCTTTGGGGCCGGTTGTTTGCCCTTGGCATGCCCAGTACCTTTTTTGGGTGCCATACTGCAACAACAAACGATCTAAGGTACACCAAAACCTGTCAATACAGTTCTTGGCTGCAGCAAAATTCAGGCCACCAAAATTAAAATGGCTGCCTCAGTCCCAGGATAGGCTGGCCATACCACAAGATGGCCGGTGCTGACCTCACAAAATGGCCACCACTGGCTAACCCAAAATGGCTGCCCAGGTCCCCAGCTAGCTACTCTATCCTCAAATGGCTGCCCAAATGGCCAACCAGCCAGGCCACAGCAGGCAAATAAAAAATGGGGGGGTCCCCCAGCCACAACCCCTGCACCTCTGGGATCCTGGACCAGAACAATGAAGGGAAATGTAGAGGGCCTCCTAGAAATCCCCCCCAAGAAAGTGCACAGTGAGAAGAAATCAAAAGAGAGATGGGAAAAGAAAACCCACACTGTGGCTGGAGGCGGGAACCAGTCATCCTGCATCAGACAACACCACCCCAGCCAAAAGCTCACACTCCACCACCCAAGCCCAGCCGAAAACAAGCTGCTCACAGAGGAAGGAGGCAAACTAGGGGTGGCCCTCTGCCCTCCCAAGCTGCTGCTCCTCCTGTCCAGGCCCAGGACCCAATACCACTCAACAACACCGAAAATGGCACCCGCAAATTCACTCCTCTGCAGCCGCTGAGGATATAGCACCCGCACTCCACCGCTTCTCCTGTCGCTGTCGACCACACCACCTAGGACATGTTAGCCTCTAGCACGAGGAGCTCAAAAGATCTCTGACAAGCCGAGTGACCAGGCACAGGCTGAAGAAGGGAAGCTGGGGCCATCCCAAGAGAGCTCTGGCCCTGGCCTCTCCCAGTACCCGTATGTCGCTCTGCCATGTCAGGGCTGCCTCCTCCATGCAATGAGGCAAGGTGGCTCCCCACCAGCACGGCCACAAGGGCTGGCAGCCAGGGAGCCAAATTATATTTATATTATGCTTTTGTTTTGTTTTGTTTTGAAGAAAAAACACAAGCTGCCTAACAAAGCAATGTTTCATACATTACTAAAATCAACCTTCTGGAAGAAATCTCACTATCGCTCTCAGTTATCCAGCTTCTGATAGAGGGATGGGTAGCACACTTGGCCCAGGCAGTCTAACTGAAAGGACATCACTCTTTGTGATGTTGTTTCTGCTCTGCCACAGAATGGCTGGCCACCAATAGAGTCCAAGAGGCAAAAAGTCAAGTGACAGTTTTATCAGACAGGATCTCTTTCCCACCTCTTCAGCAGAATGGTGGTTTATGGGGTCCCCTTTTAAAAACTATGAACATCCTACCTTTAATTTTATTTATAGGCACATAGAAAATATCCTGTCAACACGACTACCAGCTCATTGAGAAAACACAAAACATGAATATTATTTTATTTTTACAATCATGTACCAGTGAGTCATGAAAATGCACCATGTGGTATGGCATAGTATGGGATGGGTATCATCAAAAACAACATTACTCTTCTATCATAAACGTCATTGTTCCATCTAATTACATTTTTATTTGGAGAAGGAGGAACCACAAGGTTCTAAAGGTCCATACAAATGACTTTTTCAGTTTCACTGTTTAAAATTCCAGTTCCAACTTTTCCCAAATTTGTTATGGAAGTTTCCTACTGCTACCTGGTGTTACACTGGTTCAATCTAATGATGAGTGTTGTAGCTCTGAGTTGTTTTTTGCCTTGGATCCCTCCTCTTCTACTCTTCCGTAACTCATTATTTCTGTTGGCATCAGCACCAACCAACAGATGAGACTGCATAGGGAAGAGTTTCTCTTTCTTCCTACCTTCTGCCCACATTATTCCCTGAGCACTTCTTGGTAGTATCCAGGGTGACAAGCTTACTCTGAGAAATGTAGCTATGAAGACATGTGATACTACCTTTCCAAAGATACACTTGGCAACTCAGCTGCAGCTGCAGCAGTGTCTTAAATACCACCACTAGGAGGATTCAGTGTTACAAAACCCTTTTCTTGCCACAATGTCCCCAAATTCCACCAGAGGCAGAAAAGCAGATATTCGGTGAAGGAGATGACCACCCTTACCTTTGGGAGAATTGTTGGATTTAATCAACTGACAGAAACAATAGTCTTTGAAACTAACAGAGAGTAGACAATTGAAAAAAGAGCTTTTCCTTGTAAACATAGAGTAAGAGAATATTTAGTAACCATACTTATAGTTGTCTCAGAGAAAATTGGAAGCCTCCTTTTATTTTATATATGTTTTATAGGGTTTTCCCCTCTTCGTTCTGTTATTTGTTATTATTTCTTTAATAAAATCTTTTTTTAAAAGAAAGAAACCGACAGGGAGTAATTGTTGCTAGGTTGGTTTTACCTTTCTTTATCACCATCAAGCAAGTGTACCTTAACAGCAGCACAACAGATGAAGCTGGACCAAGGTATTTATTTAGCATTGTCATCTGAATGCAAAGTTGTAATGCAAGTTATCCCAGTGATATATTCTTGGAGTATAGTATCTATGACCTTACATGCAGCAATCTAGAATGATCACACATTTAATTGTGATAACCAATAATATATTACTTGTCTTTATGTTCTAATTAGTCATAATAGATTTGCTGTGTTAATTTGGATTAGTTTGTGTATTTGGTTTATCAAGAAGAATCACAAAGACTTACAGATTAACAAAGGCTGTCAAACAAAGATCTAGTCAGAGTTGCTTGGGAAGTTGTGAAGGATCCCATCGTATCCTCCTCTCTACTTATGTGGGGCACAGACATACAACCAAACACTGAAATGCTGTACAACCAAACACTGAAATGCTGTACACTTAAGCCCAAGACAGAAAACCTGCCTGCATGTTGACTCACTGCATGGGAAGAGAGAATGGTCATGAACACTCCGGCCCCACCCCTGCTTCTGCACAATTGTGTCATCTGTACTGTGTGAATGTGCAAAGCAAGTAAGCATACCCCCTCCCCATGATCAGCAATATTTGGAAAGCAGCACGTTTGGAAAGGGCAGGAAGATACACAAAGGCATTTCCTCTGAGCATTTGCACCTTGAAGACAATGGGGCCAGCACATGTGTGCTCTCCCTTTCCATGCAATGAGTCAATGCAAGTATGGATCTTTGGCACGTGACTTTAGTTTGAAGCAAATTCCACTGAACTCAGTAAGAATTACACAGTCGTACTGTACCTTATTTCTGTACCTTGATTGTGGCATGTTTCATTTTTTGTTTGTTTTTTTGTCTAGGGCCAGCAGCTGGCTTTTTAGTCAAGGCACCTGTGGCAAAGTCAGGGACTTTCCTGATGCTGTAGGAGCCAAATGGGACCCACTCTCCTCCCTCATACATCTGCAATCTACTGTCGACTTGGTCAGAATTCCCAGGATGAGACTCTGGTCAGCAACTGAATATGGGCCTTGCCACCTCCCTCCTGGGACCCAAAGCTTTGGGAGCCAGCTGATGATGTCATCTCCCAGCACCAGGACAACAAAGACAGCACTGGGGAAGAGTGAGCCTCAGAGACCACTGGGTCAGCCAGTAAGCATGGAGGCAGCCATCAGAACCCCAACTGTGATGGAAGGACCCAGCCATGCAAGAACCTGGGAGGATCCAGGCAGGGAGAGCCTGGCTGAAGGCCTCAGAGCCATTTAAACAAAACAGCTGCTTTCTGCTTTCCATGGCTTTTCATGGGGAGCATAAAGCAGAGTTTAAATGGCTCTGAGTCATTTAAACCAAACAGCTATGGGGTAGGGAGCTCCCCACCCCTCAGCTGCTTTTCCTGCTTTCTGCTCTTCATGAACTGCCACAAACTGCCATGAACAGCACCAAAATTCATGGCACTTTATGGTGGTTCTTCATTTTGTGAACATTGCTTTGTAAACCACGAACCAGCCAAAATTTGTGACAAAGTTTAGTTTGTCAGCCAGTTCATGCCCATCCCTAGTGATTTTATATTCATTTTCATCAAGTGGAAATTTTTACAGACTAACAAATACTGCTCAAACATAAGAGAAACTTAAAAATAAAACTAGACTGATAAAGTAGCCTATTTCCTATATCATCCAATAGTGCAGTAAACAATTTACTCTGTATGATGCCATAACAACTTCTCTGTTATGACTAACATGATACTTCTTGAATTAGACTTCTTGAATTAGCTGTTCAAATTGATCTTCACTTTTGCTACCTTTAAAAAAATCCTGCATTGTTACTGTTGAAAGCAAAGAAATACAACACACATGCATTCCTATCTCAAGGACCAAGAATCAACCCTAATAAATAAATGTCTTGGTTTTAATTTTATTTTTGCAGTGGGCTTCTATGCCAGAACAAAAAGGTGTCATTTGAAAGCCTGCAACATTTCAGTCAATGAGCTCTGCTCCTCCCATTCTATGGGATCAACACAACAACATAATCTCTTGCCAGAACACAACCCACTATGGATTCTAAACCCAGAACATTTCAAGTATCATTGAGTTTAGAGCAATGCAAGAACCTAAAGGTTAAACAGCTTACTATACCACCAAAAATATGTTACACAGCAACAGGCCAGGTAGAGATCATTGATCATTGATGGTACTTGAGTGCTATCAAAAGGATGGGTCAAGCTTAATCACCTGAGCAACACAGAGAGTTGCATCAGCTCTCTTCCTTCTCTCACTTTTTCTTCTCCTTTACTTCATCTGGACATGCCTTGACTTTGCCTGGCCATATTCAGCATAGCCTTGATTCCCTCCCTCCCCATAAAAAGGAGAAAGAAAGAAAATGCCAGTTACCAAGTTATAGCTTAGAGCAGATCTCAAATCCAGAACTTGCTTCCTGTTGCAGCCAACTCTGACTTTATGACCTTGAGATCCAGTAGCAGAGCTTATCGGTTCTCCCAGAAGTGTTTGAAAAATAGAAATGTTATTATCCCCTAGTTTTGCAGATGCTGTTGTTCTGTCAATTGTCACAGGACTATCACCTAGCCAAAAAAAAGCATACTGGAGTGTTAGTGCTGTCTGCAAATCTCAGAACAAACATTACTCATTCTAATTAAACAGCACCCAGGGATTATTTCTCCTTCTTTGTACCCTGCCACCACAAAATAAACTCAGAAAAAGACCCAAACTTGCTGTTTAGATAACACATGCTAAAAGGACCTTAATGCTGTTACACATTGAGCTCCCAACTGTCATACTGCCAGCTTTCATCCCACCCCAAACAACTATGAAAATAGAAAAGGCCCATTAGAGACTGAGAAATCTCATGACAATACAAAAGCAAGGGGGAAACAGCAAAGGCAAAGGTGTTTAAAAATAGCGGTGCTTGAATTATCAGTATGGCAAGCAGGGGGACTGAATTCTCTGTTTTTAGTGTTTCTACATCTCAGTTAATAGCTAGTCCTTCCACCACTGGGTATTCTATTTATAAATAACTTTTCTCCTAAATCAATCTAAACACCAAATGATAACAGAAGATAACTTCTTTCAGTAAATATACACTGAAGCTGAGGGTTTTTTAATGTATTCATGTTTTTGAATTATGATCTTCCCCCTTGTCAATAAATATCCCAGCATTTCATGAACAAGTTCAGGAGATACTTGGGTTCATGCACTTTCTTTTCTCCATTCCTCCCATCATATGAAGAACAGTAATTAAAGACTTTTGTCTCTATGCTTGTTATCATGCCTGAAATACCAGCTATGGTCTGTTCTCATCCCCACATACCAGACTTCCAAAACAGAATAAAACCAGAAGTTTTGAACCAGAGGACTAAACTCCGTAAGAGCTGAAGGTGCAGATTTGAAAGTGGGGTGCAAGAGGCTTGAAGATATATTTTTGGGGGACAGCAAAGGATGAAATGGTTAGACAGTGTTATCGAGGCAACGAACATGAAATTAAGCAAACTCTGGAGCACGACAGAAGACAGGAGGGCCTAGTGTGATGTGGTGCATGGGGTCATGAAGAGTCGGACTCAACTGTGTGACTGAACAACAACAGTGCCTATGTGGAATAACAGCCACATGAGTTGGTGAATTGCTGTGAGGTGGGGGAAGGGACTGTGACGCCCTCCCTGGCGGGGGGGGGGAACGCCCTTTACTGCCGACGGCCCGAGGTAACTCCAAGGACTGGCGTGACTTTCCCACCACGCCCCGGTGCTCCAGAAGGGCCAGAAGGGCAGAGACCAGGGTCCTGCAGGAGGTCAGGGGAACGGCCTCAGAGAACGGGCGACACAAGAGGGTTCCTTCACCCTCCTTTTGCCCGCTCAGGGTCTGGCCTCTAGAGCCATGTGCTCTCTGGGACTCGGTACCTCCTTTTCTCTCTTGGCTACGTTCCGTCTCCTACGTCCCAGCCAGCCCAGCGTTTCTCCTCCCCGGCCGTATCCCCTTCTCCTCCTTTTATTACCCCCGCCTCCCCCTCTGGCTCTTCCCCCGCTGGGGCCCCGCCTCCCTTCAAGAGCGAGGACGCCGTCCCAGCCTCCGCCCTTCCGGCTCCCAAGCCCTCTCTCGACAGGCAGACCTTGCCGCCGCTGCCTCCTCCCTCTACCCGCCCCCTTGGAGCAGCTAGAGGCCCCAATCTTTGTTCTCGCCGCGGCCCGGGCCTGGCTCGCCCCGCCTGCGGCTTGCTGTCCTGCCCGCCCGTCATCGGCTCCTCCGCCGGGGCCCGTCGTTTCCCGCCGCTGCCACCCGGTTCCTCACTGCCGCTGGTAAGTGTCTCTGTAAGCCGGGGGCCTGCCGCTGCTGGGTCCGTCTCCGGCTCGCCGCCGCCGTTGCGCTTGCCGCTCCCCCCACCGGGGATCCCAGCAGGCTCCTTGGGCCCAGGGCTGCGCCCGCCGGCGCCGTCCCGGCCGCTGCCGGGACACACCCCTTTCCTCAAACCTCGGACCGGGTCATCTTCGTGCAGTCGGGACAAATAGTCAGCCACCCGATGCTGGCTCCCTGCTCGATGATGAATTGTAAACTGGAAAGGAAGAAGGGACAAGTACCAACGTAAGATGCGCGGATTATGGTCTTTCATGCGCTCCATCCATAGAAGAGGAGCGTGATCCACTACCAGGTGGAAGGGGTTATTATCCAAATAGAACTGCAGGGCTCCCACCGCCCATTTGACGGCCAGAGCCTCTTTCTCCACGGTCGAGTACTGTAGTTCCGCAGGTTGTAGCTTACGACTGACGAAGAGTACGGGCTGCTCTTCCCCCTCGTTCCCTTGTGTCAAAACGGCCCCAAGGCCTGAGGCCGAGGCGTCCGTATGCAACGTAAATGACTTAGAAAAGTCCGGATTTTGAAGGACCGGGGCCCCGGATAGACTCAGCCGCAGTGTCTCAAAGGCTCGAGTACGGGGACCCGTCCACTGTATGGTGTTGGGTTCTGTTTTCCTTAGACAGTCCGTTAGGGGCTGGCTCGGGATGCGAAATGAGGAATAAATTTACTATAATATCCCACCATGCCAAGGAAGCGTCGCAGCTGCCGCTTGGTTGAGGGACGGGGGTGTTGTTCTACCGTAACCACTTTCTCCGGCAGTGGGCGGAGTTGCCCTCGTCCCACCAAGAACCCCAGGTAGCGCAGCTCTTGGAAGCCTATACGACTTTTCTTAGGGTTGGCGTGCAAACCCGCTGCCCGTAGAGCTGCTAAGACGGTCTGTAGGTGTTTGAGGTGAGTAGGCCAATCCGGGCTACAGATAATGATGTCGTCTATGTAGGCCCTGGCGAATCCTTCACATTGCGCCAGGGCCGTGTCCACTAGCCGTTGGAACGTGGCAGCTGCTCCATGGAGTCCAAAGGGCATGCGTTTGAACTGAAACAGCCCCTGGGGTGTCGCAAATGCTGTTTTCTCTCTATCGGGGGGGTGCACGGGCACTTGCCAATACCCTTTTGTTAGGTCGAGGGCGGATATGTACCGGGCCTGCCCCAGCTGGTCGATTAAGATGTCAGCCCGGGGCATCGGGTACGCGTCGAACTGTGAGAGTTGATTAACCCCTCGGTAGTCCACGCAAAAGCGCACCGACCCATCTGGTTTCGGTACCAGCACGATGGGGCTGCGCCAAGCGCTCTGGGAGGGTTCGATGATCCCCATGCGTAACATGTCTTGGACCTCCCGGTTAATAACTTCCCACCGCTTTTGAGGTACGGGTCGCCAGCGGGCCCGTGCTACCTTACCCGGCGCTGTGGGGATGTAATGGGTAGCCAAACGCGTACAACCTGGGGTAGTTCTAAACACCCCCGGCACCCTGGTGAGGATCGCCCGGGCCTCGGCTTGTTGGTTGTGGGTCAAATCCGAATCCAGTATGGGGAAGTTGGCCTCGCGGTCCTCCACTGTCCAGGGGAGCGTCCCCTCCGGTAGGGAAGCTGGGTCTACCTCCAAGCACACTGGGTCTGGTTGGGCCGGGGCCACCCACTCCTTCAGGTCATTAACATGGAGCCGTTTCCGCTGGCGGGTCTGAGGCCCGCATTGCACCTCGTACGTTAGTGGGCCTAATACTCTGTTGATCCGAAAGGGCCCCTGCCACGGGTCGCCATGGGAGCGTGCCAAGGCTTGCCGGGTGACCAGGACGGAGTCCCCCGCAGCAAACGACCGGAGACGAGTGCCTCTGTCATACCGTTGCTTCTGCGCCTGCTGAGCGGCTTGCAAATTGCGCTGCGCTTCCGCCCGGACCCAGACCAGCTGTTCTCGTAACCGGGCGACATACTTGCTCACCTCTGTCTCTACGACTGGGGCTGCGGGTTGGGCCCACTGCTCCTCCATCACCCCCAGGATACCTCGAGGGAGTCTGCCATACAGCAACTCGAAGGGGGCGAAACCCGTTGAGGCTTGGGGTGTCTCTCGAACCGCAAATAAGATGGGGTCCAACAAGAGGTCCCAGGCTGTGGGTCGGTCTCGAGACACCTTCCGGAGCATCCCTTTTAGTGTTTGGTTCATGCGCTCCACCAACCCGTCTGTTTGCGGGTGGTGGACCGATGTGAACAGCTGCCGGATATGAAGGGTAGCGCAGACTTGCTGCATTAACTTGGCGGTAAACGGTGACCCCCTGTCAGTTAAGATCTCCCGGGGGAGACCCATGTGGGCAAACAGGTGCATCAGGGCCCGGGCCACCCCAGCGCTCTTCAAGCTGGGGAGGGGAACCGCCTCCGGGTACCGGGTGGCATAATCCATGATTACCAGGATGTACCGCGCCCCCTTGGGGTGCGGGGCAGAGGCCCTACAAAATCCATGGCAATCCTGTCAAAGGGCACCCCTGTGACCGTCTCTAGAGGAGATAACGGAGCCCGTGGAGCCGCCCGCGTAGACATGCGCTGGCAAGCCTCACACGCACGGCAATAGCCTCGGACGTCCTTAGCTATCGTGGGCCAAAAGAAATGGGTCAATAGGCGTGACATGGTATTTTGGAAGCCCTGGTGTCCGGCCCAGGGATGTTGATGTGCATGGCACATCACCTCCTCCCGGAACTCCGTGGGGACCAATAGCTGGTCTATGGGGCCCATCCGCCCCTTAGCCACCCGATACCAGACCCCCTCCCGCAATTGGATGTGAGGCAGCCTGCCCCCTCGACGTGGTTCCACTACTACTCCGTCCCTTACCGCCACCTGCGACCGTAGCTTGTCAAGCCCCTCGTCCTGTGCTTGCGCCTCTCGGAATCGGGGGTTTCTGGTCCACCCGGGTCGAGGATCCAGCTCCGGGTCGGCCCCACCTGAGGGCCCCTCCTCAGCGTCCCTAGAATCAGGCTCCTCCCGCGAGGGACCAGGATCTTCTTCTGTTAACATTACGGCTTCCTCCCTGCCTCTTCCTGGGAGTCCGGGAGCCGGTGGTTGGGCGCGGAAAGCAACAATCGCTTCCCGAATCCCGGGAGCGTCCCGGCCCAGCAGGAGCCGGCAGGGCAATTTCTCCACGCGGGCCAAGGGCACCTCCACCTCTTGCCCCAGGTACTGTAGCGGGACTACGACGACCGGGCAGCGTTCAGCATGTCCATGGAAGCAGACGATCGTAGCCCAGCGGTGTATGGGCAACCCTGGGGGTAACAGTCTTGACAGTATCATGGATATTGAACTGCCACTGTCCAAGAGGGCATCTAGTCTCTGTCCTCCGAGTACGACCGGGAGCGTCCATGCCGGGGGTCTCTCACGGGTCTCTGCTGCCTGCATTGAATAGTCGTCCCCCAGGTCGCACTCCATTATTGGGCAGTCCCGCTTAAGGTGGCCCCATTGCCCACAGGTGTAACAGGGGCCGACCCCGGACGACCCCGGCAGACCAGCGGGGCGTGTTTCGGGTCCCGGCCGTCCCGGAGGACCCGCTGTGGGGCCCGAGCCCGTGCCGACCACCGGGCCCCCCCGAGGCATGTACACCGGGGGTCCCGCTCGCGCCACTGCTGGTCGGGCCCTCCCGCCCCGGTTTGTGGGGTCCCCTATTCGGGAGCTCCCAGCGGCGGGGAGACCCCGCCCGCCCTGCACGGCGGGCTTACCCGCCTTCGGGGTGTCGGCTTTCAGGGGGACATCTCGTCCTTCGGCTGCTTGCTAGTTCTCCCACAGATCTTGGGCTTCTGACAGGCGAGTTGGTTTCCAACAGGCCACCCAGTGCCGTGTCCGGGGCGGGAGGATGTGGAGGAGCTGCTCTATGACCACCAGCTCCACGACGCGCCTTCCGTCAGCGGTGGTCGGGACAAGCCAGCGGGTGGCAGCATCGTGGAGGGCGGCAATGGCCGCCCGCGGGCGGCCTCCCGGGGAAAGGGACAGGGACCGGAACCGCTGGCGATAGGCCTCCGGGGTGATCTCGTACCGGTCGAGGATAGCAGCCTTCAAGCTCTTATAATCGGTAGCCTCCGCCTTAGGGAGGGCTTTCATCGCTGCCTGGGCTTCTCCCGTCAGATAAGGGCCCAGGATGCAGGCCCATCGGTCTTCTGGCCACCGAGCCGACTCGGCCGCCCGTTCGAAGGCCTCCAAAAATGCTTCGATGTCATCTTCCGGTCCAAGCTTTGTAAGAGGGGCCCAAGGGCCCTTGGGGCCGCCGGCCCCGTTCCTGCTCCAGCCACCGCTTGACCGACCGCCTGAAGGGCCTGCTGAAGGTCCTGCACAAGCGTTGCTTGGACTTGCTGCTGCTGCTGGGTGATGTCCCGCAGGAGCTTGGCCTGGTGTTCGGCCATCCATTGCCCAAACTGCGCCAAATCCATGGGTGCGAGGGGGGCGGCACCACCAGCGGGCTGCAGCCTGGCAGTGTCCTGGCTGTCGTCAGAGTCTGTCGAGCTGGAGGATGCTGAGTCCAGGGCGCCTCTTGCGGCCCCGGAGGTTGCTGGAGCGCGATCCGCTGGAGGCCGCCAACCCTGAGGGGTTGGGAGACTGGGGCGGGGCCTTCTTAGCGGGTCACCTCTGCCCGCCTTCTCCACCACGTTGTGACGCCCTCCCTGGCGGGGGGGGGGAACGCCCTTTACTGCCGACGGCCCGAGGTAACTCCAAGGACTGGCGTGACTTTCCCACCACGCCCCGGTGCTCCAGAAGGGCCAGAAGGGCAGAGACCAGGGTCCTGTAGGAGGTCAGGGGAACGGCCTCAGAGAACGGGCGACACAAGAGGGTTCCTTCACCCTCCTTTTGCCCGCTCAGGGTCTGGCCTCTAGAGCCATGTGCTCTCTGGGACTCGGTACCTCCTTTCTCTCTTGGCTACGTTCCGTCTCCCTACGTCCCAGCCAGCCCAGCGTTTCTCCTCCCCGGCCGTATCCCCTTCTCCTCCTTTTATTACCCCCGCCTCCCCCTCTGGCTCTTCCCCCGCTGGGGCCCCGCCTCCCTTCAAGAGCGAGGACGCCGTCCCAGCCTCCGCCCTTCCGGCTCCCAAGCCCTCTCTCGACAGGCAGACCTTGCCGCCGCTGCCTCCTCCCTCTACCCGCCCCCTTGGAGCAGCTAGAGGCCCCAATCTTTGTTCTCGCCGCGGCCCGGGCCTGGCTCGCCCCCGCCTGCGGCTTGCTGTCCTGCCCGCCCGTCATCGGCTCCTCCGCCGGGGCCCGTCGTTTCCCGCCGCTGCCACCCGGTTCCTCACTGCCGCTGGTAAGTGTCTCTGTAAGCCGGGGGCCTGCCGCTGCTGGGTCCGTCTCCGGCTCGCCGCCGCCGTTGCGCTTGCCGCTCCCCCACCGGGGATCCCAGCAGGCTCCTTGGGCCCAGGGCTGCGCCCGCCGGCGCCGTCCCGGCCGCTGCCGGGACAGGGACAAAATCACTCCTTCCTCCCTCTTCCAGTGGAGCTCCACATACAGAAGAGGCAGCTCCATTGATAGAAGAGGCAGTTCACTGACCCACATCACTCTATGTGGGCCCACAAACCTGAGGATCAACTTTCCCAGGGGATGGAAAAATGGAGAAGATCCATGACCATCTGCTGTCCAACTCACATGGCACCTGTTGTACAAGAGCACTATGGAGACTTGTAGCCATTCTGCAGTTGTGTGTTCCTGCTGGCAACTCCATTTAGAAGCACTGGAGAAGCCTTATTCAGAGTGGGAATATGGCATGGTGGGGGAGGGTCCACTGCTCCCCCCCATACCATTTTCCCAAGCTGAAATGTCCCCAGGCTTAATTTGACCCATCAGAGGGCTGCACAAGTAAACATTGGTGCACCTTCAGCTCCCTAATGGGCAAATAATGCATCAGCTCAGGAAAACAGCACAAGTGGAAGGAAGAAGTACATCCTTCCCCTGAGTCATAGTCATAATTCAAATCTCATCCACAACATTTTTAAGTGGAGCTGACACCAGGAGCATAACACTTTTGGCCCAGTATCTTCCACTGATGGATTGCTAGGTCCTACTAGGTTTGCCAGCCTAGTATTTCTCTGAAATTAGCAATCTTCAGATTAAAAAGTAAAGGAGAAACGTAGGTATAGCAACACTGATTACAGAAAGCTAATGCAAACAAGGTCCTATAGTATGAGGTAATGGCTATATTTGGGACAAGCGAGTATTCAGGGAAGCTGCTGTTCCATTTTAAGACAATTTACTATCTTTTAGCGTAAAGTGATTGTGAGGCTAAAATATTACACTGAACCTCTTTTGAAAAAAGGGAGTAATAGATCAATAAGAATCCCAAAAGTGGATGCCATAGGTTCCCTTCTCCCCCTCTCTGTAAAAGTCAATCTTGAAGCAATCTTCTCAAACTGCATGTTGCTATGTAATAGCAGTGAAGAAAGCCAGCTGGCAGGTTAGTTATTGTTGCTGTTGTTCCTCATATTATTGTAGCAAATGCATGCTTAGTCATTTCTGCCATCTGCTGCATGAGCATTATTTAATAGAAGCATGATGACTACCTGGCGATGCTGGTGTTAAATTGTCTGTAGAAACAGAAGAGGGGGGTGGGTTGGAAAAGAAGACTGCAATGTAAGGGTGTAAAAATAGAAACCCCAAGCATGAAAAGGCACATAGCAAAGCTGTAACAAGAAAGACACACCTGAAGAAAGCCAGAATACAGGTTTCCTGCTATTTGAATGATGCTTTTTTACCCAATAAGGAAGAAATATTGCTGCTTTTATACTTAAAGAAAATGAAAATCAAGACTAAACATGCAGAATTGCTCTCTGACTCTAAAACCAGTGGGACATATGAAGGGGATAATTATGTGCTGGCAACTTTACTTGACTCACTGATTCAAGGATGATTTCCTAAAAATTGCTGGCAGTTGTCATCTAGTTCCTGTTTGCTACTTCCCCCCCACACACACACACAGGGTAAGAAAATTACATATGAGAAAATGACTTTTAAACTTTCAGGGCAAAAAGAGCTCACTTTTTCAAAATACCAGGGGGCAAATCACCATCATGAAGGTCGGTATTGGGAGACAGCATCCGCTGCTTCAGCAGGCCCATGATAATTACTATAATCAAAAAAAGAAATGATGAGAAAAAGATGAATTAATAGAAAATACATATTTGACAGAATGTCAGTCTGGAGCTTATGGTAATGATGTTTATTGTTGCTGGTAATTTTTGCCTTTTTAAATGAGCCATTGCAGGGATTACCCGAATGTGCTCTATGATTGTCCCACATGCTTCTACCTCCTTCTTCTCATGAACTGTTTCATCAGTGTATACAAGGTAACAGTAATCTGAAAGCCTAGAGGCTATTCTTATATATTTCTTCATTCAAAATAAATACAAAGAATGCCATTGAACTCTCCATGCACTCAGATTATAAGCTTTAACTGCTCATTACACTTGTCTGCAATGAAAGGTGATCACAGCAGCCCCCAGAATTTCATCTGGATCAGATGATATGTCTGAAACAAAGAATTCTCCTTCTCCTCAGCTACTCTGCCTTTCTCCTTTACAGCCTACATGATGCTGCTGTTAGTTGGTTGCATGGAAAAGAGAAAATAGCTCCCATTGCTATGTCAAGTGTGCAAACGAGGAACAAAGCACCAAAATATGGGTGTGCTCAGTGCCTGTGATAGCTGCGAATTGTTCATTATGGTAAACTGCACTAAATGGAATGAATAAAGTCAGTAAATCAATAGGTTTTTGCAGATCAACTTTTGTAATAAACCCAGTTTAGCCCATGATAAGTACGAGACAGCACACTGGAGGTCAGTTCAAAAGTGATTTCAGCTTTATTCAGCTCCAAGTTAGACCAGCTAAGGACTAGACCAGCTAGACAAAATACAGTCCCAAAACAGCAGCTTATATACAATCCTGGCTGTAGTAGCCACGCCCACAGAGACAAAACGCACCAATAACATTTGAATATCAGAACCAATCATAGCTCAGGTATAAGGACCAATCATCTTTGTACCTTATGACCAATCACAGTTGTTCCCACTATAAGCCCTCTGATTGGGCAATACTTGTGCAGCATTTCCGATCCGCATAATGAGCACCTGCTCAGTATGCTCACCATTATGTCTCTGAGGACATAACAACTCCTCCCCCCTTAGATGGAACACACTCATAGTCTGCTAAATGGGGAGGGGCCCTTCTACTTCGCCCAGATCGCCTTAATTCAGGGGCTTCTGTTGCCGTGGGGTCAGTGTCGGACTCAGCGCCAGGCATTGCTGGGCTGTCAGGGTCCACAGGGTCCGAGAGCGCAGGGGTCTGCCCTGCCTCAGGTTCTGTACGAGAACCAGCAGCACTCACCTCGTCCGGAGGCAAGTGGGACTGCTCCCTGGGCCTGTAGCAATCTCCGGCCTCAATCTCCTGATCCGCAGGAGACCATCGCTGCCGGAGTTGGTCTATGTGGCGGCGTATCTTTCGGCCGTCAGATAGCCTCACCACATACATCCGAGACCCCAGTTTGTTGGTGACTTCAGCATTAAGCCACCGGTGCCCCTCAGCGTAATTCCGGGCGAAAACCCAGTCTCCAGGCTGGAACTCCCTGGATGGAGTGGCTGGTTCAGGCCGCACGGTTCTGCTGCCATCCAGGTCTGGGTGCAGGCGGTCGAGGAGAGTTGTCAGCCTTCTCCCCATCAGAAGTTCGGCCGGGCTTTTCCCTGTAGCACAGCTTGGAGTGACATGCTGCCACAGGAGAAAATCGGCCACTCGATGGTCCCAGTCCTCGCCTTGCAGCCGGGCGAGGGTCTCCTTCGCCGTCCGCACCATTCTTTCCGCCTGGCCGTTGGAGGCGGGGTGGAATGGTGCTGTGGTGATGTGCCGGATGCCGTAACCCTCTAGGAAGCCGGCGAACTCCCTAGAGGTAAGCTGAGGGCCGTTGTCGCTGACGACCACTTCAGGCAGCCCATGGGTGGCGAAAAGTTGGTGCAAAGCCTTTATTAAATTCGCCGCCGTTGTTGATCGCATGGGGACTACCTCCAGCCACTTCGAATAGGCATCAACTACCACCAACAGCATCTGGCCGTTGATGGGGCCAGCGAAATCAACATGTAGCCTTGACCAAGGCTTTTCAGCTCTGCTCATCTCACTCGGAGGTGAGCGTGGTGGATCAGGTCGGGACTGCTGGCAGCTCACGCAGTCCCGAACTCGCTCCTCGATGTCAGCATCGAGCCCAGGCCACCATAAGTATCCCCGAGCCAGGGCCTTCATCCGAACAATTCCTGGATGCCCGGCATGCAGGGATTTCAGTACGCTCTCTCTAAGTTTGGGGGGAATTACTACTCTGCTTCCCCACAGAATGCAGCCCTTAGAAACAGAGAGCTCAGTCCTTCTCCCCCAATATGCCTTAAACTCAGGCTCGTTACACACATTCGGCCACCCCCTCCACACCCAGTTTAAAATACGGGAGAGAATCAAGTCCTTCTGGGTGGATGTAGCAACATCTTCGGACCGGAGTGGCGACTGTGGCAGTTCATCCAACAGGCAAATGTCCGCTGTTGGAGCCGGGTCTGGAGCAGTCTCAGTCAGGGGGCATCGGCTCAGGGCATCGGCGTGAGCAATACACTTGCCCGGTCTGTGCTCTATGTCGTACTCGTATGCGGCGAGGAATAGAGTCCATCTTAACATCCTGGGCGACAGGATGTTAGGCGTGGGGCGATCAGGGGCGAAAATCCCAAGTAGCGGCTTGTGGTCAGTAACTAAAAGAAAACGTCTTCCATATAAAAAGTCATGAAACTTTTTTACTGCACTCACAAGCGCCAACCCTTCTTTATCAATTTGGGCGTAGTTCTTTTCAGCCCCACTCAGCGACCTTGAATAAAAGGCAATTGGTGCCTCAGACCCGTCAGGCATGATATGGCTTAGAACTGCCCCAACACCAAAGGGCGACGCGTCAGCCGCTAGAACCAACATTTTTGTCTCATCATAGTGCGTGAGGACACTACTAGACGTCAACAACATTTTTACATTTTGAAAAGCTTCTTCTTGACGCTGCCCCCAAACCCATTTTGCATCTTTATGTAATAAACGGTGTAACGGCTCGGCTACCGAAGCTTTGTGAGGCAAGAAGGCATGATAAAAATTAACAAGCCCTAGAAAAGCTTGTAGCTCAGTTTTGTTTCGGGGCCTAGGTGCGTTGTGGACGGCAGATACCTTCCCCGGGGTTGGGTGAACTCCCTGCTCATCGATTTTGAATCCCAGGAATTCAACACTGGGAACCCCTATCGTACACTTTTCTCTTTTTACACGCAACCCAGCTTTCTGAAAACAAAGTAAAACCTTCTTGACTCTTTCAAGTAATTCCTCCTCATCTTTCCCTGCAATAAGCACATCATCGAAGTAAGGAATTACTCCCTTGAGACCTCTAAGCAACCCTTCCATTAATCCCTGGAAGATTCCCGGTGCGACATTAACCCCGAATTGGAGGCGCTTGACTCGGAACGCACCTCTATGAGTTACGATTGTTTGTGCTTCTGCTGCATTGCTATCCACAGGCAGTTGTTGATAAGCCTGGGCAAGGTCCAATTTTGCAAAAACCTTGCCCCCCCCTAGAGACGCAAGTACATGACTTATCACCGGGACAGGATAAGAGTGCTGTTGCAACGCCTTATTGATTGTACATTTATAATCTGCACAAATTCTTATGGAACCATCGGGTTTGACAGGAGTAACGATGGGTGTTTCCCATTTACTGTATGGTACCGGTTCTAAAAGCCCTTGCTCAATGAGCTTGTCGAGCTCCAATCCCACCTTCGTCGCCAGTTGATAAGTACGAGACAGCACACTGGAGGTCAGTTCAAAAGTGATTTCAGCTTTATTCAGCTCCAAGTTAGACCAGCTAAGGACTAGACCAGCTAGACAAAATACAGTCCCAAAACAGCAGCTTATATACAATCCTGGCTGTAGTAGCCACGCCCACAGAGACAAAACGCGCCAATAACATTTGAATATCAGAACCAATCATAGCTCAGGTATAAGGACCAATCATCTTTGTACCTTATGACCAATCACAGTTGTTCCCACTATAAGCCCTCTGATTGGGCAATACTTGTGCAGCATTTCCGATCCGCATAATGAGCACCTGCTCAGTATGCTCACCATTATGTCTCTGAGGACATAACAGCCCACTTACAGAATTTCTGGTCTTTGTTTTTCTGATGACACAGCTCTATCTCATGTTTCAGGGCAAACCCCAGGAAGGCTGCAGAATCACTGAACCAGTGCCTGGGGGAAATTCTGGCTAATAAACTGAAGTTTAATCCCAACAAGATGGAAGTGCTACCAAGTAGTGAAAGGTCTGACCTGAGATTTGTCAGCCATTCTGTGGGGGTTTCATTCTCCTTGAAGGAACAGTTCTGTAGTATGGAGTACTCTTGAACCCAGTCCTACTGCTGGATAAGCAGGTGACAGCTGTGGCCAGGAGTGTCTTTTACCAGCTTCAGCTGGTTAGCCAGCTGTGGCCTTTCTTGAGCCACTGTTTTGCATGCCCTGGTAACATCTAGATAAGACTACTGCAGTGCACTTTACATGGGGCTGTCCTTGAAAAGTGTTGGAAACTTCAATTGATGCAGAATGCTGCAGCCAGGATGTTGACTGGAATGGGTTGTAGGGACTGTATCACTCCAGTCATGGCCCAGCTACACTGGCTCCTGGTCTATTTAGGGGCACTATTAAAGGTAATAATGCTGACCTTTATTTCACTATATGACTTGGAACCAGCATACCTGAAGGACTGCCTACTTCCTTACAAGTCTACCCGACTGCTATGATAATCTTCCAAGGCCTTGCTTTGGATGCCCCCACCTTTTGAGATCAGGTATGTGGCAAACCAGAAGAGAAAAAGAAGAGATTGTATTTGTGCCCTGCTCTTTACTAGCCAAAGGAGTCTCAGAGTGGCTTACAATCTCCTTTCACTTCCCCTCCTCACAACAGACACCCTGTGAGGTAGGTGGGGCTGAGAGAGCTCTTTTGAGAACTGCTCTTGTGAGAACAGCTCTGAGAGAATTTATGACTGACCCAAGGTCACACCAGCAACTGCATGTGGAGAACCAGGAATCAAACCCAGTTCTCCCAGATTAGAGTCCGCTCTCCAAACCATTACACCAAACTGGCTCTCAGGAGTAGACCATCTTGCTCGTGGCACCAAACTCTGGAATTCTCTCCTCGGAGGGACTTGCTCATCCCCTTCTGTTGCCATCTTCTGACAGTGGGTGAAGACTTTTTTGTTTCAGCTGGCACTCTTTCTGTGATGCCTCCTACCTGACCTATTTTTTTTAATATATGTGCATTTTATTTCACTGTACATACATTTTGGCTTAGTTTAAAGTGTTTTAGTGGTGTGCTTTTGTTTGGTTTTAATGTTTTTTTAAATGTGTTTCTATTATGTATGCTTTTAATCTGTTAGCTACCTTGGTTTCCCTGATCAGGGCAGAAAGGCAGGATATTTTTTGCAAAAAATAAATAAATAAATAAAACAAAATTTCAGAGTGTAAGGACATGGGGCCACATGAAGAAAATATAAAAATTCTGTGAGAGAAGTCATGTGTACTATTTACAACATGGAGACAACTGCCACTAGAAACCATTCAGCAATCACTCAGATATCAGCCAGATGTTCTCTGTACACAAATCTCAGTCCTACAGGTGGAACTTCTTCAGCAGGAGGTTGGGGAAGGAGAAAAATCACATGCCCAGTGCTATTCTGCACCAAGGCTCTAAAGCAAATGTCTGTATTTTTTGCAATAGGCAAGTACTTGAGTAATGCCTTACAAAACTTAAGTAATGCCTTACAATAAATATTCAGTGTAGTTGTAAACTCTGTGATGGATTAGGCTTGCCAGTCCGCAGGTTGGGGCAGGAATTCCCCCAGGTGTGGGGGCTTCTTCCCACCACCAGCCACCTGACCAGTGGGGGGAACCCCACCCCCAGACAGCATGACTTCCACGATGTGCTGACATCACCTGGAAGTGACATCACTTCAGGGATGCTGCATGTAGATGCTCTGGTTTATGGGCAAAGCTCTATGGTTTTAAGCTAGTCTTACCATAGATTTTTGCCCTTAAACCAGAGCATCCCTGCACAACATCCCTGGTGTGATGACATCTCTTCTGGCTGACATTATTTATTTATTTATTTATTTATTTTAGTTGATTTATACCCCACCCTCCCTACCAAGGCAGGCTCAGGGCGGCTTACACAAATACATAAAAGTACATTTAAAATCCATCATAAAATCCATCATAACCAATCAAATCAGAAACAGGTTGGTTATCCTAAAATCCATACATTCAGTATCCTAAAGTGCTGGTACAGTTTCCAAATAAAGTGTGCAAGCAGAAATTTCAGATTGAACCTTACTCCATGAGTGTCAGTCATAATGATGTTCCCACACACTCCGTTGATCTACTTATTTACCTAGTGAGGCGGGCATAGGGTCTCTTCTCAGATGTCACATGTGGCTCCTAATTGAACGCCTGGTGGAAGAGCTCTATCTTGCAGGCTCTTCGGAACTATAAAAGGTCCCACAGGGCCCTGATCTCTTCTGAGGAGGCCCTGGCCCTGGTTGTCGCTAACCTGGTGTCTTTGGGACCTGGGAGGGCCAGCCAGTTTTGGGCCCCTGAACACAGTGCTCTCTGGGAAACATATGGGGAAAGGCTGTCCCTTAGGTATGCTGGATCCTGACCATAGAGGGCTTTAAAGGTCAAAACCAGCACCTTGAAGTGAATCCGGTATGCTATTGGCAGCCAGTGTGGCACTTTCATGTTGGGGACATCCTGGAATGCCCCCCAAATCCCCCCACCAGAGTCATGAGAGGACCTGGCAAACCTATGATGGACAAATGAAGTGGTTAAATCCTGTAGATAAAACTTTAACTTTGTTTTTAATTTGTGAGGAAAATAAGAATTTAGAATAAATGTCAACCATGAATATTTGCCCAATTATCTATCTGTAACAAGTGTTTCTTCTCACACACACATACCTGCCTCTTGCATTCTTCTGGGAGGGATCACCTTCTCCAAACTTTTATGGATACTATTAAAGCTATTAGGGAATTGCTCCTAAAAATGTACACTCATTGAAGACACACCCACCTACCATTCTGAGTCATCAATATAACAAAGGAATGGTTAGCCACCCATTGTAGTGTTAGAAAAAAGCTACTTTAAATATACAAACTCTAAGCAATAGGTGACAATATTGATGACACTTGTATATTGAATTGCAATAATGTAATCAGAAATCGACATATAGTTTTGTGTTCCATCTGAACAAAAGAAACTCAGAGTTTCCAATCAAACCAATGTAGTCATGAAATTTGGTTTTAAAATAATGAGGCCTTGCATTTGATACCTTTGAAAATGATAAAAGAATAAGCAGGAACAGAAGTATGTAAGAGCTCTAACCCACATCCTGAGCTGCTGTGTTTTCAAAGATCAGGAGTATAAGCCTAAGTAATTAACCTAATATGCAAACTGCTTGAGTTATATTAGCTAAATCAAGTTTCACCCAAGAGTGACTGGGTAGATGAAATCAAAATCTCTCTTTCTCTATCATGAAGCAACTTCAGCAGAGGACCTAATATTTAGAAAGCATTAATGTGATCAGCTAGAATAAAGTGAAGATTAAAACATGTCTTGCTTGCCTACAGGAAAGAGTAAAATATTTTCCAGCTTCATAGCCTGTACTTTTATGAGAATCTTAAAAGCCTGTGTGCAGTAAAAAAAAAAAGCTTTAATTTGCTTTCTTCTAATATCCTTAATATGCATCAGAAACAGTACAGCAAGGTTAAGAGAGTCTGACAAATATGAAGCAGATTATCTTCTACATATAAAATAGTAGACACCAACTGTTGTATCTCAAAATGCTGTGGAAACTTGAAATAGGAACTGTCAGAACCTTCTCTCTCTGTAAGACAGCGCTGAGTTTCTTTCATTCTTACTGATACTGATACAAACAGTGATTTTGCTGTGGGGGACAATAAAAAGCAAAGGATACATATTCCAGAAATGTGTTTTAAATGGAAAATTGTTGCTAGGAAGACTGTGGTATCTGTAATGAGGTACAAGAGTAATGGAATTTCATGTTAATGAGCAGGGTTTGTAGAAGATGGGAGACCACATGGGAATTTTGGCACATGGAAAGAACATTTAAAGGAAAGATATTTCTACTTTAGAGCAAGCAGATGACCTGTCTTATCACCCTAATCAGTGTATAAATCTTTGATTTATGTGCCTGATGGCCTTCTTTACTCAGCATCTGGATTGTATGAACATTGTGGGTTTTCAGCTAATTAGTTTAAAGTACAAACTAGGGTCAGCCTTTTCAAAGGATCGACCATTTGAATGTAATCCTGGTAGTTGCTTGGGAAATGACCAAGACATCTTCCCCAATAGTAAATTCTGCACTAGAATAAGAATGTTATTTGAATAATGGCAGGAGTTGCTAATATGCCACTCAGTAGAATATTTACCAGTAATACCTAAGGATAAGTGAATTTCTCTGTGTCTATTTCATCATAATTTTGCTGATTATGTGCCTATTGACATTCCATTTCCCTGATCTTCTGTTCTACATTTAGAGGGTCTTTTATTTTGTTTGTTTTTTCCTGTCATCTGAAAATATTTTTAAATACCTATTTTCTTCAGTGTGATGTAACATTTCATATGAATTTTACTGAGGCTTTCAGACTGGCAGTTTGAAGCGGGAGCCAGTCATGGCAAAAAAGCCCCGGAACAAACTGTTCTGGGTTTTCCCAGTCACACTGCGCCGACTGATGCAGGAGCATACTGGGAGGAGACTCACAGGAGCATTCAGACTGCTGGCCCAGAGGCACGGCTGTAAATGGCTTTTTCCTGGTAAATCTGCTATGTGTGCATGTGCATCCGGCCGATTTGGGGAGGATCCTGTTGCGCCGACAACACATTGGGTGGTATAGCGGAGCACAGCCAAACATATCGCTGCTGCCTTATGTGCAAAGCGGGTTGCTCCTGGCTTTTCGGGTTGGTGTTCACACTTCCCAGAAACGGAATGAAATGGGATAAACAGACTCTCAGGGATTTGCTACCATTTTTACTAGGTATCTTTTAAATGTGGGAGTGAAGTGGAACAGCACAGGTTGACTATGGGTGGGGAACACCAGGCAGATGTGCCTGTGTGAATGACCCCTTTAATCTGTTTGTACTGTCAATCAAAACAATGCTGGTCAGTGTTAGGATCAGACATTGATTTCCAGCAATGAGGCAATTCTCTCCACACGTGGGCAGCACAATCCTGACTGCTGCTGTGGAAGTGATGGGCAATGCCAATGCAAAAGTCGTTCAGCTGGTCTGTTCCCTATAGATATTCTGCAGGGGAAAATAAAGACACTTGTCCCTCTGCCAGGCACAGAAGGCTTAGCAAGCACGCTGGAGTGCATAGCAACCTCGGCAACACTCACCAATCAGACAATAATTCCAAGTGGTCAGCTGTGTTGGTCTGAAGCAGTAGGACAAATTTAGAGTCCAGTGGCACATTTAAGACCAACAGAGGTTTATTCAAGGTATGGGCTTTCATGTGCACACACACTTTTTCAAATACAGTGGAATGGGAGGTAGTGTTCAAAGATATAGACAGAGGCTGAACAGCAAATTAACATGTAGCATGATGATGTTTTAAGATATCTTTATCATGTTACAAGCTAAGCTGTCCCTAGCACAACATGCATTGTGAGTGAGGCTGACTTGCTGGTCAGAAAGCTACCCAAAACAGGGTGCTCCAGGAGCCAAGCTGGAACTGGGGACTGAGCAGAGTGGCAGGAACTGTATCGGTCATGCTCCCAGATCTCCCTGTTGAATCACCACCTGCACAGATGCTAAACATAAACATGTGCAGTGCACATGCAGCAGCCATGCCTGTGGAACCCCAGTAGGGTCTGTGGTTTCACCCCCATGGGGGTGCTCCATTTGCTAGGGAACCCCCCTGAGGTGAATTCTATAGCCATCCAAATCTCATGGGGAAATAATCTGCAACTGTTGTATCCACCACTGCTGCTGTTACTGCACAGGGCCCTGATCTTACAAAGTAATGGGTCCCATGGTTGTTTGGCCAGTGGATTCACAGAGGATAGCAGGACAGCTGCCAGGAACCTCAAGCCCGTTGTTGCTGGTCCCACATTCTGGGGCATTGGTGCCCTGATGAAGGTGTATGCTAACTATCCAGTATGGGACTACCACTGTCCCTCCTTCCCAATCAAAGGCAGGACTCCCAGGTACACTTCCCTGGGAGTATGCTCTATGAGATGACATGGGGCATGGTCCCTGATAGGCCTGTTTCAGGTTGCCCCCATAGACACATACACACCACTGGCCTTGGTTGTGGTTGCCAGCATTGTTGGGTAGCTCCTGGGTCTGTTTGAGGGGAGAGGTGGAGGCAAATGCAGCCTCCCAGGGATAATCGTTAGGATTTTAAATTGAGACATGTTAGCTGCATAGCATGGACTTCAATCTCCCCCTTGGGAATTAGTGTTACATGTTCCTACTTTGGTACTAAATGCCCTTTCTGTGCCTCTTCTGCCACTGAAGTGCAATGTATAAGTGTGTATGGCAGAGACTTCTAAGACATAGTCCCATGCTGTATACCTTACCTACTAAACCTAATGAGTCCTGGTTGGAGATGATACATGGCTGGGGGGGGGCTGTCATTGAGTGCAGAGGTTTGACAGCTGCTGGGGAGTGGCATGATTGGTTGGAGCCCACTGGGGATTTTGAACAGGGCTGCGCCTGAGGGGTAGCACTTGGCCTTTTTTTGGGGGGGGTATAGGCACCCATGGGCTATGTTGTGGTTTTTGATGGTGTTACTCTCTGCTGATTCTGCGAGTTCTGGGACAAAAGTATAATAAACTAAGCTATTATGTTATCATGGAAGACAGAAAAGACTAGATATTTAGACATTTTAATATCCAGTAATCTGGATCAAATGATGGAAAAAAGCTTGTATCCAGTAATGAGAAAAACAGAAAATGACCTAAAAAAACTGGGCTAAATATAAACTATTTTGGCTAGAATGTAATTCCCTTATTAAGATGAAAATTCTTCCCAATGTTACCCTTATTAGTTAATTAAGTAATGCTGAATAAAATACAGCAAATATTAAACAAATTTATCCTGGAGGAAAAAAAATTGAATTAAAAATCAGCTATTAAAACAGACATGGGAGAATGGTGGCTTCTCAGCACCAAATGTTGGAAGATACTACTTGGCATCAATGGCTCTCAGCCCTAGTTAATTGGTATAGAATGGATTCAATACGAAGTATTTGGGAAATGGAACAATATGGTCTTGCCTGTTCATTGAATGACTGAACTTGGAAACCTAATGAGTACAGAGCAGACCAAGGTACTATGCATATTTGTAGGACATTAGCAAAGGTATGGGATTGATGCAGAATTAAATTAGGTTTGGATAGTTCCCCTTGCATGCCAATATTCCAGCATAAGTATTTTACAAAAGCCCTTCAAATAAGTATTTTGCAAAAGCCCTTCAATTAAAGGAAGCAAATCTCCTGCTTCCATCTTCGTTTTCTCATATATATGTATATATATACACATACATACATACATACATACATGCATACATACATACATACAGTGACATCTGTACACAACTTCTGGTGCAACAGTCTCCTCTTCCTCTCTTATTGTATCTCAGAGTGCTATTTTGTGTGTGTGAAGTAGTTGCAGGGTTCACTTTCTGAAGCCCCAGAATTGGTTGCACAAAAGCTTATGCAATTGGAAACACAAATGGGAATGCAATAAATTTGACTGTGCAAGTTGCTAATGCAGACTTTTCCTTGTGTTTTCACTTGTGTAAGATCACAAGCAAAATGTTGTGCTGGATCAAACCTTATGTAAGCAGGAATGATGAGACTATGCAAAAATATGTTTATTACTTCAATCAAGCAGAAGTTAAGACATGGCTTAATTTACCATTTCCACACTTTCTGGAGCAAAGGTTAATATATAAATAGCTTAAAACTTTTATTAAAGTGAAGCTTCTTAGTAATTCTACAACACATATATTATTTCCACATTTCATAGGCAGAAATATGAGAGAAGTGAAATAAATTGCAATCTGGACTGTTTTGATGTGTTGTGTCAGTGAATAGACAGATCGAATTTGGCAAAGAAATATGGTGGTAGAAAAAATTGTGCCTCCTAGTAATACACAAAATAGAAATGTCCAAAACTGCGAAACATCTGCTGAAAAAATGTACACTATATATTTCTCTCTAAATCGTAAGCTGATCGCAGACTTGGTGTTCAAAACATTTTCTTTTGCTTAAACTTCTGTATCCTTATGTAAAAATCTGTCCCTTTTCTGTGAAAGTCATTTCTGTTCTTTAGGGAACAGATGAATTCCACATTGACGAAAATTTGATTCAACCACACATGATTCTTCTTCTTAATAAATTTATTCTGGACATTTTTCCCAAGTTCACATTCATTTGACTTTCAGCATGCCTAAATTCCAACAATTATTCAACAATTTATGTTTAACTGCTTCCATTCCATGTGGTCTCACTTTACTATTTTTCAGTCTAGACTTTTCCAATAAGCTTATTATTACAGCTACCCAAATGACAAAATATGGTATAGTGAGGACTGCCTTCCTGAATATTGTGTTCTTGCATCATAAGGACTCCTTTTTTTCCAGATTAACAATATATCCTTCAGACCAGGTCATCACTAGTGACGGGAAAACCTGGAACAGGAATTCCAGTTTTTAAACCCTACTGTCCATTGAATTACTACAAGCTCCAATCTGTCAAACAGTACAAACCCCTCACTTTAATTTGAGGCTGCAATGTGTACTGGGATTTGTATATACCTTGGTAGGCTGTATATTCCTTGGTAGGCTGTCAGTTTTGTAGCAGAGTGAAGTCAGGAACTATGATTTCACAATGATCTTTGGATGCGCTTTCAGCAGACCAAGAGTTCAGCAAAGAGTCAGATGATCTTACTGTCACTCTGAATGATGTGCAGAACTTGGGAATCTGTTAGACAGCTTGGAGAGCTCATTACATGGTCAGGAATCAGCTCCTATACTTTTTCCATAGCTAGTCAGGGGTTCATCTCACTCACCAATATGGGGAACAAAATGGAGTCCAGGAGCACCTTAAAAACCTTTTATTTTGATCAGGCATAAATTTTCATGAGTCTTTAAGATGCTACTGGACTTGAGCTTTGTTCAACTACTTTAGCCTACATACCTGAAAGCAGTAGACATGCACACCATGATAAGTATAGGTTGTGAATTTATAGACCTCATATGTATTCTTAAGGTTGCATAACTGCTTAGTCTCTAATCCTACTTAATATAAAGGAATTTATTTTTTTAAAAAAAATATATCCCACCTTTCTGTCTCACAAGGGCCACCAAGGCAGCTAATGATTTAAAACACACATGATAAAATCACATTTTAAAACCATTAAAATACACCCCAACACACATCGTTGAAAAAAAAATTAAAACATAGTTAAAATATATACAGACATAAAAACATCAATTAAAACATTGGCCAGGAGGGAGGAAAACTGAGAGAATGCCCAAGTGAAACAAAAGTCTTCAATCACTGGTGGAAGATGGCATCAGAAGGGGATAGATGAATTTCCCTGGAGAAAGAGTTCCAGAGCTTTGGTGCCACGACGAAGAGGCCTTTTCCTGGGTTGCCACTCACCTAATCTCAGAAGGTGGAAACACCCAAAGCAGGACCCCCAAAGATGACTATGATGGTCAGGTATGTTCACAAGAGAGCGGCCAGTCCTCCAGTCACATTGCTTGACTGAGTAATATAGGATGCTGATAATTGGTGCAGTCCTAAGCAGAGTTACACCCTTCTAAATTCATTAATTTCAGTTTACTTAGAAGGGTGTGGTTTTGCTTAGGATGGCAATGTAAATGGTCTTGAACAGGGGCTAGGATGCCAGTAACCTCATATTGATGTAGCCATAGTTCCTGCCTATGCCCCAATGCAAGTGCAGAATGCAATGAATTTATACAGGCATCCCATCTGCACCGCCGCACACAGGTAAAGCATATTGGTACAAGCTAGAGATTTAAGTCATCAGAAGGAGCTTATTGTAGTAGAGATGGGCACACCTTTTTGCTATGTTCAGTTTTTGTTTACTTGTTAATTGTTTATTTTTATCTGGGTCCCAGTTCCTTGGAGAAAATGCCAGTTTATAAATGTTCTGAATAAATAGATTGCAAGTTCTCATAAATCACATTTCTGCCTCAGAGGGATCTCAAATCTTTCCTCATCACAGATCTCTCTTAGCTTGTCTTGTTTGGGCCTTCTCTCTATCTGCTTATCACAATGCTAACTTTTATTTGGGTTTAAAAAGCACTTGCCTCAATCTCTCCAGCAGCCTGGCTTTCTTCCAGATACTTTTGTTTCTCTCCCTTGCATCAGATTATGCCTTCTTTGCAAAAGTCCCTGCTGAAGTTACTGAGAAAAGTACAATGATTGGTGTAAACTGAAAAAGTTGTACACAGTAAAGCATATCAGAAAATTCTCTTGGGTCAGAAATAATCTGCTGATTTTTCTGGCTTGAAAATATGCTTGCCAGACAGATAATCTTCTGAGTCAATACATTCATGTTGTATTCTCAAGAGGCCTTGCCTTATGCACCTACAAAAAGCAGAAAGTTAGGTGTATCAGAGAGACCAAGGTTCAGAGCCACACTCTGTCATGGACTTTGCTGGGTGATCTTGCATCAATCACTTTTTTTCTCAACCTAATCTACCTCACATGGTTGTTGTAAAGAGAAAATTAAGGGAGAATTATATACCCAACCATGACCTCCGTGGAGGAAGGATGGAATAAAAATAAACTATCTGAAATATATTTCTGAAAATTTCCTGAAGTCTTATGGCTATTTTTACCATTGGATACAGTATATTCAATATATTTGAATACAGTTGATTTGTCTTGGATTGGATTATTTAATTCTGAAAATACATCCTTATATAATAGAGGAGGGAAAATGATAATTAACATTCAATTGCAGTGAAAAATTGGAACTTTTGTTTTATAGAGCAAAGAACAAACGTGCTGCCATTCACATACAAGTAATTGAATTACAAATGATGAAAATCTACTCCTTTCGCTCACTTCCCCAGATGATTTCCCAAAATGGAACCCATGGTGCATGTCCACCTGGACTGTACCCCAAAATTTCTCCTGACAAGAGTTGGGATCAAGTTCTTTGAACAGAGCATGACAATAAGGACAACAAACAGATATCACCAGGGAAGTACAAAACAGGATATAAATGAAAAGAAACCATATATAGTGAAGGAAAGGAGACAACTAAGTAGGTTAGAGGACAGGCAAATATGTAACAAGATGCCTCAGAATGGGTCTTTGTAGAGGGCAATAGGTGTACTTCCCCAGCTGATTTAAAATTAATTTCAGCAAAGTAAGCTCTCTCTTCTGCCAAAACCAGAATCTGAATGTGTTATATTAACCCTAAATGTGCTATATTAACCCTGAGCCAGCTTCAGCTGGGAGGGCAGGGTAGAAATTTGAAGAATAAAATAAAATAACTCATCAAAACAGAATCTGTAGTGTGCTACTATAATAGTACACTTTGATTCAATGGTATATTTTTGTTAACAGCTCCAATTCTAAAATGATTTTTTAAAGAAATTTTCCTACTTAAGAATTAAGGAGAATGGAGAAAATGTACTTTACTCCTGATTTTCACACTGGAATTTCACCTTTTCTTACTCATCCTTGTTTCCTTACCAGTTTGCTGAATCAAAATATACTTCTGTAGAGCAGCTGCATGTATGACTGTACTACATATTCCAACTGCTTTGTCAGCTGCAAACAGATGTGCCATGGCAGCCAGTCAGATATATACACATTGTGATGTCACACTGCATCACTGGGTTTGTGGTCTTGAAGACTATGCCATTCTTCTGGAGTTTAAGTGTTGATGTCACCTGATACCATGGAATAACGTATTTTTTATAACTGTTATATAGAAAGCTGCCTTGAGTCCCACAAGGGAGAAAGACAGATAATAAATGTTTTAAATAAATAAATAATCAGGTGACATTATAAGATGATGATGATGAAGAGGAGATTGGATTTATACCCCGCCTTTCACTACCCAAAGGTGTCTCAGAGTGGCTTACAAACTCCTTTCCCTTCCCCTCCCCACAACAGACACCCTGTGAGGTAGGTGGGGCTGAGAGAGCTCTTGACAGAAACTGCTCTTTTTTTCAAGAACAGCTGTGCCAGAGCTATGGCTTGCCCAAGGTCATCCAGCCAGGTGCAAATGGAGGAGTGGGGAATCAAACCTGGTTCTCCCAGGTTAGAGTCTGCGCACTTAACCACTACACCAAACTGGCTCAGATAAACTAAGATAAACTAACAAAGGACTGCACATCTGTTATGCAAATCTGCAGCATGTTCATGCCAGATCAGGACATTTTCAAAAAGTTGCCACACACTTATTAGTGAGCATGATAAATAGTTACAATGTAAATTTTCACAATGTAGTAATATTTTCATATAGTACTCATTAATGTAAGCATAGCAATGAAAAGTATTTCCTGGTCTAGCATGAATATGCAGCAGAGGAGTCAAAAGCACAACAGACTTCGTTATGTCACCAGACGTTCCAGAATGGGATTATAATGTGTTGTTATTGTAAAGTTCAGCGACTTCTGTAGCATGTGAATTTTGATATGAAGTTGAGTCTGCACTTCCAACACATCCTTCACCACTAGTTGAAAGTTGGAATGAAGGTGTGGATTACATAAAACACTCATCTCTTTTAAAACACTTTAAAAATCATGAACCTATGAAAGTGTTACAGTGCCATCATGATTGCTGGGATATGTGTATAATGCAGAGTAAATGGCAGTCATGTTTAATTAAATAAACTGTCTGAATATGATTAGTTGCTACTTAAACAGTCCAGGATTTCCTTTACTTATGAAGAGTGAAAAAAAGGAATTATCTAATTAATTTTTGGAGAAGTGGTCTGTTCTAACAATGACAAAGCTTCAGCTTTGTAAGACTGAATATATTTGGAATGGGAATGTTAAGAGCTCTTGATTTAAGCATTGTTTCCATGTAATCAAAATACATACCCAATGAAATTAAAAACTAATGGTGGTTTCTGTTTGACAGCAAGGGACAAAAATCGCATGTTTTGAACATTATCTGGTATGGAAAAGTACAAATGCAAATTAAGCAGATGCCTTCAGTACTTTTTTCACAGATTCCACTGTGGATTCTATCTTTTCCAAACAGCCATTTTAACACTATGCCAGGGGAAAAAATGACAGCCACATTCTAAAAATATTTTTCCCCTGTAAGGTTAGGGAGGAGTGAAAAATCACCATAGATTTTTATGTCTAACTTTATTATGCATTTCCTTTGAAATATTTATAATATTCTGCATTCTGAAATTCAGAAAATGTTTTTATTGAATCACATGGAGTTTGGAAATAAAATCCCAAATTAACTTAATTTGACTCTTAGAAAATATGGAAATTATATAAAGTTTTCCCAAAGTAATGTACTGCACAATTAAAAACAAAACAAACTCTGTTATGAGCTCTCCACTTATTTAAGAGGTAAGATTAGAGATACTGGGCTAGAGAACTTATGGTAGGGCTAGACAACTTTGGGTTAATTCACTTTACAGAGTCCTTGTGGCTACCATGCAGAACTTGTGTGAGGTAAGTGATCACCCATCCAGTAACAAACCAGACAATTTAAAAATGCTATGATGACTCAATCCTGATTGGCTCACAGCATGGGTGGAGCAGATGATGTTTCCCCTCCATTGTGTTTTCAACTATAGAAACAGCCCCCCATGGCAATTTCAGTAAACAAAAATGTATAGAAGGAACAACATTGCTTGCTCCCCTCCCCCAATGTTGTGCCCTTGCGGCATTTTTCACATGTTGTTGTAGATTTTCCGGGCTGTATGGCTGTGGTCTTGGCATTGTAGTACCTGAAGTATTGATGTTTCACCAGCAGCTGTGACTGACATCCTCAGAGGGAAATTATTAACGTCCCTCTCAGAGAGCTTGTTCCCTGGGACATTTAAGGATGCTGTGTTAGCCAAATTGCTTTGATATGTTATTAATATGGGGAATTATGATTATTAATTAGCAATTGGCACTAAAGGGAGCAAAGCCTTTGTATATAGGAGTCCCGCCTTTTCCAGTAAAACCAGAAATAAACGCAGAAACCAAGTCTTTAGAGAAATGGATTCTTTACTGAAGAATATTCCAAACATACAATAAAACACCATCACACATACACTTATTCAGACCTAGGAAAATTAGAGAGAAAGGAATGGCGACATTTGCATGAGCAGGTAAAATTGTTGGTGGGTGATATGTACCTGATCCTGGAGAGATGAAGTGATCCACAGGAAAAATAAGGGAGATGATAAGGGATTAAGGGTCGTATTCTGTACTGGCAGAACATGTGGTTAGACTCAGGCAGCACTACACCTAGAGTCAGCAAGATAGGGCAGGGTTTAGGTTGAGAGAGAGAGAGAGAGAGAGCGCACATGGCAGGGTTCACTCTTTTATACTATATTTGAACTGGGGGTGGTCTTTTACCAGCCACTTCCCTTCCTCACAGCCCCAGGAAATTGCTAGGCAAAAACTGGCTGCAGGAGGAAGGTGGAGCTAAAGGTTGGGCAATATTGATTTCATTACTACTGACAGTGGTCACCTTTAGAGAACAATAGCTGAGTCCAGGATTATTGTCTTTTGATGGCTCTGGCTGATGAGTTGATGGGTTTAGCTGGGCTGTGACAGTCAGCTGTCCCTATTCAGCAAGCAGTCCTTTTGTTATGTCTAATAGCCTACATGCAGTCTCTGGTGAAGGTGAAGGGGTGGGGGGGTTGCCTGAATGTTGAAGGAAAGGTTTGCTCATGGAGTCTCTTCAGGATTTTAAGTCCCTTTTGCAGGATATGGTGTTCCTCTATAGCAAATGGTTGCTGGCTTCTGTGTGCTTTCTGTGACTAGGGTGCTTGGTTCTCTTTCTGCTGTGCTACAAGTGAGGTAGGGCAGGTAACTCATGGATCCATCTTTGGTCTGGCACATCATCACAGGAGAAAGTTCTCATCTGCCGATTGTGTGCCGGCAGTCCAGATTGATGGCATCATCACATGGTCCCTGTATATTCCATTTCCCTTAGCACATTAATTGCACTGTCCAGTTTATCACTTATGAACCATGTCCATAAGAGTGCTATAAGCACCTTGCAGGGCAACAGCTGTGGTTCGTCCCCTCTTGAAAAAACCATCTTTGGATCCAGCCAAATTGGCTATCGGCCAGTTTCCAAATTATCCTATTTCAGCAAGTTAATCAAGAGGACTGTGGTAGTCCAGTTACAGAGCTATTTGGATGACATTTCCATTTTAGATCTCTTCCAGTCTGGCTTCCGCCCTGGGCATGGGATGGAGACAGCACTGGTCACCCTCACAGATGACCTTTGGAGGCATCTGGATCAGTGGTGCTGTTGTTGTTGGACTTGACATCTGTATTCAACATGGTCGACCATCAGCTACTGATCCACTGCCTTGCTGACACTGGAATTCAGGGGCTAGCCTTACAGTGGGGTTGGGGACAAAGGGTGGCATTAGGTGAACAGGTGTCCCAAAGGCATCTATATGTGTTCTCTTGCCCAGATTGCCTGAAGGCATGGGCTTGGGTATCACCAGTATGGTTTGTCAACAGCTTGATCTGCTGATGGGCGGCAAGTCTATACCAGAAGGTCTGGACTGGGCATTGCAGGCTGCAGCTGGTTGGCTTAGACTGAGCTGACTGAAATTGAATCTGATGAAGACGGAGGTCCTGTGCCTGAGCCGTGGCAGTCTGGGGGTAGGAATCCCACTCCCAACCTTCAATGGGGCACAGCTGGTGCCAGTGTTGAAAGTTAGGAGCTTGGGAGTGCTCCTGGAAGCCTCCTTCATATTGGAGGCCCAGGTAGCAGCCACTGCCAAGTCAGCCTTTATCATGTATGATTAGCCAGCTGGTTCCCTTCTTCAAGTGCAATGATTTGACAACAGCGATCCATGCAATGGTCACCTCAAGGCTGAACTACTGTAATGTTCTCTACATGGGCCTGCCCTTGTCTCAAATCTGGAAACTGCAGCTAGTGCAGAATGCTGTAGCCAGGCTGCTGACGGGTCTCCCTATGCAAGAGCACATCCAGCCTGCACTGAAGGTGCTGCACTGGCTGCCGATAGCATACCAGATTTGTTTCAAGGTGCTGTTTTAACATTTAAAGCTGTATATGGTCAGGGTCCAGCATACCTAAGGGACCACCTTTCCCCACATGTTCCCCGGAGAGCACTGAGTTTAGGGACGCAGAATCGGCTGGCCCTCCCAGGCCCCAAAGATGTCAGGCTGGCAACAACCAGGGCCAGGGCCTTCTCGGTGGTGGCTCCATACTGGTGGAATGAGCTCCAAGAATTGATCAGGGCCCTGTGGGACCTTTTACAGTTCCATAGGGCCTGTAAGATGGAGCTCTTCGGCCAGGTTTTTGATTAGGAGCCGCACTATACACCGAGGAGTGTCCCTGTGCCCTGGCTTCACCATCTTCATCTCCAGCCTGTACCTTGGTTTACCACCTTGCTGCCGCATAATGAATGGGGTGATCAGAGCTGGTATGAACATCATCAGAATATATGATTACCTAAGTTGTTTTTAAATAATTAGCTGCTGTAGATTTTCCAGGCTGTATGGCTGTGGTCTTGGCATTGTCACAATGCCAAGACCATGGCCATGCAGCCTGGAAGATCTACAACAGCTAATGAACTCTGGCTGTGAAAGCCTTCGACAATGTATTGTTTTTAAATAACTTGCTCTTGTTTTTATCAACTTATATTTCAGTGCATTAGGAGTATTTTAAAAAAATGCTATTTTATGTTTGTTTATGTTGTAAATGTATTTTTATGAAATTTTATGTAATCCGCCTTGAGTCTGCTTCAGCGGGGAGGGTGAGATATAAGCTGAATTAAATAAATAAATAAGATGGAGTACTCTCTGTGTCAATGTGAGAAGAAGAATGGTAGGTAGGTAATTTATATCTACACAGGAAGGTGGGGTAGGGCTGATTCATCATCTTATAGGAGTTTCCCAGGCTGTGACATGCTAACAGAGGAGCTTTCCTGAGGAAGTTTTTTTGCATATAGATTGGCAAAAGAACCTCCTCAGGAAAGCTCCTCCATTAGCGTGTCACAACATATTTTTCACATGGTCCTGATATGACATCAGTTCAGCCCATAGCTGCTGTAACATCTACTTCAGTCCCTAGTTAGGGCATAACCTGACTAAATCAGGCTTATTTAACCTAATAACCTCCCCAAAACAAAGGATGTGAAGTAGGTGGGGAAGAAGAACTTTTCCTGTCTATTTGAAAATAGGGATGGGAATGAACCACAAAAATATGGTTCAGTTTAGGGTATGTGGGTGCATTACAAATCAAACCATACAGACCAAACCAGGTTTGTGAGGTTCATGACCAAAACTGCTGTGCTGAGGGGGTAGCCTACTTCCATGGCTCAGTTGTTTTGGGCTGTAAAGAGCTGAACCTTGGGAGCAGGCTGCCCATGGCTCAGCTGTTTCCAATCTAAAAACTGAGCTGCAGGAACCTCCCAGCTCAGTTATTAAAAGGGGCTTTCTTGAGCAGCCCCTTTAAACAGCTGAGCCACAGAATCAGGCTGAGCTGTTTTGAGTCCATAACAGCTGATCTAAGGGAGAATGCTGCCCCAGCAGCTCAGCTGTTTCCAATCTTTTGACAGCTTTTGTGGGGAAGTTTTGGCAGCTTTCATGGGAAGGAGAAAACAGAAGTTTAAACACCTGCTTTTGCTTCCCACAAACCTCACAAACTGCCTTAAAAGTCATCATGAGCAAAGTCATCATGAGCCAATTTGTGCCCATTCCTATTTGAGAACTCAGAACATTTTTGCTCAGCCACAAGACAATCAGATGATCCCACAAAGCTTTATGAAGAGGAGTCAAATTTTTGCCAGCAAATGGCTGGCTTTGACAACCAGGGAGACTATTTAATGTTTTCCACAGCCTTAGCCTGATATGCCATCAAGCAGCTCCTCAGCCAGATGCTGATGTTTATATTTCAAAAAATATAGTGCCAATAATAGACAATCTTAACTAAGAGCAGGATCCTTCTATCTCTCTGTGGAATTGTAAGATAAAGTAACAAAGAATATCAAGATGAATTAGAAGTTGGAACAAAGTTGCATTTTTGTAAAGAGTAAGGCTAGGCTACAATATGCAAAATTTTGAAAATATATCCTGTGTATGAAAATTTTAATACAGTATGAAACAGTACAAAATCTTTAAGTTAATTCAATGTTTCACATCAAAGTATGAATTTCCACCTTGGTGTGCAAAAAATATGTGCAGCTACTTATGCTGATTGTATCCATATAAATGCATCCATCGGTGAAGACAGCTTATCATCTTGAGTTGATATGTAACGTCTTCAAAGTGTCAACAATCATACTAAACAAGTGTAGGAAATATTTAATGAAGTTTAATGAAAACCATCTTCAGTTTAAACAGGAGTGTTTGAATATAACACACCTAAATGTACCTGCACAAAGATACCTGTCTATGTTAATTGATTAGACAGATGTCTGAACTGATGTCTATCCTAAATGTTTATTTGCCATTTAAGGCTACCTGGCTGGATTCCAGATAAGGTTGCTGTAATGTTGTTCTTTTGTTTGTTGTTGTTGTTGTTTCCCCCTCTCTATGCCACCACTGCATAGGGATCTGTTATTTCAAGATGTCATATGGGTCACCAAATATCCAATACATAAGCTTTTTTGTTGCTGTTGTTGTTCAAGTGGTTCAATTAATAATTCAAATGTTGACCATTTGACCTTTCTTTTTGTAGGTAATTACTGCTGAACCATATAACATTACTACCCTTGGATTCATTACAGGACATCAGCAAAAAATACGTAGAAACCATCATAGGCATTCCTATACTGAAATGTTATTGTAACTTTTTGAATTTGACACAGTGTTTTCTCTTAATGACCTTTATATTCCTAGTGTACATTTAAATTAAACAATAAATAAGTATTGGTACAACACAGATAATTACTAAAGGTATGCTTGAAATGAAAAGTCCTTACTATAATTCTGTCTATGAACCAGTGAAAACTCTTGTTGTACAAAAGTACTTTTCATCAGTGAATTAAATTATTTACATGGACATGTTTAATCAGTGGGAGTGCACTGCCGACTATTAGAAAGAGGACAAAGATTTAAGGGATTTGTGAAACCTAGAAAAATGAACTGAAAAATAAATCTTAAAACCCTGGTAAAATCACCTATGTTAATTCTGAATTTGTCACTCTTTAGTCAATTATCTGCCAGGAAGCTAATTCACATAAAGAACAGTTGATGGACAATTTATAGAATCAACTCTGATCTTAATTATTAAATGATAAAGATAGTGCTTGATTAGCTTTCCAGTCTAGTAGTTGATCTGATCATAATATTTAATGACAATCTCAAGGTGAGCTACAATAACAATAAAAATAATGCATAATTTTAAAAAAAATATTAAAAACTAGCAAAATATGTATTTTAAAATTAGTAAGTCATGTTAAAAAGACCTCCTAAGTAATTCTGCCCTGCATAATTTGCAGAATCCCAAAAGAGTGGAAGCCTTCCTAACAGCTTCAGGAAGATTACACTAGCAGCTACTAAATCTAGCAATCCACAAAATCTACTGACAAGAGGATATTGCCAGTAGGTATTGGTCCAAAGAGTGCCACTGTAATATGGGTCCTGCAGGTATGCAGCTCCTGGGCCATGAAGGGATTTGAAGGTAACCAAGTCCTTGAAATGAACTCAGAAACAAACCAACAACCAGTGCAGAGCAGGCCTGTAGCCAGGATTTTTTTAGTCGGGGGGCATTTAAATTTCTTAGGGGACACTGGCTAATCAAATTAAAGGAATACCAGCTCTTTCCTTGCATCCACCATTGCTCGGGGACCCTGGGCTGGATGGGAAGTCGTAGGGCCTTGCTATGGGCCTGGTGCAGAGATCTCAAAATGTATGTAAGGTATGTCAATTGGCTGGCCCAAATGACTGCAACATGTAGTGTTCCACAGTGGGAAAACAGGGACACATCAATTTTGGCTTAGGAAAATGGTCTAAAAAGGAAAAACAAGGCCCCTCCACCCCTGTGCCATGTTCCTGAGCTGAAATGGGCCCCAGCACACTTTGGGAATGTTAGTTCACTGATATCATATATGTGTGCAAGTGGGGTTGGAAGTAGGCATGTGCAAAAAAAAAAAAAAAAGTCTCGATTAGAATTCAGCCAAATTGGGCAGAATCTGATTCGGCCAGCTGAATGAGCCCTGAATGTCAATTTCGGCAATACAAGCCAATTTGGAAGTCATTCAGCTGGCCGAATGTCAATTTTGGCCCCATTATACCCTATGGGCCATTGAAGTCGATGGCAAAAATTCATAGGGTATATACTGGGGGCTGGAGGGGAGGAGTTTGAGGGAGAGGCTCCAAACTCACAGGATAGCTGTTGGAGCCTCTCCTCAAAATACCCACCAAGTTTCAAGAAAATTGGACCAGGGGGTCCAATTCTATGTGGCCCCAAACAGGTTGCCCCATCTCCTCCATTGTTCTCTATGGTGAGGAAAAAGTTACTTTTCCCCCACGGTGCTGTTAGTGGCTGTGGAGGGGGGGGGGTTGAGGGAGAGGCTCCAAATTTTCAGGGTAGCTTTGGGAGCCTCTCCAGTGGGTTCAGTTCTAAGGGCACCCAAACAGGTTGCCCCCATTCCATCCAAAGTTTCCAATGGGGAAAACCAGCTAGCAGCACTTAAGGCAGGCAAGCAGGCAGCACCCAGCAATCAGACTCTCCCAGAGAATCTCAGGGAAAGTGAACTGTCTTGGGATGTGCTGGTTTGCCAGGAGAACAAGTTGCACACTCCAGAACAAGTGGCACTGTGGCAGTGCCACAAAGAAACCCCAAAAGACCAACAGGAACAACATTTATACAGGCCCTGCCCTGTATAAATTGATGGTGCAACTGCATTGGACCATTCACACCAAACACACACCTCAAAAAGGATATTTATAGCATTGGAAAAAGTGCAGAAAAGGGCAACTGCAATGATAAGAGGACTGGGAACACTTTCCCTATGAAGGAAGGTTAAGGCGCTTGGAGCTCTTATGCATGGGTGGAGAAAGGTGTAGAAAGAAGTCCTTTTCTTCCTTTCTCACAAGACAAGAATGGTTAAAAGTGATAAGTATGACACTTAAAGGCAGCATTCTAACAAGTGATTCAGCTTTTAATGTAGTGATTCAACAGCTGAGAACAACTCAGAACAGACAACACAACATAGAGCAATGATGGCGAACCTTTTAGAGACCGAGTGCCCAAACTGCAATCCAAATCCCACTTATTTATTGCAAAGTGCCAACACGGCAATTTAACCTGAATACTGTGGTTTTAGTTTAGAAAAAACAATTCATTAACATCTTTTGTCTTAAAAGAAAAGCACAATAACAGAGCAATGATACAAACAGCTTTTTATTGAAAGTTAAAGTTTGCATTTGGCATGAAGTTTGCATTTGACGTCATACACACAAACTCCTTCCAGTTAGTACAGGACAGGACCCTTCCTATTTACCTGGTCTGTCTTTCTCAACATGATCTTACACATTTTCACACCTAACGTGACAGCCCTCTTCCCCCTTCCATGGGAAAGAGACAGAAAAACAGCACACTCAGTGGAATCTGCCACTTCTAGATTGATTCGAAGTAAATTAAATTTTGATCCTGCAAATCTTGACTGATGAACAAATAAAGCACTTCAACTTGAGCACTTCAACCAGGTGACCCACCCCCAAAGCATATCAAGGCTGCACGGAATGAGAGACCACGGAGTGGAATGACAGCCCCTGGGGGTAGCAGGAGTGTTCTGGAAGTGGAATGAGAGGCCCCAGAGTGGAATGACAGCCCCTGGGTGTTCGGTATATACCAAGCTGAATAAATACTTGAATAATTCCTTACTGGTATTATTCGAGGATTCATTCAGCTGAATTCCAAATCACAGCATCTATTTGGTAGCTGAACAGAGATTCCCAAATACTAATCAGCTTTATTTGTCTATTATTGAGCTCAATGATATCCTATGGGGCCATTATACTGAATGGAAAATCTCGTAGGGTGTATTCAGTGGTCTGGAGGAAGGGAGGTTTGAGGTAGAGACACCAAATCTGCAGTATAGCTGCTGGAGCCTCTCCCCAGAAGGATCCCCAAGTTTCAACAAGATTGGACCAGGGGTCCAATTCTATGAGCACTCAAAGAAGGTGCCCCATCCTCCATTGTTTCCAATTGCAGGTATAGCAAAGAAATACAAACCCAGCAGAATGTCCCAGAGAATCTCTACAGTAGAAAGTGAAGTGGGGGGCATGTTTGCAAGGCCAGCAGCAGAACCAGTGCAATGTGCCCAGCAGAACCAGTGCCACTGTGGCTGTGCCAAAATCTACCAGGACTAAGGTCAGATCTGAGAATCTCTAAGGTAGAAACTGAGAGGAAACTGCCAGGACAGCAGAACCGGTGCAATTGACCCACTTTGGGTATCCATAAAATTGGACCCCCTAGTCCAGTTTTGTTGAAACTTGGGGGTTCTTTTAGAGAGATGCTTCAGCATGTACACTGTAAATTTGATGCCTCTACCTCAAACTGCTTCCCCCTCAGCCCTCTGAATATGACCTAAGAGATTTGCCATTGACTGTATAATGGCCCCATAGGGTATAATGGAGCCGAATATATTCTGGATTCCTGAGTATTTCCAGAATACCAATGCAATACCAATATTGGTATTCGAGAATGTTCGGCTATACCAAATGTACTCATGTTTTTAAACCCTGAATCTGAATAATACTGATTTTTTTTTTTATTCCACACCCCTAGTGAAGACTTGAAATGACTCTTGATGTAGGTTAAAACAGAAATTGCCTAAGTAAGATTACACCTGAAACAGAAATTGCCAAAGCAGGATTACACCTGAATATCAAGAAGACAAAAGTACTGAGGAACTGCATAATTTTAAGGTTAATGATGAAAAATTCGAATCATGAACCAAAAGGGAGACTGCAACCAAGGAATCAGAACAAGATTGAGATTGGGAAGGGTAGTTATGAAGGAGCTAGGAAAGATCCTTAACTGTAAAGGTGTGTCACTGGTGACCAAGATCAAGATAATTCATACCATATCATTCTCCATTACTATGTATGGATATGAAAGCTGGACAATGAAGAAGGCTGAGAGGAGGAAAGCTGATTAATTTGAAATGTGGTGTTGGAAGAGAGTTTGACAGATAGCATGGACTACCAAAAAGACAAACAAGTGGACTCTAGACCAAATCAAGCCTGAGCTCTCCCTAGAAGTTAAAATGACTAAACTGAGGCTTTCTTACTTTAGTCACATTATGAGAGGAGAAGACTCACTGGAAAAGGCAATAATGCTAGGAAAAGTTGAAGGCAGCAGGAAAAGAAGAGGATGCAACATGAGGTGGATTGACCCAATCAAGGAAGTCATAGCCCTTAGTTTTCAAGATCTGAGCAAGAGCATAGGAAGCTAGTATTAGAATATTAGCAAGGTTGTTACAGAAGCTAATATAAAACAAACATCATCGAGGGCTAACCAAATAGCATAAGTGTTGGGTTTACCTCAACATTCCTTTCCAAGGAATGGAGACAAGTTAAGCAGGAACTTTAAAATAGAGGCTGGTCAAGGGAAACTTTATTCAATTTATTCCCATTACCTGGTCCTTGATTTGCACACCTTCACAGAGTGTGTTAAACTTTTAATTCTTTTTCTTCTCGCTGGGAGGACTTCTCTTTGACCCAACTTGAAATTGGATTTGAGTTCCCATGTCTGCTGCCTTGCCCCTTTACCCAATCATAACAATGAACACATCTGCAACTTTTGTGGCCCCAGCTCAGGATATCCAAACAGCAATCTATATTGTCCCTTCCTGGCAAATGGGCAAATGGTCATTTCCATCCTGCCCATTTGTCTTCATAAAGGAAGCCATCTATACCACCTATTGGTGGCTGGGGGGACCTGGCAACCCTATCTCAGCCTGAAATCTAAGGAGTTCATTCCTCATAGGAAAGAGGGTAAGCTATCTGAAGGTGCATGCTAAACAAGGTATCTTTCATCTGCTTATCACAACAGACACCTCTCAGCATAGTGCATGTGCAGGTAAAGCTAAACAATTAATTGCAGGCAACATTTGGACCCAGGGTGGAGTTGCCTTAATGATAGCAGCCATGGGCTACCCTTAAAATAGGTTAATTATCTAAAATAGGCTAATAAGCTAACATCTTATGATTTATACCAGCCATTTAAATAAGCTAGTTAAACAAAAGCCTACATCCACTCATCACTGGATATTTCACTGTAGTATTCATCTGCATTGGACTAGCTTGTCCACACAGGAGGATCCAAGTATAAATGATTGCTACAGTGCCATGACAGGACAATATCTAATGATGTGTGGATATGGCCCAAATGTGGCTGAGTGTTGTTTTTTAAGGATGATGCTAGGGTCAATTTCAAATAGAGGTTTGTCCTAAAGGACTCACTGTGCCAAACATATCCCCCCTAAACTTTATTACTACACCTCTTGTTTTGAATATAAGCCACTGCACTTACTAGGTTTTGTAGTCTGCATCACATACAGATCCTGTATTAATTTGTTCCTCATAGCTTCTCATCTTCTCTACACAGTTACAAAAGATCACCAGTTATTAAAAGTCTAATGTGGTTGTGTGTGTGTCAAGTAGATAAGCGGGGGAGAGAAGAAAGAAGTAGGGGGGCTAGTGCTAAAGATACAACCACCCATATCACATCAAACTCCTCTTCCTATAACCTCAAGAATAGCTATTATGGTACAATTCTATGTATGTTATTTCAGTGTGTACTTCTGACATTGGTGTACATAGAAATGAAGCATTTTACACTGAGACACAAACTCCAAGGAAAGCCAATGAATCAATAGCAGAACTTTTAGCATGATAAGGATGGAATATGGTCTGGATTACTATTAGTGCCATTTTAAGCAGAGTCCAACGTACTTAGAAGGGCATATAACTGCTCAAGGTGGCACTATAGATCTTTAATTTAGTTATAGTAGACTTGTTGCACACAGAGGTGTGCTCCTGAAATTCCCAAACCAAAAATATACATGAAAATTGCCTTGTTAAATTATTATCATGATTTCTGGAAGAGTAAATACAAATCCAGGTTTGACAGACTGAACTTTTAGAAGCTCAGAAGTGCTGTGTAAATAGGTAAAGGATTGTGAAGGGTTAATTCCTCAGAGAGCCAGAGAGCCTTGAGTGGCAGTCTGCTCCAAGGATTTTGATTGCTTAGAATCAGTTGCACAGAGAAAAACTTGAGAGCTGAATGCAGAGGAAAGGGCAGTCTGAATTCAGCCCTGACTGAGAAGAGTCTAGTACTGATGAATCTGAGTCTAGCCCTTACAGGGAAGGGTTTTGTACTGACAGGGTTTATGTTTAGCCCAGACTGAGAGCAGTTTAACGTGGCATACTGGGAAGGTTGGCAGGAGGCATGGGAAGTTAGCTGAAGACTCCCAATTCAAGCCAGAAAAGGGGATAGACCTCCTAGTTAAAACAGGGAGATAGAGCTGAAGTGTGGAGAGATACATGATCTGGTGTGTTTAAAAACTACCTTTTAAAGATCCAGTTTGGTGTAGCGGTTAAGTGTGCAGACTCTAATCTGGGAGAACCAGGTTCGATTCCCCACTCCTCCACTTGCACCTGCTGATGTGACCTTGGGTCAGTCACAAGCTCTGGCACAGCTGTTCCTGAAAGAGCAGTTTGTGTTAGAGTTCTCTCAGCCCCACCTACCTCACAGGGTGTCTGTTGTGGGGAGGGGAAGGGAAAGGAGTTTGTAAGCCACTCTGAGACTCCAAGTGAAGGGCGGGGTATAAATCCAATCTCTTCTTCTTATAAATCCTGAGGAGTGAGTTAAAAAAAAACCTCAAAAAGAGTACTGGTGTGTTTAGTGAAGAAGTTTGGGTACCGGGCAGAGGATCCCTTCATTCTGGAAACAAAGAGAGCCAAACACACTCAAGAAAGTATTTGTTGATGTTCAGTTGCACAGTCAAGTCCAACTCTTCATGACCCCATGGACCACATCACGCCAGGCCCTCCTGTCTTCCGTCGTGCTCCGGAGTTTGCTTGATTTCATGTTTGTTGCATCAATAACACTGTCTAACCATCTCATCCTTTGCTGTCTCCTTTTTCTTTTACCTTCAAATTTGCCCAGCATCAGAGTCTTCTTCCTTCTTATTTGGTGATCAAAGTATTTGAGTTTCAGCTTCAATATCTGGCCTTTCAGGAAACAGTCCGGGTTGATTTCTTTTAGGATTGACTGATCTGATCTCCTTGCAGTCCAAGGGACCCTCAAGAGTCTTCTCCAGCACCATAATTCAAAAGCATCTATTCTTCAACGCTCAGCCTTCCTTACAGTTCACCTCTCACACCCATACATTACTACTGGGAATACCATTGCTTTGACCATACAGACTTTTGTTGGCAGAGTGATGTCTCTACTTTTTATTATGCTATCTAGGTTTGCCATCGCTTTCCACCCAAGGAGCAGGCATCTTTTAATCTCATGGCTGCAGTCACCATCTGTAATGATCTTGGATCCCAGGAACATGAAGTCTATCACTGCTTCCATGACTTCGCCTTCTATTTGCCAAGTTGTGATGGGGCCAGATGACATGATCTTAGGTATGGTTTTTTTATGTTGAGTTTCAAGCCAACTTTTTCACTCTCCTCTTTTACTCTCAGAAAGAGACTCTTTAGATCCTCTTCACTTTCTGCCATTAGAGTGGTATCATCTGTATATCTGAGGCTGTTGATGTTTTTCCGGGCAATTTTAATTCTGGTTTGTGATTCATCCAGGCCAACATTTTGCATGATATACTCTGCATATAAATTAAATAAGCAAGGTGACAATATACATCCTTGTCGTACTCCTATTCCTATGCCAAACCAATTAGTTGTTCCATATCTAAAACTTCTAGATCCTTATACAAGTTTCTCAGGAGACATGTGAGATGGCCTGGTACTCCCATCTCTTTAAGGACTTGCCATAGTTTGTTGTGATCAACACAATCAAAGGCTTTAGCATAGTCAATGAAGCAGAACTAGATGTTTTTCAGGTACTCCCTTGCTTTCTCCATAATCCAGCGAATGTTGGCAATGTGATCTCTAGTTCCTCTACCTCTTCAAAACCCAGCATGTATTTCTGGCAGTTCTCCGTCCACGTACTGCTGAAGTCTAGCTTGTAGGATCTTGAGCATGATCTTCTTAGCGTGCAAAATTAATGCAATTGTGTGATAGTTTGAACATTCCTTGGCATTACTCTTCTTTGGGATTGGAACGTAAACTGACCTTTTCCAATCTTGTGGCCACTGTTGCATTTCCCAAATTTGCTGGCATATGGAGTGCAGCACTTTAACAGCATCATCTTTTAAGACTTTGAATAGCTTATCTGGGATGTCATGACATCCACTAGCTTTGTTGTTAGTAATGCTTTCTAAGGCCCATTTGACTTTGCAGTCCAGGATCAGTGATCACACCATCATGGTTGTCAAAGACATTGAGGTCCTTCTTGTATAATTCTTCTGTATATTCTTGCCACTTCTTCCTAATCTCCTCTGCTTCTGTTAGGTCCCTTCCATTTTCATCCTTTGTCATAGCCAGCCTGGTACAGAATGTTCCCTTGATTTCTCCAGTTTTTTTTTAAGGAATCTCTAGTCCTTCCCATTCTATTGTTTTCCTCTATTACTTTGCATTGTTCATTCAGGAACGCCTCCTTATGTCTCCTTGCTGTTCTCTGGAAATCTGCATTCAGTTGGGTAAATCTTTCCTTTTCATCTTTGCCTTTCACTTTCCTTCTTTCTTCTGCTATTTGTAAAGCCTCATCAGACAATCACTGTCAGTTAGCCCTCCTGGGACTCATGGGCCCATTTGCCCACCTGGACTGAGGAGAGCTGGGTGTCGAAGCCCGATCCTTGCAGGATTACGTTTGAGTGGTGGTATGGAAGTACCCTCTGAGAGGATCTATACTACCCTCCTGTGATGGAGGAAGTGAACCTCGATCATGTGTCATGTGAGTTCTGTACAGAGAATGAGGAACTCTGACGGGAGATGCATAAGATGATGCTGGACCTCCCTAGGATCATCGCCTAGGATCATTGGCATCTCCAATCCTTCTTAGGGTTCACAAATTTCTACTGGTCCTTCATCCCCAACTTCGCCCAATTGATCTTGCCCCTAATGGATTCATAAATTATTAAAGGGAAGGGGCCAGAGGAGGTAGTATATTCCATGGTCACCCCCTCCCAACTGGGCAGTGCAGTGATGACACGCAGCCATGCTAAGACTGAAGTGGAAGGGGAGGGAGAACCATGGATTGCTAAATTCAAAGATGCTTTCACTGATGCAGTTACCAAAGAACTTGGCAAGGACTCCTCTATCCAGCAAACCCCAATGGCTGCTAGTATTGGGAGGACAAATGGTAAATCCAAATTGCCCTGCAGGTGAAGTTTTGCACTTTGAGCATGAACCCAAGCTTTCTGGACATTTCAGTTTTCTAAAGACTTTGCACTTACTCCAATGGCAGTTTTGGTGTCTGTACATGTGGCCTGACGTCTCTCAATATGTGGAGACATGCCAAACTTGTTTGATGGGAAAACAGAGACCAGGCAAGCCCCCTGGAGACTCCTAGTCAACCCTGGGAGGTTATGTCTATGGATTTTATTATGGACCTACCCCCTAATAAGGGACATACTATGATCGGGGCAGGGGGAGGCATGGATCTCTTTCCCAAGCAGGCACATTTTGTCCCTTGTAAACAGCAACCTACCACCAAAGCTCTACCAAAGCTGTTCGTGTATCATATAGTAAGACTGAATTCGATTCCTAGTAATATAATATCTGACAGGGTTTGTTGCTAGGTTCTGGAAAGAACTCCTTGAGGTTCTGGACATAATTTGAGGGCTCAGTAGTGTTCATCACCCAGAGACTGATGGCCAGACTGAACGTGTCAATCAGATGAGCAATTCCTTTGGTGTTTTATGAATTATCAACAGGACAATTGGGCTGACTAGCTATCATAAGCAGAATACAGTTATAATAACTCTGTGCACAGTTCCACTGGAGTGTCTCCTTTCAAAGCTATGCATGAGTATGAGGGGGTCCCTCTACCTACAATGGATACCCCAGACCCTGGTTCTGGGAACCTTCAGACTTGGTGGCAGGGTCTGAAAACCCAGTGGTCTGTCATAAAAAGAACTCTTGATAAAGCCAAGGTGAATTATAAAAACCAGGCCGACATGGGGAGAGCTCCTGAATGGGATTTGCAGCCTGGGGACTCTGTATATTTGTTGACCAAGAACTTGAAGGTTCTGCAACCCAGGAGGAAACTGGGTTGGAAGTACATTGGTCCTTAGGAAAATTAATGATGTAGCTGTTGAACTTGAACTCCTTAAATCTCTGAAAGGTGTGCATCCTGTATTTCATTTCAGTTTGCTGAAAAAGGATCCAGGACTGAACAAGTGGAGATATTGATCACCAGCCCCTCCAACTCTGATGATGGATGGTGAACTACATCAGGAGGTGGCTGAAATTTTTGACTCTAAGTTTAAGCATGGCCATCTTTATTACCTAATAAAGTGGAAAGATTTTGACCCCTCCCATAATGAATGGGATGTTCATGTTAATGCCCCTAAACTTGTGCATGCATTTCACAAAATGTATCCTAAGGTGAGATCTTTTTTGGGGAGGCAGAATGTCAGCTAGGCTTCCTGCCTGGCTGTCATGTAGATGGGGGGGATGCTTTGGCATGATGAGTTTCATTTCTGCTCTGCCTACACTGAGTTTATTATCTGTCTTCTGTGTTACATGACCTGGAGTGCCTGGTGTAGTCTTTCTTCTGGAAAATGTTACCCATTACTTTGGCAGGCTTCTGCTGGCTACTTGATTGGCTGGGGGCCATCAGGGGACCCCTTTGAGTTATGCATATCTCTTTGCTTTGTGGCTTTCCCTTTAGTTCTAACATGAAATAGTTGTGATACCTATAGCACTACTGTCTCAATAAACTTCACTTCTCTAAATGAACGTTGTTGGGAACTGATTGCCTCCAGAGTCTGACAGCCACTTTGTTTCTTGCATTTCTTTTTCTTTGGGATTGTGCTGATTGCTGCCTCCTGTACAATGTCACGAACCTCTGTCCATATTTCTTCAGGTACTCTGTCTATCAAATCTAGTCCCTTAAACCTATTCTTCACCTCCACTGTATATTCGTAAGGGATGTGATCTAGGTCAAACCTGAATGCCCTAGTGGTTTTCCCAACTTTCTTCAGTTTAAGCCTGAATTTTGCAATGAATAGCTCATGATCTGAGCCATAGTCAGCTCCAGGTCTTGTTTTTACTGACTGTATACAGCTTCTCCATCTTTGACTGCAAATGATACATCAATCTGATTTCAGTGTTGCCCATCTGATGATATCCATGTGTAGAGTCACCTCTTAGGTTGTTGGAAGAGGGTGTTTGGTATGACCAGCGTGTTCTTTTTACAAAACTCTGTTAGCATTTAGGGGCAGTAATGATGCCCAGTAGCACACTGGCAGAGATGAGTGGGGAGAAGGTGCCATGTGCTTCCAAGTTTAAAGCTGCCTTTTTGGACTGTGATGGGGAGGAAGTTGCTAAGGACCTTTCTATTCAACAAAATCCAGATGGTTGTTAGTATGGGGGGACAAGCCCTACAGGGAGAGGTTTTACATTGTTTGTGCCACAAGCCCTACAGGGAGAGGTTTTACATTTTGGGCATGAATCCAAATTGGCTGAGCATTATGGATTTGTAAAAACCCTGCATCTCCTACAGCGACAGTTTTGGTGGCTGCACATGCAGGCTGACATTTCATGGTATGTGGAATCATGCCAGACTTTTTTAATGAGTAAACAGAGGCCGGGGAAACCACCGGGAACCATTCAGCCCCTGGAAACACCCAACAGACCCTGGGAGGTTATTTCCATGGACTTCACAATGGATCTACCCCTCAGCAAAGGCAAAACAATGATTTCGGTGATTGTGGACTTATTCTCTAAAGAAGCCCTTTTCATTCTGTGCAAACAACTACCTACTACAAAGGCACTGGCTAAGCTGTTAATGCATTATATAGTGAGGCTGCATTCCACCCCAACTGAGGAGCTCAGTTTGTTGCCAAATTCTGGAAATATTTCCTACAGGTTTTGGGCACTGAATGGGAGCTCAATAGTGCCCACTATGGAGCATGTCAAACAAGTATTGGAACAATTGCTTTACAAATTATCAACAGGACAACTGGGCTGGTATGAAGGTAATTTGTGGGTATGAAGGGATTCCTCTGCCTACTATAGATACTCCAGTGCCCCCATCTGGCAAACTTCAGACTTGGTGGCAAGGCCTCAGGGATCAATGGTCTGCCATTCAAAAAACCCTTGACAAAGCCAAAGTGGATTACAAAGCCCAGGCTGAAAAGGGATGTGCTCCTGAATGGGACTCACAGCCTGGGGACTCTGTGTACCTATCCACTAAGAAATTGAAAGGGCTGCAGTCCAAGAGGAAGTTGGTTTGGAAATATGTGGGTCCCTTTAAGGATTTGTGCAAAATCAGTGATGTGACTGTTGAACTTGAACTGCCTAAGTCTCTTAAAGATGTGCACCCTGTTTTCCATTTCAGCCTCCTGAAGCGGGACCTGGGACCAAACAAGTGGAGACCCTGACCCCTAGCCCATCCTCCTCTGATGCGGGGTGGTGAGCTACATCACAAGGTGGCACAGATATTGTATTCTAAGCTTAAGCATGGGCACCTTTATTACTTAATCTGGTGGAAGGACTTTGACCCCACACATGCAATATTGTCATACTAGAGCCCCTAAACTTGTACATGCATTTCACAAACTGTATCCAAACAAACCTGGTGACTGAGATCTTGGGGGATGGGCAGTATGTCCCCTAGGCCTCTGCCTGTTCTAGCTGCCATGGGTGTGAGGGGGGATTCTAGAATTTTAACTTTCATTTCTGCTGTATTCTCAATCTTATTTTATCTATGTAACCAAAGCCTTCAACCTTGAGTATCTGGTGTACTTTTCTCCTAAGAATTATCACCTGTTACTTTGGCAGGTTTCTACCTGGTCTCTGATTGGCCCTGAGCCATCAGGGGGTCCTCTTGAATAATGTATATCTGCTTGCTTCATGCGCTTTAGGCCAGTTCTAACACTTTGTCCGGCTCCTGCAGCAATTAGTTCCCAACAGCTTTCACTCAAAGAAGTAAAGTTTATTGCTACATTGAGAGTATGCAGATATCATGGCACTTTCAGTGTTAGAACTGGCCTAAAGCACGCAAAGCAAGCAGATATATATTATTCAAGAGGGCCAATCAGAGGCCAGGTAGAAACCCACCAAAGTAACAGGCAATAATTCTCAGGAAAAAAGTACACCAGACACTCAAGGTTAAAGGCTTCAGTTACATCGATAAAATAAGACTGGGAATACAGCAGAAATGAAAGTTAAAATTCCAGAGTCTCCCCTCACACCCATGGCAGCTAGAGCAACCAGAGACCTAGCTGACAATTAGAATGTATGCATTTGCAAGCTATGTACAAATGTTTCAAAAGTACATTTTTGATAGATTATAACTCTATTGTAAATGACCACATACACTTAAGGTGTTGTGATCCACTGCTACTATATTATATTGCTAGTTTAGGTTTTTTTCCCATGAACCACTTGGTAAAAGCTACATCCCTTAGTACAGAGAACTCTTCTGATTTAAAAGATTTTGGCAGAAATCCTAAGCATGCTTATTACTAAGTATGTTCCATTGATCTCAGTGGGACTTACATCTGAGCAAATATATTTAAGGTCGGACTGTCAGTGGGTACTTTTGCAGCAAAGAAGCAATATCATTTAAGTGTCAGCTGTTCCTATAAGCTTGCAGCAAAGATACTCCCTTATCTCTAAAATCAGAAGAGAGATTATCTATATAAATATACTTTGAGGATAGATTTACAAAATTCTTTGAGCACAGCAATTAACAGAGCAATCAGCAAAAGAGAAAATAAGTGCTCTAATGGCTACCTTGATTTTTCCTGCATTTCCCCTGAACAAATCACTGTATAAAAAGGAGAATTCATTCATTTCTTAGAAGTATACTGTTTTGGCTAGAAGCTCGTAACTACTTGTACAAAAATTATTTGTGAAATTTGTTCTTCTAAGTCCCCACCCCTGCCCCAGATCTATAGAGGAAAATGTCTGAGGTTTGTCTGTTGCGTTTAGAAAAATCAAATGTATAGTCAAAGAAAGCTAAGCCCCATTCTTGACTCTGCCTTACCATGCCATCCTTGATTGATTTCAGGCATCCTGGCTGACTGCAGTACTGGAACACAGAAAGATATGCATCAACCTGTTTCAACCCAGTGAAATAAAATAAGATGAAAGGAAACACATTTACCTTTTCTTCCCTCACCAATGTGCTTTCATTGGTTTAAAAACGGACTTCCGTTTGGTTGAAGAATTGGTTCATGTATACCAAAGTCCCCTGTGGATGCTTTTAATATGATAAAATGTTTGAGAGATTTCATATCTAGAATCAATGGTGGTTAGAAAAGGGGGAGGTTTTGAGCATCTTTATCTAGCTATATAGATATCTGCCTTTCTTCCAACATGCATGGTCCTCCCTTCCTCCATTTTATCTTTACAATACCCTACACCCTTTACTTCCTGTCAATATATGCAAGTAAAGACTCTGCTTGCCCAGGCCCACAAGCACAGTGAGGCCTATGAGGTCCCACCACCCTCAACCATTTGCCAGGCACCTCCACTAATCACCAGGAGCAGGAGGGGTAAGGAGGAGGCCTTCCTGCCCTCATTGGTCATTGTGCAACCAGCCATAAACTATGTTATCCAAATTGGGGAAGCACAGGAAGTTTTGGGGAGCTCCAGCTCCAGTTAAAGCTCACTGTGACCAGTGGCTCCATTTAAAACATGCTGACTGTTTTCCAAATACTCTTACCTTGGCCACTTTTCTGGAACTGGTGGCATAGTGACTCCCTGGTCACCCCTCGGTGTGTCCACTCAGCTTTCCTGCATGTGCATGGGGTGCAGCTTCTCCTCTCAGGATCTCCCTGCAGTTATGGACTGCAAAGTCTCTAGTTCTCTCTCCTGTTGGGGGGTGAGTCTCTACTCCCTCTGGGAGTGCTTACTTGAGCAACTGTATGGGCATTTGCACCTGGGGGGAGAGGAGATAGCAGGATGTGGTTGCAGGAGCTTTCTCTGGATTGGAAAAAGATGAAGGGGAGTGGGATTGTCCTAGCAGCTGAGATGATCCAGCCAGGCAGAGCAGCCTCTCCTTCCTTAGGCACTCTTTGTGTGGGGGGTTGTCAGTGTGTGGGGGGAGTGAAAGGGTTGGGCTGGCAAGATTCAGCCAGCTTCAGAGAAAGGGGGTAACTATTCCTGATGCCTGTTTAATAACCCCCACACACAAACACTTCACAAAAGAAAATAAGAATGCTGTTATGGTGTTCCTGCTCAGAATCATTGGTGAATGCATTAGAGGCTGGGAAAGAGCTGGTGAGTTCAAAGGGGATTTGGATAGAGAAAGGGAAGGAGGGTATTCCTCGGAAGGCAAGCAGCTGCTGAACTGAGTGGGGGGAGGGAGAGGGAAAGCCCTCTCCCATCTAGATCCTTATACTGCTTTCCAATTCTCTTTCCATGAAGAGGGTTTCTGCAGCCTCTCTCCATTGCTGGAAGAAGGAGGGAAGGAGCATAGAGTGAAAAAAGATGAAAGATTTACAGGATGGGGTAGCTTGAGGAAGACATCAATGCTTGGGGGGTGTTAAAGAGAGAGCAATGGCCACTGGAAATTTTCCATAAGGAGGTGTGTGGGGAGGGCAGAGGCAAACAAAGAGGCAAGAAGATCACTGTGGCCTGATCAATCATGCCCCTCCAGCTGCCCTGAGCCTGCCTGTGGGGAGGGCAGGGTATAAATTGAAATAATAAATAAATAAATATTTTTAGAACATCTACCCAGGTGGAGAGTTGTGTTCTGGAGAACTCAGTCACTTTCAGCTGTTCTATGTTTTTTACTCATCCTGATAATTGATAAAGAGAGGAACTCTCCATCAGTAGTTAGTTTTAAATGGAGCATCTTCTTGGCATACTTGTCTTTGTTTAAGGTAAGGCATATGTTTTCATGTATCCAATATAAGTATGCTTGTCTTTGTTTAAAGTAATTTTGTGGAGGTTTGTTTATTAGTTCATAAGATCCTGGAGAGACACTGCCAGCCTGAACAGGCAATTCTGATTTACCCTGCAAGAGCAATTGTTTGCAGTTGGATAGGTATGTGCAGCCAGTATTTGCTGGCAAGTCAGTCCTTGCTTGCTAAGATTGGCTTGGTTGTATATTTGCAGCACCCACTGTTGCCCATGGGTGATGCCCCCAGTCTGAGAGGGCTTCTAGTTTCATTCTCACATCTCTTTGTTAACTCTTGCATTTATGTGCCAATTTGCTGCTATCCATTGATCTTACCGGCCACCTGATCCTATTTCAGCTCTGCATATGCATCTTGGCTCTGAGTGGCCCCTCCTAACAGCTGCCCCCACCCTCTGTTTTACAACTTTAAGGTAACAATAAAGAGTAACCATCATCAACAAGGGAGTGCAAAGGATCATTAAATCAAGATAGTCCACTGTATATATAAAAGCTTATCTCTCCTCTGTGCTAAGGTGCTCCATTAACAAAACAAACAAAAAAAATGCACCCTGATAAAAAATTTCTGTGTACAGCTCTGTACCTGCCTGTTGTGGCGAGGGAGAAGGTTTTAGCATCATTATTCAACATCTAAAAATGGCTCAAAATAGCTGTGTTGCCTGCTAAGAGGGGATATGGGGAAGGCCATGGCTTTTTTCTTCCCTAATTTGCCCTATTTATCTATTAATGGGCACAAGTATGCTTTAATGAACATAGCTTCAGAGAAATGGAGTCACAAAAAATGCAGGATCCAAGGTATACAGACTTTGAAAGTCCTGTCACAACCCTTCCCCAAGACTGAGACAGTAAAATGATTGATCTGAAGTCAAAATGGCATGTGCAAAAATACTGTTTGGGGTGATCATGTTTGAAGTAAACATAGGTTAAATGTTCTAGTTAGGCAACATGTTTTTCAGTCAAAACTATACAATAAACAACCAGAATAACTGTCACATTGGAAAATATATCACTACTCTCAGAAGAACAAGAAGAGAGAGAAGAAGGAGAAGAAGAAAATGGAGGAGGAGGTGAAATGGAGTCCTTGGGGGGGGTGGCACTTCTGGCGAAACCTCTAAGACAGAAAAAGTATAGATTCAAGAGATCCCCAACTGATACAAGACAACAGGCAAGAGATAAACAGGAACAACAGAAACGAAATCAAGATGGATAGAAGAAAAACAAAATTTATTTCGGTGAACGTTAGTGGCTTAAACGGACCACAAAAAAGAAGAAAAATACTTCATCAACTTAAAAAGCAAAATGCAGACATAATATGTATCCAAGAAATGCATATAAGAAAAGGAGGCAAAAAACACTTAAACATTAAGGGGCTAGGAAAACTGTTCGTAGCTTCAGATGAGAAAAAGAAAAGAGGAGTCGCTACCTATGTTAAAGAATACCTACAACCAGAACTACTGTACACAGCACAGGATGGAAGAGATGTAATGACAGGTATTCAGAGACAAGCTAAGAGGACAACTATAGTTAACATATATGCACCAAATCAACATCAGGAAAAATTCTATAAAAGACTCCATAAACTTATTTTGAAACAGGACTTTCAAGAAATTTGTATAATTGGAGATTATAATGCAGTATTTGACAAGAAGAAAGACAGAAAAGCAAATGTTCACAGAAAGAAAATGGGAGGGAATGAGTTCCTGGAATCACTGTACAAGATGATAGAAGAATGGCAATTAGTAGATGCCTGGAGGGTGAGAAATCCCAAAAACAACAATATACCTTCTTCTCCTCTAGACATGATTCTTGGTCAAGACTTGATATGTGTTGGATTTCAAGCACTATGATTAAAGATTTATTGGAGGTGGAAATTGAGGTGGGAATTTATGCAGATCATAGACCAATCACTTTGGAGTTGCAATGAACAAGACCCAGAAGTAGATAGACTTTAAAGCTTTCCATATTGAAGGACAGAGAATTAATAAAACGATTGATGGAGGAATTTCAATATTTTTTTAAGGAAAATATACAGCCGGGGATGCCTATGAAAATTGTTTGGGATGCATTTAAGGCTTATGCGAGAGGCCAGTTAATAAAGGAAGCTGCCCGAATAAACATGAAGAGAAATAAGGAATACTTAAACCTTCAAAAGGAAATTCGTGAACAGGAGGAGAAAGAAATGACAAACTCAGTAGAGACAAGAAGACAGGATAAGATTAAACTGCTATTACATAAGGTGAACTGCCTACTCTCATATGAACTAGCAAAGAAACTGACCTTTGCCAAATAGAATTTCTTTGAAAATGCTAACAAACCAACAAGATGGTCAGCTTATCAAGTTAGGCAGCAGAGGGAAAAAGCATATATAAAAATTTTAAGAAAAAAGAACGGAGAAGTAAACAGGATACAAGACTTAAAGAAGATAGTGGAAAATTTCTATAAAGATTTATAGAAATAGCAAGTAAATCAATATCTGGAGAAACACCGAGTTAAAAGATTTACTGAGGAGCAAAGAAAAACACTTAATCAGCCTATTACGATGATGGAGATGGTGGAAGCAGTGAAAAGACAGGATAAGGGTAAAGCACTGGGACCGGATGGCATACCGGTAAAATTTTATTTGGTGTTTGAAGAACAATTACTTCTGCAGTTGAAAGAGATTTGCAAGAAAACGATGGAAGGAGAAGAGATTCCAGACTCGTGGTGAGAGGCAACAATATCTCTAATACATAAACCGAATACAGATGAAAAGGAAATTAAGAATTATAGGCCAATTTCTTTATTAAACTCAGATTACAAGATTTTTGCCTCTATTATAGTGGAGAGATTAAAGAGAATATTGACAAAAACAATACACAAAGATCAAGTGGGATTTTTACTCAAAAGACAAATAAAAAACAATTTAAGATGTATTTTGGATGTAATAGAATATTATGACGCACACCCTGAAAAGGCATTGGCCTTAGTCTTTGTAGATGCAGAGAAGGCCTTTGACAATCTGAGTTGGCTCTTTGTATTCGAAACTATGAGGAAAGCCGAGGCAGGATCAGAGTTTATTCAGATGATTCAAGCTATTTATACAAGACAAACTGCCTTGGTTATGATTAAGGGCGATTGTACAGAAAAATTAGAAATACAAAAAGGAACAAGACAAGGGTGCCCTTTGTCACCATTATTGTGTATTTTTGCACTGGAGATATTAAATGAAGCAACAAGACATAGTGAAAAGATTAGGGAACTGAGGTGAGTGGAAGAGAATTTAAACTCTTAGCTTTTGCGGATGATCTGGTATTTATACTTGAGGATCCATTGCCCTCAATCCCCACTTTGAACAAGAGAATGTGATAATATGGCCAGGTGGCAGGGCTGAAGATTAATATACACAAGACAAAAATTATGACTAAGAATATGAAGATGGAACAGAAAGAAAGGTTACAAGAGACTTCGGGTTATCAACTGTGTGATAAAGTGAAATATTTGGGAATTAATTTAACAAATGTAGTACGCTACAAGAGAATAATTACAAAGAGCTGCTGAAAGTGACAAAGCAAGATCTAGAAAGGTGGAAGAAACTACAAATATCACTGATGGGGTGAACAGCACTTGTTAAAATGAGCATTTTACCAAGATGGATCATCCTATTCCAGACAATCCTGATTCTGCAAAATTGTAGGCTATTTAAAGAGCTAGACAGGATAGTTTCAAAGGTTATCTGGCAAGGAAAACGGCCAAGAATCAAGCTGACGGTATTACAAGATTTAAAAGAAAGAGGTGGATTTGGGCTACTGAATTGGACAATATATTATAGAGCACCGGCATTAGCCTGGATTAGAGAATGGATTATGTTGGAGGACAGGACGACATTGAGTTTGGAAGGCCATGACTTAATTATGGGTTGGCATGTGTTCCTTTGTTATGGGAAAGCCTCCACACATAAATACTTTAAACAACATTGGCTATGAGCATCATTAATGAAAGTGTGGGAGGCTATCCAAAACAGTTGGTTTACAAAGATTTCTAAATTGATTGTGCCATTGGAAGCATTTACTTTACCCAAGTTATATGACGAAGATCTGCCAAAGAGATATATGAACATACTGGACTCAAGGAATGAGCTTAAACTGGAGGAAGACCTATCATGGTGACAGAGATATGCTAAGGATAAGAAGGTTGGATTTAATGAGAACCTTACAGCGATGGAAAAGGTTCTGAGTGCATCAGAGGAGAAATTCATAAAGAAAGTGTACATATTACTGCTAAAAGAAATGATGGCAGATGAAATTGTTAACAGTAACATGATTCAATGGGCCTAGAATCTAGGCTATAACATTGAACTTGAGCACTGGGAACAGATATGGAGAAAAATGTTAAAATAACTAAAGCTGTATCCTACAGTGAAAATATGTATAAAATGTTTTATAGGTGGTAAGTTACACCAGAGAGAATTGCGAAATATGATGATAAATGTGCTAATAAGTGTTGGAAATGTGGAAATAAGACGGGCTTGTTCTATCATATGTGGTGGAGTTGCAAAATTAGCAAAAAATACTGGATATGGGTGCATAGGTTGATTTAGAAAATTTTAGGTAGAGCAATTCCATTTAAACCGGAGTTATTGTTGCTCGGTATACTGCCTAAGGAGACGAATAGAGAAGACCGCTACTTAATAATATATTTAACTACTGCAGCTAGGATCTTATATGCAAAGTACTGGAGGATTACCCAAACACCAGTAAAACAAGAATATATTGCTAAGATTTTGGAGGCAGCAGAGATGGATAAGCTGACTTTGACTTTGAAAGGACATATAGATGCCACCTTTCAGAACACTTGGTCCCGATTCTACGAATGGTACAAGTTAAGTGAGTAGGAGGTATTAGAATTAAAAGTAGATGGCAGGATGGAAAAGATACATAAAAAGGAATTAGAGTAAATAATAGATAAGGTGCACAGAGGATGTTGAAGAAACTTTAGAGAATATATGTTGTACGTTGTGTTGTAATCTGTATGTAATGTATTATACTGTATTGTATTCTTGTAGCGTTGTTTAGAAAATAAAATAAAATTCTGCCCCTAGGAGCAGTATTATATATAAAAAAGGAAAATATATCACTACTCCTAAATGTTTATACATATACATATATATATATATATATATATATATATATATATATATATATATATATCTCCTATTATATAAAAGCAATTTGAGGTGGCAATGTTCTATGCGTGCCAAAATCAGTTAGCCTCCTGAACTGCCACTCATAACATGCTGGCTGGGTTGGCTGCCTGCCTTGCTGAATCCCGCCAGTGGCTTGGGCTCAGTGTGCTTCGAGCTGACGGAAGGGATGGACAGAACTCTCTGCGGGCCTGGGGATGGCTGGGGCCTCCTTCCCTCCAGCTCATGCCCAGGTGGGGCCGGGGGGTGGGGGTCCTCACTTCAGGTCTCTCCCACTGCCCCCTCCATCCCTTGTGTGCCCCATAACAGACCATCATAATCTGAATAAAAAGAAATCATAGCACGGTTTCTAAATAATTGGTTTTAATTTTACTATCATACTGAAATAACCCCACATCAATCCACTTGGCTGATCATCTGCAAGGGGACTTTGCCATTGTGTGCTGCAAAATCCAACCTCCAAGTGGCCCGGAAGTGCATTATTGCTCCCCCTTACCGCTTCTTTGCCTGGCCTGTTGGGCTCCACTGCTTGGCAGCCTCCTGGAGGGAGGGATGGAAGTGGAACTATAAGAAATGAAGGTCTCTTTCTCGCCCTGACCACCTCTCCTCTCCTCTCCACCAGCCTTGGCAGGGCTCAGTGCCCTCCTGTTGAGGTGGGCGCTGGTGTCATGCGAGGTGGTGATCACACTGCTGCTGCTGTGCCAGGGAGTCTTTTTTAAGTGTGTGTGGGCGGCCACCAGGCCACCAAGGTCACTGGAGGAAAAGTTGCCATTGAAGACTCAGGTGGCTCAGAAAGGGCGTGTCAGCCCCATCAGGGCCTGGCTGGGGTGGGCGGAGCCCTCCAGAGTGAACAGCAGAAGGCACCCAGCCTTGAGGAGTCTCTGGCTGCACTCCGGGCCCCGCCTGGAAGCACCCCTCTCTGCTCCAGAGGAGCCTGCCAGTGGGTCCCTTACATGCTGCACCAGCCACCGCCCCCCAGTGCTGTCTCTCACTGCTGCAGCTGCCTGTCCCAGAGGGCTGTCTCGGACTTCCAATTCACGTATGAGTTGAGCAAAAGGGGGTAGAGTTCCAGCCACCTCTTCCTAAGGGGGGGCTTTCTGGAGGGAGATGGTGGCAAGAGCCAGCCTGGTCAAGGGGGCAGTGTGAGAACAGCATCAGGCCCATGGCCCATCCAGGGCAACCTTCTTGGCCACACTGTGGTCAAACCCAGGGGCCAAACTAGGGTGGGAGAATGATGGAAAAGCCGCACAGCCACAGTCATGGCACTTGGGGGGGGGGGTGACTGCTGCAGGCCACAGCACTCTCCCAGGCCCTCCTTTTAGAGCTCGTTGCATTCCTTTCTGCAACGGGTCTTATTACTACTACTACATATATATATATATATTCAGAACATTTACTACACTTCTGAATCAACACAGTTTATGCCAGATCTTGAGTAGAAAACAGAGGGGTCTAATAGAGGCTCTAAAAGAGAACACGCTTGAAGAGATGGCCCAGATGAAGACAATATTATTGTTTCTTTTTTATTAAACAATTTTTTTTTTACAAATCATATCAAAGGACTTACAAAAAAAACACATTTACACACATTGAAAACTCATGAAAATTCTATTGATTTCAACTAAATATGATTAATAACTGAAAACCAAACTGACTCAAAATGATACAAATGTTGTCTTCTCTGCACAATAGTTTTATCATTAAACCTCTATTCTTAATTTTCTCTACCTAGCCCTGAATTATTATGGTTACCTTAGGTATCCAATATCTCACACACACATACAAAAATCTTGCTGCAGACTCAAGAAAATGTATTACTTTTTTGGCGGGGAGGGACATAGAAACATGATTGTGGGTTCAAGGAGGATAGAGGATGATGTGTTGGAAGGAATAAACACATGCACAACCATTCTTTTTCTGTAAAACATGGCACAGCTTTATTTTTTATTAATACAAAGGAGCAGCCTTGCACACCTTCCTCCTGGCCAAATTCACCTTTTTCAGAGACAGTGCCCCCCCTCCATTCACAGCACTCCAATAAGCAGGACCAAAGTTTCCCAGTTTGGAGAGCCAGTTTGCTGTAGTGGTTAAGAGTAGTGGAGTCTATTTGGAGAACTGGGTTTGATTCCCCACTCCTCCACATGCAGCCAGCTGGGTGACCTTTGGTCAGTCATAGTTCTCTCAGAGCTATTCTCTCAAGAGCAGTTCTCTCAGAGCTCTCTCAGCCTCACCTACCTCACAAGGTGTCTGTTGCAGGGAAAGGAAGGGAGGGAGATTGTAAGCTGCTCTGAGACTCTGAGTGAAGGGTGGGGTATAAATTCAGCTCTCCTCCTCCTCCCACCCCAGCTGTCTTTGATGCAGGATCTGTAGGTCAGCAATGATGGCTCGGGATAAGAATATTTATTGGTTTGGGGGAGCAATAGAAAAATGATTTAAGTAACACAGTTTCTAGGATTTGAAGACTATCACTTTATAGCCCAAAACTTAATAGTACAGCAATCACGTTTCAATATAGATCTGTCCTGGGGCAATGCCACAATTATGTATAAAGCCCACTGGTATAAAATTACAGTGTCAATAAGCTCCTGAACAAGAACTGTAAGTTTTAACTACTGTATTTAGGATAACACAGAGCTGTTGAATTAAAAAAGAATCTTTAAAAGTCAGACATGCAGAAAAAGGTGATTGCACCAGGGCCGGTCACAGAGAATGCCAGGAGCAACTTCAGTCTTGGCTGCCATGGCAGAGGACATCAGGAGAGGCTCCGTGCATATGATGGTGGACACTGGGACATGCTCCAGGCCTGGCCATAGTGGACATCGGGAGTGGTTCTGGACCCAGCCACTGCAGCAGATAACACTGGGAGCTGCTCTGGGCTTGGAGCAACTCCTAAGCACTGCCACCACTGTGCCCAGGATCAAAAGTAGGTCATAGAACCACACAAGCTCAGTGATGGGGGGATTGGGATTTCCCCATGAGTCTTGCAACCCCCCCCCCAGCTATCTAAATTAAATCTTCCCCACTTATCAAGTGGACTAAATTGAAATCGTTGACATGCATCTAGATCTCTGGCTGCAGAAACTAAAAGTGAACTAACTGGTGAAAGCTTCTGATATTCCTCCCAAATTTGAAACAGATTACTAATAGCTTAATTATCATTGTTATACACTCTTTTTTTTCTTTTTAATTTTTTTTAATTATTTTCTCAGAAAAAAGTGGGATACAGAAGGGAAAAGGGGTTGGGGGAAAATATAAATTCATCAGGTTTGCAAATAATATGAATTGTTACGTACAACAAGTAAGATCAAATATATTACCACATATATTACATATGTAATATGTATTTCTGATTTTTCTGATTTATTTACTTATGGAGGAGTTCTAATAGGTGTTTTGAGCAAGTTTTTTTTTTAATAGCTAATTTGGATAAAGAATTATCTATATGCATATAATCTAACATAATCTGGTGGTATTATGATAAAATTGGTTTTTGGAATACCAAGCCCACTTACAGACTATTTAGATTGTGTCACAGACCACTTAACTGTGGGAGGGGGGTTAGAGTTCCAAATTAATTCATTAATTATATTTTACCATTCTTTTACATTTTATAATGAATATTATCTAGTAAACAGATACATTTGGGAATCATTATAATCTTAATTGCACTAATATGTCCTAAAATAGGAACATGTATTTATTTATTTTATTTTATTAGATTTATACCTCACCCTCCCCACCAAGGCAGGCTCAGCACAGCTTACATTAAAAGTAAAAAACACATTAAAAACATAAGACATTTATAAAGTGCTGTATATAGATTCTACATCTATGATGGCGAAACATAGTTTTTAGTATTAACCATAACTGGTATCCAGTCAGCAGTGGCTGAAAGACTGCTGTCCAGGCCCTATAGTATGTTAACTACAGGCACGGCACAGGTCTTCCACAGTGATGATTTTTGTTTAGTGTCAAATATTACTGATTTGACAGTGTCAGCTATTATATTAGAACAAATGGAGACCTGCAAGAAACTTCCCTTCTCCCCCTACCTCTCTCACATTCTTTCTCCCTTTTACCTCCCTTTTCTTACTCTCTATCTCTCCTCCTTGCATGTTATTACCTCTCTCTTTCTGCCCCATCATTCTCTTTGTTTTTCTGCCTCCCCACCTCATCACTCTCTCTGTCTGCCCCCAACTCTCTGTCTGCCCCCAACTCTCTCCCAGTCTTCTGCCTGTTTCCTCCCCCACCCCACACAACAGCAGCAGCAGTGGTGGCAGTGCTCCCAGTGACCCACCTGCTTCATCTCCCCCTACAGCAGCAGTGGCAGTGCTCTGGAAATCACAACGGACCACCCAGCTACAGAGATCAATTCACCTTAGAGCTGCCAGCTCCAGGTTGGGAAATTCCTGGGTATTTGGGGGTGGAGCCTTGGGACAGTGAGGCTTGGAAGGCAAGCAGCTTCAGCAGGGTATAATGCCATAGACACAACTCTCCAAAGCAGCCATTTTTCCAGGGTAACTGATCTCTGTCACCTGGACAACAGCTGTAATTCTGGGTGATCTCCTGCCCTTACCTGGAGGCTGGCAATGGTAGTTTTCATGGACAAAATGGCTGTCTTGGAGGATGGAGTCTACGGCATTATTCCAGTCTGAAGTTCCTCCCCTCCTCAAATCCCACCTTCCCCAGGCTGCACCCCTCAAATGTCCAGGAATTTCCCGACCTGGAGTTGGCAACCCTATTTCTTTCCCACCCAACAGCCAACCTATCTTTATCTGCCTCTCTGTCTTCAGCTTTCCATCTCCACCCCCTCCCCCACAGCCTCTACCTAGGAAAATTATAGGCTTTCTCCACAGTGTGGACCAGTATTCTCTCAAAGCTGAGTTAGTGTGAGCTAGCTCACAATTTTTTAGCTTCTGGCTCACACATTTTTGTCTTAGCTCAGGAAGGATGGCTCCAGAGCAAATTAATTTATGCAATAGCCAGATCATTCACTCACAACTTTAATTCCAGTAGCTCACAAACTAGAATTTTTGCTCACAAGACTCCACAGCTTAGAGGGAGCATTGATGGGGACCAAAGCAGTTTACGTTATTCTTTCCTTTTTAACTGCACAACAACCCTGTGAGGTTGGTGAGGCTGAAAGTGTTTGACTGGTCCAAAACCACTCAGCTTCCACCACAAGATGGGGATCTGAACCTGGGTCTCAGACCCTAATCTGAAGCTCTAACTGTTACATCACACTGGCTTTCACTGGCTGCTGATGAACAGTAGCAAGCAGCCAGGCCTACTTGAGTCATGAAAGTGAGATTGGTATCAAGTTGCTGCCAAGCCTAGGGTTGCCAACAGCCAAGTGGGGCCTAGAGATCCCCCAGAATTACAAATGAACTCTAGACAGCAGAGATCTGTCTCCCTGGAGAAAATGGCTGATTTGGAAGGTGGACTCTGTGGAATTATATCCAGCTGAGACCTCCTCCTTCCCCAAACCCAGCCCTCCTTAGACTCCACCACAAAATCTCTAGGAATTTCCCAGCCTAGCACTGCCAACCATTGTCAGGCTTGGCCCTAAGGATCCTTCCCTGAAAGCCCTTCCCCTGCCTTTTACTGACAGAACCAGTTAGAAGTTCCCTCACAATCAGAACATTCTAATCTGTCACTGTTGATGCAGGCAGAGCCCTGTGAGGGCCATTTCAAAAGGTATTGGGGAGGGATTCAACCTTCCCTAAGGGTTTTTTTTTTAACTTTTTGGATTTTTCTGCAGACCACTGAGTCCCCTGAGTCTATAGAAAAAACTGTTGGGGGAGAGTGAGCAGAAATAAGTATCCACACTCAGAGGGAACTCTTGGCTATTAGTATATAGACCAAGGGGTGGCCAAACTGTGGCTCGGGAGCCGCATGCGACTCTTTCACACATATTGTGTGGCTCCCGGCAGGGCAGCTGTGGAAGCTAAGTATCATTAGCAAACAAATATCATTGGACAAATAAATATCATTAATATCTTTTGTTTTTTCGTTTTGCTTTTACCCCTTTGGTTACTATTTTTGGCAGTCTCATTTAATGTTAATAAAAAGCAAATTTGCATATTTTCCAATAAAAACATGTAGTATCTGTTCATGTCTTGCAGCTCTCAAACATCTGATGTTTATTCTATGTGGCTCTTAGGTTAAAAAAGTATGGCTACTCCGATATAGACTGTCATCAGTTATTTTAATACCTAAATACATCAATATTCTTGCCTATTAATTTCATCTTTGTATCCAGTTTTCTGGTGCAAAATCTGCTAGGGCATCATTTAAAGGTAAGATAACTGTTTCCCCATATTTAATTTATAGACTGAAGAAGCTGAAAAGGATTGAACAATCATATCTAATCCAACTCTGGAATCCTCAGTGTTTGTTTAAAAAACCCCAAAAAACCCCTGCATCATCTGCATAAAACAAAAGTTTATAGTGTGATGCACCTAATTTTAATCCAGTGATTAAGTTAAAGTCCCTTATAGCAGTCGCTAATAATATTATTGAGAAGTTAATAACTATGCAGAAAGATGTTACTGAGTTTCACAATATCTTCTGCGTCATCAGTTGTTCTGATACTCTGGTTTGTACCCCCATATCTTGAAAGCCAATATAAAAGGAAAGCTCCATCAAAAAGCTATACCACTGTTCTTAAGTATAGTCTCTGTTTTTTTTGGAGAGTATGTGGAGAGAGGTCAGAAAGAAATAGTGTTGTTTTACCTCCTGTTACCAATTTGTTTACTAATATGTCTTCAATTATCAAAAATTCAAATATATGGTAATGTCATGACACACTTGTATATGGCAAGCAATCTTAGAATTGACACTATAGACTTTTTCAAACCCAATTCTATCTGGGAAATCAGACTGTCACACCTGACCTTCTGCTGTCTCACTCACCCCTTCTAGGGAAATTCCTCAGAATGGGAGGAAAAGGGAGTTGGTCCACCCAGTTCCTCCTCCTCTCACCAGGATGACCTTTAAGTGCAGCCTGGGTCTCCAGCTTTCTCCTACATTGTCTGATTCCTGGATCCTCCTTTTAAGCCTCTCTCCTCCCTGGTGGCCCCTCCCCCACCCCTTCCTTGGTGCCAGTCTCTTCAATGAGACCTGGGACCTGGCCATTGGTCTAACCCTCCCCTTGCTTGCCTGGGAGTCCCTTCCTTACAATTACCTCTGCAGCATCAGACGATCCTGCCCTACACACAGATGTGGCCCAGCTGGGCTTGCCGGGGTCAGGCATGCCTCTGCCTCCATTACCTCTGAGCTGGGCTATCATGGCCATTGATGACCTGTGCATGCTCCCTGTGGCCCTGGGGTCAGCAGTTCCCCTTCCTCTGGACATCGCTGCTTCTGCTGAGGAGAAGGCCTTCCCTGTGGCTCCTGGCCTTGCCTCTGTGCTGGGCCATGCTTTCAGGGACTGCCCCCACTTTGCTGTCATCTCTGCAGCTGGTGCCAACACAGGTGGGTCTCCTTCCCAGAGTCCAGGCATTGGGCTGGGGCTTGGAGATCTTCCATCAGAGGATGCTGCTGCTGACATACAGCCCAGGAGGGCTCTTTCCTCTAGCTTTGGCCCTGATCCTGAACACAGACCGAATAATACCTGAGGACAGATTTTTGAAATACAATACAAGATAGTCACCTTCCTCTCTCTCTCCCTAACCCCCTAATTTTTTTTTTGGCCCCCGAAGGGGAATTTTTAATTTGCATTTTCTAAAAACTACAAACTATAACAGAAAATGAGGGAGGGGAAACATCTACACTAAGGAAAAGGAAAAGATAACCACTACTAACTAAAACACTAAGAGATGGAGATCTTCAATAATGCTTGTATCCGTGTTAGTCCATTAAAAAGCTTCAAAAAGCATTGCGTGTGATCTAGTAATCCCACTACTGCATCGGCTTAACTATTTTCCCAATTCAAAAGCCCTTCCCCAGTCATCACATAATAAAAAAGCTTTGTATGACTTTCAGAGTCTCAATTCTTGTTTTGCTTCTCCTTGCGATCTCTCAGTTGGTAGCCTTGTTTGGGAGCATCTGCCCCCTTTTCTGCATCAGAGTCCTTGTCAGAAGACACAGAGTCCAACTCACCAGTAGATTTGCTGTCTTCTTCTTCCTTTGTCTCCTCTTCTGGGCCTCCCAGTTGCAGCCGCAAAAACTCTCAAGATTTGAAAACAGAGTCAATTTTTTTTCTCTCCGTTCCTTTCTTTTGAAAGTGATGCCTTCAGGGATTAGCCACCTGTATGCAATGCTATTTGTTTGTAAGAAAAGGATTAATTCTTTATACTTCTGTCTCTTTTTATCTCAAATGGAATGTCTTTTAGAATCCTTATGTTGTTGCCTCCAATTTTCAGGGGTGTGTTTGTAGTCGCTTTTAGGATTAAATCCCTTATATGTCTCTTTGAGAATCTCACAACAATTTCCCCTGGTAGATTATTCTTTTTAATATATGTAGAATAGGCTCTATAGACCACATCCATTTCACTTAATATGTCTTCTGCTTTTAAATCCATCAATGGGGCCAATGCATCGCTCAGTAGTTGCTTTAGATTCTCATTAGGGGCTTCTGACACCCCTTGGAACTGGAGTACCATATTTGCTCTTTCCATTTGTAGATGTAATACCTGAGTTTCTGATGAAGCATGCTTTTTTTCTAGCATTTGCATCTTTTCCCCTGCTTTTATAGAGCTAGCATCAAGTTCCTTCACTTTTTCAACCACCTGCCCTGTTTTCTTGATAGTTTCTGCCAGTTGCAATTGCTGTGCTGCAAAATTCTGGTTCAGAGTTGTCAGTTGCTGATTGATGATGGTCATCTGGTCCAGCAGGGGGCGAAGGGAGTCTGCCAGTAGTCTAGGAAACTCTATGCTTTCTTCCGGCCTCGGGCTTGAGCCGCCTGGTGGTTTCGGTTTCTGTCCTTTGTCGGGTAGCCTCCTTGCCATCTTTTTGGATTGTTTACTTTAACTGAAAGTTCATAAAGTCTCTGAAAGCCTCCATTACGCTTTGGCTTTAACTGGTAAGGCTCTTAAAACTGGTTTTAATGCTCTTTCTTCTGCTCCCCCCTTGTTAGTCTGCTTTGAAATCTCCATGTGTGGGAGGGGCCCCTCCCCCACTCACTTCCCATGCTTCTATCAAGGGGGGTGCTTTCTTTTAAACCACTGATTCAACACTTTTTAGTAACTCACAGCTCCTTGCTTGTCTTATGACATTGCTTGGAATCGTCTGGTCTCATGATCTCTGCCACTTGTCCCGGCCAGCATCTTTAGGTCTGTTTGGACGCACAACGGTTAGACCACTGGGGCGAAGGAGCGCCTTGATTCTCCAGCATTGCGCTGGAGAAGAGGATGCCCCCTCTAGAGTCCCTTGGCTGGGAGCCTTTTCCCCAAGGCTCCCTGAGAGTAATGATTGCTCACCCCCCCCCAGACCACTGGTGCTCTGATCGTGTCCCGGGAGCATCCCGGAGACACATCTGATTTCAAGTCACCATTAACCGTAAGTTTCTAACCCCCTAATTTTTTAAAAAGCACTTCTCAGTTTATTATCAAGTTCATCTATCTTCAAGTTCCAAGATTTTTGACAGCATTTCTATTTGAAATTGCTTCATTAATAGTACATTTAGTGTCTGTAGTTTTGATTATAATTGGTTAATTGCTATTTGCTAATCGTTAATTTCATGTAAACATCTTGATATCTCCCCCTCTTTTTCTCATTGATTTTGAAATGTTTATCTAGAGACTTCAATTTGTTTTCAAAAGTTTTTGTAATAGTTTATATACATATATATATATATATATATATTAAAATCTCTAATATTATTCAAAGAAAAGGAGGCATCTGGGGATGACGTCTTTGTATCCAACAATGCACAGTTATTTTCTTATGCATTCTATCTTCAAAGTTATATTACAAACCACCAGATAATTTTGAACTGTAGTTGTCAATCAAAATTAAATCTAAAAGTTTAACTTCCTGCATGTGCACCAGTTACCTAGCTTTGAACAGTAATTTATAATGCATTATAGATCAAATTTACACCAGCACTGCTTAATAAAGGCTTTTAAGAGATGCATTACTCATTTACTACAAAATCACCAAAATTGGACAGCATGATAGGCTGAGGTTACATTGCAGTTCATGCCTGAGGGCTGCATCAGAGGGGCTGCTGTTAGCCGGATTCCCTTGGTTTATTAATAAGTTTGGAGAATTATGATATTATAAATGGCAACAGGAAAATATGGGATCAATCACCTATGTATGTCCTGCTTCTTCCAGAAACACCAAGAATAGACGCAGAAACCAACTTCAGAATGAAATGGTTTCTTTACTGATAGTACTTCACAAGCATACAGTTATTCAAACATGCTCACAATTACACAGATCTAAGAAAATTAGATAGAAAAGGATGGTGACATTTGCATGAACAGGAGTTTTCGTTGAGGGGCAATATTTACCTCAGCATGATGAAGCAATCTACAGGAAGAATAAGGGAGACTATGGGGAATAGGGGTCGTATTCTGGACCGGCAGAACACATGGAGACTCTGGCTGTGCAAACCAAGAGTTGTGGATGTAGGGTGGGTTTAGAGGTAAAGAGAGAGAGAGAGACCATGGCCAGGCTGGCTCTTTTATGGGGGGCTTGGGGGGTGGACTATACTGGCCACCTCCCCTGGCACATCCCCTCCTGGTCTGTCCCCAAAACATGCTAGCTAGAACTGGTTTCAGGGGAGGGGGACTAAGGATTGGGCAATATTGATTTCTAGTTATTCCGGGCAGTGGCACAAAGTGATGAATCATGTGGCTGAAGTCATTGTCTATGTCAGTCCCTTGATTAGCTTATGGCTGTGAGGCTTCTTGTTAGGCAAGGCTGGGTGGGGTAAGGGAAGAAGGTTGCCCACATGACAATGAAGGTATTCTTCATGGAGTTTAGATTCCAGGGTTCTGGTCCTTTGCCTTGGAATGGCATTTGTTTAAGCCAGCATGGGTTGTTGGCTTCATGGTGCTTCACATAGCTAGGGGACTGGTCCAGGTAACCTCAGGATCCATTGGCATATCATCACAGGGGAAGGCTTCCTTCTTCTGAGTGTGTGTCTACAGCTGGAATCACTTCAGGGTTACCATGCTATTCAGTCCCTTTTTGCACACTGAATGCACAGTCCAAGTTTTATCACTTATGAACTATCAGTCCATAAGAGCGCAATAAGTGCCTTGCAGGGCAACACTGCATGCTTCTGGCGCTGCCCTTATGCAGCTGCCAAGGTATGTGCCTGCAGCATGGCTGTAGGCTGCACAAAGAAATAAGTAGAAGAAAGGCCAGAAGACACCCTATCCATCCATATTGTGTCACAGCAGTTCAGGTCCACATAGGTGGTCAGCTTTTCTAGCTTCTGCATTTACCATTAGAGGGGAGAGTCATGACAGCACAGGTACAGCGATGAGTCTGATTTACTGGCTCTGACAGCAGCACAGAAACAGGTGCCACAAATCAAACCTTCTCTACTTCCACTGATTTCAGGCTGCACAAAGAAATAAGTAGAAGAAGGGCTGGAAGACAGTTATGGCATTTAAAGTATGGGTGGGAAATTGGCTTTCCTCACTTCCTTGTTTAGAGGGAAGTGTCACCAAAGTTCAGGTGCAAGGATGAGCCTGATTTACTGGTGACAGTGGCACAGAAACAGCTCTTTCAAATCACACCTTCTCCACTTACCCAGATGAATACATATTGTAGAATACGGAAAGGGCAATAAGGGAAGATAATATTTTTTTAAGCTGTTTTCTGTCTTGAAACATTTTTGGTGTTTTAAAGTAGACAAATAAGATAAGGACTTAAAAATGTGTGCGATACGAAATGTTGGTTATGTTTATTAATATTAATTACAAAGTAAGGTTAAAGACACTTAGATAATATGATGTAAATACTTTGATGTTGTTTTTTCCAATAAGCATTGTGTAAGAAATATTATACTGAATTCTTATTTTGAATTTTTCAGCTGCATCGGTTAGGACTCTATGTTTTAAAGATTAAAATCATATGATTTAGATGGCATGTTCTACTTTAACTCCTTCTAAAATATTATTGAGGAAGATATTACCAATCCTGGAAGCAGTTCAACTGTAGAAACTTTCAGGGGTAATAAATAATACACCTTCATATTAAAATGCAGTTTCCCATCTCATTGATGATAATAAAATATCTAAGAAGATTCAATTGAAATTCATTCTTTTTTATGATGATATCAAGATTGCAACTTTAAAAATATACTGCGTGTGTATTCAATAACACTATAGTTGTAAATCAGCAGGCAGTAGCCAGCAGTTCCAGATAATCTTTTCTCTCTGTATAGGAGGAATATAGCCTTTCCTTTTATTGTGTTTCTTCATATTAGCATTGCAAACAAAAGCACACCTTTTAAGAAAGGAGAACAACTTTTTCTTAGGCATGCCTGCTATCCCCCCTCCTTGGAGCATTATTTGTTTGTGGACAGCGCCTTTAAATACTGAAATCTGTTTACTTTTTAAACTTTCAAAAATTGATTAAAATTCCTGCACATGCACATTCTAATGCTGCTTTCTCTGTCTCCACCCCATCACTCATTCATATATTATGTGCTAAAAATCTATAAAATAAAAGTAGGTGTTTACATCCTGCTTGGAGGTGTTGCATGTGTCTTCTTTCTTTCCCTGCTATACCATATCCTTGTCAATTTTGCTTAGCTGATCCAATGTTCTTCAGGTTCAGGTCCCAAATACTTTGATATGGCTATTCCCCCAAACATTTGCCAAACTTGCCCAACATATAAACAAATATCAATTTATAAATTAATTGCTTTCATTAATTTTCTTGATCCTTCTAGGGTAGTAAGCAGGAAAGCTGTATGGCATGTGTATACAGTGTTATCACCTTGCCCATTTTGCCTCCCTGCCTGAGTCCAAAAGCCACACGTTTGCATTGGGCTTTATTAAATGGATTTACACATAATCATCCTACCACTTGCAAACTACAGTTCAATCCAGTTGTTCTGAGGGTGTCCCACTGTGATGAATACTACCAACTCTGTCAGGAACAAAGAAGTGCTTATGCATTAACATGTGCTGCCCTATGAGCATGACTTACTTTGAGACATACATAATCCAAGGAAGCCAATAGTTGTGATCATGTAGCCAACCGCTATAGTGAATACTGTAAAAGCACCTAAAATGCAAGCTTTGAGTCAGTTATTTAGGTGATCAATGAGGTGCCTGATTCAGCACAAAATGGACATTGTGAAAGAAGCAAATATGACCCCCTCCCCCAAAAACTACAGTATCACTGTCCTTTCTATTCCCAGGATCTGATCTCATTAAAAGTCTTATAATTCAGTGACTAGATATTACTGACTATTCAAACACTTCCTGAGCAAAATGGTTATAGAGATGAATGAATTTCATTGGCTTCATTTCTTCATCATTTCTCTGGTCAACTTACTCATTCTGGCATTTTGCCATCAAATATATATTTAAACTACTTTTTAAAAATTTCCTCTTTGGATATAACAATTCATATGCATTGGGATGACTATACACAAATTACTAAGGTTGTGTGATGGATCAATATGGATAAGCCCTGTTAGTCTGTCTGTGGCAGCAGAAAAGAGTAAGAGTCCAGTAGTACCTTAAAGACTAACACTATTTGTGGTAGGGTATGAGCTTCCGACACAGCTATAATGAGAGTCCATCTGTCCTTTATATTGGAAAGTACAGTGATTTCTGATGTTGAATGGCATCAGCAGGCAAATAACAATATCAGGTGAATGACAATAACAGGTGTGATTGGATTAGGTGTGATATGCAGAGACGTAGTACGCATGGAGAAAACAGCATTGGTAATGAGACAGGAATCCTAGGTCTCGATTAAGTCCAGGTGGATGCATTGTCTTGAGCTTCATTATCAGTTGCAATTCAGCAGTCTCTCTTTCTAATCTCCCTTTGAAATTCCTTTGCAAGGGAACTGCTACTCTTAGGTCAGCAACTGAATGTCTGGAAGGTTAAAATACCCCCCCCTCCAGTTTTTGAATGTTGTTCTTCACAAATTTTGTTTAGGGTCCTATTGGACTCTTGTTCTTTTCTACTGCCAAAGTTGTATGTGCGAGAGAGAGATGGTAACTTGGATCCCCTTGCAAGGGCGTAGACTTTGCCATTTCCCAGGGGGGCTGGGGCTGGGCCAGAGGCATTGATAAGTCATTAAAAGAACTGGGACCCAATGACATCATAGGGAGGAGCCAGTGACATCACAGGCCATTGTCACTATCTATGGAGGTGGAATTATATGGCATTTAGGGAGGGGCTCCCCAGAAAATTAGGGTGGCCTGGGAACCCCCTAGCAATGCCCCTGGGTTGGGCTAACCCCAGGAACAGGTGCCTTCTTAGCACACTGTTTAGAAATTCCACCTTAAAATGCAGCACAGATTCTATTGCTAGGGACTGCTTTTCCACTCTGGGAACTGTCATTACAGTCCTAGAATAACCTATCTGGGCCCAAAAACCTTATTGGAAAAACCATTCTGCATTTTCTTTGCAACTTTTTTTGGGCTGCAGTGTATTTCAGCAGAGCCCATGCAAGTCAATTGGCATTCCTAGATCCCATTATCTCCAATGGGCTTTCAGGGCTTTCCCATTATTTCCAATGGGCAATCTTGTCATTCCTTTTAGTACATCCCAGTTGGTTGCCCTTTGGAACTACCACACCATTTTAAGTAACAGCAAAATGAAGAGCATGAACATAGAGTGCACATCTCTTACCAGTGTTCTCTCTGGGCTGCACACAGATCAAAAGGAAATTTTAAAAGGCCTCTGATCTGCATGCCCCCCCCATCTTGTTCACGCAGATGCATTTACAATTTGAGATTGAAAGAAGAGCAACCCACCCCCACTACCATGAAAAAAACAAGAACTGTTCTCAGTCAAGGATATATACACCTAAGTAAAATACACCCCTCCCCTCCTCCACCTGGCTGTTGTGCATCCTATATGAAGCAGGGTGATTCAGCAGATGCAAGCCAATGTCAGCGGTCTGCATCCACCATCTCACACAGAAGGACCAGAGTTTCCAGTTTCAGCACTGGAGCTAGGGGTGCCAGCCTCCAGGTGGGACCTGGGGATCCCCTGGAATTACAGCTCATTTGCAGACTACAAAAATTAGTTTCCCTGAAGAAAATGGATGTTCTGGAGGGTGGACTCTATGGCATTGTACCCCACTGAGGTCCCAGTCCTCCCCAGGCTCCATCCCCAAATCTCCAGGAGTTACCCAACCTGTATTGGGCCACCCCTCCCCCGCATCCCCCAGAGGTGGACAGGGGGAACCTGGCAACCCTAACTAGGAATGTTTTAACAAGGGAGGCGAGAGGTGGAAAGAAAGCAAATAGATGGGAAGAGAGGAAGGAAGGAAGGACGGAAGGAAAGAAGGGGGAGGAAGGGAGGGGAGAAATGAAAAGAAAGAAAATAGAAATCCCTCTCCATAATTTATCCAGGAGTTCAGGGGAGAGTTGGTCTTGAATGTATGCATTTAAACTCTTCGAGGTTTCACCTGCCCTCCTCCCCCTCAATTTCAGTGATTGTAAACTGTTGATTCCTGGCTTTCCTAATATCCTCTCTCTGTCAAGGGAAGGGGTGGAGCTCAACAAAGAACTCAGAAGAGTCTCCTCTTGGAGGAAATAAAGGGCTCTGGTTAAGTAGCGAACTCGGGAGCGGAAAAACAACAGCAGCGGCACAAGGCTGCAGGAAAGGTGCCTGGGCACCCAGCCGCCCAGAGATCCTCCATGGATGCCAGCCTCCCCCCCTCCCGACCTCCCTGTATGGCTCTACAAGGCAAGCCTTGTGTGTGTGGTGAAACAGAAGAACAAGGGCGCAGGGCACCCAGCTGTCCCAAGGCTGGCAATCCTCCATGGATGCCGGCCTCCCCCCCAACCTCCTCTCATGGCTCTCTGCAAGGCAAACCTTGCGGGGAATGGGAGAACAACAGCAGTGGCACGAGGCTGCAGGAAAGGTGCCCAAGAGTCCAGCTGCCCCAAGGTGGGCAAACCTCCATAGATGCCAGCCTCCCTCCCCATTTCCCCCACCTCCCGACCTCCCTGCACGGCTCTGAAAGGCAAGCCTTGCAGGGAGAGAGGAAAAAACCCTAGAAGAACAAGAGTGCAGGGTGCCCAGCCTCCCCGAGGCCGGCAATCCTCCAAGGATACCAGCTTCCCCTCCCAACCTCCTTGCATGGCTCTCTGCAAGGCAAGCCTTGCAGGGAGCGAGAAAACAACAGCAGTAGCACAAGTCCGCAGGAAAGGTGCTCAGGCACCCAGCCACCCTGAGGCTGGCCTCAGCCAGCCAGCCTAGGCACTCTCTGCCTAGTGCCCACCACCCCACCCCTGAAAACATCCCCCCCCACCCTTGCTGGAGCCCCAGGACAGCTTCTTACCTTTCTGCTCGAGAAAGCTGAAAGCACTGAAAACATGTGCAGCCCCCAGCTCCACCAGGCCCAACTGAGGGTTTCTGGAAGCTGGGAGTGGGGCTTAGCTTTCAGGAAGCAAGCCCTGAATTTCCTGTCACCCCACCTGAAGTCTCAGAAAGCAGAGGGAAAAACCCCTCCGCTTTCAAAATGGGTTGGGGGGTGGCATGGGGTGGTAGTGGCAAAGCTTGTGAGCCTGGTTGCCCAGGGGGGCTCAGTCACCCCTGGAAAATTTCGGAGGTAGCCTCAGCCCTCAAGCCCCCCTGAAGTTGACACCTATGTCCCCTTGTAATTTAAAATCTAACACTGTGATGAATCAGTACATAGAATTCACACACATATTTTGAGCAGGCAGCAGTAAATCAGTGATCTTTGTTTAGTCCTTCCCATGATTCTAGTGCAGTCCAAGTTTATATAGGGATGGAGTCAAACTTCTTCAAACAGAGCCCCATGAGCATAATGGAACCTTCCTACCTAACTTTCCTACCACAGCCTCATCTTATTGCCCTCCTGGTCAGGAAACCACCAGGTACAGTGCAAGGGAATTGATAAAATCTTCTGTACCAGTTTTTAGACTAAAAAAGGCCTAAAACCAATGAGACAGACCTAAAGCCATTTTTTAAAAAATAAAAGCCATTTTCAAAAGAGAAACAGTGAAATTTTCTACTGTCCCAACCAGCCAAGAGCAATATAGATATTGGCTAAGACCTGAGAGCAAGATGACCATGAAGTTTGAAGTCTAGAGCTCTTGCAAACAAACCACTCTGAGCTACTTAAACAACAGGAATCCCTGCCAAAAGCCCCTAACAAGGGAAGTGGTTTTTTCTGAGGCTGGGAATAATGAGAATGATAGCTTTATATACATGTCATTCTAATACACCTTAAAGATTTCAACAAGCACCTTCAGGAAATGGGCAGAGAAATATAGAAAGAAAAGGAACCTTAGGCCCTGGTCACACGAGAGGATTTGCCACGCAAGAGGGACGGATCGGGGGTGCACCAAGCAGGCGTGATCATACCTCAACATCTGGGAAGTGGAGCACACCCATCCTTGATCCGTCCCATCCCAGCAAAACCGTGCATCAAAAAAGTAGCACCAAAACAGTGCTACCAACTGGTTGATGTGCAGCAGGGGCAGGCGTCTGATCGCGGCTGTGCCCCTCTCTGCGTAGCTTCCCGGGCCCTGTTGAACTGTGCATGCCTGGGCATGCACAGCAGGCTCGCCTCTGTCCTCTGTCCTCTGTCCATGTCTTCCCCCCGGCATCTGATCATGCCGGTGAGTAACTGCGTGGTGTCTTGGGGGATCCGTCTGATCCTGCCGCTGTGTGTCTCTTTTGACGCGGCTCTAAAAAGCTGCACTTCAGCTGTGCCTTTTCCCCCTCACTTGCACTATCATAATAGCTTAACTGCAGCTTAATTTTTGTAACAGAAATCAGACAGGCTCTTTGGGAAGCAAGAAGAGGTTAATGATTAACAGGATTCAAGCTGCAAACTTACCTAAGTATCTGGAACCAGACCAGAGAGAGAGAATCCTTTGCCAACTGAGATAGATTTCAAACTTTATAAAGAGTTCCAAAAGAAAATCCCTGATTTCCCACAAAATGGGGAAATAAAATAGAACAAAGCTTCTTTTCCATAAGAAAGGGATTTGGTTTCCATAAAAGCCTTCATGACCAGACAGCTGATGATGGAATTCAAATAGCAAAGTGGGAGGAGAAAGTCTGAACATTGATCAAAAGCAGAATGGCACATGGGTCTCTTTCTGTTTGAAATTGCTTGGTGATATATTTTAAATGCTACTTATGTGTAACTAATGAACCATGAAGCTACACCATGCCATGCAGATTAATGCTATACTTGTTTGTTTGCAAGAGCTCTAGACTTCAAACTTCATAGAATACACAATTACGTTATACACACTATACACTGGATCCATTATTGCCAGTGATCAGAAGCGCCTGAAGGGATGTTGTTGTTTTTTTGGAGAAACTAAGGAATGCAGATGGATGATTGTCATAGAAGATTCAATTCTAAGATGGCTGCTGTCAGGAGACAGGTCACATCAACAGTGCTAAGCCAAAGTAGAAGTGGGTTTAGGAATGGTTCCAGCACAAGACAACTTGACCCAGTAGATTTGGGGTGTCAGGAAAGGGAAACCCAGGCAGGATAGACATGTTTTTCATGACTATATGATAATTTTTGCCAATAACGATATGTCACTAAATTGGTAAAAATCCAAGAGTAGTTTTAAGAATCTGATTGGGTTAGAAGAGTGAACAGACAAGCAGAACAGAGTATAAGAATAAGGGAATATCCAATGGAAGTCAGGTAGAGAGGATCCAAAGCTTCTCTCCCTCACGTCCTGTCTTTCAGGTATCCAACCCTACCAAATCACCTTTGGGCCAGTTTTGAATGCACTTCACTACCCTTTCCCTGGAGGACTGATGCTGCTTGCTATGTTCTTATGTTGCTTTTCATGCTCCATGCTGCTTATGCTTCATGTAAAAATAATGCTTCACTATAGGCTAGGATATTTTAGGTTAAGTTAAGCTACAGACTCTCAATGTATTTTTCTGTGCTGGGGTATGCTCTGGAAATTGTGAATGTAATTAAAGGAGATAATACCTGTTTGAGTTTATGTACTAATAAAATCCCATTAAATTTATGAACCTGGTGTCCAAGTTCTTTCTTTTCCTGGAAGTGTCAGTCCCAGAGTAAGAGCCAAAAGATCTCTCTTGCAAACATAGGTTTAGCCTGGAAATAATGCAGGTTAACACAGCAGAAGTGCCCTTCAACAGGCACAAAACAAGCTGTGGATCTTGACCCTTTTCCTAGGATTAATTTATTAATTTACTTCATTTATAGTCTGCCTTTTTCATTTCTTATAGACTTTCATCACAAAGAAAACTGAAGGCAACTATAAAACAGCTGTGGGTAGCAAGAGTCAAGGCTTATGAAGGAAGAAGACTTTATAATACCAGCCTGCCCGGGAAAAACTGCAGATGTACATCAACATGGTATAGAGAGAACACTATGCCTGGGACAGTGATGCTCTGTATTCTTGGTGCTTGGGAGGCAACAGTGGGAGAGCTTCTGGAGTTCTGGTCCCACCGGTGGACCTCTTGATGGCACTGGGTTTTGGCCACTGTGTGACACAGAGTGTTGGACTGGATGGGTCATCAGCCTGATCCAATATGGCTTCTCTTATGTTCTTAACATCACTGCCCTACAGTAAGTGTAAAGGAGAGCTAATTCAGCTGAACTGGTGACGGAAGTTCTTTGTAACATTTCCAAATACAATGGGGAAAATGGAAGGGGTGCATTCAATTCAGTTGTCCGAAAGCATCTGATGTAAGTTAATAGTACAACTGAACAAACTGTAAACATTATAGCATGTTAGTCTCCTTGCCATAGTAATCCTGCTCAGTACGAGAGGAACCATAAGTTCAGACATTTGGTGTATGTGCTTGGCTGAGGAGCCACTGGGGTGAAGCTACCATCTGTGGGATTATGACTGAATGCCTTTAAGTCAGAATCCCCCCTAAGCATAACGATACCGCAGCACCGAGGAGCCTCGGTTGGCCTCGGATAGAGTGCCACTCAGACGGCGGCCAAGAATGGGTGAGAGATGGCATCGCGCCGAGGAGCCTTGGTTGGCCTTGGATAGAGCACAACTCAGACAGTGGCCAAGAATGGGTGAGAGATGGCATCGTGAGGTTCTGCCAGTTTGTCAGTTGTTGGAATGTGGGTGGGCTGCAGTCTTCTCCCCTGCCCCAGTTGAGACTTGCATAAGGAGCTCTCTCAAAACAGCTGATTCCATTTGGCATAGTGAGGGGGGGGACAGGCTTCGAGCCAGCCATCTGCCAAAGGTGTGCACCAGGAGATGGAAGTGCGGGGAGGTGATGATTTGAGTGATGCGGGGGACTTGCTTTATAAAGAGACTCATCTGCAACTTGACAGACACATTCAGCGGCACTCCAGTCAGCAGTTACACTTCTACGAATAAACTATGCTTCTCCTCACTGGGGTGCAGGCCATCCACTGTCTCCAACAGCTCTGGGTCGGCATTGTAGAAGTGAGGCTGGGACAGGAACAGGGGTATCTTTAGCTGACAGGAGCTCATGTTCTGGATTCCGGACTGCCAGGATGGCCAGAAGCCTTCGTTTGGCGGATAGTCAGTTCCATTTGCAAACAGAGTCTTGGGAGCCACATAACAGTATACCAGTACTCTTTGGAATTCTCCCTTCTCCTTGAACTGTAGTCTCATGGATCGGCACACATCAGAACTGTAGAGCTCTAAAGGCATAGAAGGAGTCATAAAGGGAGGCCATCTTTCTCTTCTAGGATTCCTCCTTCCAAATAATGTTATAGACTCATATAACCCAGATGTTATCTGCTAATCTTCCTTTTGCTTCTTCCAACAAAACTTAAGTCTTCAAAATATTTCATTGTTAACATAGTTAAAAGGACCCCCAGTGTCACTTTTCCATTGCCAAATATTTTAGGAGAGGCAATTAAAGTAATCTCTTAGCTGTCATTCCCCCTTATGGCTGTTTTTTTTATCATCACTAATGTTCCAGTCTCATGTTTACTTACAAATGTTGATCTGAACCCTGCAATGTACAAAGAAATGGGATGGGGGTTTCCAAGAAATAATGGGTCAGTGAAGGAGGAGTTAAGTACTCTGATCCTCTTATCCTTCTTTAATGACAGACAACCCTTCCCAAGAGGGAATAAAAGTACTATGCTCAGATAGTAAGAACGTTCTGATGGTCTCCAGCCCAAGGAAGATTTGGTTGTCCTCAACTAAGGCCATGGCCTAGCCTCTGCCTGGTAGAACTGTCAACTGGAGAACATTCATGCCCTGTGGGATTTGTTACCTTTCTGCAGGGCATGTAAGGCAGAGGTGTTCCACCAGGCATTTGGTTGAAAACAGCAATGGGACAACATGTAGTCTCACACTCTCACACACACACCATTATTCACAACCCCCCAGGAGGCTTGTGGAAACTGATTTTTTAATGCCATCTTGGAAAGCATTGTTTTATATGTTGATATTAATTTATTTATTGTATTTGCCTTTGTTGTAAGCTGCCCTGAGCCCTGCTTGAAAGGAAGGGCAGCCTAAAAATCTAAATAAATTAATTAATAAAACATGGTAGGAGGTTTTTTTGGGGGGTTGACAAAGAAGAATGAGGAAATTTGACACACACAGCTGCTGAGTAATATGAAAGTTTCCCTTTATCTTTAAAATGTTTGCTGAAATCATTTACAAATATAATTTACTAGGAGTAAGGCCCGTTGTGGGAAGGAATACAACGAGCTCTAGAAGGAAGCTCCAGATGAGTGTTCTGGCTGTGGCTGGTGGGGCGTTAGAGGGAAGGGGAAAACAGAGGGAGGCAAGCCATGTTTATTTCCTTCTGCTTAGCTATAAGGAAGGGCTGTCTCATGTCATTTTGCTGCCCCAAGTGGGTAGTATGGGAGGACAGCCTCATGGTAACAGGTATGGTTCCCTCCACTTCTGATTTATGTTAATTTCGGACTATGCAGTTGCAGCTAAGGTAGAAAACCACCTCCTCCTATGCCATGTCTTCTGGGTTCCAAGGGTCTGGAAAGCGGTTCCAAAGCCAGTTACAGGGTTGCCAACTCTGAGTTGGGAAATACCTGTAGATTTGAGAGGCAGAGCCTGGGGATAGCAGGGTTTGGGGTGTGGAGGGACCTCAGCAGGGTATAATTACAGAGAGTCCTTTGCCCAAAGCAGCTATTTTCTCCAGGAGAACTGATCTTGGAGATCTCCAGGTGCTGCCTAGAGGCTGGCAATACTAAGAGGATAGCCAGACCTGTAGAGCCTGGGGAGGGCAAGGTTTGGGGTGTGGAGAGACTTCAGTGAGGCTGGGACAGGAGCATAATTCCATAGGGTCCATTGCCCAGTGCAGCCATTTTCTCCAGGAGAACTCCAGGTGCTGCCTGGAGGCTGGCAATACTAACAGCAGGAACAGACCTGTAGATCTGAGGGGTAGAGCCTAGGAAGGGCAGGGTTTGGGGTGGGGAGGAACCTCAGCAGGGTATAATTACATAGAGTCCATTGCCTAAAGCAGCCATATTCTCCAGGAGAACAGATCTTGGAGATCTCCGGGTGCTGCCTGGAGGCTGGCAATACTAAGGGGAGGGCCAGACCTGTAGATCTGAGGGGTAGAGCCTGGGGAGGGCAAGGTTTGGGGTGTGGAGGGACCTCAGCAGGTATAATGCCATAGAGTCCATTGCCCAAAGCAGCCATTTTCTCCAGGAGAACTGATCTTGGACATCTTCAGGTGCTGTCTGGAGGCTGGTAATACTAAGGGGAGGGCCAGACCTGTACATTTGAGGGGTAGAGCCTGGGGAAGGCAGGGTTTGGGGTGTGGAGGGACCTCAGCAGTGTATAATGCCATAGAGTCCACTGCCCAAAGCAGCCATTGTAATAGCTGGGAAATTTTCTGTAGGGAAAATGATGTGCTGTAGCTGCGGAACACAGTGATTTCTGGGAGATCTCCAGGCCCCAAAGGGAGATTGGGAGCTCCAGTGACCATTTAAGGGAAAATGTACTTTACCTCAGGACACATTCAGTGAGTTCCAACAGCAGCTGCAAGCTGTTTAGAATGTTAGAGGCAAAGGCTAATCAGGCTACATATTCAATTGACCTCTGTGTTCCGATTGGCTACTGGGGGGAGAGGAACAGCAAACTGTTTAGAATATTGGAGGCAAGACTCAGGCAACACAGCCAGTATGTAGGGACAGCTTCTGAGTGACAGATCACAGAGTGAAAGGCTGTGGGTGCTGTGTGGAATGTTCAGGAGAGTCCATGACCAAAACAGAATTATATTATAGAGAGACTAGGAATAAGACCCGTTGTGGAAATAAATACAACGGGCTCTAGAAAGAGGCTCTGGGAGAGTGCCCTGGCTTTGGGCACTCAGTGATAATTTTCTGTGGCAGTCTCAGCAGGGTATAATGACAGAGTCCACCATTTTCTCCAGAGGAACTGATCTTTGCTACCTGAAGAGCAGTAGTAATTTTGAGTGATCTCCAGCCCACCCCCAAGATTGGTAACAGTGGTTCCCCAGGAGGGAGTGGCTGGTTTGGAGGGTGGAGTCTATGGCATCGTGCCTGTCTGAGGTGCCACCCCTCCTCAAACCTCACCCTCTCCAGGCTTCATCCCTCAAATCTCCAGGAATTGCCCACCTGGAGTTGGCAACCTGATCAGGACTGGGCCCAATGAGTTTTCTCCCAAAGGCCAACATAGGTGTGGAAAGGGCCTTTTACTGACAGAGGAGAAAGTACAGGTGCCAACTTTGATTAGGGAAATACCTGGAGATTTGGGGGGGTGGATCCTGTGGAGGGTAGCATTTGGGGTGTGTGTGGAAGGACTCAGCAGGGTATAATGCCATAGAGTCTACCCTCCACAGCAACCATTTTCTCCTGGAGAACTGATCTCTGTCATCTGGAGGTCAATTGTAACAGTGGGAGATCTCCAGGTCCCACCTGGAGATTGGCAACCCTAGGGGAAAGGCAGCCGCACAGCAGGGAGTTTAAGAAAATGGTTTGATGGTCACTGGCCCACCTCGTTAGCCAGCCAGCCATGCTGAAGCTAAGCAGGAGAAAGAGCCTTTTTCCATTTATTCTGACAGGAAAGTGGCCGTTGGGGAGGGGGTTATGGGCGGAGGAGGGGGTTATGCTGAAAGTCCTTTGTTTTTTTACTCACAGAACCAAGCTTGGCTGCCTACAAACAGCCACTATCCCTCACAGGAGTAAAGGGAACTGTCTTCCTCAGGAGACAGAGCTGTCTGCCAGGGGGAGTGGGTGGGGAAGAGGAGCAGACCCAGCACTCGGCCAATGGCACGCGAGTACTCTTGAGTGGCGGCTGATGGGCCAATGGCTGAGGGAGGGCATTTTACAGCCAATGGGAGCGCATGGAATCTTGCGAAACCAAAAGATAAATATTTATAAGGAGAGATTGCTTCTTTGTCCTCATGTAAACATCCAATAAGATTCCAAGGTGTAGTTGGCCCACTTTGTATATTTGTGAGTAACTCTTTTTTCTTCCTTTTAAAACAGGTTCACAACATTTGGACTCATTAATCAGCATATAATTTTAAAGTCACACAATAGACAAGCAATCAGCTCTGACAGAAACAAGATAAAGGACAAGCACTTCAGTTAGTTGGTATAAGGGAAACAAAAAACAGGAAGAAAAAAACAATCCCAGACTGATTGTTGCTGGCATAATAAATGCAAGGTTAAGCTTGGTGAAATACTGAAATGTGCATTCAGATTTGGACAACAATATTTTTAAAAAATGTTTTTTGGTTAAAAAGGTGAAGGCACTGTGACTCCTATAATAAAAAAAATGTTCAATACCTTTGTCTCATTCTGTGTCATTGAATCACTGATTGTAGCTGTACTGGTTATTCATACCATTAAGCAGAATGTATAGCTGATCAAACTGTGAAGATTTTTTTAAAAAATATGCCCATTTTCTCAAAGGATTGACACACACTTCCTTTAATGTAGTAATCTATTGATTAACACAAGTGCAAGTTCAGATTTTTAAACAATGCTTCAGTCACTTCATTTTGTCATATAGGACCAAATAGTGAGTTTGTAACACAGAGACCAGGGTTAAAGTCTCCACTCACCCACAAAGCTCGTTTGTGGGGTGGCCTTGAACCAGTTACTCTAATCTACTCCGCAGGCAAGTTGTGAAGATAAATGGGGCTAAGGTTGCCACCAGACCTGGAGAAAAATGTCTTGTCCCTTTAATAAAAGCTTGATGTGTGGAAAACAACAGACACATCTTTTCATGGCGTGGAAGCAAATAACCTCACCTGTTAAATCTCTATTTTCCCCCACTCAGGCAGCCCTTGAATCAAGGGGTTTTTTTTTAAGACAAAAACAAACAAAACAGTTTCCTTGTTTATTGGCTTATCTTTGCTATATCTCGATTTAATTTGAATTTTTTGCCACCATATTAAAGTTTCTATTGGTTTCAATTGATTTCTGCTGTCTAATAAGTCTTCATATATTAAAATTGTTTCTTCCTGAAGTAGATTTGGGTTTGTGAAGGCTTCTGATGGAGCAACCCATTTGGAATCTTGGTATAAAAGCTGTTTTTAGATTCTTCCCATATCTTCAGTAAAGACGATCTAATAAAGTGTTTAAAATATTTGTATCTGCCCTCATACCATATAAAGGCGTGCCAACCTAACAAAAGATCATGTCCTTCTAGTTTCAAAAGTCTTGTATTTTCTAAAGTAATCCAGTCTTTCAACCACATCAGAGCTGCTGCTCTATAGTAAAGCAGCCAATCTGCTAATGCAAACCCAGCTTTCTCTTTGATATCTTGTAATGCTTTAAGCTTTATTCTTGGTTTCTTGCCTTGCCAAATAAATTGTATCATCATTTTATCACATTCTTTGAAATATTTTTTTGGTTTTGGAGAATAGGTATTGTTTGAAATAGAAAGATCAATCTTGATAATATATTCATTTTAATAGTGGCAGTTCTTCCCATTAAAGATATTTGGAGGTTTTTCCATTTTTCCAAGTTTTTCTTGATTTCTTTCATCAGTTCCATATAGTTGTTTTCCACCAAAGAACTACATCTATTTGCTATGTTTATTCCTAAATATTTGATTTTCTTTTGAATTTTTAAACCTGCCAATTCTTGCAGCTGGTGAGCTTGAGGTTTAGTCATGTTTTTAATAAGCATTTTTGTTTTTTTACAATTAATTTTAAGTCCTGCCACCTCTCCATACTCTTGCAGGGAACTTATCAGTTGTTTAATAGAGCTGAATGGATTCTCTAAAATAAATACTAAATCGTCTGCAAATGCTTGAAGTTTATATTCTTCTTCTCTTAGTCTGAGACCTTTAATCTGCACATCCGCTCTAATCACATCATTTAAAACTTTGGGAACAAAAATAAACAGAAGAGGTGAAAGGGGACATCCTTGTCTAGTTCCTTTATGTATCTCAAAACTTTGCGATAAATCTCCATTGATAAGGACCTTGGCTTGTTGTTTAGTATAAATTGTTTTGATAATTGTATAAAATTCAGTACCAGCTTGAGAATTTAAAAACAGCTCAAACACAAAGTTCCAACTGATATTATCAAAAGCTTTTTCTGCATCTGAAAAGATTAAAGCCATTTGTTTTCCTGGGTGGGCTTCATAATATTCTAGAACATTCAATATCATTCTTACATTGTTTCTAAGTTGTCTTTTGGGAAGAAAACCTGCTTTATCTCTGTGAATCATTTGAGAAAAAACTCTTTTCATTTTTGCAGCTAAAATAGAAGCATAAATTTTATAATCCACATTTAACAAGGAGATTGGTCTATGGTTTTTAATTTCTTTTTTCCCCCATTTAAGTTTTTTATTGAGTATATCTGTCAGTCCACAAACACCCATTCATTATCCATCTTATTAATATACTCATTTCCCATTTTTAACAATCACAATATCCAAACAAAATAAAGAAAAATTCACCTGAGGTTACTATTCCAACAGCCTGAAATTTTTTCTCTCATTTAATCTGTCTTCTTTTCATATGCTCCTATCTTAACCGTTTATGTTTCCCATCCAACTTCCACATATCTTATAATTAATCATAATACACCTCATAATCTACAGTTCATTTCTACTTCATTTACTACTATTTTTCTCCATCTTCTTCTATACCTGAAAAGAAAAGTTGAAAGGGTTGCCTCCAATTATGGGTGCTATAGAGAACATCTCTACAGTGAGAGGTGAACTTCCTCTCTCCCTGTATTTGGTGGTCTTGGGAGGGGCACACTCTTCACCTCCTTGCTGTACCCTATTATTACACTGAGGACTCTAACCCTCTAATCAAACAATTCACACAGATAACTATTCTTTCTTAAACATATTTAGAGTTCCAGTCTACTCTTGTACTAATAAATATTACTTTCAATTGTTTTCCCCTACTTACACTATAGCCTAACTATCCACACCAGAGTATATTGTTCCCTTCACACATCTCCTTCTTTCAAGTTAGTAACAGCCTCGATAAGTTTTTTCCCATCATCTCATTATAAACGTTTTGTTATTTAAATTAACCGCCACATGTCCAAGTGCTAGCCACCTATATGGTATTTCCTTTTCTCTCAAAATCTTTGCAGTTTCACACAGTCTTTCTCTCACACTCAGCACCTCTGGGATGACATCAGCATACAAAAACATGCATATGTCTTCAAGGGGCAAACCTTGTTTTTCTCGAGCTATTTTAAAAAGTTTGTTTCTGATGTGTAACTCTTTGAATTCAACAATGATGACTTGTGGAATGCCTGGGGGAGCTCTCTTTGAAATGTTAATGCAGAAAGCTGAGGTAATGATCTCTTCAGAAGTCTGTTACACCCTCCGATCAGAATGTCTACAACAACCATTTGTTTAGTTCCTCTTTAAGGTGACCTGTTACACAGAAGTTTGAGGAAACTCCACATAGTTTCGCTTTCCTTGCCCTTAATCTAGTCTCCTGAAGGATGATTTCATTTTTAGCCCATTCCTCAAACTCTTGTACCTCCAAAAAATCATCAGCAGCTTTTCTAGCGATTTGAAGTGCAAATTCAGCTTTCTTCCCCATCACTTTCACCGATGATGTGAGTTCATCTAGTTTCTGATTTATCAGGTCAATAACGAACTTGAGCTGAGCAAATTCCTTTCTTAATTGTCCAACATCAGAAGACAAAGCTTTTATTTCACTTTTAATCTCCTCTTTTATTTCTGTTAATACCTGTGTGATTGGAGCCTGGTGGTTTGAATTCCCTTCTGCCGCCACCATTTCCTCTAGCAAGGAGAGCTCTCGCTCTGATTCTTCCGAATTGGTAATATCCTTCCTTGGCAGTTTGAGAGGTAAGTTTTAGCTCCCCTTTTCCCTCGGTCTCTTCCCCTGCCTGGCATTGAAAGTTTTTGTTAAATTACCTTTTTTTGGAAGAATAAATGTTTTTCTGTTGGGGTAGCAGAAGAGCAAAAGAGCTGCAGCCGGCCGGAAGGACAGCTGCCACACACCCCTCCCCATTTTTAATTTCTTTTTCATCTGAGTTTTGCTTACATATAAGCATTATCAAAGCTTCATTACATGATTCTGGAGTTTCCTCTTCAATTATTATATTTTGTTTAACAGCTTTTGCCCCCCCAGACAGAATAATGAGGCAGACAATGGTTTGGAATTAAACAAGGGCCACTTTATTAACTATTTAACAGAACATTGCAGCAATAACAACTAAGCAAGCATGGAACAGTCAAGGCAGGCACCACTTCCCTGACCAACCCACTTGCCCTTAAAGGGCGGGTCACCCAGCTCCGACCGTGAGCCATTTATTCTCCGGCTCGTGACCAGAAGCCCAGCAACTGGTTGCTCCCTAGGAGTGCCTACCTCTGAAGCCTTTCAACTTGCAGGTTGGAGCCTGCCCTAAAAGGTTCCCAAAGGTGATCACCATTCCCCACCCAGGACCTTAGAATCTGAAGGCAGTTCATGATGACTGCCTGTTCTCTAATGGGATATGCCAAAAGGTGTTCACCAGTTCCGCTTTCTTGCTTGCACAAACCTGCCAAAGCCAAGGTCAAGCCTCTGCTTTGGCCTTTGCTCCCCACTCAGCATCCTAATGCTGACCTAATTCCTTGCTGCAAGTCCTTCAAAAATATCCCATTGCCCTTGTCCAACAAATGCACCCCGTCATCCCTGTACAGGTCCTGAAACACGACCCATATATCAGGGTGTGGCAAAAACATCCCCAAACCAGCATCCATGGCCTTTCTCAGCTGTCTATTAACTTTACGCCTAGCATGGTCAATACATCTGGGGTCCTCCAAGTTCCACCACACCTGGCAGGGCAGTATGGCTGACCATACTATCATCACACTGGGCCACCTTGCTCTTATCCTCGCAAGGTCTGCCTCGGCCTGCAACACAAGGGCCTTACCCTTCAATAGATCCAGGTCATTGCCCCCCAAATGTATTACCAGGACATGAGGAGAGGCCCTCTCCTTTCATCAAATAGCAGGGGAACAAGTGCAGGCCATCGCATGCCCCTCCTTCCCAACCATTCCACTGTAGCCCATTCGCTAAGGCCAAGCTGAGAACCTCTGGATTTCCTCTTGGCCCGATGAGCTGCCCAGAAGACCATGCTGTGGCTGCAGATGGTAACTCTTTGTTTCACCCTGCAGCCTGCAGCATCTGTAACAAGAACATCATTAATAAATCAGCCAACCTTATGGGATATTTAAACAACACACTTATGCACATAACTTTTGTAGCAATGGGACCTCCAGTGACCTATCTGCTGAATCTCGCTGCCTGTATAGCCCATGGCTGCTGCTGTTGAAGCAGCCCCTATCCAGAAAGAGTGTGTTCCAAAACGAACCCCACCCAATCCCAAGTGGTCTAAAGCCTTCTGTGTCAGGTCCCAAAACTGAAACTTAGTGAGGGGAGTGCCATCCCTGTGTCAGAATAGGTAGTCCCGGCCCTCTCCTCTCAATGCTAGGTAATGGCTCAAAGCCTCAACCGGGCATAACTCAGCTTCTGAACAGCATTCAAGCTCTATAACCTTCCCTTTGCCACACTGTTCAGTCTTCAACCGGCATAGCCTAATTCCAACTTTGGAGTCTGTGACAGAAACGTCCCGCCACTTGAGAGCCAGGCTGGACACATCCTGCCATGAACCTGCCACAAGCTTGCTAATCCACAGTGCCCCAAAAAAGGTGACCAATGATGCAGCATGAAAAAGGGCAGCTTCATAGCCATCAGCACACAATGTGAGCCACTGTGACTTGAGTCCCCTCAGTATTCCTGGGGTCAAAGGTTCTCTGGTATCTGTTGTGATGCCACTTTCCCTGGACCAACCCTCGAGCATCTTCCAAATACAGAAGTCACCCATCATATCTGCATGCCCAGATGCCTTGCTGGCATATGCCAGCGAAGACAACTTGGCCCTGATAGTATGGGATGACAGGCCCTGATCCCTCAGCATCACACCAAATTGTATTAAATGAGGGACAGGTATGGGCCACACCTGCTGCAAGCCTGCACCCTCCCTAAAGGACAGGAATTGCTTACCCACCCTCATGTAAGCTCTGCATGTGGAGGGGCAAGAGCCAGGCTCATAGCCCTGTCGGCCTCAGCCCGCCAATCTGCCACACTTCACCTGGCATATGCACCAGGAACTGGTCATTGTTGGGAGCCAGCTGACAGAATCTCTCCATCTGTTTCCAAGAGGAGTGTCAGTGACCCTGTTATTAACTCCTGGCACATGCCTGGCCCTGAACATTATATTATTGTGTAAACACTGCAGACTGAAGGCTCTGACTAGAGCCCTGACCCTGGGGGACTTGGACGTCAAGGAGTTGATTACGTGTACCGTGGACATGTTGTCGCACCAGAAGTGGACAGTGTGGTTGGCAAAGTCCCTGGAGCAAATCCACACTGCTGCGACAATCGGGAGAAATTCTAGAAAGGTGAGGTCTGTAACCCATCCTGCCTGAAACCACTCCTTGGGCCAGTCCCCAGCACACCAATGGCCTCAGAAATACACTCCAAAGCCAGAGGAACCTGCTGCATCAGATGCAACCTGCAGCTCCACTTTGACTAAGAGGTCCTCACGCCAAAAGGACACCCTGTTGTATAACTCCAAGAATTGCTGCCACACAAGGAGGTCATCCCGTATCCCCTTGGTGACCCGAGTCCTATGATGGGAAAGGCGTAGAGATCCTTCATAGACTCACAAAGTCTCCTAACAAAAGCCATGCCGGGTGCAACAACTTTGCATGCAAAGTTGAGGTGACCTACCAGCTGCTGCAACTCCAGAAGGGTTATTTTATTTTTCTTCCTAGCTGTGTCTATTAATGCCTGCAGTGCAGTTAATTTATCCACAGGCAATCTGCAGAACTGTCCCACTGTGCCAATTTCTATTCCCAGGAAAGTCAAGATAAGGGCTGGGCCTTCAGTTTTTCTTGAGCAAGAGGAACTCCCAGCTCTGTTGCCAGATTGATGAAGCTGGACAGCAAAAATGCACATTGACCCATACCCCTCCTTCCTGCTAATAAGAAATCATCAAGGTAATGGGCAGTACTGCTGAGACCCATCCTGTACCGCAAGGCCCATTCCAAAAAGGAACTGAACCTCTCAAAAGTAGCACAGGATACTGAGCACCCCATTGGCAGGGCTCTATCCATGTAGAATTTGCCCTCAAAAGCAAATCCCAGGAGCTCAAAGTCAGCCAGGTGGACAGGAAGGAGACGGAAAGCTGACTTAATGTCACATTTTGTCAGTTCCTCTCCCTGTCCACAACTGCGCACCACCCGCAGGGTCTGATCAAAGGAGGTGTACCTGACAGAACACAACTCCTCAGGTATCGCGTCATTCATTGACTCCCCACGTGGGTAAGACAAGTGGTGAATGAGGCGATATTCTCCAGGTGCCTTCTTAGGCACAATTCCCAAAGGGGAAACCCTCAAATTACCAACTGGGGGGGAAGCAAAAGGACCCAGGACTCTGCCGTCCGACCATTCTTTGGCAATTTTCTCCCTGTTTGCTCCATACCGAGCACTGATTTCAAGTTGGGAGCCATGTACGGAGCCCGAGAACCTTGGAAAGGAATCCTAAAGCCAAACGTAAAACTATCCAAAAGGTAAACACTATCCCGCTGATTCGGGTAGTCCCACAACCAACGCTTTAAAACTTCCAACTTTATTGGGCTAGGTCCCTTTGTCAGGAGGGGGGTTGTGGCCCCCACCACCTCCGGTGCGCTTACCATCTCTACCTCCACCCCTCCCCTTGGGTTTGGGGCAGTTAGAAAAGGAATGAGACCCTGCACATAACGGACACTCATGCCTGAAGAAACATGACTTCTGACCACACATCCCATTGAAGGTAAACTCCCAGCAAAGTGGGTGTCACTGAACTGCTTGCCCCGCCTGAGTGCGGGTGCCTGACTGGGCTTGTGGCTTACGCACTGAATGACCGCTATGTTACCTTTCAGTACCCGGTGACTTAATTGTGGACATGATCTGCAACCAAAGGTCCGGGTGTATCCAGTCCCATCTCATGGCCAGATTCATGGCCGCACGCATACGAAACTCTTTATCATAATGCGACCATGCTGGACCTGGGAAATCCGTAACTGCCTTGTAGATAATATCCATGTATTGCAGCAGTGCCACTGTTCTCTATGGATGGTGTCTAACAATAATCGTTGTATAAATTAAGAACCCTGGGAACCAGTTTGCCATGTTCTTTCCACAACCCGCCTTTTTAAGCGTTCCTTCTCCCGCTCATCCAGGTCTTCTTTATCTTTCTTTTTAAACTCCCTGTATAAGAGAGTATAAACGTCCACATATTCGCCCTTCAGAATCTCCTTCATGGTGATAGACAGGTGATCACCCAAAGGCAGCCCAGAGTCCCCAGATGGTATGGCACCGGCAGAGACTGTGTTATATGAAACAGTCCCTGGATTTACATATCTGGAACCCTGTTGCTGATAGCCCCATCCAGGTCAAGCCCCAGGGGGAGGGGATGGCATACCATATCCCCTGCCCAAATATTGTGGCCAAGTCACAGGTGGCATGGACATAGAAGACCCAAAAGCACCCGGTGGGCAGGGTCCCCACGGTCAGTGCATAATGTTCTTGTCTGAGTGGTCATCCTTACCCTCTTTCTGAGGAGGTCCCTTGTAAACCTCCACTCGGAGCTCCTCCGTGCCTCGCCCTTGCTGACCAGAGGACTTGCCATCATCACCACCATCAGGTACTCCCTGCTGATCTTCCAAAAATGCTAGGTGTGCCAGAACCTGCACCTGAAATTAGGTGTTGGAAGCATTAGCATCCCCCTTGGGTTTCTTAGCTACATCACCCTTAGGAGGGGCACCCCTCTGCCATTCCAAAGCTGTGAGTCTTTGCATAATTGCAGCATTAACTGGATCCTCCTCATCATCATCAGAGGGAACCAATAGCACTTCTTAAACCAACGGCAGCTTAGGCGCCAGCTGTTTCCCCTTTGCCGTCCCCTGACCTTTTTTAGGAGCCATAATGGTAAATGTGTTAGTACCAATTAGGATTCAAAAAACCTTGCAGTGCTTGCAAGTATCTACCAGGGACCAACTATCTGTAGTTTGAAATGGCCTCCTTAATGGGAACTCACAAAATGGCCGACACAACCAGGCACCTAAAATGGCTGCAACCTTTAAATTGGCCAGTACAAGAAAAATTCCACACAAAATGGCCGCCCCTTCAACCTCCTGAAATGGCCACCAAAATGCAAAATAACCACCACCCCTATCCGCAGCCTGAAGCCAAACTGCACCAGGCCCCTGGGGGGGAAATCGTATAAAGGGAAGGGGTAACTGGGGCCCCAGTAGCCTCACCAAACTGCCACAGCTAGCCAAAGGCCTAAATGGGTATGTGTCCTATATTTTTTAATTTTTATATATGTGTATATATATATATATATATATATATATATATATATATATATATATATATATATATATATATATGTGTGTGTGTTTATTTTAAACAAGAAGCTCCACAGCAAGCCATTTGCCACTGCGTGCTGCCTCAGCACGCCAATCCGCCACCACAGGTGCTGACCCAAAAGGAACTGTCCCACGACGAGGACATCCAGGCTGCTCCCCAGACCCGGGGACCAGCCACTGCCTGCTGAGCGTCGCCAAAGGTGAAATCGGCCACCGTCAACCACTGCCTCAACAGGGAACCCACACACACACTCGGGCCAGTGAGTGGGCAGATAAACGCTGCCCCAGAGTACTCAAGATCGGCCCCTCTTAAATTGCCGCTGACACAAAAACGGGGCTACAATCGGGCCCTCTGCCGGGAACAACTGGAGTAAAAAGGGGGAAGCAACCCCCCACCGCCAGAGCCGGGAACAGGAGGATAAGTGCTGCTGTGTCACTCCGCTCCAGATCAGCTCCCTTTAAAAATGCCGAGCCTCTAGTCACCCCTCCCTCTATGAGCCAGAAAACAAGCCTAGAAAGGAGACGACCAGATGGCCGGCCTCAGCAGCTCTAATCTGCGTGCTCCTTCCAAGCCGAGCACGGAGAGCAACTGACAAAGGCAGGAGAGAGCCTGGCCCTTTGAAGCAGCTGGCTCCGCCCCCGCTGCATCGGGATGCATAGCATCCCCAGCCATTGCCGTCTGCCCTCTTCAGAGAGGCAAAAGAGCCCCCACCCACCAGCGGTGTTGCCGGGTGAGCGGGAGCTCCATTAATGGCCACATCAATTGATCTTCAAATGCATGATAAAATTCCACAGGAAATCCATCAGGGCCTGAGGTTTAAGCCTTTTTTTTGTTTTTCCAATGCTTCTATAACTTCAGCCAAAAGTATTGGGTTGTTTAATATTTTCCTTTGATCTTCTGTAAATATTTTGATTTCATGGATTTCAAAATATTTTTTAATTTGTTTTTGTGTTGCTTCTCTTTTTATGTATAACTTCATAAATGATTCAACAATTTTTTTCAAGTCTTCCAATTTATTTATTTCTTCTCCCATATGATTTTTAAGTATCTTTTTGTACTTTCCCCCTTTCTTTATGTAATTTATAAGCTAGCTATCTAGTTCATTTATTGACATTTTCAAAATAATTTTGTTTGCCATAAATTTTGTTTTGCTATTTCCTGTGTTAATAGGCAATTCATTTGATGTTGCAACAATGTAAGTTTAATTTTTACCTGTTCAGTTGAAGAATCCTGTTTTATCTTTTCTTCCTGCTTTTTAATCTGGTCTTGGATCTGGAAATATTTTACTGACCTCTGTTTCCTGACATATGCTGATTTTCAAATCACCCATCCTCTGGCAAAGACTTTAAATGCACCCCATTCAGTCCTGATGGAAATTTCTGGTTGGATGTTTTGTTCAAAAAACATTTGAAATTGTTTTTGGACTGTCTTACAAACTTTTCATTTTAAAAAAATACAAGTATTCAGTGACCATCTTTTTTTTTGGGGGGGGGATATCTTCTTTTTTAAGCATGATCAGATTGTGATCTGCAAAGGTTGCTGGTAGAATTTCTGCTTCTAATATGTCATTTGCCCCCCCAGTCAGAAAAACAAGACAGACAACAGTTTGGAAGTAAACAAGGGCCACTTTATTAACTATTTAACATAACATTGTGGCAAGGGACCAGCTAAACGAGCACGGAACAAGCAAGGCAGGTGTCACTCACCTGACCAACCTCCTTGCCCTTTTCTCGGGTGGATCACTCAGCTCCGGTCTTGAGCCATTGGCCTGGCTCACAACTGGCAGCCCAGCATACCTGGTTGCCACCTAGGAGCGCCTATCCCTGAAGCCTTACAACTTGCAGAGAGGAGCATACCCTAAGAGGTTCCCAGAGGAGGTGATCACCATTCCCCACCCTGGACCTTAGAAATCTGAAGGCAGTTCCTGATGACCCTCTGTTCCCTAATGGGAAAAATGCCATAAGGTGCTCACCAGTTCCGATTACTTGCCCGCACAAACCTGCCACAGTCAAGGCCAAGCCTCTGCTTTGGCCTTTGCTCCCCATTAACAGCCCAAGGCTGCCTAATCCCTTGCTGCAAGTCCCGCAAAAAGAACCCATTACCCCTGTCTGATAGGTGCACCCCGTCAACCCCATCCAGGTCCTGGAACTCGACCCGTATGTTGGGGTGTGGCAAAATTACCCTAAACCACCCTCCATGAACTTTTCGCCCAGCGGGGGTCTCCCCAAATGCGCCATACCTGGTGGGACAGAATTGCCAACCCTTTTCTCAGGTGGGTCACCCACCTTGAGTTAATCTGCACTCTGGGCCACCTTGCTCTTATCATTGCAAGTCCAGCCTCTGCTTGTAACAGCAGGGGCCTTGCCCTTCATGGTGAGGCAGAATAGCCAACCAGCCTATCTGCATTCCGGGCCACCTTGCTCCTATCATCACAAGGTCATTCTCCACTTGTAGCACCATGGCCTTGTCCTTCATAGCAAAGCAGAATAGCCAACAGAACTATCTGCACTCTGGGCCACCTTGCTCTTATTATCGCAAGGTCAGCCTCCACTTGTAACATCAGGGCCTTGCCCTTTATGGCAAGGCAGATAACCAACAAGACTATTCGCACACTGGGCCACCTTGCTCTTATCATCACAAGGTCTGCCTAAGCTTGTCACACAAGGGCCTTATCGGCCAGACTATCCACACTCTGGGCCATCTTGCTCTTATCATCGCAAGGTCTTCCTCAGCTTGTCACACAAGGGCCTTGTTGGCCAGACTATCCACACTCTGAGCCATTTTGCTCTTGTCATCACAAGGTCTGCCTCTGCTTGCAACACAAGGGCCTTTCCAGCCAGAGTGTCCTCCTGGCCCCGTGGGTGACCCAAAGGACCATGCTGTGGCCACAGATGTTGACTCTTCACTTTGCCCTACAGCCAGCAGCACCTGAAAGAAAAACCTCAGTAATAACTTCAAACTTTGCAATCTCATTATTAGAGTGCTAGACAAAAGCCCGCCACTAGCTCACTGATCCACAGCACCGCCCCCCCAAAAAAAAAGGTGACCGTGACCATCCCTCGAGCATCTTTCCAATGCAGAAATCACCCATCTTTTTCTCAAACCCAGATGCCCTGCTTGCATGGGTGAGAGATCACAGCTTGCCCCTAAAGGACTGCCCTAACAGGCCTTTACCTCTCAGTGACACTTAAAAATGCATCAGATGGGACACTGATATGGGCCGCAGAATGCTGTAGAAATTCCACTACATTTACATAGCAATATTTGCATTTGCACAGTCATTTTGATTTGCAGGGCACTGCACAATGGTTACAGAGCTTATGTTTGCACAGATCCAATGAAGAAATTACTAATATTCCTGGGTAGCGTTGCCAGCTATCTGTTGATGTTATTTACCTCCGTGCAAGAAAAACTGTGCATTTCCACGCAGTAAGTCTCTACTAAACAGACAAGCCCTTTGGATCTTTCGATAACCTAGCACCCTGAAGATAGGAAAATTGAGGCCTAAGATTGTCACTGGCTAAATTCTATATCAAAGAGAACATCTGTGATCCAGTTCCAGATCCACTGGATTGGCAAACTGTGGAACCACACCAATAGGAAAGCTGGATCATTCTCTCAGTGTCCTGTAGTTCCTTAAAGAACTTCCCACCATTTCCCAGCCTACCTGAACAGGGAGGCATCCATTGTTTTAAAAGTCAAATGACTGTCCTAATAAGGCATTTTGAAATACTTCTTGGTATTTAATGTTCTCTAGTTCTAATAACTACTGAGACCCATCATAGCAAATTAGTTTAGCTTTAAAAACTTGATATTGCCAATCTAAAATGTGGTGCTACTTTGAAACCTGTATCATTACCATTATTATTATTATTAATATTATTATTTTAAAAACACCTACCCTGATGAATGCACAGTACTTATCATTTCTTATAGAAACTGGGTTCCTATCCTAAAGGCCAAGAGCAAGCACACAGTAAATGTGCACTGGTTCCTTCATACAAACAGGTGTATGCACATACATGCAGGCAGTATGCTCATCCACCGTAATGTGAACATAGCTTCAGTGTAACATATTCACATATATATATATATGAGTAAGCCTGGGCTGCTAGACCTGAAAGTAGTTTCTTTCCTGGCCAAGTGAGAGGGCAGAAAAGCCCCCACTGAAATTCCCCTGGAAGCCGTCAGCCTCATTTCCTGTTGCTGTGGCTGCGCTGCTGCATCCCAACTGGCACCATCCATGGCCTGTCATGACCAACCCCACTCTTGCAGGTCATAGCAACTCACTGGACCTTCCTTTAAAGACAAATGCCCTATTAAACCCGTGAAAAAATGCTCATTAGGACCAAACCAAAGACATGTAATGACGTACCAGCTTTCAATTCCCAGATCACAGCATCCAGTTGGAAATCACCCTGTATTCCTGCTAAAACAAAAACAGGAACTAATGACATATAGCAATGACATTTTTGAATCCCAAAACATGACCAAGACTAAGCCCATTCACCAACTCAGAGTGCATTCACACTGTCAAATTCACATGCTGCTGACAAGGATTCCTTCACAGAAGGAAACCCTTAGAAGTTCAATTGTTTCCATTCAGATTATACTTGATTTCACCCCACACACTGAGTACTCAATCAAGCTACCTAGTTTCAAGTAGCGATTCCCATTGGCCACACTCCACCACCTCAAATTCTGCTTCTATTTGTAGTTAGGCTTCTATAGTATTCTAGAGAAGAAAAAGAAGAGGCCAGATTTATACTCTTCACTCAGAGTGCTTACAAACTTTTTCCCTTCCTCACCCCACAACCGACACCCTGCGAGGAAGGTGGGGCCGAAAGAGCTCTCAGAGAATCGCTCTTGAGAGGACAGCTCCAAGAGAACCATGACTAACCAAAGGTCACCCAGCCAGCCTCATGTGGAAGAACGGGGAATCAACCCGGTTCCCTGGATTCAAGTCTGCTGCTCTTAACCTCCACACTGGAAATACATCCCTTTGCATTAGGACCAAATATTGTAATCCAAGGACTGTCAATTTATATTCTTTCTCTGAATAAAACCATGTAAAAATGCTATTTTGAATAGAAATCCCTGTCTACAGTCTAAAATATAAATAAGGCTCCCTGCAATAAGTAGGTAATCCATTATTATTCTTCATAAAGGATAGTCCCTTTGATAGTCCCTTTCAAGCTTGCTAAAATGAGTACTGCCACTCAAACTGGCAGAAGCTCTGCAGATCTTAGGCAGAGGTTTTTCATATCATCTACTACAATTCTTTAACTAAAAATGCTGGAGATTGAACCAGGGACCTTCTGCATGCCAAGCAGATGGTCTATCACTGAGAAACATCCCCTCTTAAAATGTCCTCAAGCCAGTTATTACAGATATTAGTTCCCTCATAAACCCTACTTTAAAAAACAAACAAACAAACAAACCATGCCAGCAACTGTAGATGGAGGAAGGAAGGAGACTGGATTGGCCACCCCACTCAAAGCAAACCCCTAGAATCCTGTTAAGCCTGCAATGGTGAGGGGGGAATGACAGTATAAACTAGTCATCCCTACCAACTGCCATTCCAGAGAAGGGGATTAGCTCAGGAAGGAGGGCTCCAGAGCAAACTACTTTATGCAGTAGCCAAATCGCTTGCTCACAACTTCAGTGCCAGGAGATCACAAAGTAGAATTTTTGCTCACAAGACTCCACAGCTTAGAGGGAGCATTGGGTGTGAGGCAGCCTTACCCTGCTGCCTCCCTTAAGATGCTGCAGGTCTGTGCCTAGAATCTGAACTTGTGAGGACTGAGATAACTCTGCCTGGTGTATTCACATCACAGCCTGATCCTGCTGCCACCCCCCAACTCCAAAGTAATGGAAAACTCCAAAGCTCAGATGACCAAGTTATTGGGGGTCCGTTAAAAGAGCCCCCCCATAGAAACCGCAGCCAGATAGCTGCCGCTGTCTAAGTTTATTTCCAGACCTTTAGGCTCCTGCTGCCCCAACCAGCCCAATTCCCATGGCTCTCTCCACTATGGCCTGGTGTCATCCTGCTGCTCCCTCCAATGCATGCACAGCCTCTCGCCTCTGTTGCCTCAAAAATTCCCACCGAAAGGGCCACCACCGCCAGCATGCCAACGCTGCAGGGCAGGATGGGGACAGTAAATGGGGTAGGCAGGGAGCACGGGAAATGGGGTGGAGGAGTTTTCCGGGGGGTGGAGGAGCTCACCGACTGCAGCCCTCCCCCAACTATGATCCCGCACAGTTTCTATTTCATTTCATTTTTTTTTTATACAACTCAGACGGGATGGAGCTGCCCAGAAGAGAAGCTCCATCTGCCTCCACAGCCACCGGTATGGGGCCCTGCCGCCGTCACTGGCTGCTGCCACCACCGCCGCTGCCACTACCAACAGCTCTCCACATCAGCCCTGACTCAGAAACTACTGCCGCTGGCCCACACCACAGGTTCCAAGCCAGCAGAGACCTGCCGCCAATATCCCCGGGGGCCGCCGTTGTAAAAAAACAAGTGTTCTGCAGCAACCACCACCTAGCAGACTCCCCAACTGTGTCTGAGGTCTGCTGAATTCTAGCTGCCACTGCTGCCTCACACTGACTAGGCCCCAGACAAGCAGCTATCCCAACCAACCTCGTGCTTCTATCACAAGGAGCACTCAAATTAACTGACACTGGGTGGGAGCGGAACCTGGCCATTCAGCAGAGCCGACTCCACCCCCCTGCCCATGACATGACGCACAGCGTCATGGCTCTGTTGCTGCCCCGGCTTCTCACGGGGTGGCAAAACAGCCCCTGAGCCTCCAGCGGCCTTGCCGAGAGGCCGGAAACTCCATTGTCATTGTAGTACAAATCCAGCACACATCTATTCTTGACCATGACTTATGCCTTACTGAATAAAAGGTATAATCTTTTTGTGTGGATTTCTTACTTTCCAGGCATCCACACAATAGTTTTCTTCTGCTAATTGGAGGAATGTAGAGGGAAGCTCATTTCCTTGTTTCTGTTTTCCAGTAGAAGTTTTTCTGTCTGAGATTCTATCAAAAACAGTGTTGTAATCTCCAATCATGCACATTTCATCAGTCTTGTTTTGAGATCAGCTCCTGTAGAATTTTATAGAATTTCTCCTGGTGCTGATTTGGTGCATAAATATTTATAATGAGAGTCTTTTCCCCTTGTCTTTGTATTTGCACCAATAAAATCCGTCCATCTTCTGAAGCATAAATAAATTCTGGATGCAAATGTTCTTTTACGTAGGTCACAGTGCCTCTTTTTTTTCTTCTCCTTATCTGAAACGATAAAGGCTTTCCCAAATTTCTTAACTTGTAGATATTTCTAGTCTGCAATTTTTATGAGTCTTTTGCAGACAGCTGATGTCTAATTGAATTTTTTTCCAGTTGTTGAAATACCTGTCTTCTTTTTTGGGATGCATTTAGTCCATTTACATTTATTGAAATTATCTTCATCTTCCTTCTATCCATCTTGTGGTTGAGTCTGTGATTCCATGTCTTGTTTATCTCTCATTTGTCTCCTTGTGCATATCTGAGATGTTTTGGTCTTTGGGGCATTTTTGATACTGTTATTTTCTTGATTGTAGTTGAAGCTGCTGAAGTTGTTCCTGAGGTGCCTTGGGAATCTTTGTCTTCTTCTTCTGTAGCTTCAGAGTTTTCTTCTTCAGTTTGAAGGTCTGCTCCATGTGTCTTGAGAAAGTCCTCTGCCTTAAAAGTTGAGTTAACTCTGAACCTTTTGCCTTTATAGGTGAAGAATAAGTCTTCTGGAAGTAATCATCTATATGAAATCTCATTTCTTCTCAATATTGCTCTAAGATCCATATATTCTTTCCTTTTTTCTCTGACTCTCCAGGGGATTTCTTTTAAAAATCTTTATTTCTGTATTTTCTATATATAAAGTTGTTTCATTTGATGTTCTGAAAATTTCATCTCTTAGAATTTTCTTGTGGAATCTCACATGTAATTCTCTGGGAAGCTGGTTTCTTCTGGTGTAAGCTGAGTTCATTCTAAATGACATATCAGTTTCAGATTTGTTTGGAATCCATTGCCTGTACTTTATGATCTATTTTCTCTACCTTATTTTCCAATTTAGAAGTTGTTTTATTCAATTCAGCATTCTTCTGGCTATTCCCTAATAGTTGTTTCTGAAGATCCTCCATCTTACTTGACAGTTGTTGTGACATATCCTTCATTGTATCTTTAATTGAGTCCACAGCTTCTGCAATTCCACCTTTTATAGAGGTTGAAACTATCTCCTGGATCAATATTTGCAGATCTTTCATTATGGCCTGTGGTAGGCTAGAGGCTACTGATTTTATTATACCTGGTGAACTAGAGGTTTGTGGTTTGGGGGGGGGCTATTTGTGTCTGCCATTTTTAAGTAGTGTTAAACAGCAAGACCAGAAAATCTCCACAATATTAACACAGACTATTTTTAACATGCCTCTATGCCCACATTACAGCTTATTATTTATAAGACAACCTTATTATAAACAGAATGGAGATAGTATACTTCAAAACCACATGAAGCCCACAGTTTTATCAGCTATAAGCCAAACATACAACACAAGATGAGGCTCAATGAGACAGTTTTGTTGTGAGAAAAACTTCTTGGCAGTCTCTTCTTTGTTCTCCTTATATGGAAAGGACAGGAGGAGGAAGAGGAAGGAAAGAATGGGGGGAACCCAGTAATTGTAATCCTTGTATTAGAATATCAAAGTGTAAAGAGTTTAAAGCCAGTTGCCATGTACATTAGTCTCTATCTGATAAAGAGAGTTTATCTTTATTATAGTTCCAAGGGAGAAAGTTTAAAACAAAGGTATTTTTTTCAAGAAATGAGGAAAAGGTATTCAAAATCAACCCAACAGAGGAAATTAAAAGAAGTGCAAAGCCAGCAGTGCCTGGGGAGTGAGTTCCTGAGCTGTCTGTCTTGCTGTGCTGCAACTCGGAAGCCCCAACTGTTTTCCTCAGGCAACCCTAACTGGCAAACCATGTAGGCTATACTGAGCCCCTTGAAGGATGCATGTGCTAAAATAGAATTTAGCAGGGGTGAAAACAGGTTCGAATTTATTTTCCAATAGCCAAAGCCATTTCAGTTATTAAGTAACTTGACACCATCGTATGTTATATTCAATGTGTTTCCATTTAATGTCTCAGAAAGATATCTTGAGTAACTCATTACCCATGAAAATTATTTTCTAAGAAAATCCTTTCAGTCAGATTGTGCTGATACAAAGTTTGTAGTCTATAAAGGAGACTAAGAGCCACATTCTATCACTATTCATATGCTGTGGATTGTAACAATAATGTATATTAAGTTTTACAGCTCCATTCAAGTCCAGTAGCATCTTACAGACCAACAAGAGTTTCAGGGTATAAGCTTTTGAGAGTCACTTGTTGACAAAGGGAGCTTTGACTCTCAAATGCTTATATGCCAAAAATCTTGTTGGTCTCTAAGGTGTTATTGCACTCATATCCAGCTATTCTGCTAAAGACCAACACAGCTGATCTCTGAACCTATTAGATTTTTTTAAATAAAACTCTGAAATATATACTATCTACTGCAAATATTATAAGAATTAAATGCAGTATTTCTTCAAAAGAATTCTACCCTATTTACATATATATATATATATATATATATATATATATATATATATATATATATATATCCTCATAGGTTAGGAAAGGATACCCTTTCCTAATATTTTTGTTAGTGGTTGCCAGATATAATAATGAAATGTAAATTATCCTTTACTATGTATGAAGAATTCAGAATGCCTGATAATGAGAGAGAGAGAGAGAGAGAGAGAGAGAGAGAGAGAGAGAGAGAGAGAGAGAGAGACTCTTCCAAATCAATCATTTCTATATCTTATTCCAATAGCTAATTAGCACACAGCAGGACAAAAGGAGTGCTCATTACTTGGCACCTCAGCAATTAAAGAGATACCCCCCATCTCTAAGAGTACAAAAATAAATATATACATATTTAATGATTAACGGAAGACTTTATTAATGGTAGCAACATTATAAGGAAAATGATGATTATAAACATTATCTATCAGGCTGCTAGATTCTAGTCTTTGCATCACAAGAATCAAGGTATTTTTAATGCAGAAGAACACAAGTTTACCTATTAACATTAAATTAAAATAAGGTAAAACTTTAGAGAAGGCTCATCTAGCTTCAGGATGTGAAGGGATTTACAATGCTAAAAATGAACAGAATCAGAACATCTTGGCCCATGCTATCTCAAGAAACCCCCACCCCCATGCTATTTGCAATGGAAGTGAAGATTGTTTGTTTGTGATGGTATAATACAACAGGAAAAAAAAATAAGCCTTTGAAAACTGGCCAGCACCATCAGGATGATGGTAGGAGTTTCAGTTCCAAACATGAAGGGAGTCAGAACATCTTGTCCCATGTTACCATTGCTATTAGCAATGCTATTTCCATGTTATTTGCAACAGAAACTAAGACACCTTCTTTGTATCAGGCATGGGACATTAGAAAATGAAGCTAGGCACCAGCTTCAGGATGATGATGAGAAATGCAGTGCCAAAAATGAAGGGAACTCGAACATTCTGGCACAGTTCAACTCCCAAGGGCGGGATATAAATCCAATAAATCAATCAATCAATAAATAAATAAATAAGTTCTTTGGTATTTTCAATGGAAGCAAAGATTTACTCATGAGAAGCCGGGGGGAAGACAGTACTAACTAAAAATATTCCTTCTGTTACAAAACAATGGGGGTCTACCAACTTCCCTGAACTATCAGAGCCTGTTTGGAGTATGGTTAGAGGGTATGGCTAGGATCAAAGACACCTGGGTTTAGGAATGTGCTCCAAGGGAAAAAAATCATTAGAATTGCAGAACTGAAATTCAGAGGGGCCTTTCACAGTGATTGCTGTTTTTCAGATAGTACATTACTGGTTCAGGATTCAAATCTGCCCCCCCCCGGGGTTCTGGAGTTTCAGGACCATTATTTTCAATGGGGAACCAATTTGAGAGTCTGGAACAGCTGTTTTTTAAAGACAACAGCACTAAATTTGCAAGAAACATAGTCCTCTCAATGAGTTTCAAGCAGAATAGAAAAAGGGGGTTGATTTTACAAACCCCTGAAGTAGGTTCCTCTCAACACAGATGTACTCATCTTCACTGATTACTATAATAGGAAATGGTGGCAGCTCTGCAGAAGAGCATCAGCCACTGGGAGAGAAAAAAGTCCTGTCTGCATCCATTTTTATGTAGTCTTACAGTGACTGAGAATACTTTTTTAAACTTTTCCTCTGAAAACTCTGCATGTGCCATCCTTGCTTGTTTCCATTGTCCATTGTTTCCTTTAATAAAGTAAGGGCTTTCTATCTAGAATCCCACTCTCCCAGCCACAGGGCTATCCCCAAAATCTTTAAAAATAGTTCATATCCTTCCCCCAATAGATTGTGTATATATGATTGCAAAGGTAGAATACAAGTAGTTTCTATAATAAAGCTTATTTTGAAAGATGCATTGTCTGTTCCTATCATTAAGCTGTAGTATGGTAAACTGGAACACTATCCTTTATGGAGGGAGTCAAGAATAAAGGATATTTATTTCATTTAATCCAGTCTTGTAGCATATTATAATTAGCGGCATAAACTCAGATGAGTACTACCGCAGATGCATAAGCTTTATGCTGATGTTAAGAGTCCTTTAGTTTGTATGTACAGAGAAGGGAATGTGATTGTTTTCTCCAGCTTTTTTTATTATGTAGAACAGCTTATTTTATGTGCATTTGTACCTCAGGAGACTTACTGTAAATGTTTGTCTGAATGTGAAAATGTTATGGTGGGTGCCTTGTGTCTCCCATTAGTTGTGAGGAATTAGTAAAAGGAGACTGTGCAAGAGGGGGTAACTGGGATCTAAACACCAATGTCTATGCACATTCACCTTGTGAGAACTGTCAAAATAAATAAATAGATGTTGTTTACCTTGACTTCTAGAAAGCTTTTGATAAAGTTCCTCATCAAAGGCTCCTAAGTAAGCTCAATAGTCATGAGATAAAGAACAAGTCCTTTTTTAATTGAATTTTATTGAATTTTCAAATAAATGACAATAACAGTGCAACAGATACAAATAGCGTGAGAAAAATAGCATAAACCAATAAACAGAACTATTAAAATTTGTTACAAGTAATGATATATAATAAATGGTATAAGGCTGACAACAATACAGCAGCAGTAAATTCAAATATAATTGATGTACAAGTCCTTTTGTGGATCAAAAACTGGCTAATTAACAGGAAGATTGAGTATAAGTGGGCAATTTTCTCAGTGGAGGGTGGTAAGCAGTGGGGTACCACAGAGATCAGTACTTGGTCAGCTGCTTTTTAACTTGTTCATTAATGATTTCGAGTTGGGAGTAAGCAGTGTAGTGGCTAAATTTGCGGATGACATGAAGTTGTTCAGGGTGGTAAAAATCAGGGAGGATTGTGAGATGCTCCACAGGGATCTGTCAAGGATTGCGAAGATTGATATCTTATAATATATTTAACCACAGCAGCCAGGATTGTGTATGCACGGTACTGGAGGACTCCCCAAACACCAAAGAAAGAAGAATATATTGCTAAGTTTTTGGAGGCGGCTAAGATGGATAAACTGACATTAACTTTAAGAGGACAAACAGATGACACCTTTCAGAATACATGGCGATGTTTTTATGACTGGTATAAGATAAACAGGAAAGAGATTGTTAAAAACTGTAAAAAGAAATGAAATAATATTAGTGCGGTAAGCGAAACTGAAAGGAAACTCACATTAAAAAGAAGGGTAGATAATAGTTTCAAGAGGGAATTAGATAAATATATGGAGCAGAAGTCCATCAGTGGCTATTAGCCACAGGGTATAGATGGGAATTCTCAGTCTGGGGCAGGTGATGCACTCTATTCTTGGTGCTGGAGGGGGCAGCAGTGGGAGGGCTTCTAGTGTCCTGGCCCCACTGCTGGACCTCCTGATAGCACGTGGTATTTTTGGCCACTGTGTGACAGAATGTTGGACTAGATGGGCCATTGGCCTGATTCAACATTGGCTTCTCTTATGTTCTTATGTTCAGTCTGGGGCAAGTGATGCTCTGTATTCTTGGTGCTGGGGGTGGAGTAACAGTGGGAGGGCTTCTAGTGTCCTGGCCCCACTGTTGGACCTCCTGATGGCACCTGGTATTTTTGGCCACTGTGTGACAGAGTGTTGGACTGGATGGGCCATTGGCCTGATCCAACATTGGTTTCTCTTATGGTCTTATGTTCTTAAATAGGCAATGTGTTTAAATTAAAGAGTCTTTTTATTAACAAGGAAAATAAGGAAAAAAGAAAGGTTCATTCAGCAAAACACACAACATTCAAGAGCTAACTGGAAAAGGTAGGGCGGAGTGGGGAAACAGTGTTTTGGGAATAGGGTGATATTTACCAGTCTTGGAGAAGTCTGTGGAAGTAGGAGAGCTAGAGAGAAATGGCCAGAATTTCATTCTGTGAAGGAGAGAAAAAGAAGCCCACAATGTTGGAGGGGAAGGTGCCAAGAACAGACAACACACTGAGTGTGTTTTGGGGCAGATTCTTATAGGAAGAATTGTGCCCTGAAGCAGTGGGAAGCAGTTTCCCTTCCTAATGGGAAACGTTTAGAGAACAATCATAATGATTGCCTTACTGGGGTGAAACAAAGGCTTGGGCCATGGCTTGATGGCTGCTAACGGCCCCAGTTGATGACCTAACAAGACAGGTGACACCAAGATAAAAGAATTAATTTGCTCTTAGGAGATAGCGAAGATGAAAAAGTGATTTTACATATGCAAAAAAGGTTTGAGAGTGTTTTTTTGAATAGTTAATGAAGTCTTCCAGAGATGTTTTACATAAATACTGAGTAATCCATTAAGTTATGTATGTCTTTAAGGTGGGGGAAAGACATCTGTTCTGACCACCTCCTAAAAGAAGTATATTTCTTTTATTTTCCCATGGAGCTATGTGACTGCATCCATCTTTTAACAGTGCCTTGGCTTGCCTAGACCATGGAAGTGCTGGCTTCAGAATGCTCTGACCATGAGGAGGGGTCTGGCTGTTTACACTTGGGTACAATCCCATTGCCCTCTGTGCAACTGCCAAGTGTACATGATTTTTAAGGGTCAGTTTGGTGTAGTGGTTAAGTGCACAGACTCTAATCTTGGAGAACCGGGTTTGATTCTCCACTCCTCCACTTGCAGCTGCTGATGTGACCTTGAGTCAGTCACAAGCTCTGGCACAGCTGTTCCTGAAAGAGCAGTTTGTGTTAGAGTTGTCTCAGCCCCACCTACCTCACAGGGTGTCTGTTGTGAGGAGGGGAAGGGGAAGGAGTTTGTAAGCCACTCTGAGACTCCAAGTGAAGGGAGGGGTATAAATCCAACCTTTTCTTCTTCTTCTCTTCTTTAACAGTTGTTCGGACCTTAATAAAGTTTATCAAGAAGAATATATTTATTATTTACTTTATTAGATTTATACCCTGCCCTCCCTACTGAAGCAGGTTCTTTTCTCCTTACCCACCAAAGACTTAAATGAGAACATCTTTGCATCATCATTACTGCATTTGTTGATTAAACTATGTTTGTAGTCTTTTCTAAATGGCCATAGATACTGCAGGCATTCTACTTATCAACTTTCAGAGGACAGTGAGAGGGTGGTTAGTGATCAGGTCACAATACCGTAGTGCTGGTTTCAGGACTAGGTATAGCTGGTTGGCAAAAAAAAAAAAGGCTTAATTCAGAAAGTGAGAAATCAATGAGCATGAACCTCATTTGCCTCCTTCAATAGTAAGCCTATTTCATTGATTTTCTTTCTTAAGTGTCATTCTGGTATAAATTATCATGGTAAGATATTTCTCCCTATTTAAAGGTGCACCTAGCTGTTACATCAAAAGAATAAACAAAAGTCGTTGTTCTTATAACTTTGGGCAGGTATTCACAGGACAAGGTATAATTGACAACTTATGTTTGATCACAGCCCTTTTAATTAGGAACATATTGCATCTGCTTAACATTGCTAGTGTTTGGGTGCAAAAGATTTTCAGTGTCAATTAATCTAGTAATATCCCTAAGCAAGCTGGAATTGTTGAAGAAGATGGAAATTGGCTGATGAATGTATTGGTCACTTCAGAGGCATGTTCAAATCTATCTTCTTGCTGTCCTAATGAATATGGAAACCTGCCCAGTGTGTGATTGGATTTTAATGACTACAAGGTCAGGGACTTTGCAAGGTGTGAATCTGCTTGCAAGGTCGTCAGTGGCAAGCAACGCATGGATCTGAAAATAAACAAGGAGCTGTCAGGGATATTAGCTTTTTTGTAGAAAAGCCCATGGGATGAAAAGGTTAACAGGTGATTGCATTGTAACTTGTTTTGAAACTCAAAATGAGCTCTAAAGGTACGTGCATTATCCTTCATTATACTTTGCATGAGAAATTGTGGTAATTTAAAATGCAAGCAATGTTTGATTATAATAGCACCCTAGCTTATCAGAAGGCTGCATTTATTACTAGGCAAACCAGTCCACTAAATCAGCATATGCTCAAATAGGGAAACCTTTGGAGTAACTGGTAAAATTATCTGGTCAAAACTGCTTATGGTTTGGAAGAAAACATCTGCCTCAAAGAGATAATCCAAACCAGAAATTACTCACAAAAATGCAGGTCATGTGCAATGCTACCCTAAATTAATTTGATTTTCAATGAGGAATAATTCAAGTTGTTGGGAAAGAATAATAGGAAATGAGTTTAGAAATATTAAGAAAAATATTAATAGCTTGTCAGAAGGAGTATGAATTATTGTAGAACAATGCACAGATTGCTCCTAGAGGGGAAAAAATCCACCAAAGAAACTGCAAATGAGAGAAGATGGATAAAGTTAAAAAGTAAATTGGAGCACTGATTTTGCTATGTGAGTCAAAATAAGAAGTATACTCCTATACATGGGGTTTCAGCACAGGAAAGGGCTAAGCCATGGCTAAACACACCACTAGCTGATAACTCCACCTGGCGGAATATAGCCATAACATTTTAATTCTGTATGGAATGTTTTTAAGGTCTGGACTAGTTAGATCAAGTGATATATAGAATCTTATCCATCATAATTCTTTCAGCTTAATTGAAGGAAACTAGGGTTACCAGGTCCCCTTGATCACTGGCGGGGGATGGAGGATGTAGAATTGCTAGATCCGGGTTGGGAAACTCCTGGAGATTTGGGGATGGAGCCTGGGAAGGGCAGAGACCTCAGTGGGGTACAATGCTATAGAGTCCACCCTCCAGATCTTTCATTTTCTCCAGGGGAACTGATCTTTGGAGATGAGCTGTAATTCCAGGGGATCCCCAGGTCCCACCTGGAGGCTGACATCCCTAATTATACAGAAGAACTTTTCTAAAAGGGAAAACTGAACAGAATTTAGAAAGAAGTGTATGGTTAGGTTACTTAACTGCTTTGTATGCTTGTCTTAGGGTTTGGGGGGGTATTATGTTCCACCAAGTCACTTAATTGTCAGCTAGGCCTCTCTCAAGCCCTGGCTGCCATGGGAGTGGAGGTGACTCTGGAATGTTAAGTTTCATATCTGCTGTGTCTCCTATGTTTCTATTATCTCTGAATGACCTTCAGTGCCTGATGTAGTCTTTCTCTTGGGAAAAGTAGCCCGTTACTTTGGCGGGCTTCTGCCTGATCCCTGATTGGCCTTGGGCCATCAGGAGGCCTCCCAGAATAAATGTATATCTGCTTGCTACAAGCACTTTTCTTCATTTCTCCAAAATGTCCTAATCATTAACAGCCTTGTTCAGGTCTTGCAAACTGAAGGCTGTGGCAGCCTTTATTGAGTCAGGCCATGTCATGTTGGGTCTTCCTCTTTTCCTCCTTCCCCTTTTCCCTCACATTGTTGTCTTTTCCATTGAATCTTGTCTTCTCTATCCTTTGAAGTTTAGGGGGGACTTGTTTATTTAATCTTGGGATATTCAGTAGGTTACCTATGGCATTGTTTATTTGATCTTTCTGGATTTGTTTTAATGCAGTTCAGTTCAGAAATATTTGTAACCTGCCCCTCATTAATTCAATGAAACGTCTGGTTGTGTTGTGAGAGTAGTGCAAAGGAACACTTCTATGTTTTACTAGGAACCATTATTTACTAGAAATTTGGAAGACCCAGGGCAAAATTCAGACTACACAAAGAAAGAACAAAACACCTACAGGTTACCAGCTTTGTCTTACCTTGCTTACAAAACTTTCAGATGAAACAGCAGCTGACTTCTCACTGAAAAGCAATATCTCCTACTGAATGAGTGCAACAAAACTTCTGTAATGCTGTCATAAAGCATAATGGTGAACCATTTCTGCAGTAGTGAAATTCCCCAATTTTAGCAAGTTTTGAAAACATGAAGGAGAAAGCTTCATATAACAAAAACATCAATGCACAGAATTTCACTACTGTGGAAATGGTCCTGGAAAAGCATTTCTAATGCTGTGGGTATCAAAAAACTGAGGGCCCACAACTTAGCTAGGGCCCTATTTTTGGGCTCACAGGGGGGCAGGGGAGCCACAGGATGATCTTTGGGCTGTTGCTGCCTGGCTGGCTGAATGGCCATGCACATCTTCTATGGCTGCATGGGGTACTGCCCTCCTCTCTTCCCAGTCTTGCCAGTCAAGTGCAGCTTGACATGGCTGGGGGAAGTGGGACACTGGACAGTCTATACATAGCTATGCTTGATAAAATCACACCATAAATTGTTGCACGTGAATATGACATGTTTTACTCCTACAACAACAATATAAAATATTAGGAATAAGGCCCATTGTGGAAATAAATACAATGGGCTCTAGAAAGAGGCTCTGGGAGAGTGCCCTGGCTTTGGGCACTCTGTGACAATTTGCTGTGGCAATCTCAGCAGGGTATAATGACAGAGTCCACCTTTTTCTCCAGAGGAACTGATCATTGCTACCTGAAGAGCAGTAGTAATTTTGAGTGATCTCTAGCCCACCCCCAAGATTGGTAACAGTGGTTCCCCAGGAGGGAGTGGCTGGTTTGGAGGGCGGAGTCTATGGCATTGTACCTGTCTGAGGTCCCACCCCTCCTCAACACTCACTCTCTCCAGGTTCGACCCCTCAAATCTCCAGGAATTTCCCAACCTGGAGTTGATAACCCTGTCTCCATCCCAGCCAACCATCAACCTACCTTTAGTTTTCCATCTCCTCCTCCCTCCCTCCTAGAGCAGTTGTAATTTTGAGTGATCTCCAGCCCCTACCTGGAGATTGGCAAAAATGGTTCCCCATCAAGGAATGGCTGGACTGGAGGGTGGAGTCTATGGCATCGTACCTGTCTGAGGTGCCACCCCTCTTCAAACCTCACCCTCTGCAGGCTCCATCCCTCAAATCTCCAGGAATTGCCCACCTGGAGTTGGAAACCTGATCAGGACTGGGCCCAATGAGTTTTCTCCCAAAGGCCAACATAGGTGTGGAAAGGGCCTTTTACTGACAGAGGAGAAAGTACAGGTACCAACTCTGATGAGGGAAATACCTGGAGATTGGGGGGTGGTGGATCCTGTGGAGGGCAGCATTTGGGGTGTGTGTGGAAGGACTCAGCAGGGTATAATGCCATAGAGTCTACCTTCCAAAGCAACCATTTTCTCCCGGGGAACTGATCTCTGTCATCTGGAGGTCAATTGTAACAGTGGGAGGTCTCCAGGTCCCACCTGGAGATTGGCAACCCTAGGGGAAAGTCAGCTGCACAGCACCTCGTTAGCCAGCCAGCCATGCTGAAGCTAAGCAGGAGAAAGAGCCTTTTTCCATTTATTCTGACAGGAAAGTGACCATTGGGGAGGCGGTTATGCTGAAAGTCCTTTGTTTTTTTACTCACAGAACCAAGCTTGGCTGCCTACCAACAGCCACTGAGGGGACAGTCCCTCACAGGAGTCAAGAGAACTGTCTTCCTCAGGAGAGAGAGCTGTCTGCCAGTAAATCTGACATGCAAATCTGTCTTAAGGGGGAGACCCAGCACCCGGCCAATGGCACGCGAGTACTCTTGAGTGGCAACCGATGGGCCAATGGCTGAGGGAGGGCATTTTACAGCCAATGGGAGTGCATGGAATCTTATGAAACCAAAAGATAATTATTATAAGGAGAGATAGGTAATACCCATTCATTCCCATAAATGTAGATGAATGGTTATCCACAATTATGAATATCTATGGCACTTTACATGGTATTTTTCCATGTGGGCTTTTTTTCCATGTGGGCTTTTTTCCTGTGAGCATTTATGACCCTGGGTTGTTTTTGTGTGTGTGGGCTTTTTTCCTGTGGGATTTTTTTTTCCCTTTGGACTTTTTTCTGGCATCTGGGCTTTACACTCCAGGCTCCTGGCTACAAAACTGTTCTGTTCAGACTAATTGGAAAGGCACTCTTGGAACTGTCCAGAGAAGGTGGATATGGCCAGCAGGAAGGCTACCAACAAAGTGGGCAAGGTTGTGGAGGCCCTGGAAAGTAACCAGATTTGTCACCTGGACATCTCATTTCACCAGGAGCTTATGTTCCATCTGGATGGGATTCATCTTGTAGAGTGGGAACAGGACATCTGGTTGCATTAGGTTCAGGCATGGCTTTCAGGTTTGGTTGCAGCTGTAGGTGCTTTGGAAGGAGTTGGTTGGGTGTCTCATCCATCTCTTGTTGTGGTATCAGCATGGGGCAGGTTCCATTTTCAGGAAAAGCAGGCCTATGTGCCCATTTTCCCCATATTTGGGGATCCCCTTAAGAGATTTTTTTTTTTAAATCCCCCCGAAGGGTTTTATTTTATTGCATTTTCTAAATATCTACAGAAAAGGGAAGGGGTACTAACAAATGTAACTACAAGAAGGGGAAGATAGGAAAGAGAGTCCAAAACGTGATGATTATATGCAATGCTTACAAAGGTGGCATTAACAAGTAAACGCTTTCAGTTATTAACCTCGAAGGTGACAGTTGAGTACATCATTTATGAAGCTCTAGCTCATACAGACTGTTTGGAGTATAATTCTGCAATACACTAACATTTATTTTATACAAACATCAGGCACTCTCATCATCTCGTTGCAATAATTTCTGCCTATTACTTTCTGCCCCTCTAACTCTTTAAAATTTTTATCAATCAATACATGCAATCCAATAGCATTTAAATACCGATATTAAAAAACATCCAAGTTAGGCTTAAACATGTTTCTCTTAAAAGAAAACTCTCTATTTACCCTCTTGTTAAAAAAGAAAAGAAAGACAGACAAACTGGAACCTCCATATGCATCACATAACACCCCTTTTCCCTCTTCCTTCTATGGAGTTAGCCTAAATTAATAAAATCCTTTTAAAATTGATTTAAACATTCCTTATCAATTTCTGTATAAACCCTTCCCCTTAATTTTTCCCAACATACCCCCTTAGCCAAAAATCTCATCTCTAGCAAGGGTTCTTCACTGTAGAGCCTTCTCCTCAGTCTTCTTTAACTCAAAGTCCATTGTAGTTAACACCTCAACCACCTTTCGCCCAACATTCTATTAGCTTTGTCTCCCCATCAAAATATATAGTAACTTTATTTTTTAGGAGGAGAGTTTCCCCTCCCCCCCGCTTGTTGTAGGGGAGACATAGCTGCCTTGCCATCCATCTTCACAACTACTCAGTTACTTTCGAGTTCCTAGTGATGATTCAGTTTCGGTTTAATTTTTACTGCGACAGAGACGCCATTCCAAAAATGCACTCCAAAGCTTGAGAGTCTGTTTATCTTCTCTTTGTTATCAGATCGCCAGGGTCCCATAAATCCATCAAATCGTTTTGCCGCCTCTAAGAGTTCTCTAAATTAGTCAACTTTATTTCCAGCTTATTCCGAATTGTTTTCTTTTTAGGCGGAGGGAAACTCCCCCCCCCCTTCAACATTTCACAGCCACCACTTACAGAAGTATTTAGAGTTTCTTCAAGAAAAAAGAGGGTTCTTTAATGCCTAAAAAAAAAAAATGCTTTCTGATGTTTGCACAGTCACTTTCTGCATCATTTCCAGCCGACACGCAGAAAACACTTCAAGCTAATGTGAGTTTCCATTTCCATTCAATGCTTCTCTCTTTTCTATTATGTTTTTCCTTCATTTCCCTTGCCCCTTAAAAATATCATTTTTATATTGTTATATTGTTATGCGGGGGGGGGGAGTTCCCTTTCCCCGCTTCTTTTTTGAGGGGGAAGGGGAAGACTTTATTCCAACTCAATCTTTCACAATGATATTAACAGTCTTTAAAGGAAATTCTAGTTCTTCCTTCTAGCCATTTCTAGCTAGCTGTATAAAATGCTTTCAACTGCTGGGTTTTTTTTTTTAAAAAAGTCCCAAATATTTGCTTGTGTGTTACTCAGTTCATAGCTCTCAGTATTCCTCCGTCACAGTCCCTTCATTTTCCATTTCTCCGATGTTAGTTTCTTTTATCTAGTCCTCCATGGGGGGGTCTACAATTGTCTCCCCCACCCATACTTGCAAGAATATTCCCACTGATGCTTCGTTAGCTTGTACTCACACTTCTTCAGTAAGAAATCGATTCAGCCAGTCGCTTGATTACAGCTTAATCACCATCCGCTTGGTTTTCGGTACACAAAGCCTCGGCCATTACTGGAACACAGCAGAGAGACCGTCGGGGCAAAAGGACGCCCCCACCCCCAGGCTAAAAGCCGGGGGGGGGGCAAACCTCAGTGCCCCCTGACTCAGAGCTCATCCTGAACCCTGGGGAAGAGCGTACGATCGCTCTTCCTCTCTATCTGCTGGTCTACAGCCTGTCCCCCCAGGAGAAGGGGAAGAGGGCTGCCATCAGCTTGCCAATCCGGAAATGCAGCCCCTTAAGAGATTTTGGAGTGAGGGCTCACAGGGTACATGCCCAGCTTGGGGTCTGTCAAGGCACCCTCACTCTCAAATTACAGGGGAGACCAGAAAGTGGCCGCCATCCATGTGGAATCCAACATCCCGACATCCCATGGTTCCCTCCATTTCCATCCAAAAGGTTTCATGTCTGTTGTCTCACTTTCATTGGGGGTGGGGGTTGCTCCCCCTTTCACCTTCCCTTAGCACTGGGTCTGCAAATATAAAACATTATGACAGTGACAGCATAGTAATCAGCTACATAACTTTAACTTATCTGGACTGAAAGTCTGTCTGAGGATTTTATTATCCTAATCCTAGGCATATTTACCACAGGAAGAAAGCTTCACTGAACTCCATGGCACTTACTTCTGTGCACATGTTAGTCTCATTATAAACATATTGGCTCTTTTTCTGAAAACAAGTATGAATTTCAAGCTCTAGAACCATTACTGTAATGACTTTGTTGCTTTTATTTCCCCATAACCCAAAAGGAAAACACAAGACTTATAATGGGTTAAATTAAGTTCAGCCACTGAACTGCACAATATTTTATCTCTTCACACTTTTTTATGCTGCTTACAGTCAGCCCAACTTCTTAGATTTCTTCCATCCTTAGCTGCTTCAGGGTATATGCCAATCTAAATTAACATCCAGTACCTCCTGTAAACCCTTAGTTAGGATTTAACCAGTCCTAGAGACCAGACCATTTAAAAAAAAATCACCAGCAATGTGAAGCAGATAAAAAAAGTCTTCTTCTGGGCCAATATAAAAGGAATTTTAAAAAACCCTATTGAGCCCTGAAGTGACCAGCTAATTCCACATTGCCTTGTGAAGTTTGGGGAAGCTTTACAGGAAAAACCTGGTGCAGAGGGGCAGGAAGACCATAAATACCCCAGGTGAAGTACCCCTAAGGTAGTTCAGTTCAGGTGGAGCCTAGAGTTCTTCTGAAGTATCAGTAGATCTCCAGACTACAGAAATCAGTGCCCAGGAAGAAATTGTAGTTCCTAAGAGTGGAATATATGTAGGGCTACCAGGTTGCCTGATCTCGTGGGCCACTACTTGACCTCATGTTTTGGCTTCTACATTGCTCTGTGGAGCAGTGGAGGGAAAAATGGCAGGGGGGAGTCAGCACGATGGCATGATATCAGTGGAAGTAATGTCATGGTGTCACCAGTGCTCTAGGATGTTCCTGTAGCATGTACCTATGATATTTACCATAGAGATTCAGGGAGGGTGGGGTACAAATCTAAATAAATAAAATTCCTAGAGCATCACTGACATGGTGACATCCTGCACCACGGTGACATCATAATGTTTGGATTGCTTCTCCCCAGTCTATGGCCTTAAGTTGTTCTTGGGGATCGTGTTTTGTAGGCTGGTAACCCTAAATCTATATATACACTAGTCTAGGATTTCTGTTTCTCCTTTCATACCATGTCTTTTCTGAGCTCCACCACCTCCCAGACTCTGCCCTTTAAAGGAACTGCCCACAAATCTTCAGGAATTTCCCAGGCTGGAGTTGACAATTCTAAACCCCCCAATCTTTTTCAGGGGGAAGATTAAGTTTCCCCCTGATCTTTTTCAGGATGGGGGGATTAAGTGTCATTGAACCTTTCACTCAACTGAGCAGGAACTGAAATTCTACTGGTGTCACTTTTCTGAATGTTGGATGCAATAACATACAGAATTAAATAAATTAATTTCAGCAAATTAAACTGCCGTTTTTGGCTGTGTTGCAAACTTAATTTTGTGCAATATGCAGTTTGAACCTTCTACATCTCAAGTCATAGTACTGACAAAACAAAAATGTGTACTCTTAATAGCAACAGTTTTTCATACAGCACAGTGTATAAAATGTGGCAGAATTAAAATCCCTGCTCAGAGATGGAGCTATCTCTGTTAGCTTGTGTTGTCACTCTCTCCCAGTTGAACCTATTCCATGGGGTTCTTATAAGGATAATTTGGGGTACAATAAGATGGGTACAGAAGACAGAAATGATGTAGAACGTTAAGAAAAAAACTTGAAATGATATTATCGACAACTTCTAAAAATGGGACCAAATGCAATTCCCATGACAACCATGAGCTCATCAGATGTGGATACAAATGTGATCACTGTATGATCATTTGTGAGGCCCTATTTTGTTTATCAAAGGTGACCACTGTGTTGAATAGCACTCCCAAGGTGTGAACCTACATTTTCAAGAGGAACATAACCCTATCCAAGACAGGAGAGATTTCAAGTCCCAGACATGCCTTTCTACTAACACAGATAACCTCTGTCTTGTCAGAATTAAGTTTGTTATGCCATTTATTAAGTCAGCTTTAAAAGGCATGCTGGACAATCTTGGGTCAAAGAATCCTTTTCATGTCTCAGTGCAACTGGAATGAGAAAAACTGCATGTTTCCGAAGTCCCTCTTAGAGGCCACTATTGAAAGAGTCCCTACTCTTCTTTCAAAACAATAGAATATGCATGGATTTAGTAATTTCTATTTGGTAGTCAAATTAATTAAATTTGTGGATTTAACATGTTTACTTAATTCCTAGACCCTAGAAGTAACAGGATAATTCTCCATGGAGTGAACTTGCTTTTCCTTAAACTACCAGCTAATAATCCAGACTATCATGTAAAAGGAAAACTTTTTCAAAATAGTAATAAAAAGTCTGAAAGTATTGTGTTGTTATCCCACACACAATGCTGCTTTGCTATTTGCCTTTGTGGCTACATACTTGTCTTTTTTTATTGGTTCAAATATAATAAGAAAGCAATCTAGCCTAAAGTTTTTAATGGCCTTATGACCATTCCTGACGGGCACCCATTTAATTGGCTTACTTTGGCAATTACATTGTGGTCATACAATGACTCTTTTGTGTAATTTTCAATTATTGTACAAGAGTAGGTATAAATGCCTGCTGAGTTAGAAACAACGTTCTGAACATAAGAACATAAGAACATAAGAACATAAGAGAAGCCAATGTTGAATCAGGCCAATGGCCCATCTAGTCCAACACTCTGTCACACAGCGGCCAAAATATACCAGGTGCCATCAGGAGGTCTAGCAGTGGGGCCAGGACACTAGAAGCCCTCCCACTGCTGCCCCCTCCAGCACCAAGAATAGAGTGCATCACCTGCCCCAGACTGAGAGTTCCCATCTATACCCTGTGGCTAATAGCCACTGGTGGACTTCTGCTCCATATGTTTATCTAATTCCCTCTTGAAACTGTCCATGCTTGCAGCTGCCACGACCTCCTGTGGCAGTGAATTCTATATGTTAATCACTCTTTGGGTGAAGAAGTATTTCCTTTTATCTCTTCTAACCCGACTGCTCAGCAATTTCATAGAGTGCCCACAAGTTCTTGTATTGTGAGAAAGGGAGAAAAGTACTTCTTTCTCAACCTGCTCAATCCCATTCATAATCTTATAAACCTCGATCATGTCACCTCTCAGCCGTTGTTTCTCCAAGAGCCCCAAGCATTTTAACCTTTCTTCATAGGGAAGGTGTTCCAACCCTTTTATCATTCTAGTTGCCCTTCTCTGCACTTTTTCCAATGCTATAATATCCTTTTTGAGATGTGGTGACCAGAACTGTACACAGTATTCCAAATGAGGTCGCACCAATGATTTATACAGGGGCATGATGATACTGGCTGATTTCTTATCAATTCCCTTCCTAATAATCCCCAGCATAGCGTTGGCCTTCTTTATTGCAGGTACACATTGTCTAGACATTTTCAGCGAGTTATCCACTAGGACTCCAAGATCTCTCTCTTGGTCCATCTCTGCCAGTTCAGACCCCATCAATGTGTATTTATATTTAGGATTTTTGGCTCCAATGTGCATCACTTTGCACTTGGCCACATTGAACCCCATTTGCCACGTTGACGCCCACTCACCCATCCTCAACAGATCCCTTTGGAGTGCCTCACAATCTTCCCTGGTTTTCACCACCTGGAACAACTTCGTGTCATCTGCAAATTTAGCCACTTCACTGCTTACTCCCAATTCCAAATAGTTAATAAACAAGTTAAAAAGCATCGGACCGAGTACTGATCCCTGTGGTACCCCACTGCTTACCACCCTCCACTGAGAAAGTTTCCCATTTATACTCACTCTCTGTTTCCTATTTATAAGCCAGTTTTTGATCCACAAGAGGACTTGTCCTTTTATCCCATGACTATTGAGCTTACTTAGAAGCCTTTGATGAGGAACTGTATCAAAAGCTTTCCGGAAGTCAAGGTAAATAATATCTATTGGGTCCCCTTTGTCCACATGTTTGTTCACTCCCTCAAAAAGCACTAACAGGTTAGTGAGACAAGATCTTCCCTTACAGAACCCATGCTGAGTCTGCCTCAATAGTTTTTGTTCATCAATGTGCCTACTAATTCTTTCCTTAATAACAGTTTCCACCAACTTACCCGGTATCGATGTCAGACTGACTGGCCTGTAATTTCCCGGATCTCCCCTGGAGCCCTTTTTAAAGATGGGAGTGACATTAGCTACCTTCCAGTCCTCAGGAATGGAGGCAGATTTTAAAGAAAGATTACATATTTTTGTCAGGAGATCCACAAGTTCACATTTGAGTTCTTTCAGAACTCTCGGATGAATGCCATCCGGGCCTGGTGATTTATTAGTTTTTAAATTGTCCATCAGTCGGAGGACTTCCTCTCTTGTCACCGCAATCTGATTCAGGTCTTTCAAACCCCCTCCCGAAATCGGTGCTTCTGGAGTGGGCAAAAAATTCTCCTCTTCCACAGTGAAGACAGAGGCAAAAAATGCATTCAGCTTTTCAGCCATTTCCCTATCATCCTTCACTACTCCTTTTACCCCTTGGTCATCCAAGGGCCCCAATGCCTCCCTGGCTGGCTTCCTACTTCTAATGTATTTGAAGAAAGTTTTATTGTTGGTCTTTATGTTTTTTGCAATATGCTCCTCATATTCTCTTTTTGCTTGCCTGATCACAGACTTGCATTTTGTTTGCCATAGTCTGTGTTCCCTTTTATCAACCTCACTAAGACTAGCTTTCCACCGCTTAAAGGAATCCTTCTTACCTTTTACAGCTTCCATTACTTTATTTGTTAACCATGCAAGCTTTTTTCTATACCTATTTGTACCTTTCCTAACCTGCGGTATATATTTTTTCTGAGCTTCTAGGATTGTCTTTTTAAATAGTCTCCAAGCTTCCCCAATGGTTTTGACCTTCTCCACTCTTCCTTTCAATTTCTTCCTCATATGTCCCCTCATACCAGAGAAGTTACCCCTTTTAAAGTTAAAAGTGGTTGCGTCAGTCTTTTTGGGCAACTCCCTATCTGTACAAATGTTAAACTTAATGACATTATGGCCACTGTTCCCAAGTGGTGCAATCACTTTTACATCTCTCACCAGGTCTTTGGTGTTACTTAGGACCAAATCCAGGATCGCCTCTCCCCTGGTAGGATCTGTGACCATCTGTTCCACAGCACAGTCATTGAGAGTGTCTAAGAACGCAATCTCTTTTTCCCGACTAGAACTCATATTGACCCAATCAATGTGTGGGTAGTTAAAGTCGCCTATTACAACACAGTTATTTCGTCTAGCCGCTATCTTTAATTCATTTATCATTTTATAATCCTCCTCTATCTTTTGATCTGGTGGGCGATAACAAACTCCCACTGTTAAGCCTCCTTTTGGACCCACTATTTCAACCCATAGCATTTCCAGAAGGGAATCCAATTCTCTTACCCTCTCAATCTTACTGGACGGTATACCCTCTCTGACATACAGAGCCACCCCACCTCCAACCCTTCCCCCCTATCCTTCCGATATAATTTATAACCAGGAATCACCGTATCCCACTGATTTTCCTCATCCCACCAAGTTTCTGAAATACCCACAATGTCTATTTCCCCCCCAACACCAAGCATTCCAACTCCCCGATTTTACCTCGGAGACTTCTAGCATTTGTGTATAAACACTTATAGTTTCCCACGTTTGTTAAGCCCACAGCCTTCCTCTTGCTGCCTCAAGACCTTGCCAGGCAGTTCCTATCATTAGCCACAGTCTCAGTGGACGATTGTAATCCATTTCCTTGTACAAAAGTAATAGCTACCCCTTTATCTCTTTGAGATGAGCCATCCCGAACCAGAGACTTTTCATCTCCTGTCGGCTTTCCCCCATTTTTCAGTTTAAAAACTGCTCTGCCACCTTTTTGATTTTGAGTGCCAGCAGCCTGGTTCCTTCTCGGGACAAGTGGAGACCGTCCCTTTTGTACAGCTCCCTCTTGTCCCAAAAAGCATCCCAGTGCCTAACAAACTTGAACCCTTCCCCCTACACCACCGTCTCATCCACGCATTGAGACTCCTGATCTGTGCCTGTCTCTCCGGCCCTGCGCGTGGAACAGGTAGCACTTCCGAGAAGGCTACCTTGGAGGTCCTGGCCTTGAGTTTCCTGCCCAGCAGCCTAAATCTCTCCTCCAGGACCTCACGACTGCATTTCCCCACATCGTTGGTGCTGACGTGCACCACGACCACTGGCTCCTCCACAGCACTATCTACCAGCCTATCTAAAACACGCGTAATGTCCGCTACCTTCGCACCAGGCAGGCAAGTCACCATACGGTCAGTATGCGGGTTCGCCACCCAGCTGTCTACCTGCCTAAGGATCGAATCACCAACTACCAAGAGCCCCCCTCCCACCCTTCCCAGGGACGGTTCCTTGGTACGAAAGGATACCCGTTCACCAGCTGAAGAAGAGGTCCCTTCTGAGGGCACATTCCCCTTATCCTCAGCATGGTGCCCCTTTTCCCCTTGACCCTCATGCTCCCTGGCAGCAGCCGGGCTGCCAGATCCAGAGTGGGACATATCTAACAAGTCCCCGAGAGTCTTCCCCGTGCACCTAACTGACTGTCCCTGCTTCTCCAGGTCAGCCACCTTGGCCTCAAGGGAGCAAACTCGCTCCCTGAGAACCAGGAGCTCCTTGCACCGAGCACACACCCAAGACTTCTGACCAGTGGGCAGATAGTCATACATGTGACACTCCATGCAAAACACTGGATAGCCCCCAACCCCCTGCTGGCATTCTGGCTTCATAATTGTTTTTAAACAAATACTTTTCTATAACCCCCCTTGTAAAACACTTTGTATTTATATGGCTCCTGTTGTAGGAGTCTACTTACCTTACCTTACCAAGGAGCCAAGGTCCTGGCTTTCTGGCTCTTCCTGGGCTTCTTACAGAGTCTCTAGGCAAAGAGCCTCGCCCTTCGGCTCGTGCCAGAGGCTCGTGCCTCTTGCAAACTTCCTGCCTTAAATAGAATTGTCTCCCAGGAGAGGGTGTGGCCAGCAGCTACTCAAAATCACCCAAGGCACTTAATGACAGTCAAACAATGACCCTTTCACACCCCAACTCCAGCAGCCAGGAGTCTGCTATTCAATTTCACCCAAGCACTTAATTACAGGCAAACAATAACCCTTTCACACCCTAACTCCAGCAGTCAGGAGTCTGTTACAACTCACCCACACACTCCCAAATACAGTCCCTGACACAGTACCTTCTCAGCTAAAGCACCTCAGCTGAAAGTAAATAAAAGTTCTGGCCTGTGAAAGTTCTGGCCTGTCCTCACCACATCTATATAGCATCAGTAGAAAAAAAGTTGGCTGTCTTTTAACTAACTAATGCAGTGTGGGTTTTTTTCCCTTCTTTTGTTTCCTGCCACAATGAAGGCTGCAGCATAGACTCACATGGGAGTTACAGAAGAGCTTTGCATTTGTTTTATCTGATTGTATATACAAGTCCATTTTCTCACTGCTCTTTTAGTATTTAGGGTTCCTACTTTTTTTTCCAACAGGATCCTGTGAACACTTACACACATGTAGCTACATTATACCGAATCAGTCTATTGATCTATCAATGTCAGTATTATGTTAGCCAGAGGTGTTGCCTTAGTATAGGGTAGTCCCAACAGCAGGGGCACCCCATGCCAAAGGAAGGCACTCCTGGCCTGAAACACAGCACTAGCCACAGCTCTGGGAGAAGGGGCTCCATTTCCAGCTTTTCATACAAGGCAGCCCTCCAAGGCAATCTTCAACCTCTCCTCTTCCATCAGCAACAACGAAGGCAGATTCCTCCAGGTGTAAGCATCTGCCACCTGGTGAATAGCCCTTCTGTTTCCAGAACCTCACTTAGCCTTTTTTGTGATTCCTATAAATCTTTTGTCTCAACACCTGTCCTTCCTGCCCCATCCCTCAGGATACCGAGATAACTAATCAGGGCTATTGTGCAGCTAGACTCTGCCCCTCTGAAAGCTCCTTGGTCTCACCTAGGGCTTGATCCCTCCAGATGCCACGCCTCCTGATGCTCATCACTAGTCCAGGTAATTTTTTGTCTTCACCTAGGGCAAGCCCCTCAAGACCTCCCATTGGTTAGCATTGTTCTCTGATGTCTATATCCGTCCATGCACATGGTCTCAGGGTGTGCCTCTGCCCTGATGCCAACTGGCAGTCTACACCCAAGGATGTGTTTGGGTCACAATCTTTCTTCATGGCCATCTGTACAGATCAGTATGCACCCCCCCTCCCCAACACTTTGCCCTCTTTTGTCTCTAGTCTTAAGATCACCTCAACCCTTTATTTTCTAGCTCCTGAGTGTGTGAGAGAGTGCTAATTATATTTTGTATGCTTAAGAATTATTAAGTAAAAGACTAATTATTGCATTCAACCTGGACTCCTCATCTGTTCATGGGCTCTGGGAATTCTGACTCTATTATACACAGGTTATGATCCTATATTTTATGACTGCTGCCAAGAAGGAGGAGGAGGAGAAGGAGGAGATTGGATTTATATCCCACCCTTCACTCAGAGTCTCAGAGCAGCTTACAAACTCCTTTCCCTTCCCCTCCCCACAACAGACATCCTGTGAGAAAGGTGGGGCTGAGACAGCTCTGGCAGAAACTGCTGTTTTCAAGAACACCTCTGACAGAACTATGGCTTGTCATCCAGCCAGGTGCAAGTGGAGGAGTGGGGAATCAAATCCAGTTCTCCCAGATTAGAGTCCACGCACTTAACCACTACATCAAACTACTACACCATAATTCCCCAAGCTTAATAATAAGGCAAAATTTGGCTAACAATTGTCTACTCTGAATGGCAGCAATTTCCCAGAGTTTCAGGCTGATGTTTCTCAGATAATTGTTATAGGTATAAGAAGTTTGGACTTTTCTGCATTTTCATTTTATTTGCTGCTAAATTCCTGTTTCTTGGGGGGGGGGTCTCCTGTTCCAGAAGTGTTTTGCACCCTCCAGTAGTCAATTTGATATCAACAGATTTATTTCCAGTTTATCTCCATGCAGATTTAAACTGCAGGGAAAGAAGTTGGAAACAAAGCTGCTTGATAGAGAATCAACCTCTAGAGGGAGCAAAACATGTGCAGAACAGGAGAAACCCCCCCCCAAGAAACAGGAACTTAATAGTGCTTTAAAAACATAGGTGGAGTGGCCATGGTTCACTTGTAAAGCATCTGCTTTGCATGCAGAAAGTCCTTGGTTCAATCCCCAGCTTCATCAGTTATAAGCATTAGGGAACAGATGATGTGAAAAACATGATCCTGAGACTTTGGGAAATTGTTGCCATTCAGAATAGACAATACCTTTGTCAGGGGGAAAAAAGTTACTGGCCTAGTTGTATGTTCTTCAAAACCACAAAAATGTTTGGTTTATATCACAGCTGATGTGAGCCATGTAGTAGCATTTGTGTAGTTTTATGCAGTTACCATTCATTCTTCCCTCTGCAATGTGTATTTAGTTTGGGCCAAACTCCATAGAAAGTAGAACCAGCAGTTTATCAACCCAAATAAACTTACAGCTTGTTTCCTAAGTTAAGCATGAATACAAATCTCCTCAGCACTTGTACTTACTTCTATTTCCTGAGGAAGAAATCTGGAACACGAGGAACAATTTTTTACTTCATTATAAGCTACTTTAATTGGGGGGGAAGTACAGTTTATTATGTTGGGTAGACATTAACACATACAAACACGCTGCAAAGAAGTATTCATAAAGCATAGATGGCACTGCCTTTGTTTCCCTGGCATCCAAGATGGATCTGCCATTTCATTAGATATGAATTTGCAGATGTTTAGAAAACTAAAGTAAGAATCATATTTGGCAAATTAATCCATAAGACGTGCTAAGAAATAAGGTTGCTTAATAGTGTTTATAACAACAGCAGTTTCTTCCAGGGTCTAGAATTGCTGTCTTGGCAGTGTCTGAATTATTGATAAGTGGCATAAAGAGACAAAAAAAAAAATCCACTGTGAATTTTATCAAGGAGAAAAAAAGTATTTAATTGACTAAAACACTACCTTTCTGTCAGAACTCAGTCCCAGCTCTATTTGCTGCAACTCAGTTGAGATGGCCAGCAAGTGGACCTTAATGGATATAGTTGATTTGTTTCCAGGTTCCTATAAGCACTTCTTAAAGGGCAGGGAAGAATTTTTTTGGCAGGTTAATCTTAATCCATATGGTTTAGAGTATTCATGTAAATGTGACTGGCCCAGAATCACACAGTGAGCTTCCACATCAAGATGGGAATTCAAACCTGGGTCTCCCAGACCCTAATCTGAAGCTCTAACTGCTATATACCACACTGGCTTTCATAGAGTGGCTGCTGTTGAAGAGGAGCAAGCAACCAGGCCTAGGTAACTCATGCAAGTCAAGTGGTATAAAGTCACTCAGTGGCTGCTGTCAGGTCAGGCTCCAATGAGTCTTCCTTCAATTGCCAGAACAGCCCTGGAAAGGACCCTGCCCCCTGCCTTTTACTCACAGAAACCAAGCCTTGGAAAGCTATGGTTGCCTAGCAATAGCCACTGAGGGAATCCATTTGTTAAAGCTACAGTCTTTTTATCATTTTTTAAAAAAATATCTCAATGTTTTGGGTGTGTGTGTGTGTTTAAACATTTCAGATTTTTTTTGCAAACCTGGGGCATTGTTTAGGTTTGTAGAAAGATCTGTCTTGACTATTCACAGTGCCAGTCAACAGATTTAAGTATCTTCAGATCTGGCCAACTTTGCTGTTAGGATGTACAACTGGAACCCTCAGAAGACTTTTGGGAGGCATCTCATTTCCCACTCCCATACTATTTCTTCTTTTTTTCCTGAAAGCCCCCATAGCCACTTCCCTTTTCCTGCTTTTTTCTCTCCTTCCCACCAAACAGGAAACCTACCTTTATCTGTCCCTCTGTCTTCAGCTTTCCCTTTTCCCCAGTAACCTTTACTTAGAAAAACCATGACCCAGTTGTGTGGTGGTGGCCACTAGACCAGGCCCACTTGCATGATAGGGAAACCTCAAGGACCCCTGTACACCTTTCTCCATATTCTTTTCCTCTTCCTAACAACCCCTATAAACTCTCCCCTTTCCCTGCCTCATTCGCTCCTTTTCAGCCATTCACCAGCCTACCTTTTATCTGCTTTCCCTCTTCAGCTATATTTATTATTTACTTCATTTATACCCCACCTTTCTTCACAGTGTGGAACAAATTAGTTTACATTATTCTCCTCTCCTTCTTTAATCTTCACGAGAACCCTGTGAGTTAGGTTACCCTGGAAGTATGTGACTAACCTAAAATCACCTAATGAGTTTCCAAGGGAAGATGGGATTAGAACATAAGTCTCCCAGGCCCAACTCTTAAGTTCTAACTGCCACCCCACACTGGCTTTCATAGGGTGGCTTTTGTTGAACAGTAGAAAGTATCTAGGCCTTGCTGACATCCAGTGGTTGCTGCCAGGCCTAGGGTTGCCCACCTCCAGGTAGAACCTGGAGACCTTTCAGAATTACAACTGCTCTCCAGACAACAGTGCAGGGGACCAGTGCAGGACCACAAGCTGTGTAGCCACTACTGCTACCAGACTCAGTGTAGAGCCCTGGATGGCACAGCTGTTAATGCTACTGGATTCAGCACAGCTACCTCATGCTGCCTCCTTCAAAGTTACTTTACTTTGGGGGGAATTTAAACTCCCTATGTATTTAAAAATAATCAGATTTTTCTGCAAACCTGGGGAGTGATAATATGACAATTTTTCACCTCTTAAAGACTTAGAGACTTTCCCCTGGAAATCAAACATTGATGTTTGTTCTATAGATATTGTATTTTGCATATTCATTTACGATGAGAAGAGTATGAAGGCATATGATATAATACACTACATTTCAGGTGCAAATGACTAAATGAACAAAAGAATACAGTTTCAAGAAGGAAGAGCATTATCTTCCAAGGTACCAAGGCAGGATAGACCTTCATGCATTACCTATGTGATATGATTTGATATATGATGTGATATAAGATGGTGAGAGGTCTGGATACCAAGTCCTATGAGGAAAGGTTGAAGGAACTGGGTATGTTTAGCCTGGAGAGGAGACAACCAAGAGGTGATACGATCACCATCTTCAAGTACCTGAAGGGCTATCATATAGAGGATGGTACGGAATTGTTTTCTGTTGCCCTAGAAGGTTGGACCAGAACCAAAGGGTTGAAATTAAATCAGAAGAATTTTCGGCTAAACATTAGGAGGAACTTCCTGACATTCAGAGTGGTTCCTCAGTGGAACAGGCTTCCTCAGGAAGTGGTAGGCTCTCCTTTTCTGGAGGTTTTCAAACAGAGGCTGACAGCAATGTGGATTCTGTGAACTTAGGCAAATCATGCCTCAGTGTTTAGTTCTTGTGGCCCTTTCTTACACACTCAGGTAAATCCTAATTGCCACTTTGGGGTCAGGAAGCAAATTTTCTGGAGGTTTTTTTTGTCATCTTCTGGACATGGAATAGTGGTCACTATAGGTGTGGAGGGGGAGGTATTTGTGAATCTCCTGCATTGTGCAGGGGGTTGGATTAGATGGCCCTGGAAGTCTCTTCAACTCTATGATTCTGTGATTTTGCACATTACGTAAAATGCAGTTAATTGTGCAGTACTGACAACACTTTCCTCTGAGTAAGCATCATTAAATAGACATGAGTAGGAATCTGAGTAGGCCTGGTTAGGATTTCTCTCTGACCTTATTTCCTCCTTCCCTTCCTTTTTTGTATAGTTAGTTAACAACTACACCAGTGTTTGACAGCACTAATTTGACTTATTAATCTATTTTTCTTTTAAAAATGGGTTCTTTCAAGTTTATTGTGTCATTGCTTATGTTTGTTATAAAAGAAGCCATATTTATTTGTATTTCAAATAACAAAGTTTTTGATGTGTTTTTGACCTTTCAGAGCAAACAGAATCATTAGCAACAAATATTTTGCCATATGCCCTGTGCATATCTGAAATAGTTAGTTAATAAGGACCTTTATTCCCCAGTGCTAATTGCTTTCTTGCATAACAGTCTGGTATAGCTTTCTTGTTTTTCATGCCAGCTGTAAATTTAGTTATGGTATACATGCTGCATTCTTTCACAGATTTTATTAAGAGCAGAAAACATAAACAGGGAGTAACGGAGAGTCAAGAAATGTTAAGCAAATGATAAAATGGGGCCCTTTAATTATTCCCTAGCCATGTGGTCATGGGCTGATTGTGTGGATGTTTCCCATGGAACCTGCTCCCTTTTAATGTGGGATCTGATTATATATGGTAAGGACCTTCACAATCAACTCCCATCCTACCTTCAAGCGATGTAGTCCTGAGAACAGTCCTGAGTCTAGCTAGATCAGATCAGATACCATCTAGCCAACATCCTTTCCCCTTTAAACTCCTCATGAAAGAGGGACAGTGTATTTTGTAACAGCAAATGAAGCAAATCTACTTTCAGTGCTAATACTGATTCACCAAAAATGTACATAGTATTCACTGAAAAGACTCAGGCTGAAATGAGGTATCTGTCCTGGGAAGATGCAGGTGCTTACTAACTGGCTTGTACAAGAGGAATCCCTAATATTCGGTGCTCATAGAATATTAAAGTTTAACACAGGTCTAGGGCCAGAAGGAAACTCCAGTAATTTCTCAGCATAGTTTTTGTGTGATGTCTGGTATGGAAGTTAATTTTCACAAGAGCTGGTGGAGGAAAGAGGAAACTAGAGAACTGTCTCAGCAATGTACCTTACAGGCCCGCCAAGTGTCACCACATTATGCCCACTCCTGATTGCCTTAGTAGAAGCATAACTGGAAAAAGTGCAGAGTCTTCCTTGGCCAGAAGCCACAGAAGCTGCTTTCCTTCTGGATAGTAATTAAGATTTTTAATCATGCATTTGGAAACAGCGCAATAATTACAAACAAAGTGAGGAGATTCTTTGATGAGAAGACAATCTTAAATGCTACTGAAGTTGCTGGCAATTCCAAAATAAATTAAATAGCATTTGCTTGCTACAGTACATGATGCCATTAGCTAAGGAGTGTGCAATGATTCTGTGAAACAGCAGAACACTTTGTATGCAGTTCAACAAAAATGTGTAAATGCTCATGAAAAAGAGACAGAAGGACAAACCACAAAATCCACCCCCCCTCATTTCGCCCTTTGTAAAATAAACAACCAAGTAGTGTTTCTGAGAAGTGGATAGGAAATACAACTATCTGACATTGCAGCATGGAGATATCTTCTAAAATTCTTCGACTCACCTGACAAAATGGAATGTATCACTGAAACCATTGTGAGGAATGCTGTAATCTTATTTACTTCATATTATTCTTACTTTGATACCATCACCCACGGTATCTTTGTAATCCAAATGACTGAGGCAGGTATTCTGCAGGTTCTATTCCTGTCCCAATGATCAGGTGATAGGTGGGCAAGAGAAAACCCATGACACATGCACTACTGGATTCTGCAGGGTTCCCTCTTATATCCCAGTGCTATTTATGATCTGAATGGGAAGAACATAGGAGGTGACCATGGTATGCAGAGGATACTCTCTCTCTCTCTCTCTCTCTCTCTCTCTCTCTCTCTCTCTCTCTCTCTCTCTCTCTCTCTCTCTCTCCCCACCCCAAAGAGAAAGGACAAAGTTTAAGTCCAGTGGCAGTTTTAAGACAATAAAGTTTTATTCTCCATATAAGCTTTTGTGCACATGCTCACTTCTTCAGAAGTGGGCATACAAAAGCTTATAGCCAAAATAAAACCTTGTTGGGCTTAAAGGTGCCACTGCATTCAAACTTTGTTCTGCTGCTTCAGATCAGCACAGTTACCCACCTGCATTTTTCCAAGGGTGTCAGGGATATACTGAAAATTCTAAATGACTGCCTGAAGATGGTAATGGATTGGGACTAATAAATGGAAGTACACTCCCTATAAGACTGTTGATCAATAATGTTGGTAATTAAGCAGTCATCAGATTGTTATTTGAGGGTACTATTAGATCTGTGCCTATAGAAGAAGCTGAAGGGGCTGCTGTGATTACTAGCTGAAGCCTTTCCTCAAAGAGCATGATTTTGCTATGGTCATTGATGCTCTGATCAAATCCAGATCAAAGCAATATCCTATCCATGGGTATTGACTTTGAAGACTGTTCAGAAGCTTCATTTGGTACATAATGCAGCTGTGAGATTAATGGCAGGTACAAATTGTAGGAAATATATCTTGTCAGTACTAAATGAACTACTTTGGCTGCTGTTTTGCTTCTGGGCTGAAATAAAAGGTGCTGGTTGTGACTTTTAAAATCCTAGATGGCTTCAGATTGGCATGTAGAGTTGCCTGCTCCCATGTGACCCACTATAACTGCAGTTAACATGCCCTACCCACATGCCTTAGCCTTTTAAAACAGGGGAAGATAATCAGATGAAACTGACATTATAGTATTACAGAGTGGGTGCAGGCATTTTGACAGTCCTGGGAAGATTAAATACATTGCTTGGGGGCAGGGCAGAAGAGTACACCACAGCAGTAGGCAAGGACACTGGAATGCAGCAGCAGCCCCAACCTGAGATTGCATGCATAGTAGTGGGGCAGAAAATAAATAGGTTTGTACAGACACTATCAGACATATGTCCATCCATGTCTATTATCCCCCTGAGCCCATCATGGCAGAAGCAATACTAAGCATTTAACCCCCACCCACCATCCTTTGGACAGGATGAGTAAGGGAGCACAGAAGGTGGGTTTACTCCCCCCATCTCCCCCTATGTTTAGGTCCCTGAGATCCAAAAGCAGCAGTATCCACCAGTCCCACAGGGAGGCAGGAATTAAAGTCCCATACATTTGCCATGTGTGTATACTTTGCCTGAAGAAAGATCCTTAATTTGCAGGTTATCCTGAAATGTATTAAAGTCTTTAAAAATTGGCTGGAATGTAGACAAGACATACCGAAGGGCACAAAGATTTCTGCACACAGAACTCCAAACATCCCCTAAAATCTTATTCCTGGGGGTCCTTTCTACCCCCAAAACTAGGATTTCAGGGAGCATTTGGAGCTGCCATGGGAGGGGTGAGGGAGAAAAATCACACTCTGTGGGCTGAAATCCTTATGTTTGTGGAAACTAGATCCAATTCCACCCCTCCCCCACAAAAAATTGTTTGCTTGTATTACTTCCACTTAAATTGCTTTTTGCTAGGGTTTGTCTCAAGAGATACAGCTGGAGAAAAAAGCAGAATTTCAATGCTAACACAGTAGCTAGAGATTTCAAGGAAAGGGGGAACCAAAACAAGTTTCAAAAGGGATATCACTGAAAATACTACATGCTTGAGTTCTGTTGTCAGGTGAACTAGAGATCAAGCCACACAGGATATTTTCTTTGTTTTGGAAATGACATTTTTTTCCTTAGTCATCTCATTTTCAAGATACCCATCCTGAAGAGTTTCAGAAGAGTTTTCAATGTTCACCAACACCCAATAACGTTTTTAACTTGAGATTTCTTTGTGTATTCTAATCCCTTTCTCACAATGTCTTCACTACAATGGAGTGTAATTTACTCACATTATCCTACTTTAACTGTGCCATTATTAAGTGTAATGTTTTCTATGCATGTTAAAAGCACTAAAATCATTTTAATTTATTGAGAAAATCTCCATTCAGTTGGAATCTTTGTAGGAGCGCTTAGTCATCAAAACACATCTTTCTGGCATTAAGGTGGTACAAATTATGACTGCAGAATGCTATCTCTGTATTCTGCTTTGTTGTGACTTTGTTGTGTCAAATAACATCACCCTTTCAACATTTTGTAGAGATCTTCAGTTCCCTATTTACATTTTTCACTTCTTTTTTCTGTTAAGGAAGATAAGCACTAAATTATAGACTGCTGTAACACTCGCAATTTTTTAAAAAAATATTTAAAAGATTTTAAACCTGCCTTTCTACCATGTTGTATAAACTTCAAGATTGCTTACAAAATCTACCCAAAATACAATCACGTTAGAGACACACACGCACAAAACTAGTTTCAGTTTCCTCTTGCCTTCCTACAATATCTTACTCTGGCCTTCTTCAGCATGTTGTGATTGCAGATAAACATAGCACCCACGCCTTCAGAAATGGATGTCAACCTTACACTCAGAGGTACAGGACTGTCAGTCTTCTTGGGTCTAGGGCTTTTACCTTTGTAGACATGATAGAGAAGAAGGTAACTGCTTCCTCCATTCTTTCTGGTGGCATCAGCAGTTTAATTTAAAAGTGGATGGGGTACCATCCTTAAGGTAGGTTCTCCTAGACTTCTAACCAATCTCCAGACTGCACAGATAGGTCCCCCTGGAGAAAAAGGCAGCTTTTAAAGAGCAGGCTGTACAGCATTAGATCCCAGCAGAGCTCTCTCCCAAATCCAACTGTCCCCAGGTATCACTCCCAAAACTCCAGGACTGTCCAAAGCTGAATTTGGAACTCTAAAGGTAGAAAGGAAGGGATCATCAACTGGAGCTGGATCAAGACATAATGAAGCATGCCTAGTTGCTACCTCCATCCCTTCCCTATGATTGCCATAGCCATGGCAGTTAGAAGCTTGAAAGAAAGAGAAAAATGATAAAGATTGTGTTCATTCAATAGATACATGGCAATATAAGGTCTCATCTTCTATAACAAAATAACAGCATTGTTCCTATGGTTCCCTTGAGGCCAAATGATACACCATTATCATTTAGAATTCTTAAGTATCAGATGTAGAAACCCACATAAAACACTGCACATAATTTTGAAAATGGAAGTTATATATATTTTTCAATGTTAATTTTAACATTTTCTTAATTTTTCAGGATTTTTAAAATATTGAACTAAATGAATTTGTAACTCAAAATATGCTTTGCTTTAGATTTCATGGTTAGAAAACAATAAGATATCCAGCATTCAGTGTCAATATTTGATATTTAACAGTTGATACTTTATATTTGGCAATCTGTTATTTGATAACCATTAGTTTGTATTTGGCCATTTTTGATAGTTGTCTGTCAGTGATATTTGAAAATTGGCAGCCATTGGTATCACAGTATTTGATAGATGACAAGCAACTTGATCTGATGTTTCACATCTGTCAGAATGTTATATTTGAAAGCAGAACCTGTACCTATTATAAATAGGTCTTTGATGACCTTAGAGATCAAGTGTCACCAGCTCAGGATTCCTGTTTGTGCCTCTCTTTTGGGTTACTCTATAGATTTCTGTCTATATATCCTGTCATCTACACTTCTCTCAAATTTACTTGACAGAGAAATGGCCCACATGCTCACTGACTGGGTGAATTAGATGCTTTACTGGTCAAATGATGAAGTATCTGAAGAAGTGAGTAGTGACTCACAAAAGCTCATACCCTACCACAAATTTTGTTAGTCTTTAAGTTGCAACAGAACTCTTACTCTTTTCTACTGCTACCAACAAACATGGCTATCCATATTGGTCAAATGACGTACTGTCAAATAGTGGCTTACTTTTGAACTAAGGTCATGAAGACAATAAGAAGCTATATGTCTATTTCTATAGCTATAACCATATATGGAAAACATTGTTTTGGACTAAGCAATGAATTACCAAGATGTTTTCCTGTGAACATTTTCTTTGTTCCCTACTGATGTGTACTTAGAAATACTCACGTATCTTTTCAGTTACGTCCAAGAGCTGAAATTAAGTCATGCAATCTGACTTTAGAGATATGAATATTACTATGAACCATACCTGGCTTATTTTCAGAATTTATAAGGGCGGGTGCTTCTATCTTTTACAAAACACAGTCATGAAAAATTATGGAGTGGTCTGGGGGTAGGGAACTACAGAAAAGGAAAGATTTTCAAGTATACAACTATACAAAGACTGCTGCAGGGGGAAAATGACCTTCACAGTGACACAGAAATAGAAAAAATGTAGAAGATGCGGTGTTGTGGAAGAATGAGGGGGCCAGATCAGTAACTCAGAAAAAGTGATAGTGTGTGAAATACAGATAGGATATATATATTAGCCTTATTGAATAGGCAGGTGATGGGATGGGTAAACAGTGTTAAATGGAAGGGAACAATTTCACATATGTTATTGGATTCTATCCCACCTGATTGGAGTAAGCTGCTCAGAAGGGAGTAGCCTGGAATTTGGAATTGAAAAGGCTGGGTTAAAACTACGATTTGTTCTCTAAACATATTCAATTCTGACTGCCCACTCTTATTAACCAGCTTGTCAGCACATAACTATTCTCATTAAATTGCCCAGGTATTCAATTAAACTGTTGGTCTGTTGCTGTTTGGGGGAAAATGAAGATGGGAAGGACAAACAAACAATGGCTTGTATTTCTCAAGCCTTGAACTTTTAAAAGAGGGTGTCCTGTGTTACAGTTGTATATTGATTTCCAAATCTAATTTATAGATAGCAAAATTATATGAGCAAATGTATAAAAATCTTTTCTGCTGCAAACAATACTACCAAAGACAAAAGTACTTTTTATCCAATGAAAACAAATTCTGACCCTTGAGTTTAAATTTAACATGCATTGCATATAGTAGATGTTGGGGGAAGGACTGAGATTCTTCAACTGTATATGAGCTAAGAATTGACCTTTAACTCATTTATTTATTTATTAAATTAGATTTATTAGGCCACCCCTCCCTGAAAACAGGGCTCAGGGCTGCTTACAAAAGAAACAAATATAATAAATAATTTAATTTAGAACCAGCGTTAAAAATGTTTAAAACATATCAACAAAAAAACAGTGCATATTCCAAAATGGTGGAAGAAAAGATTTCAGCTTCCACAGGCTTCTGAGGGGGAGGAGTTACAGAGGGTGGAGGGGGTGTGAGAGTGTCAGATGTCATACTATCCCATTGTTGTTCTCAACCAAATGCCTGGTGAAACAACTCTGCCTTGCATGCCCTGCGGAAAGGTAATAACTTCCACAGGGCATGGAAGTTCTCCAGCAGAGTTCCACCAGTTGAAGGCCAGGGCCAAAAAAGTCCTGGCCCTAGTTGAGGACAGCCAGATCTCTCTCAGACTGGGGGCCACCAGGAGGTTCTTATTCCCTGCATGTAATGCTCTCCCAGAGGCATATTGAGAGAGGCGGTCCTGAAGGCATGTGGGTCCCTGACTGCTAAGGGCCTTGAAGGTCAAAACCAAGACCTTGAACCTGATCTGGTGCTCCACTGGGAGTCAGTGTTGCTTGCACAGCACAGGTTGAATATGTACCATCTGGGTGGGTCCCTATGAGAACCCATGTGGCTGCATTCTGGATCAGTTGGAGCTTTCAGGTAAGGTGCAAGGGCAGGCCTATGTACAGTGAATTACAGTAGTCTATCTAGGAGGTGACTGTTGTGTGGATTACTGTGGTTAGGTTGGGCAAGACAGGTAGGGAGCCAGTTGCCTAACCTGGCACAGTTGGAAGAATGCCAGTTTGGCAACCTTCACAACCTGGGCTTCCATCCAGAGGCACACCTAGATTCTTTTTTTTTTCACAAACATTTTATTGAATTTTTTTTCCACTTACAGATACAAAAACATAATACATACTAAGCAGAATGTGTCACTTGAAATACAAGATATAGTCAGAAGTAGTAACTAAGAGAGTCATTTACCAAAGATGTAGCTTATCGATTGTATCTGGAATTTCCTCTTGTCTAGACAAGTGTTCTAAAATAGGCAACCACACCGGAAGAAAATCAGATGCAACAGGGAAAGGGTAAGTATCATTAATAATTTCAGTAACTTTTGCTAATGTATACATGTTCCATAATTTAGAGTACCAATTCTGAATGGTAGGGCCTTTAGAATGTTTCCATTTAGTTACTACTGCATGTTTAGCTGCTGCTAATAAAATAGCAACTGTCTTATTAGTACTTTTTAATTAAGTTTCCATAATCCAGTGGTTTAATATAATATGTTCCATTGTGAATTGTAAAACAATACCTGTTATTAAGCGAATCTGAGTAATAGTTTCTTTCCAAAAGGCCTCTATTACTGGACATTCCAGCCAGCAGTGGAGATAAGTTCCAACCTGGCCACATTGTCTCCAACACATGGGATTTACAAATGAACTAAGATGAGTTAACTTTTGAGGGGTCAAGTACCAGAATGAAAGAATTTTAAAGGACTGGAGTTTTATATCAACAATATTTGATTTAAGAGGAAAAGAAGACATAGGGTGTGTTCAGACAGATCTTTTGATCTGCCATAGGAACGACTCCCTTGCGGATCAAAAATGCACGACCAGACATAAACATCTGGGAAATATTCCGGTCCCATAGGCATCCCGTTCTGCTGCGCCTCCAATCCTGATTTAAAAAGCAGCAGTTTCAATGTAGGGTTTTCGCTTACCCGCGCAACAACTGCAGACTTTCTTCCATCTGGTCACTCCATTAGCGCGAGATGCTCCCGTCGGCTCGGTCTGACATCAGACCGAGCCGACGGGGTGCGATTTTTAAAAATTGAAACCCCATGTGCGCTTTAACGAGGAAACGCATTCAGCGATAAGCGCTACGAGGAATGTAATATTCATGCTTATTTCTTTTAGGGACAAGATGTTACCGCGATGGGAGATGGAGGGGGGAAGGACTGTTCTAACTTGCAAAATAGTCCCTCCATTGATCATGATGGCAATGGCAAGGGGAGGACCGGGACTTTGCTGAAAACCCTCCGCGATCGCCTCAGTTCTCCAAGGAGGCGCAGCCTTGCCTATGCGAATGTACAAAACTTTTTTAAAAAAAATCCTCGGTGGATGCCGTGTAGACAAATCATGGCGGGAACAATGCGCGGTGAGGCTATTTCATGGGGGGGCGTCTGGTCGTGCTAGGCTGGATTAAAAAAATCGGGATAAAATTTTAGCAGGGCTCATGGCGCGATTGACTGGCTGTCTGAACGCAGCCCAAGACTTGTCCCAAAATGCCTCATCCAGAGGCAAACTCGTCAGAGATTGCCATTTACTTTAATAGGTAAGTATTTTACCTTTTTCTAGAGAAAGAAGTATAGAGTACATATTAGCAAGTAAGTGTACATTTGAGGATTCCGCTTTCTTGTATATTTTCTCAAAAGTAGTCAGAGGTTGATTCATTAGATCAGCAATATGGATTTGTGAGGCTAGATGCTGAAGCTGTAAATATTGAAACCATTGAATCTGTGTCCCAAGTTTTTCTTCCATTAAAGATTTTTTCATAAATTTATTATTTTGAGTAATATCTTGTATTTTATCAAAAGCAGTAGTTCTCCATTGTTTTAAAGTATTCAAGATATTTGATGATAACAGTATTTTTTGGTTAAAAAGAGATTGGAATCTAGATATTTAGGTAACAGCAGTTTCCTCTTGTTTTCCCAGGTATTCAAGAAAACTTTAAGAAAAAAACAATGTATAACATCCTTGGATCGTTCTGAGGCAGTTTCCCATATAGTAACTTGAATATTATAAGGGTGAGTATATTGTTGTTGAATATAAATCCAGTCTGTATTTTGCATATTATGTAACATTTTCACTATACTGGCCAAGTGACTAGCCTGATAGTATTTCACGAGATCTGGAAATCCAAGACCTCCCATTCTTGGGTGTCTACAAAGAGTCACCGAGCTAACTCTATGTCTTCTGTAAGCCCAAAAAAACCGAAATAGCATCCGTTGCCATTTATTCAGTTGATTTATGGAAAGATTAATTGGCAAAGCCCGAAATAAAAAAAGGATTTTTGGGAGGACATACATTTTTATTATATTCAATCTATCATGCCAGGATAGTATAAGTTTGTGCCAACTTTCCAATTGTTTTTGAATACTTGTAAAGAGAGAATCATGGTTATGTTTTTGATAATGTTGAAGATCCAAAGGAATTTTAAGACCTAGATATTGCATTGTATTAGTGGTCCATTTATAAGGTATAATTTTCCTAAGCACTTCTTCCAAAGTCGAGTTTATATGAACAGGAAAAACATAAGATTTTGTTGCAGTAACCTTCAGCCCAGACACTAAACTAAAGTCAGACAGCGCATTTTGAAGATTAGGAAGGGAAGTCAAAGGATTAGTAAGGGATAGCATAATATCATCAGCAAACAAAGAAATCTTAAATTCACGCTTATGCATACAAATACCATGGATATCAGGGTGTGTTCTAATTTTTGTTGCAAGTGGTTCCATAACTAATGCAAATAAAATCAGAGAGAGTGGGCACCCTTGTCTCGTGCCACATTTTAACATAAATTGTTCAGAGTACGTACCATTTATTTTAAGTTGAGCCATGGGTTGATAGTATAATGAATCAATTATCCTACAAAAATTCTCTCAACAGAATCAAAGGCCTTTTCTATATCAAGACTAATAAACACTGCTTTTTGGTGTTTCCACTTACAATAGTGAAGCAGGCTGATCAACTTGTAAGTACCATCTACTAAATCATGTGAAGGCATGAATCCCATTTGATCTTGGGGTATGTAGCTGGTTACAAAAGATTGTAGTCTGGACGCTATTATTGAAGTGAAAATCTTAAAATCAACACTTAATTAAAAAATAGGCCTATAAGAAGTGACAAGTGATGGATCTTTACCAGGCTTGGGTAGTACTATAATATTTGCTTGTTTCCAGGATGGAGGAAGCACACCTTTTTGAATGATATAGTTACAGGCATCCGTTAATGGCTTTATTAAGATCTTTGCAATTTTTTTATAAAAAATAAGCTGTTTATGTTTGGAAGAAATCTTCAAGGAGTTATAATTTAGTTCTAGGTAATTCTTTATGAAATCTATGTTAATATTTTTGGCATCATAAAGAGTTTTGTAATAGTCTAAAAAGCTGTTAGATATTTCCTTTGCTGTATATACTAATCATCCAGATTTATTTTGTACTGAAGTTATAGTACTGGAAATTCTTTTTTGTCGTATTCGATATGACAAAAATTTTAGAGCTTGAGCTGTGTTTTGCCACGATTTTTGCTTTAAAAAAAGTAAGTTTCTTTGTATTTGGATTGAATCTAATGTTTCTAATTCTCTTCTTGAGGATAATAGTTTTTTATAAATCTTTTTATTACAAGTTTGTTTATGCTGTGCTTCCAGTAAAGCTATTTCTTGGATCAACTGTAATCTTCTCTCTTCTTTTTGTTTTCTTAGATAAGCTGACTTGGAGATGAGATGGCCACGCAAAATGGGTTTAAGTGTGTCCCAAACCATCGTTGGAGCTGTCAGCCCTGAAGTATTGTCATGAAAGTAGTTTTGGATAATCTCTTCTATTTGTGAATTGAGAGTTGGGTTATTCAATAAAGCCTTATTTAATGACCAGGTTGTCTGTCGTTTTTCAGAAGTCAAGGACAGGATGCAATCTACCCAGTTGTGGTCTGACCACCTTAGAGGGCCTATGTGCGTTTCCTGTAAGAAAACAATATTTGGATGTTCTCTGTTGATTTGGGTCAGAATTCTTTTAAGCCGAACCGGATTGCTCAATCCCCTGACATTGTAAGATAGACATTTAAGATAGAGGGTGCGGTCACACTGCCATTTTGATCAGGATTCGCTGCTGTTTACTTGTGCATGTCAGTTTCATGTTCACACGCGCCAATCTGCCTTCCGCAGCGAAGCAGGCTTACTCACGCAATGTTTCCGGGTTTTCCTGACCCCTGGAAAAACTAGTGTTTTCCTGGCACTTCCGCTTTGATTGCGCGAATTCGCCTATGTGGACAGCCCCTCTCTTGCAAGGATTGCGATTAGGGCCGTCTGAACGTTATTCCCAAAGTGTCGGCAGGAGCAGCAGGCGCCCAAGCCTCCCCGTGGCCAGCAGGATCGCCTTGAAAGACGGCTCAGCAGCAGGCAAGCGGGTGCTGGGAAAGAGGGGCTGGCTGCATGTAGACAGCCCAATGTGAATAAAAATGTTCCTGATTTAAATAAACCGGGAACAAAGCGCATGTCAGTTGCAGTGTGACCAGAGCCTGTTAGTCATTTTGGTAGTCTACTAACTCCAAGACCAATATCCAAAGAAAAGGAAGCGTAGGAAAAAAAATGGGAATATAATAATAATATCTTAATATTCCACTGGAATGATAGCTTTTTACACCGGACGTTATAAAATTGTAGGTTGAGTAATTTAACTGGTACTACAGCAGATATGAAAGCCAACTGTATTAAGAAATTGCTTTAAGTTCTACTAACTAAGCTTAACCTTTTTTTGTTTATTTTTATTTATTTTTGTTGTTTGTTTGTTTTTTAAACAGTAGATGAAAACGAAATGGACCGCAGTCCTAAAAAACTTTTTACTAAAGAGTAACTTTTAACCCCCCACCCCACCTTTTCCCTTTTCACAACTGTAGAGTAACCCTAGACAAAATAACAATCTTATTACACACTTGTAAAAAAAAAAAAAGCACAAGTATGTATATATATAATATTAAAAGAAGGAACAAAAGAAACAAAATAAACAAGAACAAAACCTTCAACTCTTATCCCAATACCGCTTGGGAAAGAGAGCAAGAAATCCCTTGCTTTTATACAAGGTCAGATATACTAAATATAACTATAGAAATGTATATGTTAAGCTGAACAAAGGGGAGCTAGCGTGGAAAGATCTAAAATAAAAACAAAACAAAACCCAAAGCCCCTCCCCCCCCTGCCCCAAACACACCAATAGAAAGTATTAATTTCTGAATTATTTCAACAGTTTAAACCCATCAATATAAACTTTAGCCATTTCTATAAAGGCTTACCACAACAGATTTGTTATAATTTCAAATTGGAAAATTATAATAAAAATACATATGTAGATACATATATTTAAGTCTTTGAAGGCTTCTTAAGATCCTTAGGTGGTGTCCGATGAAAATCAAGTCTTCTTTTCAGTGCTTTCTTGTCCACTTCCATATCTTGATTGTAGAGCCCCAGAGCGTCCATTAAGGTGTAGCCTGAGGTAAGATCTGTTGCAGATAGGAGTGTACCTTTGTGCCACACCTGAAGCTGGGCTGCAGCTATCCATCGGTAACGTATATTGGCTTGTTGAAGTTGGGATGTTATGGGCTTTAAGGCTCTGCGTAGATTGATTGCCTCAGAAGGAAGGTCAGGGAACACTTCAATCTTGTGCTCTAAGTACTGAAGGTGTCCTCTTGTTCTAGCTTCAGTCAAAATCCTCTTCTTGGTTCTACCATCCAAAAAGGACGTTAAAATGTCTCTCGGCCCTCGTTTCAAGTCATTAGTTTTCTGACCCAGCCTGTGGGCTTTCAAGATTGTCGGGGCTAAATTGTCCTCCAGTTCCAACACAGATACTAGCCATCTAGCTATAAAAACTTGAACTTCATTATTTTCTTCCGCGCCTTCAGGAAAACCTCTAAATTTGAGGTTAAAATTTCGAGTCTCCATTTCAAGGGCCAATACTCTCTTTTTAGTCAGCATTTCCTGACTATTTCTTTAAGTTCTTCATATTTCTTTAAGTTCTTCAGAGACATTATTGCTTATTGCTAAAGCGTGGCTAGCCTTATCATCTACTTCATGAAGAGCTTGTTTAATATCATTTAGTTGTGCTTGAATGGGGCCAAATATTTGTTGCATGCTGTCTCTGAGGCGCATCTCTATATTGCTCATTGCCTTCAAGATGTTGTTAGAGTTAAAGTCAAATTCAGTGTCTGAATCAGGCTTACCTGAAGTAACGTCGGCCATTTTAGATACTTCTCGATCAGATGAAGGCCCGCCCGATGCTGCTGGAATCGGCTTAAAATATTCAGTAAGTTGCTTGGAACCGGATTTGTTCTGTCTCTGGGACATGAGCTACAGGTTCAAGAGCTATTTAGGCGATTTTTAGTGCTGTGGTATTATTTTTGGTGCATTTAGGGCAGCGAGGGAACAGAGCTCGGACTTCAAACACACCTAGATTCTTGATGATCAGTGCCAGTGATAGGGATACACCTTCAAGATTTGGGAGTTGGCAAACCAATCAAGGTGCCCCCCCCCCACAGCCACAGAACTTCCGTCTTACCCAGACTCATTTCCAGCCAACTCTGCCTTCAAACCCTCAGCTAAATTCCCAGGAACAGCATCTGATCAGCCACCCATCAACAGAAATAGCTGGGTGTCATTGGCATATTGATGATACCCCAGCCCAAAACTCTGCACTAGCTCATTGGTGTAGTGGTTAGGAGCCCAGTTTGGTCTAGTGGCTAGGAGCCCAGTTTGGTGCAGTGGTTAGGAGCCCAGTTGGGTGTAGTGACCCAGTTTGGTGTAGTGGTTAGGAGCCCAGACTCTAATCTGGGAGAACTGGGTTTGATTCCCCACTTCTCTACATGCAGCTGCTGGTGTGACCTTGGGTCAATCATAAGTTCTTTCAGAGCTGTTCTCTCAAAGGGCAGTTCTCAAAAGAGCTATCTCAGCCTCACCTACATCACAGGATGTCTGTTGTGAGGAGCAATGTTCCCTCTAAGCTGAGTTAGTGTGAACTAGCTCACAGTTTTTTAGCCTTCGGCTCACACATTTTTGTCTTAGCTCAGGAAGGAGGGCTCCAGAGCAAACTTATGCAGTAGCTTATGCCAATGAAGGCCTATGATGATAATGATGCAGTAGCTAAATCACTTGCTCAAAACTTTAATGCCAGTAGCTCACAAAGTAGAATTTTTGCTCACAAGACCCCAAAGCTTAGAGGAAGTATTGGTGGGGATAGGAAGGGAAAGGGATTATAAACCACTCTGAGACTCCTTCAAATAATGAAGGGTGGGTATAAATCCAGTCTCTTCAATTCTCTTCTAGCTGGATGAGGGGGAGCATGTAGATTTGAAATAACATCAAGGAGAGAAGTGCTCCCTGAGGAGCCCTGAATTCCAGTGGGTACCTTGGAGACACTATCCCTCCCAGTGCCACCCTCCATCCCCAATCATGGAGAAATGAGGTGAACCATTGCAAGGTTACCCCACAGATTCCTGCACTGGTGAGGTAGTGAGTAAATAGGTCATAATCAACTGCGTTGAATGCTGCTGTAAGTTTAAGTAATATCAGCAGCGCGAACTCTCCTTGACTCAGCTACCTGCGGAGATCGTCTGTGAGTGCAATCAGTGCTGTTTCCATCCTGTGGCCAGGGTGGAAGCTGGATTGAAATGGATCCAACACTGATGTATCATCCAGGAATTTTGGGGATTGTTCTCCCACCACTCTCTCAATTACTTTGCCCAGAAACGAATTATTTAAGACTGGGTGGTAATTGGTCAGATCCATAGGATCTAAATTTGGTTTTTGCAAGAGTGGAACAACCACCACCTCCTTCAACCTCTCTGGAGCAGAACAAAATACTACATGAATTACCTATAGGAAGTATTTGCTGCTGAACTGATATTTAAAAGAATCCGGCTCCACCACAGAGGCCAAAGGCATCCTGCAGGGAGCCACCTTTGCCTCCATAAAAGGAGGGAGGAGTTCGGCTGCACTGCAGCCGGGTCCTTTAAGGGGCGAGGCCAGCACAGTTTTTAACAGCTGGTCCTGCTTTATGGAGGCAGTCTTTGCCTTGTGCTCGGATTGAGTAGCAGCTCCAAGCATGATGCAGGAAGAGAGAGTGGGACGGGGTCTTTGTTGCAGGCTTTGGGCCCAGTGGGAGGCCGGAGGCAGCAACAGAGGTCCAGGAGAGGCTGTAGCTAGTGCGGTGGTGGTGGCAGTGCTCTTCATTTTCTGCAGGGCCTCTGTGGGCCCTCTGAGGTGGGTTGGGGAGCGGTCAGCCATGTCGGTGGCTGGAACATCAGGGCTGCATCTGTGGCTGGAGTGTTGGGGCCACAGTGACGGCCTGATCCTCAGGAGCGTGGCTGCAGTCTGATCTGCAGGATCGGGAGGCTCGCAGCTGCAGGACGGCTTGCCGCAGTGCCTCACCGTCTGGTTTTTTTAAAACACACACACACACACACAAAACTCCATGCCCCCTTTTTCGGTTGGGGGAACATTAGAGGGCCCAGGGTGTGGATGGCTGCAGTTGGTGAGGCTGCTTAGTGCCACCCCCCATAAGTTTCCTCCATACTATTTACCACCACCACCACCCTGTACTTTTTTGCAGTAGCTGGGTGTTAAGGGATGTTTTAGATATCTGGCCATCCACTCCTGCCTGTGGACATTTGGGGAGTTTGAGTGGGAGAGGGTTGGAATATAGGCCTTGAGAAGGTCAGCCCCCTCTGTCTTTTGCCGATCGTAGCATCTGTTGTAATTTTCTGGTGGGTCTGAAAGACAGAAGAGACCCCCCCCCTCACTTTTGCAGGAGTATACTGCAAACCATGCAGTTGTGGACAAGTTTACATTGGGAGCACACAGCGTAGCATTCAGAATAGAATTAAAAAAACATAAAAGACACTGCAGACTTGGCCAACCTGAAAAATCAGTAGAGGCTGAACATAGCCTAACCCAAACAGGACACAGCATTTTGTTCCAAGACACTGAAAGACTGGACAACACTTCCAATTACCATGTCAGATTACACAGGGAAGCCATTGAAATTCATAAACATAAACACAATTTCAACAGGAAAGAAGAGAGTTTAAAAATAAATAGGGCATGGTTTCCTGTCCTGAAAAAACACAAAATGCTCTACACCTGGCAATAGCACTACAGATAAGATTAGAGTTTCAATAGCCATTCCACACACAAAAGAACCTCCTCAGGAAACAATCCATAGATAAAAGAACTTCCTCGGGAAAGCTCCTCCATTAGCATGTTCATAGCCTGGAGAACTACATTAGATAATTGACTCATCCCTACCCCACCTTCCAGGGTAGAAATAAATTACTTGCTTATCAGTTTTCTGCTCACCTTGACACAGAGAGTACTCCATCTTTCTGTGTTATACCTCTGAGGATGCCAGTCACAGTTACTGGCAAAACTTCAGGTCCTACAATGCCAAGACCACGGCCACACAACCCAGAAAATCTACAGCAACTAATGAACTCCAGCCGTGAAAGCCTTCGACAACATATTTAAATAATAATTTAGATAAGTAAAAAGTGAGAGATAGAGGCTGGTGGTGAGGTAATTCCTCCCCCCCCCTTTCTGGCCTACATAAGGTTGGAGGCCAATTCCTCCAGGTGGCCATTTTAGAAGAATTAATTTGGCAGCTGTTTTTGGGTTAGTGCAGCAGTGGCCATTTTACAGGGACTCCAGTTGCCATTTTGGATATTATAGAGGTTGGCAGTTTGAATTAAACAGCAACAAAACACATAACAGGTCCCCAGGTCCCCCACCCATTTGATCGCAAAGGCAAAGCCCCACTGTATCTAGGTTGCCTTAAATATTTGAGTGGGAGAGGTGGGGCGGTGCACGTCATTACGAACTGCACACTGGTAGTCAAAGAAGGTGGTGTGGAGGCATCTGCCCCTCCCCGCTGCATACGATTGGAAGCTAATTTACAGGGCAGCCATTTTAGAGTTGTTATTCCAGTGGCCATTTTAGGTGGTTTAGAGGCCATCAATTTGTGGAATGGAATGGTGTCTCGGAACGGCCAAGTCTAGTTAAAAGGGAAAGGGCCTACCCTGAAAGTCCCTAGGCAGCGACTGAAGGGCAGGTATAAATCCAGCTTCCTTCCTTTCTTCCTTCCTTCCTCCATCTACTGTTGCTGGCATGGTTTTTAAGCCCAGATTTATAGGGGAACTGATCTCTGTAATAACTGCCTTGAGGGCATTTTAGGAGGAGATGTGTCTCAGTGAAAGATCACCTGCTTGGCATGCAGAGGGTCCAAAGTTCAATCTCCAGCATTTTTAGTTGAAGGATTTGGCAGTAGTTGATATGAAAGACCTCTGCTTATGATCTGGAGAGCCTTTGCCAGTCTGAGTAGGCAATACTCAATTTAGCAAACTTGAAAGTGTAGAGTGCTATTGAAGGGGCTTTTCCTTTTTTTTTTTTTTTAAATGATTTCCTACTTATTGCAGCAAGGATTATTTATATTTGAGACTATAGACAGGGATTTCTATTCAACAGCATTATTACATGGTTTTATTCAGAGAAAAACATTATAAATTGCCAGTTCTTCAGATTACAATATTTGGCCCTAATGCAAAGGGATGTATTTCTGGTGTAGTGGTTAAGAGCAGTAGACTTTAATCTGGGGACCAGGTTTGATTCCTCATTCTTCCACACAAGGCCAGCTGGGTGACCTTGAGTCAGCCACAGTTCTCTTGGAGCTGTTCTCTCAAGAGCAATTCTCTCAGAGCTCTCTCAGCCATGCTTACCTCACAGGGTGTTGGTTGTGGGGGGAGAAAAGGATGGAGATTGTAAGCCACTCTGAGTTGAAGAGTGGGGTATAAATCCAGTCTTTTCTTTTTCTTCTTTAGAATACAATAGAAGCCTTTCATGGTATCTAACTGTAAACTACAATTAGAAACAGGATTTGAGGTGAGGTGAGCCAATGGGAACAGCTACTTGAAACTGGGTAGCTTGATTGAGCACTCAGTGTGTGTGGGTGAAATCAAGTATAATCTGAATGGAAAGCAACTGGACTTCTAAGGGTTTCCTTCTGTGAATGAATCCTTATCAGCAACATGTGAATTTTACAGTGTGAATGCACTCTGAGTTGGCGAATTGGCTTAGTCTTTGTCATGAGTTAGGATTTGAAAATATCCATTGCAATACATAATTAGTACCTCTGTTTTCTGTTCTAGCAGGGATACAGTATGACTTCCAACTGGAGGCTGTGATCTGGGAATTTGAAAGCCAGCATAATGTTACATGTCTTTGGTTTGGTCCTAATGAGTGTTTACACAGGTTTAATAGCACATTTGTTTTTAAAGGGAGGTCCAGTGAGTTGCCACAGGCTGCAAGAGTAGCATTGGTCATGACAGCTGTGGAGGGTGCCGGCTGGGATACGGTGGTGTTGCCGTAGCAACAGAAATTAGGCAGGTGGCTTCCAGGGAGGTTCCGGTGGGGACTGTTCTGCCCATTCACATGGCCAGGAAGGAAACTGCTTTCAGGCCTGGCAGCCCAGCCTTACTCATGTATATATGTGAATGGGTTCCACTGAAGCCATGCTGACATTATGGTGAACGAACATACTGCCTGTATGTAAGTGCACACATCTGTTTGTATGAAGGAGCCAGTGCACATTTACTGTGTGCTTGTCCTTGGTCTTTAGGATAGGGACCCAGTTTCTATAAGAAATTATAGGTACTGTGCACTCTTCGGGTAAGGTGTTAAAATTATACAGGTTTTTAAAGTGACACCACATTTTAGGTTGGCAATATCATGTTTTGAAAGTCAAATTAACTTTTGCTATGATGGGTCTTAGTGGTTATTAGAACTAGAGAAAATTAAATACCACAAAGTATTTCAAAATGCCTTATTGGGGCAGTCACTTGATTTTTAAAACAATGGATGAATCCCTGTTCAGGTCTGCTTGCAAATGGTGGAAAGTTCTTAAGGAACTCCAAGGCACTGAGAGAGTGATCCAGCTTTCCTATGGGTGTTGTTTACACAGTTTGACAATCCAGTGGATTTGGAGCTGGATCAGAGACACTCTCTTCTGAAATAGACCTTAGCCAGTGACAGGGTCAAAACACTGAAATAGTCCCACAGTCTACTCTCCAGCTATAATGGCAGTCAGAAAAGACAAGCTTTTTTTCAGAGACTCTTTGACCTATTTATTCAAGAGACTTTAAATTTCTCATTGAAAAATGACCAGTCCTTTGACAGAATGGACTAAGGCATGAATAACATCTTTGACACAGGGCCTTTCCACATGCTCAATTTTCTTGGCAGTCAATCCACAAGCATTGGAATCAATTTAGGCACAGCTGTTCCACATGTCTGCCATCCCTCTGCATTTTCATAGTTCCAGAGTCTGTTTGTTTTCTTCAGCACATGCCATAAATAAGCAGGATTTTCAGGGGAGTGTTGTCATTGGTGTGTCATTGGTGGCATTATAGCACCTCTCCCTTTTAAATATATGGTTATATCAATGTACCATTTTAACAATATGTTCAGCAGGGTCTCTGAATCCCTAGCTTTCATTTTTTTTTTTTTAAAGGTAAGTCTCTTGACCCTTCCCTTGTGGAGACATGTCTTTTTCTTTATAACTCTGCAAGGGAAGATGATAGAGACTTACTTTAAAATAATTTAAAAATAAAAGCTGGGGATTCTGAGAACCCGCTAGGCCTATTGTTTCAATGCTCTAATGAGTATTATTTTAATTCCTTAAAAAAAGAAGAAAAGAAATCACTCATCTTTAAGGTGGGGGGAAGAGAGTGATTGGTTTGATCTTGACAGTCCAGTCATCAAAAGTGGAATCGAGGGAGATGGGACTAGAGAGCAAAAAGAATACCAACATAAACATTATGCACAAAGAAAAAGGCAACTCAAAAATTGACTTCCAGAAAAAGATTGGTATAAAACTGAAAAGTTGTTGCAAAAGAAACTGAAAACCCCAGGGATCGAGGGGAAGTAAAGTGAAAACTAAAGGCATAAAAATGCATGCAGAAATTAGGAGATAAACTGAAGCAGTATGGGGCCAGAACTGATGGGGGGGAACATGCTGAAAAGCCCCCAGTTAAGGGGAGATAATAGCAACCCTTTGATATGTGAAAATCAGAGTTTCTCCTACCTAAATTTGAACGTTGGGAATACTTACAACTGAGGCATAATGTACAATCAAGGTTTGGTCCAGAAGCATTAATGGCCTCTGAAACTCCAGAGGTTTTCATGTTTCTACATTCATTAGAATCTCTACCATAAGCTCTGCATTCAAATATTCAAAGCTAAGCCCTAAGCTTCTGAACATCCATGAAGTTTAGGGAAAGCATACAGAAATTGATGGTAGCCCTTCATGGCAGAAACAAACTTTGGAAAATACTAAACAGACATCTCTGAATCTCCACCTACAGCTGATACAATACAAATTACCCTTCAAGTATATTGGACTCCTGTCACAGGACTGCTGTTGGCACTGCACTAAGAAAAGAGGCTCCTTCCTTTATATGATGTGGTCCCACCCAGTGATAGCCGATTCTAGCATGAAAAGGCAGGAAAACTTGGTTGTGGATATGTGTTCAGATCTTTTAACTGTGGATTTATTGCTGGGTCTCTTTTCAACTGGTTGCTCATTTAGAAAGAAGAATCTATTATGGGTTCTATGGAAACAGTGGTAACCAAGAGATTAGTCCTGCACTGTGGGAAATCTAATCCCAGGCCATATATAGAACTTCATCTAGAAGGGATATTAGATATAAAAAATTATAGAGTATTTGCCAAAAGAGATGCATACAAGAAAGCTGAGTACATTTGATCTGACTTTCTGACAGCTACATAGCTCAAGCTTATTAGTGTATTTCTTCTGTTGTGTGAGATATTTGTCCTGGCACCCCCAAATGATGACAAAAGACAACTGTATGGGTTCAACTACTTTATTTATTAAAATGGTATCTGATGAAGTGTGCTTGCACAGAGGAGATCACACAGCAAGTAGCAAAAGCCAAGAAAAAAGCTGTGTACAAAGACGCTGAAATTCCAAATTGCTAATATATTAATAAACAAATCAGAAAGGTACAGATATCCTAAACAAATTGTAAAGGTCCTAAATATAGTACATAAACATTAAATTGTTCCAGTAGTGTTAGTATTCTTCTAATAGTGACTTGTATAAATTCTACAATGACAGTCCATGACAAGCCAACAAAGGTTCCAGATATTGGTAACTTCATTTTGATATTATTTCTCAAGAGACAGTACAAAATGCCTCTCGATACCAGCTTATTGATGCTCTGGAGTAGCTTCCCAGAAGAAGATGGTTGCCCATTTATACGAACTGTATATTCCTTGTGTAGGAAACCTTTGATACATCTATGTCTCAGATGTTTATGAAACCTGTAATAGTTTACTGTCTCTTGAGAAAGAATATCAAAATGAGGTTACCAGTATCCAGAACCTTCGTTGGACTGTCAATGGACTGTCATTGTAGAATTTATACAAGTCACTATTAGAAGAATATATATCGCTACTGGAACAATTTAATGTTTATGTACTTTAATTAAGAAGCCCCAAGCCTTATCTTTTTCCCTGATGTGCCCTAAGCTCCCACCAGGTTTTCTTTTTTTTTTTTTATCAAAACCCTCCTAAAAAGGAGAGGAATTTATTCTTTTTATAAATAGAAAAAGGTAGGGTATATAGAGGGATAAAGAAAAGAGCGGAGTGAGTATTCTGTTAATAAAGGTTAGTTTAAATCAATATAGATACAGTTTTTGGCAATATCCGTGATTTGAGAGTCTTCTTTTCATCTAACAAAAATTCAAAATAACTCTGTTAATGAGTTTAGTAATGTCCTTTGGGGTTAATTATTAGTCATCTCCTTTTTGACGTTTCCCAAACAGTTATTTCTTAGGTTGTCTTCCTTTGGTATCCCTCAAGTTATAGGATGGGCCACCTTTGGTTTTCACTTCTCCCGCTCCGGCACCTCCCTCCTCTGGGCCGCTGTCATCTTCACTACTCAAATCTGTCCACGTTGCGAGTGCTGCCTCTTCCTCTGGACTGGCGTGTCTCTTCAGAAATTCCTGCGCCTTGAAGATGGAGTCAATCTTCTCTCTTTTATCCTTGTACTTGAACAAAAGGCCTTCAGGATAGGTCCATCTGTATATGACCTGTCTTCTTTGTTGAAAAGTGGTCAATCCTTTATAAGCTTTCCTTTTCATCCGGATTTCATAAGGCACATCTTTCAATATTCTGATGGTCTGCTCCCCAATTTTCAACGGCACCGCTGCAACTGCACGCAAGATTTGATCTCTGGTACTTTGCTTGACAAACTTGACAACCACTTCTGCTTGCAGATTATTTTTTTTGTAAATGTGGAGTAGGCCCTATAGACCTTATCCATTTCTTCTTTTAACTCACGCTGATCTCTGCCAGTTACGGGTGCCAAGGCATTCGCAAGTATAGATCTGAGATCTTCCTTCTCTTCTTCTTTAATGCCCTGAAATCGAAGAGTCAGATTCGATTTTTCCATTTGCAACATCAAAATTCTTTTTTCTTGCACATCCTGATGCTTTTCTAACTTGTTGACCCTTTTCTTCACTTTTCCGATGTCTTCCGACGAGACCAAACATTTCTGTGCGATCTCCTCCATCTTCTTTGACGTCTCTGTTAGTTGCCTCTGTTGACTGTTGAGAACACCTTCCATATTAGTTAAGGTTTCGCTGATTTTCTGTATTTGGACCAGCAGAGGGTGCAGTAGCTCGCTTGTCTGTTGACTGACAGTCGGCTCTGGATGGGGATTACCCGGACCGGAAGTCCCGCCTCCCTTCTTCTCAGTTTTCAAAGGGACCTTCTTCATGGCAGACATTTCTTGTATTTGTTTACTTTATAAAAGTTCGTGACGCGTCGCTCAGGAGTCCCGCTAACTCATTCGCTTCAATGGCACCCCAAAGGTAATTTCACCAACCCTTCTTCCCTTTCATCCCCCTTAGCTTTCTTATGCAAGTCCCGCTTCTCAGTGGGGGGGGATTCCCCCTCCTCCCAGCCGCTTATTCACTTACGGGGGAAGGGCTCGGGTTTCGCTTCAGATTCAGACTTCCAACTCACGGTTCCTGCCGTTTCTTCTTTTTGCTTTAATTCATCGCTGTTCCTCACTCCTGTTGGAAATCGGTGGCGTTGCTAAGTCCCATTACGGGCACGCCGCAGCGGGGCTGATTGGGGCGGGGAGAAAGCCTCAATTTCCCGGCTGACTGCCGGCAAAGAGGCTACTCCCCAAGCGCCCCCGGTTTGGAGCCTTTGCCTAAGGCTCACTAGGGTCTTGCAAACCTGCAAAGACCCCCCCAAACTGCGTGTGGGCTAACCACCTCCGGGGGCTTCCCGAAAGGTGGCCGCCATTCGCAACGCCGGAAACCGAAACCCCGCTCCCACCAGGTTTTCAATGATGCTGCTCTACATCAAGGGCACTCCTTCCAAGCACACATCATGATACACCATGTGATGGCCTGTCCAGGACACACTATCCATCATGCCTCATGCCCAGGGGCATTTGCAAATTCCCCCTGTCCATTGTGAGCAACCTGCCCTACTAGGCTGTTAAGTCATGTACTAAATCAACTAGATTTTATTCTAGGGTAGGAGTAGGGAGGACAGAGAGCTCAAGGAGAAACTAGAAATTTATTTTTTAAGTCCTAAAGTTATCGTTTTGAAAACAGAATCCTGCCTAGGCTTAGCAACATTTCACTGAAAATGTTAATAACTGATCTCACCTGATGGGCAAACACTCCTCTGTATGAATCACAATTTGGTCACAATTTGTGAAAAGCATCCTTGAACATTATCAATGCAAGGTTTTTGTGCGTGTTTGTTTTTTGTCAAGCACTTGTCAAACATTTTTCACATGTTCTTTCCCATGGCTGTTTCTGTCCCTCTATCTAGTTGGCTATCTGCTCAACCCATCTGAGACATGACCTGGAGGGGAAAAAATAACTTGCCAAAGAAATACATTTATTGATTGTCTTGATCCTGATGGAATGTGTATATGGGGGGGGGGATAAAAAAAACCTGCACATGTCCATATTCACTGAATGTTCTAAATGGATTACTTAACAGTTTCCACAACCTCATGTTGCTGCTTGAAAACAGTACCTTGATCTAGTCAGGTTCTTAATATACACCAACATGATGCAAACTTTTGACTGTGCAAGCAGAAAATCAGCCCATATGGTCAGAATGTAGCCGGCTTTTAATGATGCATGATCTGCCCATGATGATTCTGGTGCATACATAATCTCATGGACCCAGTTGCAGATGCAAAGCAGTCATAATGTTGCTCATTTTGAATTGTAACAGTGCAACCATACAAATAGAATATGGAGAACTGCAAGGAGTGCCACTGAATTTTAAAAGTTTTCATGGCAAAACCTGGATCATCATAGACCTCACTATCACTTGCTGACCTCCAGAAGTTCAAGTGCAATAAACTGGTTTGTATGACAGATGTGCTGCCTCTGTATCACAGCACTGCCACATTCAACTCATTTATACCTTAATTACAGATGATCTGTTTTTAAACCCCCAGTTCAAGGATGGCAATCTTCAAATTTTCTGGAGGAAACCTAATATTTCAATATAGACATGGAAACATGGTTGTTTACACTAGGGGTGTGCACCAAAAAATCAGTATTTTTCAGGTTTGGATATACCAAACTCAAAAAGTATTGGCAAAATACGATATTCCCAAATCCCAGTATCAGAAAATGATTGGTACTGCTGAATTTATTTGGCTCCATTATACCTTATGGGCAATGCTCCCTCTAAGCTTTAGAATCTTGTGAGCAAAAATTCTACTTTGTGAGCTAACCGCATTAAAGTCGTGAGCGAACAACTTGGCTATTGCATACATTAGTTTGCTCTGGAGCCATCATTCCTGAGCTGAGACAAAAATCTGTAAGTTGGAGGCTAAAAAACTGTGAGCCAGCTCACACTAACTCAGCTTAGGGGGAACCCTACTTATGGGGACTGTCCCTATAAGGGTATAATATTCCCCCTCTCTGGAGTCGCATGGGGGAGGGCAGCACTCTCCCTCCAGTGAAGGCAATTTGCAGAGGTGGCACAACTAAAGAGACTGAGGGGGTTTAAAGTTTAAATCCTGCCCCCTCTGGAACCATGTGGTGATAATGGCATGCTTCATCTATTGCCTTCCCTTCAATAGAGGGAGCATGCCACTGTTGCGGCGTGTCTCCAGAGAGGGGTGTTAAATGTCTCTGTAATGTATTCAGCACGGGATATGTTTCTAGGTCAACCATGTGCTCGGACTGGTTCCAGGCAGTCCAACACGCGGCTGGGCGAAGCACCTGAGCTTTGTCCCTGAGAACAATGGATAGTTGGATCCTGGCTCCCTCCCAATCGGGGACCTAGGATCTGGGGAGATAGTACAATTAGTGTATATAGATCAATCACAGGGTTTCTGTCTGTTGGGGTGTGGGTTTGCTTGGGAATATAAGCTGGCCTGCGAGCTGGCTAAAGTTGTCTTGTTCCTGATCTTGAAATAAAAGTATGAGCTGATTTCACTCTTCTGACTCCTCAGTGTCAGTACTTTTCAGTCTCCCTGATCTTTTCTCCTTCCTCCAGCTGGCCTGTGCCTGAGAGCTTCAGTAAAGTGAATGAACTCGAATAAAAGCCGAATAAAATCAGCTGTTATTCAGGATGACCTTATCAATTTGCTAAATCAGATTAGAGAATCTGATTTGGCTGAATAAATGCCCAAGAAATACTGATATTTGTTGGGTATTTATTCAATTCATCTTAGCCAATGCACATCCCTAGTTTATACTACTCAAGGTCACAAAAATCTATTCACAGGAGTTCTCATCTCTAATAATCTATCCAAGAACAAATTAACCAACAGTGTTTAATTTTATAAAAAGTGCCTGAAAAGTACTGAGACTGATGAGTGATTTCAGCTCTCACATACTTTATTAGAACAGGAACAAGACAACTAAGCTGGCTCGCAGGCCGGCTTTTATTCCCAAGTGAGCCCACATCCCAAACACACACACACACACACACACACACACACACACGCACACACACACGATTTGCTATTTACAGTTAATTGAGTTACCCCAGGCTCCCCGACTGGAAGAATTTGAGGAGCCTACAATCTATTGTCTACAGGAACAAAGCTCAGGCCCTTTGCCTGACCGTGTGGTGGACCGGCCCGAACCGGTTGGAGCACATGGTTGCCCTGAGTCCATGTTTTTCTGTGGATACACTACACCCCTTGGTCCGTGAGGCACCCACAGACAAAGTCCTGAAGATAAGTGGGAGGCTTCCGGACCCTTGTCGAGCGCCGGATAACCGGGGCAGGTGAAAAGGCCGGCACCTGGGTGCTGGTCGGAGACCTTACTGGTGCCAGTGATTGTGGAGTGGCCGGTGAGGCGTCCACCGCTACGGTCGGGGCGTCTGGAGCCGGGGTGATGGGTGCAGCGGCCGAGCTGTCTGCCTGGCTGGGCTCTTGCAGCATTCGCGGAGGCTGTGGTGCTACTACCTCGGGTGGTTCGGGGTCCTCGTAGTCATCCGGCTCCCGTGGCACCACCCATCGCCGGAGTTGGTCGATGTGGCGGTGCAGCATGGTTCTGTCCTCACAGGAGACCTCATACGAGTGGGGTCCCCTGACCCTTACCACCCTTGCCGGGATCCATGGCGGGCCCGAGGTGTAGCTCCTGGCGTAGACGGGGTCCTCAAGGAAGAACCCCATACTGGCTTCCTGGTCCTCTGTGTCCGGCTCGCGCTCCGGGGCCTGATCTGGGTGTAGCCTGTCCAAGCGTGACATGAGGCGGCGACTCAGGAGAAGTTCTGCCAGGCTGCATCTGGTGGTGGCGTGCGGTGTTATGCACTGCCCAGAAAGGAATGAACCCAGTTTGTACTCCCAGTCTGAGGAGTCAATCTGCCATAGTGCTTCCTTTGCGGTGCGGACCATCCACTCTGCTTGCACATTTGTGACGGGGTGGAATGGCACGGAATGCACATGCCAGATGCCATGGTAAGCGGTGAAGTCTTGGAACTCCCGGGAGGTAAAAGTGATGCCGTTGTCGGTGACCAGTGTATCCGGGAGGCCCTGAGTGCTGAAGATTCACCACATGGCCCTGATGGCGGATTTCAAGGAGGTGGACGATACCGGGACAACCTCTAGCCATTTGCTGTTGGCGTCTAAAGAAAATCTGCCCCTGGAACGGCCCCGCAAAATCCAGGTGGAGCAGGGACCAGGGGCGATGGGAGGACTCCCAGGCTCTCTCTGGAGTGCACGGTGGGTCGGGGCGTGAGGCCTGGCAGGGCTGGCATCTTTTTACTTTGTCCTTGATGTCCTTGTCAAGGGCCGGCCACCAGACGTAGCTCCGTGCTAACGGCTTCATTCGGACCACTCCCAGGTGATGGTCGTGAAGCGCCTCTAGAACCCATTGTTGCATCGGCGCTGGAATCACCACCTGGCCTCCCCACATTAAGCACCACTTGTAAAGGAACAGTTCATGTTTGTGTGTACTGAATGGGGCAAACTCGGGGCCCTCTTTGGCCACAGGCCACCCCCTCCCCACCCAGTCCATGACTCGACAGAGAACAGGATCCCAAGTTGTGCAGCGAGCTACCTCCCACACATGGACTGGACTGTTGGGAAGCGTCTCCACGAGGGTGACCAGATGCTCGGGTGCGGGGTCAGGGTCTGCGGACAGCAGGGGCAGGCGGCTAAGGGCATCTGCGTGCCCCATTGCCTTCCTGGGTCTGTGGGTGAGGGAGTATGAGTACCCCACCAGGAAAATGGACCATCGCAGGACCCGGGGGGATACCATTTGCAGGGTCTGGTGGTCCGCAGTGAGGAGTCCCAGCAGCGGTTTGTGGCCTGTGATGATTTCGAAGGGCCGGCCATAGAGGTAATGATGAAACTTCCGGACCCCCGCCACAATATCCAGTGCCTCTTTATTGATTTGTGCGTAGTTGCGCTCTGCCGACGACAAGGTCCTTGAGTAATACGTGACCGGGACCTCCCGGCCATCCGGCAACCGGTGGCCCAGGACCACCCTGACCCCATAGGGGGAGGTGTCGTAGGAGAGGACCACCGGAAGCAACTCCGTGAAGTGGTGAAGGACCGCATTTGAGACCAGCAAGTCCTTGACACTTTGGAATATCGTCGCATGCTTAGGTCCCCAGTCCCAGGGCACATCCTTGTCGAGGAGGCGGTGGAGCGGCTCTGCTACGGCCGCTTTGAGGGGCAGGAATGCATGATAAAAATTGAGCAGGCCGAGGAAAGCCTGCAATTCAGCCTTGGAGGAGGGCGGGGGTGTGTGCGTGATGGCCTTCACCTTGTCATCCGTGGGGTGGATCCCTAGCGCGTTCACAGCGAACCCCAAGAACTCGATGCGGGGCATGCCTAGGAGGCATTTCTATTTCTTTACCTTGAGGCCGGCCATGTCGAACCGTTGTAGGACCTGGCAGAGACGGTCTGCGAAGGAGGTGGTGTCGGGTGCCGTGATGATCACGTCATCTAGGAACGGCTGCACCCCGGGAATGCCTTTCAGGAGGCTATCCATCAGAGACTGGAAGATGCCTGGAGCCACACAAATCCTGAACTGCAGGCACGTGACCTGGAAAGCCCCCCTGTGAGTTGCGATGGTCTGGGTCTCGGCGGCAGCAGTGTCAACGAGCAGCTGTTGGTAAGCCTGTGCCAGATCGAGCTTACCAAAGACCTTGGCCCCTGCCAGAGACGCGAGGACGTGGCTCACCACCGGGACTGGGTAAGCGTGATCCTGCAAGGCCTTGTTTAGCGTGCACTTGTAGTCGGCACAAATGCGCACGTCCCCGTTAGGCTTGATGGGCGTTACTATAGGGGTCTCCCAGCACGCGGATGCGACTGGTTCCAGCACCCCTTGAGCAACCAGGCGATCGAGCTCTGCTTTGATTTTAGCTCGCATCTCAATGGGAGGGACCCGAGCCTTCATGCGGATGGGGTGGACGGCCGGGTCCAGGTCCAGGGAAATGGGGTCCCCGGTGTATTTTCCCAGAGTCCCGTCAAACACCTTGGGGAACACCCGGCACACTGCCTCCCAGTCCGCCGATTGGATCTGGTTCAACCCCGTTATCTGGAGGCCCAGGGATTTGAACCACGAGAGTCCCAATAAGCTGGAGAGCTGTCCCTCCACCACCAACAGGTCCAGGACTCCCGAGAATCCTTTGAATTGGACCTTGAACTTGCCCCAGCCCCGGACAGCCACAGGGTTCTTATTAAAGTCCCGCAAAACTAGACCCTATGGCTTGTGCAACTGGGCTTTCCCTTTCAGGCATAGGGCACGTAGGGTCTCCACCGATATGATAGAAGACGAAGACCCCGATCTCCATTTCACAGGGGGACCCTTCAATCCGGAGAGTCACATGCACTTTGTCCGGGCTGTTAGGGGGCAAGTTACATACCATTTATTGGTGGTGGACTGAAATGGTGTGCAGGTCATCAACTTCGAGGTGCACCGTGTGGGGTGCCCATTAACCTCTGGAGTGGCAGACCTTCTCGATGTGCCCCATTTTGTTGCACGTCCTGCAGATCACAGTGCAGAACCAACAGGTCCGTCGCTTGTGAGCATTGCCACAGCTCGCGCAGGCTACGGATGGCTGGGACTTGGCCTTTTGGGTCAGCTGAAGTCTCTGGGATGGGCGCCGAAGTACCTGGAGTACCTCCTCATCGTCCGAGACGTCAGGTCCTTGCATAGCTAGGGTGCGGTGGACCGCCAAGCTGGGGCAGTCTTGGTGGGCCTTTTCATATGCCGCGGCCTCCTGGATGGACTTCTCCAGGATGAGGTTGTTATTGCTACCCAGTTTCCGTTGCAGTTTGGGCTCGTGGAGGCCCATGAGAAACTGGTTTAGCAGAGTATCCAAGAGGCTTGGAAATGCGCATCTCGTGGCTGCCCGCTGAAGACCCGCCAGGAACTCTGTGGTGGACTCGTCTGGGCCCTGGACCCTCGCAAAGAACAAATTTTGTGGGGTTTGGCGAGAAGTGGTCGATTAGGGCCTTTACCAATGTGGCGTAGGACTCCTCCTTGGTGGTCTTGGGGTTTATGAGGTCCCGCAAGAAGAGGAGGGTGTCGATGCCGCAGACACTTAGGAACAATTGCTTCTTTTTCTCGGCATCCACCACATCATGATAGCTGCAGTGGTTCTCCAAGGTCTCCAGCCAGGCGTCCCATTTCTGTGGTTGGGAGATATGGAAAGCGCTGAGGTGGACGGTAGGCACGGCCATCTTACCATGGGTCGGCGAGTGGTGTTGCGAGTTGCCGGAGGTTGCAGTGGCCAGGTCGGAGCTTTGAAGTCGGGTGGAAGACGCGCTGCTCTCAGGGTCAGCGGTGATGCTCGGGAGCGGTGCAGGGAGTGGCAGGCTCAATGCAGTGCTCAGGAGTGCGGCTTCAGTTGCGGTGAGTAGTGCGGTGCTGCTCTCAGGGTCAGCGGTACGGTGCTCGGGAGCGGTGCGATGAGCGGCGGGCTCGATGCGATGCTCTTCTTCGTGGTCGTTGTTCATGGAGGGAGTTGGCATCCTACCTTCATTGCCAGTGAAAAGTACTGAGACTGATGAGTGATTTCAGCTCTCACATACTTTATTAGAACAGGAACAAGACAACTAAGCCGGCTCGCAGGCCGGCTTTTATTCCCAAGTGAGCCCACACCCCAAATACACACACCCGTGATTTGCTATTTACAGGTAATTGTGTTACCCCAGGCTCCCCGATTGGAAGAATACGAGGAGCCTACAATCTATTGTCTACCGGAACAAAGCTCAGGCTCTTTGCCTGACCGTATGGTGGACCGGCCCGAACCGGTCGGAGCACATGGTTGCCCTGAGTCCATGTTTCTCTGTGGATACACTACAGTACCATTTTTTCCCCAGCCAATGTGTCACCAATTAGCTAAATCACAACAGAGATCAGAAACAGGAGATTTTATTTGCATAATGCAAGAAAAGGTATCCTATAGTCCAGCTTTTTATTGTATAAGTAGCTGCTGCTCACTTGAGTTACATTCTTTTCAAAAGGTTAAGAAGCTGATTAGATTTTTCTGCTGTGAACTGTCAGTATCCTAGTGACTGGTGAATACAGTCAATCATTCTTGTAGGCCAGAGGAAGTGTTCCTACTAAGATGAAGAATGAGTAATATTGCCTGGAATAATATTCATTGGGGATTCACTATAAATTATCCTTACATGCACATAATCTTTCTGTTAAGCACAATGAAGCTAAAGGTATTTCCAAATTCCTTGATGACTCTGGTTCATTTCAGAAATTCACATTCTTTGAAGGTTTCTCTATACTCTGCTCATTCGTTTTCCTGGTCATAATAGCAAATTTCAATGGAAAGTTTTCTGTTAAAATGTATGCCTTTATTTTTGCTATAGTTGTACATAAATAGCATGAAAAGCATAATATAGTACATAATATAATTGGCCTATAAATGGTCCTCAATTTGCCCCCTCCCCAAACAGGCAGTACAAAAATAGTCTTCCCAACCATGGATGACAAAAAATGCATGTCCCTATTCCCCCCACCCCCCCCAAAAAAAGTTTTTTGGAGACAAGAGATTAGTGCAAAATGTAGAAAGCACACTTAACCTTTTCCTCACCTGCCTTGTCCCTGCTCCAAATAACCTCATATCAGATGTCTGCTTTGCAGGTTTCAAATGTACTTCCCATTTCTGTTCCAGCGCACTTACTTACTTCAGTCCTGGATGGATCCCTCCTCCATATCCACAGACACTCTTACTTTGCCTTGGAGGAAGATTGATTCTGCAATCATTTCCTTACATATCAAAGTTGAGCTGGTAAACTGCAGCACTTTAACCTATCTCTTCCACAGATTATTCAGTCGTGTTCAGTAAGAAGTTTTTCTTGTACATTAATTTATACTGGTGCTTCTGTTTTTATTTCACTTTTTTTCTGCTAGTTTTATACCTGCTGCGGCTAGACAAATGCTGTTCCAAAAGACCATTCCTGTCTACAACTACAATTGTTGAGGGAAACTGGGATGATTCCCTTTGATCACCATGGGTCTGATTCACTACTGGTAGATGACCTCATTGCTTGTTCATTTCTCACACCATCTTGTTTCTTAGCGGACAAGGTAAGGTCTTTTTAAAATTATCCTTCCATTCTTATGATTTTCCCATTTGTCTTTCCCCTATGATTTCACATTTTCAGCATTTTTAATCTTATTGCCTGGCAATTGACCATTTACAGGTCTAAAGCTCTGCAACGGTTTGAAAACCATATTTCATGTTCAACCATTCTAGTTCAGTAGATGAATGACATAAGTTTTTAATTGCATAAAACATATAGTTTATCTACAGTCTAGGATCCAGTTGACACAACAGATGGCCTCACAGACAAACATAACATGGAAACTTAGAAATCATGGGAAATAATTGACATTGTTTGAGCAGTACTATGGCTTTTTTTCAGCTTTCCAAATGAAGAAATTACTGTCAGCCTCATTTATTATTGTCTGGTTCATGTGGTAATATTTGTCTATGTGAATAATCTGGCAGGGGTAGTCCTAGCCAGTTTGGCGTAGTGGTTAGGACTGCGGACTCTAATATGGGAGAACTGGATTTGATTCCTCACTCCTCCACATGCAGCTGCTGATGTGATCTTGGGTCAATTACAAGTTCTTTCAGAGCTGTTTTCTCATGAGTAGTTCTTGAAAGAGCTCTTTCAGTCCCACTTACCTCACAGGGTACCTGTAGTGAAGAGGGGAAGGGAAAGGAGATTGTAAACTGCCCTGAGACTCCTTCAGGTAGTGAAAAGTGGGGTGTAAATCCAATCTCCTCTTCCTCCTCCTCTTCTTCCCCCTAATGGGAAACAGGAGCAGCTGCCCTAGGCCTTGTGTTTGCTGGGTCCTAAGGACCTACAACCCCACTCCATCAAGGAAAAGGAAAAGAAGAGCAGGTTTCTGTAACCTCTTGTATCTGTTCCATCTGGCGCTCAGGCATCTGGCTTCTAGCAGGAGCAGTGGCAACAACCCACTCAACAGGGAAAGGGCCATTCCTTCCTTGGCAGGAGTGGGGGCTGACAACGTTTCTGAGGGCCCACCCTGGACTTTTTGCCTAGAGCTCTAGAATAATTAAGAAGGCCCCTGTGATTCGGATTGCTTAAAATGGTGGTGGGGGGGATATGAACCAGCCTAGTCTTTCTTTCATTGTTGAATGTGTGGTTCAATATCAGTTAGTGCATTGTTTCATTAATGTTTGTTATGACAGTAGTATTTTTCAGTGCTCTGCAACATCTAGTATATTCTTCTAAAAAGAGGCAAGGCAATAGAGGAGAGCAAAATTTATTGAATTAACAATCCCTGTGTGTTTTGCACTAGTTTAATCAGGGGATCATTTTCCTGAACAGATTATTAATTTAATAAAATCCTCTCCTCTTCTATTGTACCATTGACTTTCTTGCCCATTTGTTCTGAATAAACTAAGTTATGATCTTTGTCATTCAAGTATTAGTTTCAAATTATTCTCATCACTGATTTATCAGGAAACAAATCCTTTGATGCCAGTCCGTTTTCTTTTTCTTTTCATATTTTCTTTGTCTGAACTGCCATTTGTACTTGTTCACTTACAAAGTATAAATTTTTGCCACTTTTAGTGTTCTTTGTGTTTGTTTTTCATTGTCACTATCAGTGTCACCTAACCAATATAAATTATGCCACCTAACCAATATATTATATTTGTTTATATTTACTGACATTATTTATAGTCTTCCTTTCTCACATGGACTCAAAGCTATTTACTCATAGTGAGTCAGTGCAATCAACAAAATGGGATATTCAATAACTAATGTATTAGGATATCAAAACACTAGAAGCACCAAAAAGAACAGGGGCATAGCATAAGTATTAACATGACACATTAAGCGGTACAGAAATTACATAACAGGATCAGCCAGTTTGGTGTAGTGGTTAAGTGTGTGGACTCTAATCTGGGAGAACCAGGTTTGATTCCCCACGCCTCCACTTGCACATGGCTGGAAGACCTTGGGCAAGTCGTAGTTCTGATAAGAGCTGTTCTTGAAAAAAAGAGCAGTTTCTGTCAAGAGCTCTCTCAGCCCCACCTACCTCACAAGGTGTCTGTTGTGGGGAGAGGAAGGGAAAGGAGTTTGTAAGCCACTCTGAGACACCTTTGGGTAGTGAAGGGCGGGGTATAAATCCAATGTCTTCTTCTTCTACTACTTAGAGTATATTATATACAGCAATAAAGATCTCAAGTCCCAATCATTTATCCAAGTAAGTATGTGGAACTATTTTGTACTGTGCAGCCTTATTACCTGCCCAAAAAAGCCCTCTTGAATAAGTTCAGTTTGCATAATTTTTGGAATGCCAGGAGACTGAGAGCTTTTCTGACCTGTCAGGCAAGCCATTCCACATGATGGAAGCCGCAGTGGAGAAAGCACATGTATTGGCAGTTGTTGATTTTGCCCATTTACAGGTTGGGCCCTGCTGATATGAGCAGAAACCCCTGCTGATACGAGCAGAGTTTTCATAGTTGTAATGGTGGATACTAGAAAGATAGGTGGTCCCATAAACAAGAGGGGCCAAGATCATAAAGGACTTTATATGTGCTGGTTAATACCTTAAACTGAGCTCAATAACAAATGAGCAAACCAATGGAAGTTTTGCAGAATAGGAATAATATGTATTCTCCATCTAGCTCCCGCTAATAGTTGAGCCATGAAATTCTGGACAAGCTGGAGTGAATTGATTTTGATGGAGACTAACGTACAGAGCATTACAGTAGTCTAGTCTTGATGTTACTGTGGTGTGGATCCAGGTGGCAAGGTCAGGTATATCAAGGAATTTTGCAGACTAGTCTGAGTTGAAAGAAAGCCTTTTTTGCAGATACATTAACTTCCTTCTCCAGTAATAAAGCTGTATCCAGTATGATCCCAAGGATTTTAGTGGAGTCAGTAAGGGTCAGATGAACTCCATCAGAAGTAGAGAGAACAACGTCTTTCAAGGCGTCCATTTTCCAAACAGCATTACTTCTGTCTTTTCAGGGTTTAGTTTCAATTTGTTGACTTTTAGCCAGTTAATCATTGTGGCCATTATAAGGACATTAAAACAACCTAGATTATTTCATGAGCTGGCAAAACATTAGATGAAATATTAAAGGGAATGATAATTAATGAAAAACAATAAAGCATGTGTTTATCCTACTGCATGGGTTGGAACTTGTGGTAACTGACCAGGAGAGAGATGTTAGTGTCGTGGTAGATAACTCACTGAAAATGTTGACTCAGTGTGTGACTACAATAAAAAAAAAAGACAGATGCTATGCTGGGGATTATTAGGAAGGGGACTGAAACCAAATCACCCAGTGTCATAATGCCCCTGTACAAATCAATGTGCGGCCTCATTTGGAATGCTGTGTACAGTTCTGGTAATTGCACTCCAAAAAGATATTACAGCATTGGAAAAAGTGCAGACAAGGACAACTAAAATGATTCAGGAGATGGAACACCTTCCCTATGAAGAAAGGTTAAAAATGTTAGGGCTCCTTAATTTGGAGAAACAATTGAAGGGTGACATGATAGAGGTTTATAAAATTATACATGGGATAAAGACGGTAGAGAAAAAATGTTATTTTCTCCGTTTCTCATAACATAAGAACTCATGGGCACTCAATGAAATTAATGAGCAGTAGGTTTAGAACAGATAAAAGGAAGTACTTCTTTACCCAAAGAGTAATTAACACATGGAATTCACTGCTGCAGGAAGTGGTGGCAGTTACAAGCACATAGCTTCTAGAAGGGATTGGAGAAACATATGGAACAGAGGTCCATCTGTGGCTATTAGCCACAAGGTATAGAGGGAATACTATGTCTGGGGCAGTGATGCTCTGTATTCTTGGTGCTGGGGGCAACAGTTGGGAGGGCTTCTGGAGTTCTGGCCCTGCTGGTGGACTTCCTGATGGCACTTGGTTTTTTGGCCACTGTGTCAGAAAATGCCTTTGATGTTTCTCACTGAATCCATTGTTTTATGTTCCCTACCCCGCTTTGCGCTTGCGTAGCTATGCAGGCAGAAACGTGGGAGCTTCTTCCCTGCCGCTTTTCCTTATCACAGTGGCCTTGAACGTAGGCTTTGGACTATTCTTGTTTTGCTGAGAATTTTCCAGTCCTGGGAAGGCAAGGGGAGGGGGGAGTAGTCTCCCGCTCATGAAGTATTTCTCCCGCCGGGAGTTCCCGCGCGAGTGCACAAGTTTCATTTGCTAGGCGCTTCATTGCATCACACTATAAGTTAGCTTGCTTTGCTTCGCCCCCATTCCTGACAATGACCTCCTACTGTGGGTTTTTAGCAAGATAATCCAATAAACCTTTCCTTGTGCAAGAATGACTGGATCTACTTGATTTCAAACCTGACAGAAATTGTCAGGAATCAACTTCATTCCCCCACCGTCAATTTCCGCCGTCTACCACGATGAGCGGAGCTGGGGGGGGAGCCACGGGCGCAGTCCCAGTGACTACTACTTCGGGAGCCAAGGGCGCAGTTCCAATGACTACTACTTCGGGAGCCACGGTCCCAGTCACTACCGTGGCAACCCCAGTGGTCACTGTCCCGACCACCACTGTTGTTCCGGTGACTACAACTACAGTTTTGGCAGCGCCAACACCACAATCAGTAGCCGGGTTGGTTACTCCGCCATCGATCGGCACAATGGGTGCTCCGTACACTCTCCCAATCTACAGCCCGGCCGGGCCAATGCAGAGTCAAGGAGGAGTGGTTCCACGAACCTACGTGCCGGGAGCCCCAACACCCTGGGATAAAGGGGTGACCTATCGCAGATCACGCGATTGGACTAAGAACCTGTTGGATACTACCCAGACAACCTGGACTATGCCAGGAAGCCAGAGCCGGGACAGCCTTTTGGATCCCAGAGGTAGTTTTGGACTTCCCCAGGGGAGGTTGTCTCGAGGATCTCCCAGAACTGGGTCCGGTTCGGATACCGATGCTCGCATGGACTCTATTCAAGAGGATACCCGACGTCTGGTAAGGGACATGAGCAAACTAATGCAATCCCTACCACAGATGATGGACCAAGCAATTCGAGCTCATCCGCTGACGCAACCTAGACCGGCACCAGCCCCTGCACCACCGTTGCTACCGGGACGGCCACCTCCTGCTCCCCCGGGGCTGGGGCCGGGCCAACCAGCTCCCCCGGGGCCAGGGCCGGGCCAGCCAGCACCGGTCCCACCTCCACTGGCCGTCCCAGCACCAGGACCCGGGCCAGGGCAACCAGGACCTATCCAGCCGCCAGCTCTGCCTCCGCCTCAACTCCCTGCTCCAGCACCCCTCATGCAGCCAGTCCCAGTACCGGTCATGGCGCCGGCCCCCCAGTAATCCGCCCCAAGGACATGCTTGAGATCACGTTTGATGGAGATCCAGAGACTGTGTCCTTTTTCATATTGCAAGTAGGGAAATTTGTGCAGAGATGGGGCTATGTGTTCCCAGACGAAGAGCAACAGGTGGAGTTTATCGCGTCCAGGTTCCGGGGGAGTGCTACTAGTTGGTATGTAGCCCTTCATGATCTGGAGGCAGCGGAATTGGGGAATGTGGATGACTTCATGTGGGCCTTGAGAAACCGTTTCGAGGACCCGGGGCGGCCCAAAAAGCTGAAGCCTTCCTTCGCACGTTCAGACAAGGCAAACTCTCTGTGCGGGAGTATTCAAGGGAGTTTCAAAGGCACGCAGTGAAAATTCGGGACTGGACCGATGCGGTCTTGGCTCAACAATATCGAATGGGACTAGCCGTAGACGTCCGCAATAATGTCCTCAGCTCTCAGCAACCTCGCACCCTCCAGGGTTGGATGGAGGAAGCCGAAAAAGTGGAAAGTCGCTTACGGATGATGAAACTGGATCTAACTTTGGGCAACAACCGTCCGAGTCTTGCGGCAGGCCAGCCCAGACCCAAACCAACATCCACCCCAAGTGGGATGAGAGATCAGCGTATGCGACAGGGCCTCTGCCTGCGGTGTGGGGAGAAGGGGCACTTCGCCGCATCCTGCCCGAAAGGGGATCCCAATAGAGCTCTACCACAAGAGGAGCCCAGAAGGTGGACAACCCCTACCCCAAGGAAAGGTACAGCGAAACCACGCAATACACGGGCCCTTTTTGCTAGCCCCGACCAAGCGGATACCATGATGCTGGAGGAGGAGAGTGAGATGCAGGGAAACGAAATGGTCCTGTTTGTGAATGGCGCTACACAGCAGGACCCAGCACCTGAGGCGCCTAAACTGGTGAGCAATTACCCTCTCTCTTCTTTGTGACTGTTCTGGTGATGAACCCAGCAATGATGACCCATATTCAGGTTCGAGCCCTCATTGACTCAGGGTGCGGGAGGGACCTGATAAACCCGTCTATGGTTATGGGGTTGGAGGCAGCCGTGGTCAACTTGAAAGACCCAATAACTTTCACGCAAATGGATGGGTCTCCAATGAAGGAACCATGCCGATTTGAGACTGTTCCTTTAAGAGTAGGCATTGGTGACCACTGGGAGCTACGCTCGTTTGTAATAGCCCCTCAAGCCCAGTTTCCCTTAGTGTTGGGTAGCCCTTGGTTACATGGACATAATCCTTACATTCTATGGGAGGAAGGGAGCGTACAATTTATCTCCCCGAAATGTACAGAACACCAATGGGACCCAGGGTGGGGAAATCCCCCATGCAATGAACCTCCACGAGCTTGTTTAGCCACGGAGGACCTTAACCGCATCCCTAAGGATTACCGGTATGTAACCAGGGTTTTTGAGGAGGAGGAAGCTGATGAACTACCCCCCCACCGTAACTCTGACTGTGCGATTGAAATTCTTCCGGGCCAGAAATTACCAAAAGGGAAAATTTACGCCATGAGTCCCAGTGAAAAGGAAGAACTACGCCGCTTTATCGATAAGAATCTGGCCCGTGGATTTATTCGGCCAGCATCATCCCCTTTTGCAGCACCTGTATTGTTTTGTAAAAAAAAAGATGGGGGGCTCAGACTCTGCACGGATTACCGGGGACTGAATGCAGTGTCTGCAACTAATGCCTACCCAATGCCCCTCATCAAAGACTTATTGGCAGAGGTGGCTAAGGGGAAAGTGTTTTCTAAACTGAATTTACGTGATGCCTATTTTCGGGTCCGTATCAGAGAGGGGGATGAATACAAGACTGCATTTAATACCCCGCTGGGGCAATTTGAATATCGGGTTATGCCCTTCGGTTTACAGGGGGCACCAGGGGTCTTCATGAATTTAATCAATGAAGTGTTACACCCCTATTTATTCAAGGGGGTGGTTGTTTATTTGGATGATATCTTGGTCTATACCCCGGATCAAGAATCTCACACTACCCTTATGCGAAAAGTATTGGAAACGCTATTAGAACACAAACTGTTTGTCAAACTGTCAAAATGTGAATTCCACCAGGAGTGCATTGACTTTTTGGGGTACCGCATATCCTCCGCGGGGTTAGAAATGGACCCAAAGAAGGTCCAGGATGTGTTGATGTGGGAGCCCCCCAAAACCAGGCGACAGCTCCAAAGTTTCCTCGGTTTCGCCAATTTTTACCGTCAATTCCTGCCACACTTTGCCCAAGTAGCCCTCCCCCTCATGGAACTGCTAAAGACTAAGGGGAGGGGATCTAAGGCTTCTGTGCCAGGGGCCCCTTTGAACTGGACCCCCCAGTGTCAGGAAGCTTTTGAACAACTAAAACAGTTATTCACGTCTGAACCCATACTAGCACACCCCGATGAGACAAAAAAGTTTGTGGTCCAAGTTGACGCGTCGGATACCGCTATGGGTGGGGTGATTTTGCAAGAGAATGGTCAGGGACAACTACAACCCCTGGCTTATGTATCAAAAAATTCAATGATACAGAGAGATTTTGGCCCATTTGGGATAAAGAAGCAGCGTCTATACGTTTAGCATTGATCACCTGGAGACACTGGTTAGAAGGGTCCCAAGTACCTTTTGAAATCTGGACTGATCACAAAAATCTTGAGGTACTGCGGAAACCCCGGAATCTAAATGCAAAACAATTCCGGTGGGCTGAGTTCTTCTCTAAATTTCAATTCACCCTTCACCATTTCCCAGGTAAAGCCAATCATCTGGCAGACGCTCTCTCCCGCCTTCCCCAACACCTCTGTAAGAGGACAGAAATACGAGAGTCTATGTTCACCCCTGAACAATTAGTTGGTGCAGTTGTAACCCGTAAAACCAAACGAGCACAATTGAACCCCATCCAGGCATTAACCTGGGAAAAACAATTTGTCACTGACATCACCACACAGGAAACAAGTGAGTTACAAGCTAGGGATGATGTAAAATGTGGTCCGAACGGCTGCTGGTACAGGGGAAATAAAATTTTTGTCCCTGAAGCTACCCGGTCCCAGATGTTGCAGACAGTCCATGACTCAAAATCTGCGGGGCACTTTGGATATGTAAAATCCTTACGACTGCTGCAACGTGGCTTCTGGTGGCCCCGGATGAAACAGGATTTATCCCTTTATATACAATCCTGTCCGACGTGCAATCGTTGCAAAGCCAGACCGGGAAAACCTCCGGGTCTTTTACAGCCTCTACCCACCCCGAGCCGACCCTGGGAAGTAATCTCGATGGACTTTATCACAGATCTTCCCCCCTCTAGACATATGACGGTCATTTGGGTGGTAGTGGACTTATTCTCTAAGCAAGCTCACTTTATACCGTTCCCCAGTCTGCCAACAGCCAAAGTCTTGGCCAAAGCCTTCCTCCAACACATTGCCAGGCTACATACGTTACCACTCAAGATAATCTCCGACAGGGGGGTTCAATTTGTTTCAAAGTTATGGTCAGAGTTAATGACTCTAATGGGTATTGAACGTGCTCTCAGTACCGCCTATCACCCTGAAACCGACGGGCAAACGGAGAGAGTAAACCAGACTTTAGAACAATACCTAAGATGTTTCTCTAACTATCAACAAGACAATTGGGTAGATTTATTACCACTGGCGGAGTTTGCGTACAACAACTCATGGCACGCTTCAACGAAGATGTCTCCCTTCAAAGCTGCCATGGGTTATGACAGCCCCCTCTTCCCTTTTTGAAGCCCGGTGAGACTGTAGGGAAAGCCTCAGCATGGTGTAAAACTTTCCGGGACTCTTGGCCCCTAATTGTTGAGACGTTGAATGAGGCCAAGACACAGTACAAAAAGCAAGCAGACAAAAAGAGGGCAGATGGCTGGAAACTGCAACCAGGAGACTCGGTCTATCTGTCAACCAAGAACCTAAGGCTAGCGCAACAGTCCCGGAAACTTGCTTGGAAATATATTGGTCCTTTCAAAGTGTTGAGATGTATAAATCAAGTGACTGTACAACTAGATTTGCCTAAATCTCTTAAAGCAATACATCCAATTTTCCATTACAGCCTCCTCAAACCTGCATTACCCCCGACTAAATGGCAAGCTGAGCTTCCGGCGCCTCCCCCCTTGATGGTTGACGATGAGGAGCACTACGAAATTGCTGACATTTTGGACTCTAAGATTCTCCGTGGACAACTCCTGTACCTTGTTCAATGGGTACACTTTGGGCCCCAACACAGGGAGTGGGTGAAAGTATCTGATATCAATGCACCTGATCACCTGAAAGAATTTCACACTCGATACCCTAATAAACCTGGGGGGCCCTCATTCTCTCCTTCCTGAGTGGTGGGTGGGTGGTATTTTGGGAAGGGCAGAATGTCAGAAAATGCCTTTGATGTTTCTCACTGAATCCATTGTTTTATGTTCCCTACCCCGCTTTGCGCTTGCGTAGCTATGCAGGCAGAAACGTGGGAGCTTCTTCCCTGCCGCTTTTCCTTATCACGGTGGCCTTGAACGTAGGCTTTGGACTATTCTTGTTTTGCTGAGAATTTTCCAGTCCTGGGAAGGCAAGGGGAGGGGGGGAGTAGTCTCCCGCTCATGAAGTATTTCTCCCGCCGGGAGTTCCCGCGCGAGTGCACAAGTTTCATTTGCTAGGCGCTTCATTGCATCACACTATAAGTTAGCTTGCTTTGCTTCGCCCCCCATTCCTGACAATGACCTCCTACTGTGGGTTTTTAGCAAGATAATCCAATAAACCTTTCCTTGTGCAAGAATGACTGGATCTACTTGATTTCAAACCTGACACACTGTGTGACACAGAGTATTGGACTAGATGAGCCACTGGCCTGATCCAACATGGTTTCTCTTATGTTCTTATGCATCACACAAAACTGATTCAATAGCCTTTCTGAATAATTGCAAGCTTTTCTACAGAAAGGAAATGCCAGGTATCTAATCTATTGGGATTTTAGAGGAATGAGGGAGGATTCATATATGGAATTAGAACTAAAACAAGTATATTAACACAGGTGCTGTAAAATGGACAAGAACCAATTTAAAGACAATCTTCAAAGATGCACATAGATCTTTGAAGATCTAAAATTCCTTAGAATCAGTTCCATTTAATATTTGAAATTATTGTAACCTTGGGAAATAACAGAGAGAGAGAGAGGGAGAGGGAGAGAGGCGGGGGGAGAGAGAGATTGTTGATAAAGTTTATACCCAGACATGGGTTTTTATTAAATATGAAGAAAAATTGAGAAATTATGCAATATGGGCAAGATTACTATGAACCAGGGGAAAAGAAATTGAATGATACTTTCTAGAATATGTCTAAAATTATTTAAGGAGTAAAATATTTGATACTGCTAGAGGACTCAGCAGCTGTACATGATAGATAAGAAAAGAAATCATAGGATATGGTCAACCACAAATTGAACAATTTTTTTTAAAAAAAAAACTTGATCTCTTAAGCTTAGAAAAACACAGTGTGCTTCATTTTACAAACAGGGAAGTTCATGAAATAGTAGTCTCATGTTAGAAACAGCGGATATTAAATCTAAAACATTACAGCTAGATCATTAACATGTTTTGCTGGAAAGTAGAAGGATGCTAGTCTTAGAAAAAGAAATACCTTTCTTCTGGCCTTCTCCTGTGACATTATTAACAGCAGACTAGCATACACAAATATGACAGGTGAGGCTTTTGCTGGCACAATAACAAAAGGCAGGAAAAGCTTAACTTTTGTATATCAGACTATTAACTGTGATTTTTCAGAAATTATGGTTGTAAAACTAGTGGTCATATTATGGAATAATTTTTCTATAACACAGGAATAACCTTCCTTGGTTCAAAACAAAGTTGATGAAGTGTAATTTATACTTGTGATAATGACACCTTTCAGACACATCTGTCATATTTAAAAGATACATATGGCATATGAGGGATCAGTCTCAGTGTGTATGTATGTGTGCGTGCACATTTGTGTGTATATATATCATCAAAGTATCTGAGGAAGTATCATCAAAGTATCCTGCCACTTTTCATACACTTTGACATATTTCCCTGAACACTCATTTACATTTGATTGATTTGATATGTTAGTCCATCTGTTGGGTAGATGAAGCACTGTAAAAACATCTTTTCCTTCTACTTTGTTTTAAAAGACTATTCTTTCTTCTTAAAAATGCTCTATAATCTTTTCAGACTTGTGGGGGGAAACTATACTAGACAATAGTACTCCAAGTTATTAATGCTGGGCATTAAACTGACCTCTGTGGGTTTTAGATACTTAAATCAATGGCTAAAAATTATAAATATTTTTCATTAGTTTATTATATGAACTCTATTGTACTTTTACTGTAGATAGACATAATTCCACACCTACTATATAAATACAACATAAACTTAGCAAGCAATGGTAGAGCTAATAAGTACCACTTTTTTCTGTTCTAACAGATGAGAGTTCTGGTTAAGTAAAAAAAAAAAAGTGCAAAATCTCTTTCATTTAAAATCCAGTCAGTAGAATGCCTGCTATATTTACTTCTCAGCAGAAATATCTTTCATAAATCCTTTCACAGTTACTCCTTTGAACATAGTAGCAGGTCTGAAATGCCCTGTGATTTAAATCCAAGTACTATACAAAGAAATCTTCAAAAAATGGCATTCTATTTAACTGAGCATTAGAAGCATTTCCACCACCCTAAACATCAGAACTGAAAAGAGAAATCTGCAAGTGTTTGTAATATCTTGATTCTGAAACTACACTGGCCACTAATCTCTAATCTTCTTTACTCAACTTTTCCTTTGAAAACGTATATGTTCATCCTAGCTATAGCTCCTGTACATTTGGAATATGATAAAGCTTACAGATGTATACATTTGACCCAGACAGTCTATGTGAAACAGTTGTCCCTTCATCTTTTTCCTACCAATAAGAAAATATTGGAAAAGGTATAATGCTTTTGAATTTCTCCCTGATGGAAATTCTCTCTGGAATTCTTTTTTGACTGTGTTGCTGTCTATGTTGTAAATTCTCTGTGCTGAGGAATGAAACAAAATGTGTATATGTGTGTGTTGGGGTACAAAATATTGAACTTGAATATATATATATTACCATGGAAGTACTTTGGTGGTATGGATAATAAATTCACATAAAACACATACAATGTGTATTTAAATGAACATTCTGTGCACATCCACACAAATGAAGTTCATAGAAATCTGCCGAGGATTATTGCAAGTCTACATAACAGCAGACCTACTGAACTGATATGGAACATGAGTGACATTCATTCAACCCTAGGTGTCATTTTTAAGAGAGAATTCTTTATCTGTTGTCACTATGAAGATGTTGGAATTAATGCAAGTTGGCTCATGAATGTGCGTAACCACCAGTGACTGGGCATATTAATATGGAGAGCTGGAGAATTTGCACTAAATGACAGTTTCAACAGGGGATTCCCTGGCCATCAACAAATGTTAGACAAAGTCAATTAATCAGAGAATGCCTATAATGTCCACATAAATTATGCAAGCAGTATGAAAAGTTCCCATGTATAGAAAGAAATACGTATGTACACTTCTTAATCAACACTGTACACTTATGTGCATTCTCCCTTGAAAACTGCACTTGTTGCTCTTCTTCCTGTCATTTTATGTTCATTCTCCATGCTTCCATATAAATATGTTTGATCACCAGTACTTACATATATTCTATACTGAACTCACATTGACTACATGTATGTTTTACATTGTAGTTTTCTTCCAATGGGGATAATAACATATCAGGAGGGAAGCAGAAGGGCCCGGGTGGGCCGGGCCCGCCATTTGCGGGGACGGGCGGGGACAGCGAGGTCGCTGGCCGGGAAGGGGCGGGGGCCTGGTGCGTGACCGGAAAAGAAAAGACGCACCTCCCCCCCCTTCCCCAGCCAATAGAGGGCAGGGGGTGGTCAGGGAGGGGGAGGCATTAAAAGCGGAAGGGAAGCTGCTCCCCCCTCCCCACTTGACCACTAGGCGAGCCCGGTTGAAATATGGGAGATATGTTTTTCAGACATGTGAGGAACAAATGCAAGATAAAAGAAATGATAGGCCCACTGTTGAGTGAAAATGGAAAAACAGAAAAAGCAGGACAGAGTGAAAGCAGAAAGGCTCAATGCCTATTTTGATTCAGTTTTTCCCCTGAAGAAGATAACAGGAGTATCTAAATATGGTAGTAGGCAAGACAGAGCTTCTGGGCTGCTGGTTGACATGGACAAAGAGGTTGTTGGGAGGCATCTAGCTGCATTGGATGAGTACAAATCCTCCAGGCCAGATGGTATGCACTCAAGAGTGCTTAAAGAATTTCTAGAGAACTTGAAGAGCCTTTGTTCATCATCTTCAGGACCTCATGGAGGACGGGAGATGTGTCACAAGCTTGGGTGAGGGCATATGTTATGCCAATCTTAGCACAGAGTTGTCCCCAACAGGTCCTGCAAGACCAACCTCATTTCTTTCTTTGATCAAGTGACAGGCTTACTGGATTGTGGGAACACTGTCAACATTGTTTACCTAGATTTCAGTAAAGCTTTTGACAGGGTTCCCCATGATGTTCTGATGAGTAAACTGGAGGACTGCAGACTGAATTGTAGGATAGTTAGGTGGATAGGAAACTGGTTTGAAACTCTCATCAAAAGAGTAGTTGTCAATGAAATTTCATCTGATTGGAGGGAGGTATTCAGTGGGGTTCCACAGGGTGTGGTTCTGGGCCTGGTACTTTTCAATATTTTTATAAATGATCTGGGTGAGGGGGTAGGCTTGTTCCAACTCTATGATTCTGTTCTTCTATGAGAGTCTATTACAGATCCTACAGGGTGGTGGGCACAACCACAACATAACTGTGATAGAAGGAGGAGTCAACCACACAATGGTCACCATAGGAGGTAGAGCTAACCACACATACACACACACACAAGAAGTCCAAGTGCAAAAATACACTGGGAAAAAGAAGTGAGAGAAAAAAACCAAAACTGGTACTGTGGTAGTAGCTGTTGCAGAAAAAGCCAATCAGATCTCCAATGGCCAATCAGAAGCCCTGCCATGAAGGAACCTCTTACCTGACCTCACACACATTCTAAAAACTTTTGCAGGCACTAAGAAAGATGTCAGTGGGCACCCCAATGCCCATGAATACCATGCTGGGGAGCCCTGTCCTAAAATATACTATGATCAAAAGTACGTGTTGGAGATCCTGGTTCTATGGCTATGGAGTATGCAACACCAATGAAACTTACAGAATCCAAGGAGACACACTTTCATTCATTTGTTCCTTTTATTTTTCCTTATATTGTACCTTGTTCCTTTATTTGTTCCTTATAATCATTCCATATGACTCAGGAAAAGGAAGGCAGCAGACCCAGAAAGAACCCACCTTTAAAAGGCAAAATATTGCTTTCCCTTCCCCAAACCAGAGTTGTTATGGAAATAGAATTTCTTTTTCCCCAAATTCACTTTTTAATACCCCTCATCTTTTTTGTTCTCTTTCAAAAGAGGATTTCCCCCCCTCATTTCCTCCCATTACACCTCTATGTACCCTTTTATAACTTCAACCCATGCATATATATAAATATATTGGGTGCTACACATCACAGGGTGGTGTGCAAGGATTGGAAGGTTTAGGGTGACATTGTCTTGCCCTGAGCCTATGCAGAGTGAAGTTCTGACACTTTGTAGAGCCTCCCTTCCTTTCTCTCATTTCTTCTGATTCAAACCAGACTCTAAATTCCCCCTAAGTAAGAGAAATTCCTCTTAACAATGTTACCTCAAACAATGTCACTTTAAAAATCTTACCTCAAACTGTTCATGAAGATAACACCAATTAGTCCTGAAACCTGGCTGCCTTTCTTTGCTGGACAGCTCTCCTACCTTCCTACCTCTCAAGCCCATGCTTTCTGGAGTCTGGTCTGGTACATACGGAATAATTGTGTAAAAGCAGCCAAAGCAGCAAGAAAATGGGAAGAAGCAAGAAGACTGAATGCGGAGGGCAGCAAGGAAAGACAATGAAGGTCTGTGGGACAAGCACTGCAAACAGCTAGAATGGGACTGCATAAAGAGCAAACAAGGGAAAGAACTGTCCAACCAACAAGGTGCCAAAAACAGATGGCGAGAATACACAGAAGAGCTGTACACTAGTAGCAAAGAAGCCCAACCTCAGGATACCAAGGAAAGGGAAGTTGAGAAAGAACCAGCCATCCTTGAGGAAGAAATCATGTGGACAATGAGCCAACTACCAAACAACAAGGCTCCAGGTGTTGAAATCATCTCCAGAGAATTATTGTACCACCTGCAATCATCAGAACCCTATGCCAGAAAATTTGGGAAACCAACACATGGCCAAAAGACTGGAAACACTCAGTGTTCATTCCACTACCAAAAAAGGGAGACTCCAAAGACTGTTCCAATTATTGCACAATTACTCTCATCCCTCACATTAGCAAAATTCTGCTTAAAATTATACAATAATGCCTGACACCAACCATTGAAAGGGAATTACCAGATGTCCAAGCCAACTTCCAAAGGGGGCATGGCACTCGTGACCTTATAGCAAATCTGCATTGGATCATGGAAAAATCTCATGAGTATCAAAAGATTATCTACATATGTTTCATCGATTACAAGAAAGCCTTTAATTGTGTTGATCATGACAAACTGTGGAGAGCCCTATAAGATCTGGGGATGCCAGCACATCTGGTCAAGTTGGTACAATCATTGTACACAAACCAGGAAGCCACTGTGTGAACATTATATGGAAATACTGAGTGGTTCAAGGAAGAGAAATGAGTATGACAAGGTTGCATTCTTTCACTTTTCCTATTCAACCTGTATGCCAAAACAATCATGAGGAAGTTAGAGCTGGAAGAGTCAAAAATTGGGGTGAAGATTGGAGGAAGGGATATCAACAATCTTCGATATACTGACAACATAACCCTCCTCTTGAAAACTAAAGAAGGCCTAGAATACCTCATCAAGAAACTCAAAGAGGAACGTGAAAAGTTTGGCCTCTTCCTAAACATCAAGAAGACCGTGACCACTGACAAGAAGAGAAACATCAAAATAACAGCTGACAATGAAGAGACTGAATGTGTGGAAGAATTCACTTTCTTAGGATCACAGATCAACCAAAATGGCAAATGCAGTCCAGAAATAAAGCATTGAATCACACTGGGTCAAACAGCAATGATGAGCATGAATCGAATATGGAAGAGCAAGGACGTCAGCTTAGCAACCAAATGCAAATTAGTCTGTGCTATTATGTTTCCCATAGCAACTATGGCTGCAAAAGCTGGACCATGAAAAAGCAAGACAGGAGGAAAATCAACTCATTTGAGCTGTGGTGCTGGAGAAGGCTGCAAAGGTGACAAGCAAGTGTTGGAGTGCATAAAACCATACATGTCATTGGAAGGAAAAATCATAAAACTGCGACTGACTTATTTCAGCCATGTCATGTGGAAGAACTCATTAGAAAAAGCAATTATTCTTGGATTGGTTAGCAGCAAAAGGAAATCAGGCCGCTAAAGAACATGGTGGCTAGACATCATAGAAGTCAACACCGGCCTGAGCATGAAATGACTCAAAGAAAATTACAAGATCGAAGAACGTGGAGAGAGCTGGTACATAGAATCACCATTAGCCAAATTGCTCTATTATTTAATAAAGATGGGGAATTATAATTATCAATATGCAATTGGCTTAACTATAACGTTCCTGCGTATACTAGAGTTAGAATTTCCAAGAACCCAGGAATGCCCAGGAATAGACACAGAAACTGCGTGGTTAAAATAATGATTTCTTTACTAAACATTCTCAAGCAAACAAACCAGGGCTATTTTGGGGCAGGAACACACAGGAATGGAGTTCCGGCTGGCTCTCGAGTTGGCCATTCCCAGCAGGAACTCATTAGCATAATAGGCCACACTCAGTGGCAGAAACTTATCAGGATTAGCTACATTAGGGCTGTGTGGCCTAACATGCAAAGGAGCTGCTGCTACAAAAAAAGCCCTGGGTTTTGAGAACAAACAAGGTAAACAGAATAAGAAGCAAAAGGTGGGTGTGGCTGGATGACCACACTTCTGGTAACATGGGGGTGTGGCCTAATTTGCAAATGACTGTGATGTTAGGGTGTGGCCTAATATGCTAATAGATTTCTGCTGTTGGTTGTGGCCTATTATATGAATGAGTTCCTGCTCAGCTTTTTCTACAAAAAAAGCCCTGAAACAAAAATATTCAAACACGCACACAATATAGAACTAAGGAAGCAGAGATGATTGATAGTTTATAGAAGGGTTATACAACCTGTCCAGATGTGCAGAGGTCCATGAAAAAAGGATTGTGGCCTAAATTTTAGGGGTGAGCTGCCAGATGACATCATGGCAGAAAACACACGGTCTGAGACCATGTGTTAGCTGGGATATAGGCATTGGCAAAGAATGCAGACCAGTAGGCAGCCCTGGGGGGCTGGTCTCAGGTGAGAACAATAGATTACCTGGACCAATGATGAGTCCCTGGGGTGTGTGGCATCTGGGTGGGCAAGGCCTAGATGTGATCAATGAGCTTCCAGAAAGGCACTCTTCCACATGCAGCTGCTGGCATGACCTTGGGTCAGTCACAAGTTCTCTCACAGCTGTTCTCTCAAGAGCAGTCCTTGAAAGAGCTCTCTCAGCCCCACCTACCTCACAGGGTGTCTGTTGTGGGGAGGTTTTTTGTGATAGCATTTTTGAAATAAACTTGAAATATTTTTGTGTGATAAATGTCTTGTCTTTATTATTTATTTATTATTTTAAAGTATAAGTATAAACACAATGGGTGCCCCACAAGAAAAAAAATTGCCCCACAAAATGAAAAATCCTGGCTATGGGCCCGATGGGAGGCCATGTGAGCCTGCTGAACTGAGCCCTGAATCCAGGGCTCAGAGCACAGCTGCATGGCCCCTGCCTCTCCTCAGCAGGGCTTACAGGGCTTTAAATGCTGCTAGGAAGGGGGGGAGGCTGTACGGGCCTGCTGTGCTCTGAGTCCTGAATTAAGGACTCAGAGCATAGTCACGTGGCACCCACCTCTCCCCAGCAGCACATAAAAGCTTTAAACACTGTTGGGAAGAGGGGGGGGAGGCCCAGTGGTCCCTCTTGGGGGCAGGGCTCCCCACCGCCAGCCAGCTGGCTGGCGGTGGGAAAGAGCCCGCCCAAATTGGGAAACTGCAGCAGAACTGGGGGGTCTGCCAACCCTACAAGAACTCGAGGGCATCCAATGAAGCTGCTGGGTGGTAGGTTCAGGATGGACAAAAGGAAATGCTACTTTACCCAGAGAGTGATTAAAATATGAAATTTGCTGCCAGAGGATGTTGTGATGGTCACTGAAATAAACATGGAGGATAAGTCTATCAATGGTTACTAGCCATGGTGACTGAGGGGGACCTCCATATTCAGAGGCACTAATCCTCTGAATCCTTGGCCAGGAGGCAAAGTCACAGGAAGGCCTTGGCCTCTAAGCCATATTGTTGGCCTTCCAGAGACGGGGTGCTGCACTAGATGGAGTATCGGTCTGATCCAGCAGAGATCTTAAGTCTTTATGTCCCCAGATTATATATACTATACCCAGGGCTCTTTTTGTAGCAGGAACTCCTTTGCATATTAGGTGACACACCCCTAATGTAGCCAATCCTCCAAGACTTTACAGAGCTCTTCTTACAGGAGCTACTGTAAGCTCTTGGAGGGTTGGCTACATTAGGGGTGTGTCACCTAATATGCAAAGAAGTTCCTGCTACAAAAAGAGCCCTGACTATACCCATTTTAAATAACTCTACTAGAATCTGATAATGATGCCCAGGCCTTCAGTACACTATTCAAGAAAGAACACTGCATGGAAAAAGGTAAGAACTTGTGAAATAGATGGTGTGTTTTCCCTTCAGAAGTTCCTTTCCAAATGTTACACTGCAAGCACAATTTGAGAGCACACGCCTCACTTGTGTTTTGTTTCCTACTACATCCTTAAAATCTCAATCCACCTGTATTGTATAGTATAGATAAAACACTGTCTCTCTGTTTGTTTGTACTATATTTAAGTCACACTGTGTGTGCTTGTCTTCTGGGAAGCCTGGAGAAAAATGAGATGTGTGTCTTAGAAGGTTATTTCCTGGGGGGTGGAGGTGGATAAAATCAATAAGTAATGTCACCTGGAGGCAAAGCAAACCGTTCATTTTACCTGTGAGTTTGCATGCACAATCGTCCACTCAGTTTGTAAACTTTTTATCATTTATTTAGCAAGTTTCAGCATGGAGCTGAATTATTCACCTGGACATAGTATGACAAGTAAGCCTAAAAAACAGTACACTTTACATGTGATATGTCAGGACTCCTAAGCTCCCAAGTACAAGAACCACCAGGATAGCCAAAATAAAAGTAAAATCCAGAGATTGAATGCAACACCTTTTATGTGTAGTTTCAAGAAACCTACAGGAGGACATTTCATTTATTTTGAACCTTGCCCTTGATAGGGTTGTTGTTTTTTTTTAAAAAAAATGGATCAACTTCTACCATTTATTAAATAGAGACAATTTACAGATGCATTCACATATTATTTTTCTTGATGTCTTTGAAGCTTTAGGCAGCGCGTCATTATCAATTAAGAAAATTATTAATAATAAAAAAGAAAAAATGCAGTCCCAAACCACATATTCCAGGGCATTAATAGCTGCTGATGGCCCATGTCTATTTTCAGCACAATGTTTAGTTAAAGAGTTTTTCCAGCCATTTTGGCTTCCCTTGAGACACTGGAGATGCTTTGACTGCAATAATCATATTATGTTCTTTAAGAGAAGAAAGTTTTTCCTTGTATAGTGTGGCTTGGGCCTAAGAATTTTAAAGGCCTTTCTCCCTATTTCACACAATCTCTCTGTTGATCTGGAATTTTGATTATATTATTGTTCTATGCCCCCCGCCCCAAGACAGCCCACCTGTATGTTCAGTCTGAATGGGAAGGGATAAACACAGAGGCTAGGGCTTGTCCCTTCCCCCAGCACTAAATGTGTGAACACCAAACTAGACAGATGTAAAAGAACACTCACATTATCTCTTAGTGTGAGAATTGACTGCTGATTTGAGTAATTTCATGTATAAGCTTTATGTGGCTCCAGCTTTCTCCTGATGCATATCCTTCTCCAGCTGCTGTTAGCTATAGAAAGGGTGGGGGTCAATACTGCCAGTTCACATGTAAAGAAAGTGGAGGATGGGGAGTCTTCTTTGAAATGAAACTGCAAATACAAAAGTATGGGTATTAAAACATTCCTATGTCTCACTGGGTGATTTTGCATTGGCTTTTCCCTCCATTGTTTTATAAAACCCACGTTGCAACAGAAATTCCCCTATGCATTGCATGTTGCTGTCACTTTCTTTGATCATCAGATTTTATGGAGCCCTCTACACTGCATGCCACTTTCACTTTCTTTGATCATCAGGTTTTATGGTACCTTCTGCACAGAGTTATGGTCATTCAGGGGTAACTTTGCGGTCAATATGATGTTGCCCCAAGGTATTTTAATGTGGTTTTGAGCTGCACCTTTTCCTCCCAGTTGAGAAAATGTGGAGCGAATGCAAGATGCAGAATCGTCCACTAATGTGTGAAGCATATTTGCCCTCCTCTGAGCTGTAGTACTGGAAGTTGACTTGGCTGGCACAAACATGCTGAAAGAAATGTAAGACAAAGAAGGGTGCAGAGTTCCCTCACTCACCTATTTCTGTTGCTTAAAAGTAGAATTCCAGGGAACAGTTTGCTTCAGCCCAATAAAATTCAAGGAAGGCCCAGAGGCCTTCTAAATGGATACTAAATGATTGGGAGGCACAACTGTTCAGGTTACATTCTAGCTGTGCCTCCCTTGAGCAGGATTTTGCTGCTAGCTGCTACCCATTTCCCTTTAGTTATCATGGGATTAGCCAGTTGCTGATGGGGCCAAGGAGGAATTTTGGGGGTTCACCCTAATTGGCTGTCAGGATACCTTTTGTCACCTGCTATATGATGTCTCAGTGAACGCTGGTTAAATGTGCCTGGTCATTGACTGTGTAAGTCATAACTAATTTGGCAAGGATTGGGCAGGCTGATCATAGAAGGCTGGGATGATCATCAAGTATCCATAGACATCCAAGTGTTGGAGGGTGTGTCCAGAACAGCACATCACTGGCTGTGTGACAGGGTGAAGCTGGGAAGGAACCTTGCTGCTGAGCAATATCTTTCTGCACCTGGTAATGACTGTTCGGCACATCAGGTGAGAGGCTGGGATATTGTGTGAAGGCAATGATAAACAAAGTCAGCAGAAGATGTTGGCTGTCTTTGGAGTCGACGCTAGTCTACCAGAAAAGGCAGCTATGGGCAGGTTGCCTAGCACTGCCCATCTATTTAAATATGTTAGTATATTTAAATATGACACAGATCAGTTCAATTAATTGAATAAGCTAGTTAAACCCATGTCTTCATTGAAGAGGTGTCTGGGGTGCATAGACAACTCATATCTGCTGAAATTTTATGTGAATGGATGATGCTGTTTGTGTGATTTGTTTAAATTTATTCCCAGGTCTAATAACATCTGTCAAAATTTCTCTTGAGGAAATGGCACATCTGTAGTTCAATGAATTTTAAAATGTTGAAAGTTTTCAGACCCATCATCATTTCTGATCTTGTCTGATTTTTTTCCTGGTCTGTTCATCTGTCTGTCACTTACTGCAGATCAACACATTAAGATGGCATAGAAGATATTATCACCAGGGAGAAAAGTACTCTGCTAATTGGTAAACATCCTTATAGCTTATATATCTGCTGAGTCACGCCCTATGACATATTTGAATTTTAAGCCAAGCAGCCAGGTCTACAATGTTCCCAGCATTTATGCTGGTGTATTTAAATAAATAATTAAGCTTGGTTCCTATGAATTATGGATAGAATTCTGCAAGATAAGACAGAATTTTCCCAGTATGCCCTTCTGGCCTCAGTAATTATCTTTAGATCCCTTCTAACAAAGCTCAAGGTGGCTAACAAGTTTAAAAATTAGTTAACATCACAATAAAACATATATCAAAATGTAACTGAGTCCTAAATCCAATTAATATACTTTGTCTATAACATATGAAAGCAAAATATTTATCCTGTGCATGGCAAACACAACATGATTTGGCACTGAATAACAGGCAAACAGAAAACATTATATATATATTTTTAAAGTGCCCCTGAAAGAGGCATTTTTATTTTTTTTAAAGACAACCATACATTACACTACAAGACATACATTACAATTACACTACACACACGTAACATCATCAATTACATACAACATTCAACATTCACGGGGGGATACAGATTCTATATCCATCTATTTTAATTCTCCCCTACCTTGCCACACTAATTACTAATACTCTTTTACCTAAGTATCCTTAAATTCTATCTTGTCCGCTTCTAACATAGCATCACAAATCCTTCAAGATTAATAGTACTTGAAACTTCCTATTTCTCTCCATCCTTCCCTTTCTGATCATACCACTCGTAAAATCGTTGCCACGTATTCATAAAGGCTGATTCATCATGTCCTTTCATCATCAGAGTCAATTTATCAATTTCTGCTGCCTCCATTATTTTCTCGACCAGCTCTTGTTTAGTTGGTACCTCTATAGATCGCCAATATTTCGCATACAAAATCCTAGCCACAGTCGTTATGTATATTATCAAATATCTATCTTCTCTCCATACATCTTTCGGAAGTATACCCAGCAATAGCACCTCTGGTTTAAATACAAGGGTGCCTTTTATAATTTTCTGAGCCATTCTGTGTACCCATATCTAATACTTTTTTGTCACCTCACATGTCCACCACATATGGTACAATGAACCTGTTTTAACATTACATTTCCAACACTTATTAGAACATTTCTCATCATATTTTGCCAGCTTATCCGGTGTGATATACCATCTATAAAACATTTTATACATATTTTCTCTATATGAGACCGCCCTAGTTATCTTTACATTTATTTTCCATATTTGGTCCCACTGGTCTAACTCAATGTTATAACCAAAGTTCTGCGCCCACTGGATCATATTATTTTTCACCATTTCATCTACCATATAATCAGCCAACAACAGTGAATACATTTTTTTAAGAAATTTCTCTTCTGGTTCATAAAGTATTTTTTCCATGTCTGTTAATGTCTTCTCAAACCCTCTTTTCTTGTCTCTCTTATACATCGATTGGATCTGAACCCTGTACCACCAACTGATATCATCATCCAATTCCAGCTCCCCCTTTGCATTTATAATGTCCAGGTATCTCTGTGGGAGGTTTTCACCATACAGCCTAGGTAAAGTCACTGCTTCTAAAGGTGCTACCAGCTTTGAAGTTTTAGTAAACCACTTCTTCCGAATTGTCCCCCAGACTCTACCGAGTGCATCTCATATCCAATGTTGTCTAAAATATTTACATGCTGCCACCTTCTCGTCCCATAAGAAAGCGTGCCATCTTTCCAGAAGATCATGACCTTCCAGTTTTAAGAGTCTTCTATCTTCCAACCTTATCCACTCCTTAATCCATGCCAAAGCTCCAGCTCTATAATACAGAGTCCAATTAGGCAAACCGAGCCCTCCTCTTTCCTTCGAGTCTTGCAATCCTTTAAGCCTAATTCTTGCTCTTTTCCCCTGCAAAACAAACTTTGTAGTGATTTGCTCCAACTCGGTCAAAACTGCCAAATTCTTCAAAACAGGGATCGTTTGAAATAAAAAGAATGTTCATCTTAATCAAAGCAACTTTTCCCATCAATGAAAGCTTTAAATTCTTCCATTTTTCCAAGTCTTGTCTTGTTACTTTCAATAATTCATTGTAATTATCTTCTCATAACGAACTACATCTATTTGTCAGTTTAATTCCTAAATATTTTACCTTCGTACAAAGTTTATATCCCAATTCATCTTGTAGACACTCTCTCTGCTCAGGGGTCATGTTCTTAGTTAAAATTTTTGTCTTAGCTAAGTTGATTTTTAATCCCGCCACTTGTCCGTAATGTCTCAATGTCTTGTTCAGCTCCAAAACTGACAGTCTGGGTTCCTCCAATATAAATACAAGGTCATCTGCATATGCCAGCAGGAGAGCTGTTAATTCCGAATATGCCCTTCTTTTTTCCCTCACTCTCCAGGGAATCTCTTTCAACACCCTGATTTCTTCCTGTCCCATCTTCAGCGGTGAAGCGTTTACCTCCCTCAGTATTTTATCCCTGACCACTCTTTTATGGAACCATACCTGTACTTCCCTGGGTACCTTGAATCTTCTTGCATATGCCAAATTCATCCTGAAAGCCACATCTATCTCTTTTGCCACTTCACTTATGTCTTCAACTGCAGATGATTTGCCAACAATTCTGCCATTTTTAGAGACAATTCTTCCTCCTTCTCCTCTGGAATATTCTGAAACCTCAAGACAAATGCAGCTCTCTCCACCTGTAGTCTCATCACGTCTTGTTCTAACAGCGATTGCTTCTCTTCGTTTTCTTGAACCTTCCTTTCCACCTGTCTCGTCTTTGTCTCAACTTCCTCTACTGTAGAACTTAATGCTACAATTTTTGTGGTGTTGTCAGTTATTTGTTTTTGCAGTAACTGCAAACTCTGGGTAAACTGTTCAGTAATATCCTTCATCGCATTCTGTATCAGTACTGCCACCTGGGGGATCATATCTCTTACTTCCTGAATATCTTGATTGACAGGTGCTATTGCTTGTGGAACAGAATTTTGAATTTCTTCCATGCTGGCTTTAATTGGCTCTATAACATCATTGATTGTGCTTAAGATAGTAGTTTGCACCAAAGCTTGCATTTCTTTTTGGGGTTCTTTTTGTCCTGAGCTCCCTAACTTTCCCGTTGTAGAGCTCGGGCCCCCTGGTGAAACCAATGACGGTTTTCTTCCTCCTGCACTGGACATTTTTACCAGTTTAATCACAGATTCCAAATCCCAACTTTAACATGCACAGAGTATATTCAAATTCACCACCGTATATATATTTTCCCTTTTGTTTATGCCCAGTCCTTATCCAATGTTTAGGAACAGCACACTCCTGTTGGCTCCCTTCCCGGAACTTCTATCTCTAGTAACTTCAACAAATTAGAGAACTCAACAATATTATTCCCTGGCAACATCCCCAGAAACTGCTTCTACTATCTCCCCCAGATGTTTACCAAACAACCGTTCCATTGGCAGTTCCATTGGCAGTTCTCCCAAGATGGCTGACTTCCCAACCTTCCCCCCTCCTTTATTCCCAAGAAACCCCCGTATAACCAGCCTCTGATCCAACAAGCCCAGAAAAGTCAAGCACACAATCAATTGCTAATCCAGCGCCTTATTATTGATTAGTGTTATTTCACCAGTGAGGTTTAGCATTTCTGCTTGAATTCAGGCTAACTCTCCAACTTCAGTAGTCATTAATGGTTGCAGCAAAAATTGAGAACGCTGTAACACTCTCTCTATCTCTCTCTTAATCTTCCACCCTGGCCCTAGAGGGTTAAAAATTTGCATGCGATGAAACGGGCCTCCCCTTCCCTGTTTCTTCTACCCTACCCCTGTTAGGGTGAAAATTTGAGCGCGTTGCAAAGGGGATCCCCCACCGCCTCCTCCTCTTAAAACTTTTACTTTTCAAGCCAATTCTCTTATTGAATGTTTCGCCTCAGACCCACAGAGTTCATACAGCCACAGACAAATTCTTCAAATTTTACATCCAGCTTAAAGTGAAACCCAAATTCCGAGCCCAAACCAATAACAGCGGCCTGAATAACTTTATAGCTGACTCAGATCTCTTTCAGCCTCCATGGCTCCTGTTCATTTAGGATGGAGTTTCACTTTCTCTCTTGCCCTCTCCACTCTCACATCGCCAAGCTCATTTATTCTTGCTTACTAGCTGGTTATTCTTCAGGAGGGAGAGCCCTCCCCTCTTATGCTACTTCTTGGGGCTAATTATATCAAATCACCCTTTTGTCCCATTATTTTATTCCACGGATACTCACAGAAGTGCTCAGACAGCAAGTTTCTCTTCCTCCCCCTTCCGGTGCAGGAGCATTGGCTTTGTTCAGAAGAACTGAGCCCAGACTTTGATCCTGCATCGGGGGTGATCCAGACCACCCCGTGAGTTGCAACTCACACAGGGTTACAGATCAAGCCTCTTGCTACTGTCTGTCCCTTCCTGGGACAGCAGGGGGTCCTTTTAGTGGTCAAAGGACCCCTTTGAAGATCGTAAAGTCGCCACTGCGCCAAAGCACGTGTGTCTCACCACACCGTGCCTGCGCACTCCCAAACAGAAAACATTATAGGTAGATTCAGGTGGGTAGCTGTGTTGGTCTAAAGCAATATAATGAAGTTTGACTCCAGTGGCACCCTTAAGACCAACAAAGCTTAATTCTAGGTATAAGCTTTTGTGTGCATGCACACTTCTTCAGATACATTGAAACAGACTTCCTCAAGCCTTACATATGGGTAGAGAGAGGGTGGGAGGGTTAGTTACTAGGGAGGGCTAGTTAGAGTCAAGATGCATAAGTAACTGAGCAATGAAGAAGAAGAGGAGGAGGAGGAGGAGAAGGAGATTGGATTTATACCCCACCCAACCCAAGTGAGTCTCAGAGAGGCTTACAAACTCCTTTCCCTTCCCCTCCCCACAACAGACACCCGGTGAGGTAGGTGGGGCTGAGAGAGCTCTGACAGCAACTGCTCTTTTTCAAGAACAGCTGTGCCAGAGCTTGTGACTGACCCAAGGTCACATCAGCAAGTGCAAGTGGAAGAGTGGGAAATCAAACCCGATTCTCCCAGATTAGAGTCCACACACTTAACCACTACACCAAACATAGCTGAGATTGGATTAAAGCAGTTGGTAAGAGCTGTGACTAGCAGCAAATTAGCATACAAATAATCAGGGCTCTTTTTGTAGCAGGAACTCCTTTGCATATTAGGTGACACATCCCTAATGTAACCAATCCTCTAAGAGCCCCTGTAAGAAGAGCTCTGTAAGCTCTTGCAGGATTGGCTACATTAGGGGTGTGTCACCTAATATGCAAAGGAGTTCCTGCTATAAAAAGAGCCCTGCAAATAATAAAGAAACAAAGGTGAGACCTAAGTTTGAGTCCAGTGGTACCTTTTTGATGAACAAAATTTAATTCTGGGTATAAGCAAGAACTGAGTGACTTATCATGTGCAGATGCACACTTCTTCAGATACATTAAAACATACTTCCTCAAGATATTGTCGAAGACTTTCACACCCAGAATTCATTAGTTGTTGTAGATTTTTCGGGCTGTATGGCTGTGGTCTTAGCATTGTAGGACCTGACGTTTTGCCAGCAGCTGTGACTGGCATCTTCAGAGGTATAACACAGAAACATGGAGTACTCTCTGTGTCAAAGTGAGAAGAAAAATGGTAGGCAGGTAATTGATATCTACTCAGGAAGGTGGGGTGAGGCTGAGTCAATTGTCTTGTAGGAGTTCCCGAGGCTGTGAACTTCCTCAAGCATTACATATAGGTAGAGGGAGTGTTAGTTGCCAGGAAGAACGAATTAGAGTCAAGCTGTGTAAGTAACTGAATGATAAGTATAGCTAAGATTGCATTAACACAGTTGGTAGGATCTATGGATAGCAGCAAATTATCATACAGATAATAAAATACAGATAATAAAATACAGATGTGACAACTAAGTTTGAGTCCTGTGGTACCTTTAAGACCAGCATTTTCTGACTCATCAGTACAATGTTCTTTTAATACAAGTCAAGTTCGCCTTTATTGGCATAAATTACCAGTGCAAGTTATACAATTTAAAAGACAGTTAAAAACAGTTAAAATACACCTGTAAAAATTCAGTGACTTGATATTGTACAATTGGGAGCTGAGAGGGGGTATTATATTTCTAGGTGCCTTTGGCGCAGCTTTAAAGCCAAACAAAGAAACTGGGCCACCTTCTCAGTGATGCCAGAATCAAGATCATTTAAGAGTCTATGTATCTTGATTGCATCAGAACAGTCCACCATACTGGATAGGATAGCGTGTAGGTAAATATTCCTTACATCCGCATACAAATTACACTGCAGGAGAACATGGGAGATAGATTCCACGCATTTCTTACAGCAGGGGCAGTGTCTGGCCGAATAAGAAACCTTGTTAAATCTGCCATGTAGAATGGCAGAGGGCATAGCATTACACCTGGCCAGAGCAAATGCTCTACGTTGATGAGAAACCTGCAGAAAGGATAGATATGAGGCCATCTTCCCTATAGTTAGAGGGATCTCGAAATTCAGTGGGGAGCAGGTTTTGTTAGCTAAGCTGAATAGTTTCTGCCGCTCAATATCTAGCATCCTATTTTTGATCTGATGAAATGCAGCCACACAGGACAACATAGACAGGGAATCTAAGGAAAGGCCCAATATTTTGATTTTTTCCTCTATGTATGCTGACCAGTTCGATACCCTGAGCTCCACAAGCATGTGATAAAGGAGACTCCCATGATCGAGATTGTAATGTAGGCGAAGCCAGTATTTAAATGTCATAAGCCATGCGCAGGTCTCCATCAAAGATGAGCCAGTTTCCAAATATATAACTGCATTCGATACACAGTTTGGCAAAGCCATGATTTTCCGCAGAAATTTGGATTGGACTCGCTCCATGGCACTGTCAAAGGACCTAATCCAGATTGGGATACCATACAATAGCTGAGAACTAACTTTGGACTTGAAGATTTTAATTGCTGCTGGCACAAATTGGTTGCCCCTTTTAATACAAGATCTGTGTGAAGGACTGATAATTGGTAAATATCCCTATAACACAAATCTGCTGAGCACTCCCTTTAACCTGCTTGAACTTTTAAGTCAAGGATACAGGTTCTAGAATTACAGATCAATCCACATGTTTTCTAACGTTACCAAATTTTGCAATGTAGCAGAGTAACTGTCATGTACAATTTCCCTTCCCCCTGGAGCTTGTGTTCCATTCTCAAAGGATGGAATGCAAATATAACAGGTGAACTGCCACTGTTAAGTATAGACGTCAGTCAGCTCTTAACAAGTGAATCAGCTTTATTTGAACATGACAGAAACCAACACAACAACAGGAGAGCAACAGGCTCTGTTTTAAACTTTCCGGGTGAATATAACCATGCCCCTAAATGAGTTAACAACCAATTAAACTGCTTAGATAAAGGCCAATGAAACTAGTTTCTTCCAGAACCTTTCTCATGTTCTGATTGGTCTACTGCACAGAATAGCCAATCAGAGTGTGCCTTACACGATACCAGCTCTTAGTTGAAGCTCAGGCATACATACATAATAATACATAACATCCCTCTCCCCTAAGAAAAAGTAATCCCTGGACACACAAAATCTTTTAGATGTGCCGGACGGCACCTGTTTCTTTATGACCATCATAATGTACTGACCGGAGGCTGTGCCTCGGCACCCATAGTTCTTGGACTGCCCTTATTCACTGGGGGACTCAGGTTTAAAGGGTCGGTATGGCAGATGTCAGGATTTGTGGACTGCTTGGTTCTTGACTGCTTGGCTCGAAGCCCATGGGGTCATTGGTATCCTCAAGGGACCTGAGGTTCCAACTGTTTGGTATATGGAAGAAGAAGATATTGGATTTATACCCCGCCCTTCACTGCCCAAAGGCGTCTCAGAGCGGCTTACAAACTCCTTTCCCTTCCCCTCCCCACAACAGACACCCTGTGAGGTAGGTGGGGCTGAGAGAACTCTAACACAAACTGTCCTTGAGAGAACAGCTGTGCCAGAGCTTGTGACTGACTCAAGGTCACATCAGCAGGTGCGAGTGGAGGAGTGGGGAATCAAACCCGGTTCTCCCAGATAAGAGTCCGCGCACTTAACCACTACACCAAACTGGAGTAGGGCTCTTGGTAGCTTCCGTACCGACTTCAGTGTGCATGCCTGCCCAGTGCTGCCGAAGTTGGCCGATGTGTTGCCGTAAATTTCTACTGTTAGCCATCTTTACGATGTAGGAGAGTGTGCCAGTGACCTTGGCAACCGACGCAGGGATCCATAAGTGTCCCTCACCGTAGTTTCTTGCAAAAACAGCATCTCAAACCTGGAATGAGTGAGGTGTGTCTAAGTGTTCTCTCTGTGGTGGCTTGTCTGTGGTTAGGTCTAGGTGGAGGCAATCAAGTAGTGATGTCAGGTGTTGATTCATTAGGAGCTCCACAGGGCTCCTTCCAGTTGTAGCATGTGGTGTGATGTGCTGGTATAATAGAAATGATGCCAGCTTCTGGCTCCAGTCCCCATGAGCCATCCTGCCAAGAGCTTCTTTAGCAGTCCACACCATTCTCTCGGCCTGCCCATTAGTGGATGGATGGAATGGTGCAGACATGATGTGCTTAATTAAATTGTTGTTCATAAAGTCCTGGAACTCAGCAGATGTGAACTGTGCTCCGTTATTGGACACTATAGTGTTTGGCAGACCGTAGGTGGTGAATAGGCCACATAGTACCTTAATCACTGCAGCTGAGGTCATTTTACACATTTGCACTACCTCCAGCCACTTTGAATATGAATCAATAACAATGAGGAACACTTGTCCCTGGAATGGCCCTGCGAACTCCACATGTAATCTGGACCGCGGCTCATGAGTGGTCTCCCAATGTTGTAAGGGGGCCTGTGGAGGGTCTGGCCTAGATTCTTGACAAGGCTGGCAAGATCTCACCCATCCCTCTGTTTCATTGTCCGTGTGCAGCCACCACACATAGCTCCAGGCAAGAGCCTTCATATGCACTATACCTGGGTGCCCTGCATATAAAGTCTCCAGAACCTTCTTATGGAGTTTTGGAGGAACCACCACCCTGTTTCCCCACAATAAACAGCCTTTATGAACCGACAGCTCCTGCTGCCTGGAACTGTAGGGTTGAAATTCAGCATCAAAATGGCCCGCCGGCCACCCCCTCTACAACCAGTTAAGCACTCGGACAAGCATGGAGTCTCTGGCCGACTTGGCCGTGATATTGGAGACATGTAGGGAAGGTTGTGGCAGTTCTTCAATAGCCATCACTTCAAAGGTGGGTGCCAGATCAAGTGCTGGTCCTGCAATTGGATACTGACTTAGTGCGTCTGCATGGCCGATAGCCTTGCCCGGCTGATGAAAGAAATCATAATCATATGCCAACAGGAACATGGTCCAGTGCAGCATAGGGGACAGGATTTGTGGAGTCTGGCGGTGAGGCGCTAATAGTCCCAAGAGAGGCTTGTGGTCAGTTACCATGAGAAACCTGCGCCCACATAAGAAAACATGGAACTTTTTCATGCCTGTGACCAAAGCAAGAGCTTCCTTATCTATCTGTGCATAGTTCCATTCTGCTGGTGCCAAGGTCCTAGAATAGTACACCACTGGCGCTTCCCACCCATCTGCCATGACATGGCTGAGTACGGCACTAATGCCAAAGGCGGAGGTGTCAGCAGCGAGAACCAGGGGTTTGCACTCATCAAAGTTTGTGAGGACGCTATTGGAGACTAAAAGTTCTTTAATGGCCCTAAACACATGGTCGTGTTGTGGCCCCAACTCCCATTTAGTTCCCTTTTCCAGCAATCTGTGCAGCAGCTTTTCAACGGACGCCTTATGGGGCAAGAAGGTGTGATAGAAATTTAATATACCAAGGAATGATTGCAGCTCTTTTTTACTCTTCGGCCACGGCGCTTGCTGGATTGCTGCCACCTTGTTATCAGTTGCGTGCACACCATTTTCATCAATTAAGAACCACAGGAATTCAATCTTATGAACCCCAAACTGACACTTCTTTCTTTTGACCTTGAGACCCGCTTCTTGGAACTGACCCAACACTGCCCTGAGGTGTTCTGCCAATTCAGTTTCATTGGCACCAGCAACCAGAACATCATCAAAGTACAGTACCACCCCTGGTATGTCCCGGAGCAACCCTTCCATTAAACTCTGGAATATTCCTGGTGCTACATTTATACCAAACTGTAGTCGGTTAACCTTAAATGCCCCATGGTGTGTAACGATGGTCTGTGCCTCAGCGGCAACTGGGTCCACTGGCAACTGCTGATATGCCTGGGCAAGATCCAACTTTGCAAAAATCTGCCCTTCCGCCAGAGACGCTAAAACAGAGACTGATTATAGGCACAGGGTATGCGAATTGCTGTAACATCCTAATGATGGTACATTTGTAGTCTGCACAAATGCGAATAGACCTGTCTGGTTTAACTGGCATTACAATAAGTGTCTCCCACCTGGTGTGAGAGATGGGTTCAAGTACGCCCTGTGAAACAGGTTTATCAAGTTCTGCTTCGATCCGTGGTTGCAGAGCAATTGGAATCCACCGGTACTTCAGTCTAATGGGTGCCACTGAGGGATCTAAGTCAAAAGTCATGGGCTGCCCCATATATTTCCCCAGTGACCCATCAAATACTGCAGGGAATTCAGCATAAATTGAACTCAATTTACTAAGACACACTTGATTCACCCTGGTGACATTAATACAAAGGGCTTCGAACCAGTCCAGCCCTAATAGACTGGCCCTGCACCCTTCAGCAACAAGGAGGCTCAGTGTTCGTTTGAACCCCTTGAACTGTACCTCGAATGATGCTGCTCTGGCCACAGGAATGTGTCAACCCTGGAAATTCGAGAGATGAACCGGGCTGGGCGCCACGTGGCGATGGCTCCTTTTTGGAAACAGGCGTTGCAGCGTCTCTGTAGAGATGATAGTCATCACAGACCCAGAGTCGACCTCCATCTCACACGGCTCTCTGTCCAGCAGCTCCATTACTCGGATCTTGGTTCACATCCCCATGTTCAAGACAGTTGTTGGACATGAACAGCAGGTCGTCTTGTGGCAGTCTGCTGGCTTTGCAGAACCCTCATCTCTCGCCCTTCAGTTCTGCCACAGAGAAGGTGGTGGTGACTTCTTCTTTCCCACAGCTCAGCATATCCTGGCCAAATGGCCCTGCTTGTCACAGTTTCAGCATTTGATGTCACGAGCCCAGCAACAGTCTTGGTCGTGATTTCCACCACACCCTGCACCCTGGACGTTGGGTGGGTGGGCTGCTTGGCTGCCACACTTTCCTGGTTGACCTCTCTGCAGCTTCAGCTGCGATAGCTTCCGCATAGGCCGTGGTGTAGGTCAGCTCCGACTTCGTGAACAACCACTGCTGCAGTTTCTCATCTTGCAGGTCGCACACCAGCCAGTCAAGCAATGCTGCCTCCAAGTCCTGAAAGAATGGACAACACTTCCAATTACCATGTCAGATTACATAGGGAAGCCATTGAAATTCATAAACACAATTTCAACAGTAAAGAAGAGAGTTTAAAAATAAATAGGGCATAGTTTCCTGTCCTGAAAAACACAAAATGCTCTACAGCTGACAATAGCACTACAGATAAGATTAGAGTTTCAATAGCCATTCCACACGCAAAAGAACCTCCTCAGGAAACAGAAAACTTCCTCAGGAAACAATCCATAGACAAAAGAACCTCCTCAGTAAAGCTCCTCCATTAGCATGTTCATAGCTTGGAGAACTACTACAAGATGATGACTCAGCCCTGCCCCACCTTCCAGGGTAGATATAAATTATCTGCCTACCATTTTTCTGCTCACCTTGACACAGAGAGTACTACATCTTTCTGTGTTATACCTCTGAGGATGCCAGTCACAGCTTCTGGCGAAATGTCAGGTCCTACAATGCCAAGACCACGGCCACACAACCCAGAAAATCTACAGTAATTAATGATACCCTAATTCATACTGTCTGAAGGACAGTAGAAGCCTGTGTCAGATTGGGAAACACTGACTAGTTATGGCATTAATTTATGACAGGGAACATCACAGAAGACTGGAAAACATCATTTTATCTTGGCATAGGATCAGTAGAGGTCATTGAGCTCTAGCATTACTGTTTGCATTTATACATTCTGACATGCAGTGTTATAATTCTGTTGGTTCTAGTTCTGTCTGGTTTCTTTTGAAACAACTTCAAAAGAAAGCACCAAATAAGAGGAAAAAATAAAATAGATGTGGAAAATATGGACTTCTCTGACATAAATGAACCCTGAAAGAATTTAAAATTTATAGACTAATTCATCCCTAAAATAAATGAGGATTCTGACTGAAGTTTTCATTAGCACTTAATATTTTTAGAATAGTACTCATGCTTTCAACTTGTTTTCCCTGTAAATTGTTCTGATTTTCTTTTAAAACAAAAGTATCTTTTCTCTTGTACATGAGGTGAAGCAAAAGGCTCAGTGGTCAAGAACTGAGCTCTTCAAGTCAGTGGTTGGACTGAGCAAAAGAAAAACAATGAACAAAAATGAGCTTATGTGCAGAGCTATCCTGCTATCTTTTGTTGTGACAGAGATCTCCTAGGACCCTCCTTTGCTACACTCCAGACTTGTACTGCTGGTTGCTACCAATTTTCTAGAGAGTCATTACTGCCTAAACTCCAGACTGTAGATTCAAGCAATCAGTGCCAAGGGCAGGAGAAAAACTTGTTCTGCTCCAGTAGAGTATCTGTCACTTCCAGTGCTTATCCCTGACCAGGAGAATTTTATGCAGACTATATTTCTCAAGGTCCCAGCATTTCAGCCTTACTTTTATACAGTTCTTGTCTTTATGAAGCTCTAGGGAAGGAGTGTCAGTTCCACAGATTAGGAATGCCAGAAATATAGATATTAATATTATACTCATTATATTGTCTTGGGGTGTCTACACTTTTATTTTTATTATTACTGGCTTTTAAAATTAACATTATGTTAAGGCACTTTATTACTTTTTAGATTGAAGTTGTTGTTGTTGGTATTATGAAAGGAGGAAAGCACACCAATTCTACAGAGCAAATTGCAATATAATCCTTCTGGCCAGTGATCCAAGGCCATCCTACTATTATCCATTTCAGCATCAGTCCTATAGTAAGAGGTGACAATTGCACATGATGCATCAAGATTTACTCTAGTACTGCTGATTCTGAGACATATACAAAGGCTGGCATTTTGAATTTTATGCACTCATGGCTATCCCAGAGCATGTAAGAGAACTGCTTTACAAAGTCAAACCTAAGTTTTGTGGTCTGCAGTGGTTAAAATATCAGACTATTACCTGAAAGACCCAAACTGAAATCTCCACCATGGTATACAATTCATTGGGTAATCCTGGGCCATTTTTTTCAGCTTAATTTATTACAAAGTGTGGTTTTGAATAGAAGAGGAGGCAGGAAGAACCATATATTCCATCTTTGAACTGCATTCTATATGAATCCAGAAATGGTGACATTAGTTCCAGGCTCTGAGTTTTGTAGTTTGCTTTGTTTTGAGTAGTTTTCTGGATTTTATTACTGTTTCTATTTTATGATTTTATTGTGTAGTGGTTTCATCTGTTTAATTTGATTGCTAAATTTTATATGGGTTCAAGGCAGTTTGTGTTATATTAGGCTGCTTCTAAATGCTTTGTGATGTTTGATTTTAATTCTGTATTTTGATATTTTCTGCTATCTTGAGCACTTTGGTAGAAGGACAGGATATAATAAATACCTGCTGAGTGGAGCAGTAACACGGCAAAGATGGGAAGCAGTGGAGCTCAAATGGGCTGTGTGAGACTGCATGCTCACATTGTATTGTGCTATGCAGTTAGTAAGAAACACAGTGAAACAACCTGTAAAACACCTGTGAACGCATAGATGAACTATCAAACTGATCTTCAAAAAATCAGGCCACTGTTCACAGCTGGCAAACAGAATGTGAGTCAAACTGGCTGGTGTTTGAGTATCCCTAGTGATGTATGAAAACAAAGGGGAGAAAGAGATGTGTGAGAGAACAGGGAATGAAATCAGGATAGGCAGAGAAGAATGGCAAAAAGTTCAGACGGGACATTATGTAAGAAGTCAAGTGAAAGCAAATCAATGTACCTCTTGGAAGAAATCCCTGATTGTGCTGGAGAAGCAAACAAAGCACTAACTTGCTCCCTGCCCAGTGCAGGCTATGCGGCTTTTCCTTGCAGTGCAGCCCTGCAGACCCGGTCCCTTCTTCATTCACAGAGAGACCCGATCTGCATCTAGCATTTGCTCCGCTGTCTTACCAACATCACACTGGAACAGAAATTCCCAACTACATTGCATGCCACTTTCACTTTGATTGAGTGTCAGATTTTATGGCAGTGTCCAGACTGCATGCTGCTTTCACTTTGTTCGATCTCTGGTTTAATGATGGCTGTCTGCATAGATTTATGGCTGTTTTATGGCCATTCGGGGGTGACTCTGCAGTCAGTACAGTGTTGGCCCAGGATAGTTGAATGTGTTTTTGAACTGCATCTTTTTCTGTTCCAGTGTGGGTTTGGTAAAAATGCTAAATGCAGATTGGCCCAGAGGTTCTTTCCTAACGAGGTATCAGTTTGCTGGAGTCCTATGGACTGGTATAGAATCATCATAGAATCATAGAGTTGAAAGAGACCTCCCAGGTCATCCAGTTGAGTATAGTGGCTCTTGGCCTCCCTCCCAGTGATTTTGGGCTCTGTTTCTTTTGTATTGGGGCAGTAACCATGGCAGCCAATTTGGGCTTTTGGCCATCATACATCCAGGCCATTGGGAGATGGTGCTTTGAGGCATACAGGAGTTACATCTGGCACTGATGTTTAACAATGCCTTTTCCAGTTTCTGTGACATGATGCAAATTATGTCCCACTGTGTGGGAATGTATGCAGCCTTGTCTGGATAGAGCAGGGATCTCAGCCTGGAAGGGGCTCTACAAATCACCTGTATCAGCACAAGGGGGATGTGATAAGATGCACTGGTGTCCAGTGTTCCCTCTAAGCTGAGTTAGTATGAGCTCACACATTTTTGTCTTAGCTGAGGAAGGATGGCTCCAGAACAAACTAATTTATGCAGTAATCAAATCGCTTGCTCACAACTTTAATGCCAGTAGCTCACAAAGCAGAATTTTTGCTCACAAGACTCCACAGCTTAGAGGGAGCATTGCTGCTGTCTACAGTCTGGAGTCACAGTGAGTGGCAATGGCTCCCAGACCCACTGGTGATACAACTAGGTGAGAACGACCTGGAGACCTGCACAGATATTAACTTAGCACACAGGTGGAGGTTGATTTGCAGAGCTCCCAACAACCATCCTGTGGTCAGATTGGTGGCTGGAACAGCATTCATGGTATGGGGCCAGCTGCCCTGAAAAGAAAGGTGACTAACAGACTAGGAAAGATCATGGAGGTGGGGGGGGACAAAGTTCATCATCCAGACATCTCTCATTGGTTGGAGGCCTTGTTTCAGCTTATGATGTTCCTTTGTCTCCTTGGGGGATGGACATCTGGCTGCATGGGGTTAGGTGTGGCCTGCAGACTTGGCTACAGCTGTACACGCGTTGGCAGGAGCTGGGCAGGAGGAGGCCTGGCTCTTGTGGCAGTATTAGCATGGGCTGGGTCCATTCTGGGAAAACCAGCCTGCATGTCTGTTTTCTCAGTGTATGGGGATCCCCTTAAGGGTTAGGGCTTTTAAGGGGTATGGCCAGCTCAGGGGCTGCCAGTGGGCTACCCTGACACTGAAATAGCAGAGGAGACCACTTAGTTGTGATTGTCCTTGTGGACAATCCTGCCATCCAATAGCTCTCCCCCACCCCAGCAGGTGGGCTGGCCTGGGAGGGGTCAGTCGATACCAGGTTCTGGTAGTCCTATGCTGTTTCAAGGTTTCTTACAGCTGTAACCAGTGCTTTGCCGACTGCATTGGCTTCCAGTTGAGTACCAAATCAAGTTCAAGATGATGGTACTAACCTTTAAAGCCCTACGCAGTCTGGGGCCAGCATATCTGTGGGTCTGCCTCCCCCAATATGTTCCCCAGAGAGCTTTACATTTGACTGACCAACACCTGCTGGTAATCCCCGGTCCAAAAGACATATGTTTGGCCTCAGCCAGAGCCAAAGCCTTTTTTTCTCTGGCCTGGTTGAACACTTTCCCTAGAGAGATCAGGGCCTTGTGGGACTTCCCACAATTCTACAGGGCTTGTAAAATGGAATTTATTTTCCATTATTAAACAGCCCTCACTATAGTATGCATTGCCACCTGCAAGTGGCCTCCCAAAACCTAGGGTGAGTCTACCCTAGTTCTAAACTTGGCCAGAGATACTGCTGGCTTCATACTTACCACCTCAGGTTAGGATCTTTGAAGCCTAATCGAGGCACATGTATTTAAATAAATTTAAGCTACCTGATATACAAAGCAGGTTTTAAAAAAGGACTCTCTCATGGCCAATTAGAGAGAATTCCCCACAAAAAATTATCCTTGGCCCCAGAGTGAACAGATAAATATGCTGTTCTAATACACATACTAAAATCCACAGATTCAGACAAAATGTCATGATATTTCACGTTTGTTTCTTAACGGCAAATAGTTCTTTGCTGCAAGTTCTAACATTCTATCAGTCCATATTCCAATGTGTGGCATAGCTATTGCTTTCCATTTTTGAAGAATTTTTTCATTTAGCTATTACCAAGAGCCAGAGTCATTGTCCTTCTGAGAGATTTCAGGAATAAGGAATGTATGCCACTATTGTAGTAAGCAGATTAAGATCTGGTGAACATTCTAGTGTAAATTTATTAATTTCTAACCAAACTGGCATGATAATGGGAGAATCTCTGCAGTAGAAACTGAAGGGGAGCATTTTTGCAAGCCTAGCAGAACCAGTTATAATGTACAGAATGCCCAGCAGAATCCAGTGCTACTATAGCAGTGCAAGCACAACAGGAATGATGTCAAGCCACAGAACCACAACAAATTCAAGCATTCATAGCATCATAGAATCATAGAGTTGGAAGTAACCTCCAGGGTCATCTAGTCCAATCCCCTGCACAATGCAGAAAATTCACAAATACCTCCCCCTCCACACCTGCAGTGACTGCTGTTCCATGCCCAGAAGATGACAAAAACCGCCAGGATTCCTGGCCAAACTGGCCTGGAGAAAAATTGCTTCCTGACCCCAAAGTGGCAATCAGCACTTCCTGGGGCATGTAAGAAAGGGCCACAAGAACTAAGCACTGAGGCAACTCTTCCTGCCCTTCCTCTCATGAACTGCCTAAGTTCACAGAATCAGCATTGCTGCCAGATGGCCATTTAGCCTCTGTTTGAAAGCCTCCAGAGAAGGAGACCCACCACGTCCCGAGGAAGCCTGTTCTACTGAGGAACTGCTCTAACTGTCAGGAAGTTCTTCCTCATGTTTAGCCAAAAACTCTTCTGATTTAATTTCATCCTGTTGATTTCTGGTCCGACCTTCTGGGGCAACAGAAAACAACTCTGTACCATCCTCTATATGATAGCCCTTTAAGTACTTGAAGATGGTGATCATATCACCTCTCAGTCATCTCCTTTCCAGGCTAAACCTCCTTCTCCTTCAACCTTTCCTCAAAGGACTTGGTCTCCAGACCCCTCACCATCTCCGTTGCCTTCCTCTGTACACGTTCCAGCTTGTCTATATCCTTCTTAAATTGTGGTGTCCAAAATTGAACACAATACTCTAGGTGAGGTCTAACCAGAGCAAAGTGATACCATCACTTTGTGTGATCTGGACACTACACTTGTTGATACAGCGCAAAATTGCATTTGCTTTTTTAGAAACTACATCACACTGCTGTCTGATGTTCAGTATATGGTCTACTAAGACCTCCTTTTGGGGCATACTAGTGCCAAGACAAGTCTCCCTCAACCTATAATTATGCATTCAATTTTTCATACCAAAATGCAGAACTTTACATTCATCCCCACTGAAATTCATTTTATTTGTTTTAATCCAGTTTCCCAGCATGTCAAGATCATCCTGTATCCTGGCTCTCTCTTCTACCATGTTTGCTACCCCTCCCAATTTAGTATCATCTGCAAATTTAATAAGCATTCCCTCTATCCCTTCATCCAAATCATTGATAAAGATGTTGGACAAAACTGTGTTCCCAAGGCTTTCTTCAAAAGTGCTCCATTTAAGGAGTTCTGAAAATGAAAGCTGAGATTCTGAAGCATGGTATGACAATCTCTTTTGGGAACAGAGATACTAGTATCTAACTGTTTAGCCTTCCAATTTTAGATCTGTTTATAATCACCTAAAGAATTCACACTTTTTCCTGTCGTCATTTTGACAATCATTGTTTGTTTGCTTACAACTAATTTGAATAAACTAACTCTATTTTACTGTGAAGTTGAGAAAGCAATTGCTTAATAATTGGTTGAATGCAACTACATAGAGTCAAGTTTTGGTAGTAAACTGAAATTATACATGGCATACTAGAAGTGAAATAAACATGTGCATTACAGGTGCATTAGATCCAGGGTAAAATTCTACAATTCATTTAACTTATGTAAAGGGCATAGTAGGATATACCAACTACTGCATTGCTAAAATCTTTCTGAACATTATACCATTAGTAAAGCACTTCAGAGATATTTTGATAATACTTCATACAGACAGACTAGTCAAACGTTTAGTATCAAAGTGCCAGGGAGATAAACATCACAAAATATTGTTTAATGTTTTCTGTGAGATAGTCCATGATATTTTTCTCAGAGCCAGTGTCCCATGAGGTCAGGGATGCAGTGATTTACGCCAAAACATCATCACTTGACTTAGTTCACAATGCCTGTTTTGTGTCAAGTTAAACACCTAATTTGATTGCCTCAATAATATGCTTGTAATTCAACTCAAATAGCTTTTCATCTACAGAGTGGTGGAGAGGAAGTCAACTGGCTGAGTAGTCACTATTTGACAGTAGCAATGCCACAAATTTTGTGGTGGACACATTTAACAGTAGAATTTACCCAGTTCAGTAGTCAGAGCGAGCTGATCCCCAGGTTTGTTTGATTAGGCAGCAAATAGCTAAAAAAAAGATTGGGAACAGGTTTGCAGCTGTGTACTGCCTGTGCTTGCTAGTTTTTAGTTGCTTAAGCACATGAAAGCAGCCAATGAGAGGTCCTTATTTAGGGAAAGTGTCTCATTCTTGTGGGGCCCAGTTGATTGACATCTTGTTTTCTTTGGTGGCCAGATGTGTCTCAGCATCTCCTCCTGTCCTGCGGCTCCTGGTCTACTCACAGCTTCCCCAGGTAGCTTTTAATCTCCAGAGGGTTGTGACTGCCTAGGAAGGTATGGAGCTTTTGGCAGCCCTGGACACAGAACTTTGAAAAAAAATGAACACATTTTTTCATCGATGCTCTTTGTGAACAAATTGCCCTCTGAATGGAAGGCTGGTTGAACCAATATGGTTTGAATGTTTGTAAAAACAGGTAAGTTTGTAAGAAGAGCAGGTAGGAACAGTCTGTTTCTTCAGTGCAGATCACTTTTAAGTACACAAACCAGTAAAGGAAATGAAGATATTTTAGCACTAAAATAATGTCTTTGTGTTAACCAAATAATAACTCTCCATAAGAATGCTTATAGTCTGCTTGGTATTGTTTCATAGAAAGGCTCTTTCAGAATATGTTAAGAATAATATTACAAATCTTTTAAGAATATGTGTGAATTAACCAAGCAAATTCCTGATTCTGGAAATAATAATTGTTGGTCCTAATTTCAAGACCTGCCACTCTGGAACATTTTGCCAAAACTATTCAGTTTAACCAGCTGCTTCTGCAACCTGTGGATAAGAGGAGGGGTCAGAAGTCTTGAGTGTGTGCTCGGTCCAAGGAGCTCCTGGTTCTCAGGGAGCGAGTTTGCTCCCTTGAGGCCAAGGTGGCTGACCTGGAGAAGCAGAGACAGTCAGTTAGGTGCACGGGGAAGACTCTCGGGGACTTGTTAGGTATGTCCCACTCTGGATCTGCTGCCAGGGAGCATGAGGGTCAAGGGGAAATGGGGCACCATGCTGAGGATAAGGGGAATGTGCCCTCAGAAGGGACCTCTTCTTCAGCTGGTGAACGGGTATCCTTTCGTACCAAGGAACCGTCCCTGGGAAGGGTGGGAGGGGGGTTCTTGGTAGTTGGTGATTCGATCCTTAGGCAGGTAGACAGCTGGGTGGCGAACCCGCGTACTGACCGTATGGTGACTTGCCTGCCTGGTGCGAAGGTAGCGGACATTACGCGTGTTTTAGATAGGCTGGTAGATAGTGCTGGGGAGGAGCCAGTGGTCGTGGTGCACGTCAGCACCAACGATGTGGGGAAATGCAGTCGTGAGGTCCTGGAGGAGAGATTTAGGCTGCTGGGCAGGAAACTCAAGGCCAGGACCTCCAAGGTAGCCTTCTCGGAAGTGCTACCTGTTCCACGCGCAGGGCCGGAGAGACAGGCACAGATCAGGAGTCTCAATGCGTGGATGAGACGGTGGTGTAGGGGGAAGGGTTCAAGTTTGTTAGGCACTGGGATGCTTTTTGGGACAAGAGGGAGCTGTACAAAAGGGACGGTCTCCGCTTGTCCCAAGAAGGAACCAGGCTGCTGGTGCTCAAAATCAAAAAGGTGGCAGAGCAGTTTTTAAACTGAATAATGGGAGAAAGCCGACAGGAGATGAAAAGTCTCTGGTTCGGGATGGCTCATCTCAAAGAGATAAAGGGGTAGCTATTACTTTTGTACAAGGAAATGGATTACAATTGTCCACTGAGACTGTGGCTAATGATAGGAACTGTCTGGCAAGGTCTCGAGGCAGCAAGAGGAAGGCTGTGGGCTTAACAAACGTGGGAAACTATAAGTGTTTATACACAAATGCTAGAAGTCTCCGAGGTAAAATCGGGGAGTTGGAATGCTTGGTGTTGGGGGGGGAATAGACATTGTGGGTATTTCAGAAACTTGGTGGGATGAGGAAAATCAGTGGGATACGGTGATTCCTGGTTATAAATTATATCGGAAGGACAGGGGGAAGGGTTGGAGGTGGGGTGGCTCTGTATGTCAGAGAGGGTATACCGTCCAGTAAGACTGAGAGGGTAAGAGAACTGGATTCGCTTCTGGAAATGCTATGGGTTGAAATAGTGGGTCCGAAAGGAAGCTTAACAGTGGGAGTTTGTTATCGCCCACCAGATCAAAAGATAGAGGAGGATTATAAAATGATGAATGAATTAAAGATAGCGGCTAGATGAAATAACTGTGTCGTAGTAGGCGCCTTTATCTACCCACACATTGATTGGGTCAATATGAGTTCTAGTCGGGAAAAAGAGATTGAGTTTTTAGACTGTGCTATGGAACAGATGGTCACAGATTCTACTAGGGGAGAGGCGATCCTGGATTTGGTCCTAAGTAACACCAAAGACCTGGTGAGAGATGTAAAAGTGATTGCACCACTTCGGAACAGTGACCATAATGTCACTGAGTTTAACATTTGTACAGATAGGGAGTTGCCCAAAAAGACTAATGCAACCACTTTTAACTTTAAAAGGGGTAACTTCTCTGGTATGAGGGGACATGTGAGGAAGAAATTGAAAGGAAGAGTGGAGAAGGTCAAAACCATTGGGGAAGCTTGGAGACTATTCAAAAATACAGTCCTAGAAGCTCAGAAAAAAATATATACCGCAGGTTAGGAAAGGCACAAATAGGTATAGAAAAAAGCCTGCATGGTTAACAAATAAAGTAATGGAAGCTGTAAAAGGTAAGAAGGATTCCTTTAAGCGGTGGAAAGCTAGTCTTAGTGAGGTTGATAAAAGGGAACACAGACTATCGCAAATAAAATGCAAGTCTGTGATCAGGCAAGCAAAAAGGGAATATGAGGAGCATATCGCAAAAAACATAAAGGCCAACAATAAAACTTTCTTCAAATACATTAGAAGTAGGAAGCCAGCCAGGGAGGCAGTAGGGCCCTTGGATGACCAAGGGGTAAAAGGAGTAGTGAAGGATGATAGGGAAATGGCTGAGAAGCTGAATGCATTTTTTGCCTCTGTCTTCACTGTGGAAGAGGAGAAGTGCTTGCCCACTCCAGAAGCACCGATTTCGGGAGGGGGTTTGAAAGACCTGAATCAGATTGCGGTGACAAGAGAGGAAGTCCTTCGACTGATGGACAATTTAAAAACTAATAAATCACCAGGCCCGGATGGCATTCATCCAAGAGTTCTGAAAGAACTCAAATGTGAACTTGTGGATCCCCTGACAAAAAATATGAAATCTTTCTTTAAAATCTGTCTCCATTCCTGAGGACTGGAAGGTAGCTAATGTCACTCCCATCTTTAAAAAGGGCTCCAGGGGAGATCTGGGAAATTACAGGCCAGTCAGTCTGACATTGATACCGGGTAAGTTGGTGGAAACTGTTATTAAGGAAAGAATTAGTAGGCACATTGATGAACAAAAACTATTGAGGCAGACTCAGCATGGGTTCTGTAAGGGAAGATCTTGTCTCACTAACCTGTTAGTGCTTTTTGAGGGAGTGAACAAACATGTGGACAAGGGGGATCCAATAGATATTATTTACCTTGACTTCCGGAAAGCTTTTGATACAGTTCCTCATCAAAGGCTCCTAAGTAAGCTCAATAGTCATGGGATAAAAGGACAAGTCCTCTTGTGGATCAAAACCCGGCTTATAAATAGGAAACAGAGAGTGAGTATAAATGGGAAACTTTCCCAGTGGACGGTGGTAAGCAGTGGGGCACCACAGGGATCAGTACTCGGTCTGATGCTTTTTAACTTGTTTATTAATGATTTGGAATTGGGAGTAAGCAGTGAAGGCTAAATTTGCAGATGACACAAAGTTGTTCCGGGTGATGAAAACCAGGGAGGAGTGTGAGGCACTCCAAAGGGATCTGTCGAGGATGGGTGAGTGGGCGTCAACGTGGCAAATGGGGTTCAATGTGGCCAAGTGCAAAGTGATGCACATTGGAGCCAAAAATCCTAAATATAAATACATGTTGATGGGGTCTGAACTGGCAGAGATGGACCAAGAGAGAGATCTTGGAGTCGTAGTGGATAACTCAATGAAAATGTCTAGACAGTGTGTAGCTGCAATAAAGAAGGCCAACGCTATGCTGGGGGTTATTAGGAAGGGAACTGAAAACAAATCAGACAGTATCATCATGCCCCTGTATAAATCATTGGTGTGACCTCATTTGGAATACTGTGTACAGTTCTGGTCACCACATCTCAAAAAGGATATTATAGCATTGGAAAAAGTGCAGAGAAGGGCAACTAGAATGATAAAAGGGTTGGAACACCTTCCCTATGAAGAAAGGTTAAAATGCTTGGGGTTCTTTAGCTTGGAGAAACGACGGCTGAGGGGTGACATGATTGAGGTTTATAAGATTATGAATGGGATTCAGCAGGTTGAGAAAGAAGTACTTTTCTCTCTTTCTCACAATACAAGAACTCGTGGGCACTCCATGAAATTGCTGAGCAGTCGGGTTAGAACAGATAAAAGGAAATACTTCTTCACCCAAAGAGTGATTAACATATGGAATTCACTGCCACAGGAGGTGGTGGCAGCTACAAGCATGGACAGTTTCAAGAGGGAATTAGATAAACATATGGAGCAGAAGTCCATCATTGGCTATTAGCCACAGGGTATAGATGGGAACTCTCAGTCTGGGGCAGGTGATGCACTCTATTCTTGGTGCTGGAGGGGGCAGCAGTGGGAGGGCTTCTAGTGTCCTGGCCCCACTGCTGGACCTCCTGATGGCACCTGGTATATTTTGGCCGCTGTTTGACAGAGTGTTGGTCTAGATGGGCCGTTGGCCTGATTCAACATTGGCTTCTCTTATGTTCTTATGTTCTTATGTTTTTTTTAAAATAAAAGTAATTATATCAAAAAAAACTTGGTCGTACCCTATTAGCATATACTCAGTTTGGATTTTTTTTTTGTTCCAGTGTGTATCACCTTACACTTATCTACACTGAACTTCATTTGCCACATTGTTGCTCACTCGCCCAATTTGTGGAGAGCCCCTTGGAGCTCTTCATTGTAAGACTTGGTTTGCACATCCTGAATCATTTTATCATCTGAAAAACTAGCCACTGCACTGCTCCCACTCGATTCCAGATCATTTATGAACAAATTAAACAGCATCAGCCCTAATAGTCCTTGTGGGATCGCACTGCTCGCTTCCCTCCATTGTGAGAACTGTCCATTTATTCCTACTCTTTGCTTCCTGTCATTTAAACAATTTTAATTCCAGAAGAGGATCCATCCTCTTACCCCATGACTGTTTAGCTTACTCAAAAGTCTTTGGTGAGATACGGTTATCTACATGCTTGTTCATTTCCTCAAAGATCTCCAAAAGGTTTGGTTAAGTAGGACTTCCCTTTGTAGAAGCCGTTTTGTTTTCCTCGGCAGACTTTGTTCATCTATGAACCTAATAATTCTGTCTTTGATTACAGTTTCTATTAACTTGCCTTGGACAGACATTAGGCTAAATGGTCTGTAATTTCCTTGGTCCCTTCTGGTACCCATTATAAAATCAGTGTAACATTTACTGGTCTCCAGTCTTCTGGTATAGTGACTGATTTTAATGATAAGTTATGTATATGTGTTAGTAGATCAACAATCTCACATTTGAATTTCCTAAGAACTCTCAGGTCTATGCAATCAGGACTTGGAGACTTATTGTTTTTTAATTTCCCCAGTAGATCTAGAACTTCATCTCTGGTCACCACAATTTGATTCAGTTCTTCAGACGTCTCTCCCGAAAATAGTGGCCATGTCATGGGTACATACCCCACACTTTCCACAGTGATCACATAAGCAAAGGATTCATTGACTGTCACTACCATCTCCCCAACTTCCTTTAGCAATCCCTATGTCATTCAAAGGACCCACTGCTTCTCTGACTGGTTTCCTGCTCCTTGAGGAGCAATCCACTCCTCAAATTCTCGTTTTGCACACCTAAGTTTGGTAAGGGTTTTGATTGTACTTTTACTGTAAGGCATCAAACAGCAAGCTTCACATGGCACTGCCTGTTTTACCCTAATAGACCTTCTGCCCCCACTTGGTTAGTTCAATTTGAATTGCATGGGGGCTTGGGATAGCAGATGCATATTTTATATAAATTTCTGTGTCCCTCAGCTTTATGTTCCCAAGGCATGTGCTTTACTCTTCTGACCCTCATTACAGCCTTGCTTAGGAGTAATGGTACTTCTAAATGAAATTGACACTGCATTATTATACCACACTGGATTTATTTTCTTGGCTGTACCTTTGTTACATTAAAAATATATATATTTCAATCCACTCTTTTGTTTATGTCCATCTTTATTTGTACCTATTATTGTGCTTCTTTGTTCCATGCTTTCTATACCTCCCTGTCAATCATATTTCCATTTTCCTTTTTGATCCGTCACTTTATGCTTGTATTCGTTTTCTCTCAACATTCTGTTTTATTCCATTGAGTGTTTTCTCTTTTCTCACCCAATTTTTATTGTTTTATCCTCTCCTACTGTTTGCACTTGAGAGTTTCAAGAGTGAATTAGAGTATTTGGAGTTGCTGAACCAGGGCCTTACTGTTTAGATGTGGCACTCAGCTGGAGTGACAATATAGCATGAACTACAGATGCAGCAGCATAGCCTGAGGGATTTCACAATCCTACAGACATTTATATTGTCTTTATTGAATGTTCATGCCTGTTGATAGTACTCAGTGTGAAACCCACACAATCTAAACAAACCAGCTAAAATTAATCACTTTTCGGTTTCATTGATTTCAGTGGAAAAGAGTAAAGCATGTGCTTAACTCTACCATTGAAACCAATAAACATATTTATGTTGGCATGCCCTTGTAGGACTTCTAATGTGCAGGTTTTTGGGTGTAAACTTTGAGTCTAAAGTTCCCCAGGGTTCCAGTATCTATATGCAACACCATTCTCTTCAAAGTTATGAAATGCTTTGTGTGCACCATGCAGCTGTGCACATGAGAACATTCTCCAACACAGAAGAGAATGGAATAACCACTGTCTGCATGGAGCTGTACAAATGCTTCCATACATACACTGGCATGCATCCAGCCAGGTAATTCCTGTGGGGAGATAGCATATTCCATTTGCAGAGTTTTCCACCAATTCTCCCTTCCCATGGCAGACCTGCATTCTCCCGCCCTATGCTCTTTTACCCTATAGTAAAGAAGACATCACATTTTACACCAGCTGAACTTTCCAAATCGTCTTCAAGTACAGTCTCAGGTACAATGTATTTACAAGAGTTCAGCCATGAGGTTATTGTGGATCTGCATAGTCAAATCGGCCAGGTCAAGATAGGGAGCCATCCTAGACAGAGAGGGAAGAAGGCATATATAGCGTCTAAGTTATCCTGTTTCTTCAGTTTCGATGCTGAATTACCCTAAGTTCCTCTCCCTACAGGAAACCATGATTCTCCAAGATCCCCTGTGACAGACCATTTCTATCAACTGAGGGGACCAACACAGCCTTCTATGATTGTTTGGGGGGCAGGGTTATTTTAAACTATAAACTTTCCCCTCAGATAGGGCCAATTCCCTGGAGAACTCAAGGAGGCGATGGTCCTCCCTCTCTTAAAAAGCCATCTCTGGACCTGTCCGAATTGGCCCACTATCGACTAGTGTCCAATTTGCCCTATTTGGGCAAATTGACAGAGAGGGCGGTGGCATTACAGTTGCAGGGCTTTCTGGAGGATGCTTTGGTCCTAGATCCCTTCCAGTCCGGCTTTCGCCCAGGTCATGGGACGGAAATGGTGCTGGACACCCTGACTGATGATCTCCAAAGGCATTTGGATCGAGGCGGTGTGGCGGCACTGCTGTTGTTAGATCTGTCAGCCGCATTCAATACAGTCGACCATCAGCTGCTGACCCGCCGCACTGACGTGGGGATTCAGGGGTTTGCCCTTCAATGGTTTGCCTCTTTCCTCCAAGGTTGGGGGACAGAGGGTGGTGATTGGGGATCGGCAGTCCCAGAGGCATCCCCTTGAGTGCGGGGTGCCTCAGGGGGCGGTGCTGTCCCCGATGTTATTTAACATCTATATGCGCCCCCTCACCCAGATTGCCCGAAATTATGGGCTTGGGTGCCATCAATATGCAGATGACACCCAGCTCTATCTGATGCTGGGCGGCCAGTCAGACTCTATTCCTGCTGACCTTCATAGGGTGTTGCAGGCCGTGGCTGGTTGGCTCAGATGGAGCTGGCTGAAACTGAACCCGACGAAGACAGAGGTCCTGGGCCTGAGCCGGACTGGTCTGGGGTTGGGGCTCCCACTCCCAACCTTCGACAGGGTGCCTTTGTGCCATCATCAGGGGTTAGGAGTTTGGGGGTGCTCCTAGATCCCTCCTTAACAATAGAGGCCCAGGTGGCAGCCACTGTCAAGTCAGCATTTTACCACCTTCGGCTGGTGCAACAGTTGGTTCCCTACCTTGATTGTGATGACCTGGCCACAGTGATCCATGCGACAGTCACCTTGAGGCTAGACTACTGCAACGCTCTCTACATGGGGCTGCCTTTGTCACAGATCTGGAGGCTGCAGCTGGTGCAGAATGCAGCAGCCAGATTGCTGATGGGTCTCACTAGGTGGGACCACATCCAGCCAGTGCTGAAGGTGCTGCACTGGCTGCCAATAGTGTACCAGATCCGCTTCAAAGTGCTGGTTCTCACCTTTAAAGCCATATATGGCAAAGGCCCGGCTTACCTGAGGGACCGCCTTTTCCCATATGTTCCCCCAAGGGCATTATGGTCAGGAGGACAACACCTGCTGGTCATTCCAGCCCCCCAGGCTGTCAAATATGGTGCTATCAGGGCCAGGGCTTTTTCGGTGGTGGCCCCTACCTGGTGGAATGAGCTCCTGGAAGAGATCAGGGGCCTGTGGGACCTTATGCAGTTCCGAAGGACCTGCAAGACGGAGCTCTTCCACCAGGCTTTTGAGTAGGGGCTGCCACCACTATTGTACCACCACCGTGTTGATATCACGAGGCGTACTGGCCCTGGTATGAGACTACAGCTATGGTGGGACATCATCAGAGCAGTGATAAATGGGCTTTCCAGAGTGTTTAGTGATTGGTCTTATACTGTGAATTATACGGTCTGTTGACCAGTGTTTTAATTATTTTACTGGTAGTCAATTATTTATGCTTTTAAGTATCTCTGTATGGCATTTGCCTCCATGTTTTACTGTCAATGTATGGCTTTTGCCTTCTGTTCGTCACCCTGAGCCCACGTTGGAAGGGCAGGATATAAATCCAATTAATAATAAATAAATAAATAAAAAGAGGAGGAGGAGGATTATTTATACTTCACCCTTCACTCAGGGTCTCAGAGTGGCTTACAATCACCTTCCCTTTCTCTCCCCACAACAGACACTGTGTGACTTAAGTAAGGCTGAGAGAGCTACTCTTGAGAGAACAGCTCTCAGAGTACTTTGACTGACCCAAGGTCACCCAGCTGGCTGCATGCAGAGGAGTGGGGAATCAATCCCAGTTCTCCAGATTACCCCACTACACCAAACTGGCTGTACCAGGTGTTCTAAAGGTAGTGAGTGAGGCAGGAATTAGATGTTAATAACATTTATTTACAAGTAGGTTTTAAGGAACAGACCAGCAGTACAAGCCTCCAGATAGAGAAAAGAGAAACCTGTCAGAGGCACATTAATTTAAACAGTAGTCTCAATTTTCTTTAATACTTTCCAGCATAAACAGGCCTTTACCAATTACGCACTAGGTTGGATCCTAACACACACACACACATACAGAGAGAGAGAGAGAGAAAGAAAGAGAGAGAGAATTCCACCCATACCAGCTTGCCCTTTCCCAAGAGTCAGACTAAATGGCACAAGGTCTGCTCATCGCTGGAGACAGGCCTAACAATTGGGTACCCTATTCTCTCTCTAAGGCAGAACTAAACCACTCTGCCACACTACCAAGCAGAGCTACTCTTCACCTGTCTGGTCTTTTCCTGAGCCAGATATGAGCTCTCACTGCTCTCTCCCTAAGGCAGAACTGAAGTAAACTGCTTCTGTGCTTCCCGCCAACATCCTGTCCCCCTTCTCTAAGGTAATTGGAACTGGAATAGCACCCCATAGTCTTAAGTGAGTGGCTGTTTCTCCCCTCAGTGCTGGGATAGCCTTCTGTCCATCATACCCCTCAATCCCATGGCTTATATAAACTCCATCTTGTATCAAACCACTGAATCATGTTTATGACTGTGAGCAATAAAGTGTACCATCCTAATGAGATATTCAGCTTCCAATGGGAAAGGTATCACACACACATTCTATGATTTGTCACAGATATGATCCTTCACACCAAGTCCAAAATGAATAACAGGCATTCGTAGGACAATTCCACTCAAGACTATCTGTTTGGAATCAGGTCCTTAATCAGTGGGATGGCTTCATGTCCTGCCCAATTCACATCCCCACTGGAGTAACACAAGTACACCAAAGTTTTATTTCTACCATTTCTACTGGTAGAAAAGGCAGCAGCTTTAAGTATAAAAATAACTTATCTCTGGCATTTTGAGTTTGGTTTTTCCTTGGACTTCCTTCCAAAATTGATACAAGACCATGCACACTCATCAGGACAGACAGTTTACCCCATTCTGCTTCCCATTCCCTAACTTGCCTTCATATCCTCTATCATCCTGTCTGCTTCTTAATCCATAGTTTCATCCCTCCTCACTCTTTTCTCAGCTTTAAGGTCACTCACCCTCCATCATCTTCCCTGTTGTTGTAAATATTTGATTCCATGTCAAAAATGAAGTCAAATGAGGAGGAAGTTCTATGTTTTTATTTCAATTAACAGGAAAACAGTTGGACCAAAGAGTCCATCCAAAATTGACTACTTTCTTCTCAGCATATTTGGGAGATAGGCTTCAATTAACAGGAAAACAATTAGACCAAATAACTCATCAAAAAATTGACTACTTTCTTCTTTTTCTTCTTCCTCTTCCTCTTCTTCTTCTTGAACATATTCTGAGCATATTCAGGAAATACATGATATTTTATACATGGACTGACATCATCAAAAAAACAATATTCAAAAAGCATAATTGGTTACAAATGACAGTGGTCATTTGAATAATAAGCCTCTGATTTGTCAGATGGAAAGAAACATATTTACATCAAATCTACGTAAAACCTAACAGTTTACTTAACCTAACCTAAATGATAATGGGCAAGGATTCTTCATATCCTAAACAAAAGTGTTCGTTGTTCTTGATACGAAACCAAAATCTTATCTGACCCAGACACTGCAAAGTGTTGCCCTTAAGAACTACAGAATCATGAACTTTGTACCTATTATGTTGTCTGCTGACAATATCAGACCTACAAGAGGAAAGCCTTCTATATAACAGGTATTTCTTATATCCTAATAAAATATTACTTAAAAGAGGAATCCAGAAAACCAAGAAAAATATGCATATGAACAATCAAGAAGAAAAAACCTATATAAAAAATCTTTATATTCCCACTCGTACTACGCTGTCATCCTATTCCAGGTCTTCTTCTGTCGTCTTCCCATCCTACCCTCAAACCTCCCCTGTTCCATCTGGGATGTGTGCATACAACCTCCTTTCCCTTTGGATGGGTTATTTTAGACCAGGTTTCAGTGAAATGCATTTTAAAGTCAATTGGACACTAGGGAATTTCATAATGAAACACTACTGCTGCATTTTTGAAACTGCCATTACCAATCTGCCCTTGTGTTTCACTGTGGAGTTGCTTAGAATTGCTTTTTACAATTTAGTTTTCACATTTTGACTGCTTAGAACTCCTTTGAAGTCATTCCTTTATTTTGAACTGCCCCGTCCAACTATTCTGAACTGCTTCTGGGAGCAGAGGAACATTCTCCCTGGGGTTCATGGGGTCCTGAAAGCACCAGCTCAGTCACAGCATCCTTGCACAGATTGTATGGGATGCTGACCAATCCCAGCATCTGAAGGCACTGTTAGCTTCACCAACTTCAGGGTCACAATGCAGCACAAGTGAGAAGAGCCACAATGCTGTGTGACCTACCTCCTCTTCCAGGAACTTCCCTGAGACAACTCCTCTCCCTCTTTCTTATGGCAATGGTAGTGGTGATGGTGGCAGCAGCTGCAGTTCCTCTTCCCACTGACTGGCTTAGTTCCTCCCCCCCCCCATGCCTCTAGTCATGTGCCTTCTCCTTCCAACCAGCCTCCTCCCCTTTGCCTTTTTAAATTGCCCCAACTCCACTGCAGGTCTTTATGCTAAGCTCCACCCTCTTCTTCCCTGATCCTTAGTCAGCTCCTGTTCTTCATAACCACACCCTGCCTTAAGCCACTTGGGTCTAGATAGTCGTTGATCCCATATCCAGGCTTCTGAGTCTTCATGTAGCATGTCAAAACTGCCCTGTAACTGAGACTATGCTGGCTGCACCCATCTTTGGCACTGATATCAAAAATGTATCAATGATATATAAACCCAAAGAACAAGTTCACCCAAGGGGTTCACATAAAAATTAAATAACATAGGAAATCACACGGAGATCTATGGGCTACCACTGGATGAAACTCAAGAGGAACTCGGGCATGTAGATATTAAAAATAAATCTTGTATATCATAGTGTGCTTTGCTTTTTCACCCTAATACCTGTTAACAAGTCATTGAAGTGCATTTTGTCATTACCAGGAGCAGAATAAAAAGATGGAAATGCATGTTGCTTTTGCCTTTGATGAGAACTTGTACTTGCTTCTTTTTGTAACCAAGCAGCCATTGTGAGTTAGTCCATTCATCAACTAAATTTAAATCAGAGCCGTCTTTGTCTTGAAAAAAACAACAACTTGGGGATTTAATTTATACTTTAATTGTTGCCACCTGCCAGTTGCCACTGGAATGGGGTTTGATTTGACCTTATTGCAAACCTTTAAAATAACTTATTATGCTATGGAGCATGCTATTTATAAAACATCTGTCCCACTTTTGATTGAAAGAACCAGCAAATTACTTGAAGTTTTACTCATTCAAAACTAATCTTCCACCTCAAAGCCTGTCAGTGCAGCACATCCCTTGATAGTTATGTTTGTATCCTATTTGGCAAAATGAGAATAATACATTTTGACTCCAAACAAAAGAAACATTTTCAATACCATGTTTTGAAGTGTCTAGAAAAAACAAAACCTCTTTCTTTTAGTCTCAGTAGGATATTACAAAACATTAATCTCTTTTATAGCTAAATGCCATCTGTGTAGAACTGGACATTTTTTGATAACTCTGAATCAGTCAAAAGAACTAATTCTGTTCATTTTGTATCATCATGACACTATATCTCATTTGACTTTATTGTTGTAATTGTTTCAAAAATGCACTCTTACTCATCTGATTTCTGCAACAGTTAAAAATTGATGTTTTTAATTGCAAAGTTCCCCATACCGTAATGTGTATATGTATGTTGAATACTATCCATCCATCCATCCATCCATCCATCCATCCATGACAGAAGTGTTCACTAAAAACTGCTTGCACTGTACAAATAGCTCTTTCCAATAGATGAAGTATAGTTTGACAATGCTTATTGAAAACCAAAGAGATTCACCCCAACATGGTGATATTTGCAATAGTAACCAAAGGTCCTTTGGTGGGATTCATTTCCATTGAGGCTACATAGATAGATGATAGATAGCCAGTCATTGACAGAATACACAGAACCAGTCTGTTCATGAAAGAGTGCTTTGTTCTTCCCCTTCTTGCTGTAGCTCCCTGCATCCTCTCAAAAGCTGCATGCTATATTAATTGCTGTGGGAGCAAATGATGCACAGTGAAAAGGCAGAAGGGGATATGGTACTGATAAAAGCATCTTTTAGGAAAATAGAAAACTGAAAATGGCATCAAACCATGTGAATGTTTGTAATTTTAATTAATTTATCCAGCCATATTAAATATCCTACTTCTGAAGCATATAACACATTTAGAGAACTTACTTGGTGTAGAATATGTGCAACAAGAAGTTGTCAGGGCTAACTCCTCACACCAGCGCTGTTAATTTCCCAAAGGCAGGATATAACTAATAATCTATGTCTTCCTCATGGTCACCATTTAAATGTTTCAAAGTGCTTTAAAACATAAGTATGTTGGAGTGACAGCCACACACAAGTAACATAAAGACCAATCCTAACATATCCTGATGATATCTTACTAGCATGCTTGTTAAGTATGACACTCAACAACAGGATTTCAACAAAGAAATGATTTCAACTTTATTTAACAGCCTACTCAGAACACACCATGACAAGAGCGGAGCACAGCTCCCTTTTTAAACTATCCCGGGCTGTCAAAGCCACACCCATAACATGTTAAAGACCAATCAGAACACAGGGATAAAGGCCAATCAGGACCGTTCCCTTTTTGATACATTCTCACACAGTGATTGGATATTTACAATGGTTTTGCAGAAACCAGCCAATGGTAATGCGACAGATGAAGAGCCACATTCAGACTGAAGCTTAACATTGTAAAGTATAGGATTGATTCACACTTCAATACATAACAACTCCTCCCCCCTAAGATGGAGCATTACCCTTCCATACATAGTCTTTCAGGTAGGGAGGGGCACAATGGCTTCTGTTCGACCGGCACAGCAGTCTCTGCTCTGTAGGTGTTGGAGCGGCACACTCTTCGGGGACCCTGGCTACCTCTCTCATAGGAGAGACAGGGGGAACCAAGACGGGGGACTCAGGTTCTGGAGTTGGGGTCTGCTCAGACTCCGATTCCCGTTCCACAGCACTCACCTCCTTGTCCGGAGGCCCCTCCTGCTCGACGGGGACCAGCTCAGATTCAGGCACCGACTCGGTGCTTGAGTTTGCCCAGCGCTCTCTGAGCTGGTCTGTGTGGCAGCATATTTCCCGACCATTGGGAAGCCGGACCACGTACAACCTGGACCCTGCAACCTTGGTGACTACAGCCGGTAGCCACTGATGATCCTCTGCATAGTTGCAGGCAAAAACCTTGTCCCCCACAACAAAAACTCTCCCCTGCACCGGGCCCTCTGACCGCTGCTACAACTGGTCTAAGTCAGGGTGCAAGCGGTCGAGAAGTGAAGCCAGCTTTCACCCCATTAGCAACTCTGCAGGGCTCCTCCCTGTGGCAGAGCAGGGAGTGATGTGCTGCCTCAAGAGGAATGAGGCGATCTTTTGCCCCCAGTCCCTGCAAGTCAGGCACCCAAGTGACTCCTTCGCCGTCCAAACCATCCACTCGGCTTAGCCGTTGGAGGCTGGATGGAATGGGGCAGAAGTCAAATGACAGATGAGGTTGTCCCTCAGAAAGCCCTCAAACTCAGCTGACACGAACTGTGGCCTGTTGTCTGAGACCAAACAGTCCGGCAGCCCGTGCGTTGCAAACGGTTTTTGGAGGGCGTTGATCACTGCCCCCGACCCCGTTGACTGCATCTGTACAATTTCCAACCATTTGGAATATGCGTCAACACAAATTAAAAACATTTGCCCTTGAAAGGGGCCCGCAAAATCAATATGGAGGTGGGACCACGGCCTCTGAGACTTCTTCCATGGCTGAATGGGAGCCTGGGGTGGTTCTGGGCATGACTGCTGGCAAGACATACAGTTCTTAACCCACACCTCTACGTCTGCATCTAGATTGGGCCACCACACATACCCACGGGAGAGAGCCTTCATATGAACCATGCCCGGGTGGCCAGCATGTAAGGCCTCTAATACTCTCTCCCTCAGCTTAGAGGGAATCACCATCCGACTCCCCCATAGCAGACAACCTTTTGCCACTGACAGTTCATTTTGGCGTGAAATGAAAGGTTTAAACTCCAGCTCCATTTTTCCCGCCAGCCACCCCCTCCACGCCCAATTGAAAACACGGGCAAGCACAGGGTCTTTTGCCAACGCAGCGGCAATGTCCAAAGAGGTGACTGGAGCCTCCGGGAGTTCCTCCAAGGCCAAAACGTCCAAGTCCTCAGCACTGTCAGAGTCCGTAGGTGGTACAGGGCAACGGCTGAGGGCGTGCCTGATAGCCTTTCCAGGCCAATGTTCAAGTTCAAAGTCATAGGCAGACAGGAAAACTGCCCACCTTAGCATCCTCGGCGAGAGGATATTCGGAGTCTGCCAGTCCGGTGAGAATATGCCCAGAAGTGGCTTATGATCTGTCACAAGGAGGAACCATTGCCCATATACAAAGTCATGGAATTTTTTAACTCCAGCAATTAGGGCAAGGCCCTCCCTGTCGATCTGGGCATAGTTTTTCTCTGCTGCGGTGAGGGACCATGAGTAGAAAGTGATTGGTGCCTCGGTGCTGTCTGGCATTAGATGACTTAACACGGCGCCCACCCCAAAAGGGGATGCGTCTACGCCCAACACTAACAATTTGTCCTCGTCAAAGTAAGCACTGCATCAGATGAAAGTAGGTCTTTTATTGCTGCAAACGCTCACCTCTGCCACTCGCCCCACTCCCACTTTGCATTTTTGTGGAGCAGTGCATGCAGAGGCTCTGCCACTGAAGCCTTGTGTGGCAGGAATGAGTGAAAAAAATTCATTATACCCAAGAACGACTGGAGGTCCTTCTTGGACTTAGGCGGGGGTGCGCTCTTGATGGCGGCGACCTTATCCAGTGTGGGTTGGACCCCATTTGCATCGATGAGGAACCCCAAGAACTCAACCTTGTCCACACCAACAACATATTTGGATCTTTTTACCCACAGCCCAGTGCCTTTAAAACGGTTTAACACTGCTCTCAGTTGAGCCATTAGTTCACATTCGTCTGTGCCGGCTGTCAAAACATCATCAAAGTAGGGCACAACACCGGGTAGCCCATGCAGGAGCCCCTCCATTAGGCCTTGAAAAATGCCTGGGGTGACATTGACCCCAAATTGCAAGCGTTTTACTTTAAAAGCCCCTTTGTGGGTCACGATCGTTTGGGCTTCAGCAGTTGCGTCATCCACGGGCAACTGCTGATAAACTTGAGCTAGGTCAAGCTTAGTGAAAACCTTTCCTCCTCCCAGTGATGCCAATACGTGACTGATCACAGGCACTGGGTAGGAGTGTAGCTGCAGGGCTTTGTTGACAGTACATTTATAATCGGCGCAGATCTGAATTGACAGGCATTACAATGGGAGTTTCCCATTTACCATAGGGCACCAGTTCAAGGATACCCTGTTTAACCAGTTTGTCTAATTCAGACTCAATTTTTGCTTTTAAGGCAACTGGTACCTTCTTATACTTCAGCTGTATTGGATGTACTGAAGGGTCTAAATCAAAAGAAACTGGGGGGCCGGTGTACGTGCCAAGCCCCTCCCCAAACACATCAGGAAACTCGCTATACAATGAGTCCCCTTTATTTTCATATATTTGATTAACACCAGTAATAGCGATACCCAATGCCTCAAAACAATCGAGGCCCAACAGGCTGACCCTCTCATCCTCTGCAACCAGGAGAGACAGCTCAGCCTTCCAATCCTTGAACTCAACTAGGAAGGTCACCTTTCCCACCAATGGAATGCGCCTTCCTTGGAAGTCGGTCAGGAGGGTCGAAACTGATGACAACTGGTGGTGACTTCATCTCGGGAACAAGCGCTGCCACGTCTGCGTAGAGATGACCGTGACGGACGATCTGGAGTCCACCTCCATCATGCAGGGCATGCCATCCAGATGAAGCATTACATGGATCTTCCGTCTGGGCTTGTCACCGGTTGCCAGGACCATCAATGGGCAACAACAGGTGTTGGTCTGATGACAGTCAGATGCCTTGTTGCCATCTCGGGGCCGAACCTTGGGGTCTGCACGTCGCGAAGACAGTGGATATTTCCTGGCCGCCTGGCAAACTTGGGTCAGATGACTTCACTTTCCACAGGAGTGACAGATGAGCTCTTTCATCCAACAGAGGTCTCTCTCATGCTTGCCGCCGCAACCGGCACAGGGACACGTTGCTGTAGTTCTCGGTCTGGTCCGCGTTGGGCGTGACTCCCAGGTTTGGCACACACCATCGGTGTCGCTGTTGGACTCACTGCCGGACTGTTGGTGAACTGCAGGCTCTTTGCTGACTAGGGCCTGCTGCTGTCGAACCTCTTAAGTCAACCTATCAGCGGCTTCTGCGGCAACAGCCTCAGCATAGGCCACTGCATACATAAGCTTGGTGTGGGCAAAAAGACGCTGTTGAAGGCGTTCGTCCCGTAGGCCACACACCAGGTGGTCGAGAAAAGCCTCCTCCAGGTTGGAGAACCCGCACGGTTGGGCCGCCTTCTGCAGGGCGGTGACGAACTCAACTATCGATTCTGATGGCCCCTGGCACCACTTGTAAAAAGCGTGCCGACATGTGATTTTCAACGGTTGTGGTGAAAAATGGCCCTTGAGCTTGGCCATGATATCAGCCCACATAGCTGCGCTTAGCTCGGTGGGAGTGACCAGGGACCAGACGACATTGAAGACGGCCTTGCTGCAGGAGCTCAGGAGCATCGCCTTCTTCCTCGCCTCATCAGTAATTTGGTTCACCTGGAGGTGGAACTCAAACTAGGCCAGGTAAGAGTCCCAGTCCTCCGTTGCCAGGTTGAATGCCTCGAATGCCGGACTGACGGCCATCTCGACTGGTGGTGCTGCCACCACTGCTCGTGGAACTTCAGCTGGCTTGGCCGGGTGTGTGTCCTCATCTGCCACTACTGCGTCAGTTCAGCGGGGCTGCCTACCCACTCTAGCATCCCATCCTCATTGCCAATTGTTAAGTATGACACTCAACAACAGGATTTCAGCAAAGAAGTGATTTCAACCTTATTTAACAGCAAATTCCAACTCAGAACACACCACGACAAGAGCGGAGCACAGCTCCCTTTTTAAACTATCCTGGGCTGTCAAAGCCACACCCATAACATGTTAAAGACCAATCAGAACACAGGGATAAAGGCCAATCAGGACCGTTCCCCTCTTTGATAAATTCTCACACAGCAATTGGATATTTACAATGGTTTTTCAGAAACCAGCCAATGGTAATGCAACAGATGAAGAGCCACATTCAGACTGAAGCTTAACATTGTAAAGTATAGGATTGATTCACACTTCAATACATATCAACGCTAATTGTGGATTGAGGATAGCCAGAACATGAAGATTACAAAAAACAAAAACCATATACATCTATATAAATGTAGTCAGTCGGTAGTTCTGAACTACCAGGAAACTCGTTTGCTGCAATTACAAATGGAAAAAGCTAACATGGTCCTTAGATTCCAGGGAGTTCCTGAATCAGCTAAAGAGGACCTGAAGAAAATACTCAGTGAAATTATCGCATCAGCAACAGGCTTGAAAGCAGAAGAAATTACACATGATATGGAAACAGCATATAGGGTGTATTCTAATTACACCAGAAAAAAATAGCCTGCCTGGGGAAATAATGGTCAGATTCTCAAGAAGACAGACCAGAGATGCAATCTTAAAAGCAGCATCAGCAACTTCACTGAAACTGGGAAATACAGCTATCAAGACCTTAAAAGACATTCCATTTGAAATTCATCAAAAAGAAAGAACTATAAGGACTTAACTCTTTTTCTCCAAACCAACCAAATTCCATACAGGTGGGCGGTGCCAGAAGTTGTCATCTTTAAAATCAATGACAAGAGAGAGAAAACTGACTCTATTTTTAAAGCCAAAGAATTTTTAAAATGCCATCTGGGATCTAAAGAAGAAGGAGAAACCGGGTCAAGTGGCTCCACCCCCTTGGAGACGAATGAAGACCTGGCCGTGGAAGAGGGAGCTGCCACTATCAAATCAACTTATAACTTTAGAGATAGAAAGCCTAGATAAAGGCAGAAGGACTCTGGAAATTGCCTTTATGAAGCGAGCTGGAGGGGGTGCTCTGGAATCCCCTCATAGCAAGTAACAAATTAACAACTTATCTGAGAGACAGGAACTCATAACACGCATTATTAACACTAAAATACTAACATCTAGCTTAACATGAATATGATCTCCTTCTCTTGGAGTTTTAGTATAGTGTGGGTTTACTTTCCTTTATCCCTAGATGTAGTTCCCTTTCCCTTTTTTTCTTTGTAGTTTTAGTAGTATATACAAAAAATCAATAAAAAATCCCCTTCGGGGGGCCAAAAAAAAGAAAAGGAATGCAGTTAGTCAGTCAGTACCTTTATTGGCATAGGTTGTAGCAGGGCTCTTTTTGTAGAAGGAAATCCTTTGCATATTAGTCGACACCCCCTAATGTAGCCAATCCTCCAAGAGCTTACAGTAGCCCCTGTAAGAAGAGCTCTTTAAGCTCTTGGAGTATTGGCTACATTAGGGGTGTGTCGCCTAATAAGCAAAGGAGTTCCTGTTACAAAAAGAGCTTTGGGTTGTAGTCATGTTTTCTGGACAAATTGATTCATGTAGGGATAGTTCTGTTGCAGGACTAACCCAACATTATCTAATATATATATTGTCTGTTCCAAAAGTGAAGAATGGAAGTGAGTCCATTAGCAGTCCTGGAAATGGCAGAAGGGGGGGCTCCTGGTTAAGCAATGGGTGCTTTTGCTTGGTTACCATAGAGACAAAATATGATTGTTAAAGCAGCTGCTTAGCAGCTGTGGTCAGTTAAGAGAGCAGGTGGTAAGTGGTGAGGTCTTTGCCAGAGGAAAGACTTAATTCCAGAAGGATAGTATTGCTGAAGACAGCAAAGTACTCTGATTTTAAGCCAAGGGACAGGATAGCAGAAAGAAAATCTATATTGTGGGGAAAATCTGTCAGTGACTAATGCTGCACATGTTAGGAAATATTGAGTGCTGGTTCAAAATGCAAAGCAGATTTTGTGGTGGTTCCCCAGAGACCAGGTCTAATCAACCATCTTCAGACACCCAGATGATTTTGTTGTAAGCAGACAGGCTGAGTTCAGACTGGCAATTTGCCCTGCTATAGCCCCGTTTCAGATATGTTTAAAACGTGGATTAAAGGGGGCATTCACACAGGCACATCTGCCTGGCGTTCCCCACCCGTAGGCAACCCGTGCTGTTCTGCTTCGCTCCCGCATTTAATAGATACCTCATAAAATTGGTAGAAAATCCCTGAAGAGTGCCTTTATGCCGCATTTGTCCACTTCCTGGCAGTGTGAACACTACACGAAAAAGCCGGGAGCAACCTGCGTTGCACATAAGGGAGCAGCGATATGATTGGCTGTGCTCTGCTCTACCATCCAATGCGGTGCCAGCACAGTGGGATCCTCCCCAAATTGGCTGGATGCCTATGTGTGTATGGGTGCATGAGCACATGAGCGCTCATGTGCTCATGCACCCATACACACATAGGCATCCAGCTGATTTACTAGGAAAAAGCCGTTTACAACTGCGCTTCCAGGCCAGCAATCTGAATGCTCCCGCACGCCTCCTCCTGGTATGCTCCCACATCAGTCCGAGCTGTGTGACCGGGAAAACCCGGAACAGTTTATTCCAGGGCTTTTTTGCCATGACTGGCTCCCGCTGCAAATTGCCAGTCTGTCCTCAGCCACAGTATGAACAAGGTGTAGTATTCAAGAAATAATAAGATGAGGATTTGTTTGTGAAACAGATTGAGATGGCACACACATACAGGAGTACTAGTATGTGTACAGACTAAAATCCTCCAGAAAAATTGACTTGGGAAGTATACTTTCAACTCTGCTTTTGGTGAACTGAAGATGGATTAATTCCCATTTGATGGATTTTCCTCAGAATTTTTATCTGCCATTGTATCTATCAACTTTTTATTCATTATTTGTTTAAAAAAATAGGTTCAAGGTGGCTTAAAATAAATACAGTATCTCAAATTTCTCTTGAAAGGAGGTTTATCCCAAAGATTCAGTCTACTTAATTTACAGACCCAATGCAATCTTCCACAGACCCAACTACTTTCCTTTAATACAGGGAGCTTTATCCTGTTGCAGGAGCTTCTCTAAGGACACATGAAAAACACTGCTTGATCAGTCAGTAGCCCATCTAGTCTAGCATAGCAAATGACCAGTTTCCAATGAACAAGACGTAGAGGCCAAGGACTCCCTGTGTTTCCTTCAAGGACTGGTATTATAGGTGGCGGTCACATGCATGAGATAAAGCGGGAGGGAAGTGAGGCTATTTCCTCTGGAGGAATTTGACTCGCAGTTGTGCAATCACACAGTCCTTGGAAGCTGTGGGCACAACCCACCACTGCATGATCAGATGCAACTGCGGGTGAGTCGGTTGCTTGTTTTTGCTGTTTGTTTCCAATGCACTTAAATGAGGAATCAATGAATTGCATCTCCACACCGAGGGCTCCGTATGGAGTTTGTGATGATGTGCATGCTGAGAAGGGGGGGGGGGGACAATGGCACAGAGTGGGGATGGCCTGATCAGACCATCCTGATGCCATGAGAGTGTGCTGGAGCAATCAGACACAGGAAACTCCATCCATGGCCTGTTGCAACCCATTTACTATAGGATTTTCCCCAGTGTCTTTTTACTCTGCTTCTGCGGTGGAGCAAAATGGGTTGCCAATACGTGCAGGCATTTCCCAGTTGTTTTTGCTTGTGCCCTTTAAATCTCCCTGGCATTTGCACCTATGGCAGGGCTAATTGTGCATGTGATCGTACCCATAAGTTTGCTACCTCTGTATATGAAGGCTCCCATGGCTAGTAACCACTGATGGGACTAGTCACCATGAAACTATCCAGCCCCTTTTGGATATCATTATGTCCACTGGCAGTGAATCCAACAATCTATTTACTCACTGAGTAAAAAAAAGAAAAATCCTTTTTTGTCTTGAACCTAGTGCTCCTGAATTCTAGTATTATGGGAAAGGGAGGATTTTATAAATCTTAGCCATCTTGTTTTCTAGTTTGAAAAATCCCAGACTCTTCAGTCCTTCATCAAAGATGCTCCAACCCTTTTATCATCTTTGTTGCTATGTTCTATACTTTTTTCCAGCCCTGCAATGTCTTTTATGTAATAGTATGACCAGTATCTGTTATTCATACTGTACAAAAAGTGTCTTCTGTATGTTCTCAGGCAATATATTCCACGGGATTGGGACTGTTACAGAAAAGGTACTGGAGATGCACTGAAGATATTTGAAATGTCAGAACAATGGTCATACCTAACTGTTACAATGATTTCTTTTTGGTGAACAGGCTTATACATGGAGAAGCAGTCTTAGGAACTTTTCACATATGTATGTCATCTCTAATTGCACTCTTTTATTGTGACTCAGAAAAACACATTGGGGGAAAGGAAAATATTTGAAAATTAATAGGTCACTATCATGATAGAAGATTCTTTTAATAACACTGATGTACCTTTCACAAGTTGTTTAGTTCATCCTAAGTGCACATGAGAGAGTTTGTTTCAAAAAGAGTTCTAGAATAAATGTTTCACTAGTGATTGTACATGTCTCATCCTTATTGAACCTAAACTTAGAAATATCATTTGAATGGTCCTGATTAGGGATAGGCACAGACCTCATCATAAACCCAAATTCGTGATGAAAATTGCCTGGGTCATGGTTCACAAACTGAAATTCATGCCCATCCCTATCCACAATTCTCCCGTGACCCTCCACATATTTTTGGAGGTTTGTGGGGCTCATGGTGAGAAGCAGGGGAGAGCAAGAAGGATCACTGAAATGGCTTGCATCTATTTCAGCTTAACAACAGGGCTGGTACACCCATCAGCTTGGAAGTGGGGGGGGGCAAAAGGGATTGCTGAAATGGTTTGCATCTATTTCAGCCTAATAACAGGGCTGTTGCACTCATCAGCTGTTAAGCTGAAATAGATGCAAGCCATTTCAGCAAACCCTTTCATACACTCCATTTGGAAGAGACCTCCCTGGTACACGCAGATACTTGGGGCAGCTTCTCCTGCCTGGCGCTTTAAAGCAGTGGGCAAGAGAACCTTCCTAGCCAGGCCTGGGTGTGGCAGCAAGAGATCTCCCTGCTGCATACAGATCCTGGGGAGGGGGAAGCTTCTCCTGCCTGGTACTTTAAAGCACTAGGCAGGAGAAACCTCCCAGCCAAGTCTGCATGCAGCAGCAAGAGACCTCCCTGCCATATACAGACCTTGGGGGCAGCTTCAGGAACTTCATGAAATAAACCAGTTCAGTGAATGGGAAGGCTCGTGAAGGTTTGTGGTTCATGCAGCTCCATAAACCATAAACCAAGACAAATCTCAATTTTCCCAGGTTGTGCCTATCCCTTGTCCTGATTTACTTTTATCAATATATTTCTACTAGGAATAAGGCTTGTTGTGGAAATAAATACAACGGACTCTAGAAAGAGGCTCTGGGAGAGTGCCCCAGCTTTGGGCGCTCAGTGACAATTTGCTGTGGCAATCTCAGCAGGGTATAATGACAAGAGTCCACCATTTTCTCCAGAGGAACTGATCTTTGCTACCTGAAGAGCAGTAGTAATTTTGAGTGATCTCCAGCCCACCCCCAAGATTGGTTACAGTGGTTCCCCAGGAGGGAGTGGCTGGTTTGGAGGGTGGAGTCTATGGCATTGTACCTGTCTGAGGTCCCACCCCTCCTCAATACTCACTCTCTCCAGGTTCGACCCCTCAACTCTCCAGGAATTTTCCAATCTGGAGTTGATAACCCTATCTCCCTCCCAGCCAACCATCAACCTACCTTTAGTTTTCCATCTCCTCCCCCTTCCTCCTAGAGAGCAGCTGTAATGTTGAGTGACCTCCAGCCCCCACCTGGAGATTGGCAACAATGGTTCCCCATCAGGGAATGGCTGGATTGGAGGGTGGAGTCTATGGCATCATATCTGTCTGAGGTGCCACCCCTCCTCAAACCTCACTGTCTCCAGGCTTCATCCCTCAAATCTCCAGGAATTGCCCACCTGGAGTTGGCAACTTGATCAGGACTGGGCCCAATGAGTTTTCTCCCAAAGGCCAACATAGGTGTGGAAAGGGCCTTTTACTGACAGAGGAGAAAGTACAGGTGCCAACTTTGATTAGGGAAATACCTGGAGATTTGGGGGGTGGATCCTGTGGAGGGCAGCATTTGGAAAGGGGGTGGAAGGTCTCAGCAGGGTATAATGCCATAGAGTCTACCCTCCAAAGCAACCATTTTTTCCCGGGGAACTGATCTCTGTCATCTGGAGGTCCACTGTAACAGTGGGAGAACTCCAGGTCCCACCTGGAGATTGGCAGCCCTAGGGGAAAGTCAGCTGCACAGCGGGGAGTTGAAGAAAATGGTCTGATGGTCGCTGGCCCACCTCGTTAGCCAGCCAGCCATGCTGAAGCTAAGCAGGAGAAAGAGCCTTTTTCCATTTATTCTGACAGGAAAGTGGCCATTGGGGATGGGGTTATGGGTGGGGGAGGGGGTTATGCGGAAAGTCCTTTGTTTTTTTTACTCACAGAACCAAGCTTGGGTGCCTACCAACAGCCACTGAGGGGACAGTCCCTCACAGGAGTCTAGAGAACTGTCTTCCTCAGTATAGAGAGCTGTCTGCCAGGGGGAGTGGGTGCGGAAGAGGAGCAGACCCAGCACCTGGCCAATGGCACGCGAGTACTCTTGAGTGGCAGCTGATGAGCCAATGGCTGAGGGAGGGCATTTTACAGCCAATGGAATCTTGCAAAATCAAAATATAATTATTTATAAGAAGAGATTTCTCCCTTTTATTTGTTTTGATTTTTTGAAGCAAATTATGTAAGCCACATCCCATTTGTACTTTTGGTCAATAAGATCAATTGAACAGTGAGTCTTACATCTGAATAAATGTGTACAGGATCAGGATGCATGCTATCTTTTGTAGCCAGGGCCATGTTGCAATAGCTGCAGGGGATGGCATATTTCAGGCACAGAATTGCACATATTCTTTATAATAAATTTAGGAAAGGTGTCTGACAATGCAATTCTAAGCAGAATTACATCCTTCTAAGCCAGGGAAGAGGAGGGATTTGTTTGTACCACCCATCCCATGCACATGTCTAAATATAGAATGTGAGGATAAGTATATATTTGTGTGTTTTGATTTGTGTGCTCATATATAGATACATACTTTTCAAAAAATCAATTACAACTCTGCGTATGAATTTATCTTTTTGCCTGTCAGCTTTGTCACATTTTAATTTTGAATAAAAATATCTGATTTAGTTGAATGGTTTTGATTTTCTTTCAGACAAAAGTTATAAAGGTTACAGCAAAAGCAAGGTAAGATATATGTCAAGCATGAGATGGAAAATACAACTACAGTGTAACATTTTCCTGTTAGCTAAACTTTAAAAAAGTTTCCAGAATTGAAGACTTCTAAAAAATCTGGGAGTTTGCGTTTAGGTTTACTTTAGTTAGTAATTTAAGAAATACACTAATATTTTGATAAATTATCCAATCATGTGGTATATTGATTTTGTAGTCTCACATTCACATGGATAAAGTCTGAGTCCAGGGGCATCATTAAGACCAAAAAATGTTTTATTTAAGGTATAATAAGAACACAAGGGAAGCCAATGTTGGATCAACCCAATGGCCCATCCAGTCCAACTCTCTGTCACACAGTGGCAAAAAATACCAGGTGCCATCAGGAGGTCCACCAGTGGGGCCAGGACACTAGAAGCCCTCCCACTGTTGCCTCCCCACAAGCTCCAAAAGTATAGAGCATCACTTGCCCCAGAGTTCCTACCTATACCTTGTGGCTAATAGTCACTGATGGATCTCTGCTCCATATGTTTATCCAATTCCCTCTTGAAGCTGTCCATGCTTGTAGCTGCCACCACCTCCTGTGGCACTGTTAATCACTCTTTGGGTGAAGAAGTACTTCCTTTTATCTGTTCTAACCCGACTGCTCAGCAATTTCATTGAATGCCCACAAGTTCTTGTATTGTGAGAAAGGGAGAAAAGTACTTCTTTCTCTACCTACTCTATCCCATGCATAATCTTATAAACCTCTATCATATCACCCCTCAGCCATCGTTTCTCCAAGCTAAAGAGCCTCAAGTGCTTTAACCTTTCTTCAAAGGGAAAGTGTTCCAACCCTTTTATCATTCTAGTTGCCCTTTTCTGCACTTTTTCCAATGCTATAGTATCCTTTCTGAGGTGTGGTGACCAGAATTGTACACAATATTCCGAACGAGGTCACATCATTGATTTATAGAAGGGCATTATGATACTGGCTGATCTATTTTCAATTCCCTTCTTAATAATCCCCAGCATAGCATTGGCCTTTTTTATTGCAGTCGCATACTGTCTCAACATTTTCAGTGAGTTATCCACTATGACTTCAAGATCTCTCTCTTGGTCCATCTCTGTCAGTTGGGACCCCATCAATGTGTAGTCATAGTTAGGATTTTTGGCTCCAATGTGCATCACCTTGCACTTGGCCACATTGAACCCCATTTGCCATGTTGATGCCTACTCGCCCATCCTCAACAGATCCCTTTGGAGTGCCTCACAATCCTCCCTGGTTTTCACCACCCTGAACAACTTCGTGTCATCCACAAATTTAGCCACTTCACTGCTTACTCCCAACTCCAAATCATTAATGAACAAGTTAAAAAGCATCGGACTGAGTACTGATCCCTGTGGTACCCCACTGCTTACCACCCTCCACTGAGAAAAATTTCCCATTTATACTCACTCTCTGTTTCCTATTAATTAGTCAGCTTTTGAACCACAAAAGGACTTGTCCTTTTATCCCATGACTATTGAGCTTACTTAGGAGCCTTTGATGAGGAACTGTATCAAAAGCTTTCTGGAAGCCAAAGTAAACAACATCTATTGGGTCCCCCTTGTCCACATGTTTGTTCACTCCTTCAAAGAACACTAACAGGTTAATGAGACAAGATCTTCCCTTACAGAATCCATGCTGAGTCTGCCTCAATAGTTTTTGTTCATCAATGTGCCTACTAATTCTTTCCTTAATAACAGTTTCCACCAACTTACCTGGTATTGACATCAGACCCACTGGCTGTAAGCTCCCGGATCTCCTCTGGAGCCCTTTTTAAAGATGGGAATGATATGCTACCTTCCAGTCCTCAGGAATGGAGGCAAAATTTTAAAGAAAGATTGCATATTTTTGTCAGCAGATCCTCAAGTTCACATTTGAGTTCTTTCAGAACTCTCAGATGTATGCCATCTGGGCCTGGTGATTTATCAGTTTTTAAGTTGTCTATCAGTTGTAGGACTTTCTCTCTTGTCACCTCAATCTGACTCAGGTCTTTCAACACCCCTCCTGAAATCAGCGGTTCTGGAGTGGGCAAGCACTTCTCATCTTCCATAGTGCAGACAGAGGCAAAAATGCATTCAACTTCTCAGCCATTTCCCTATCATCCTTCAGTAATCCTTTTACCCCTTGGTCATCCAAGGGCCCCACTGCCTCCTTGGCTGGTTTCCTGCTTCTAATGTATTTGAAGAAAGTTTTATTGTTGGTCTTTATGTTTTTCGCTATATATTCCTCATATTCCCTTTTTGCCTGCCTGATCACAGATTTGCATTTTATTTGCCACAGCCTGTGTTCCCTTTTATCAACCTCACTGAGACTAGCTTTCCACCACTTTAAGGAATCCTTCTTACCTTTTACAGCTTCCATTACTTTGTTATCCATGCAGGATTTTTTCTATACCTATTTGTGCCTTTCTTAACCTACAGTATATATTTTTTCTGAGCTTCTAGGATTATAGTTTTAAATAGTTTCCAAGCTTCCCCGATGGTTTTGACCCTTTCTACTTTTCCCTTCAGTTTCCTCATCACATGTGCCCTCATGTCAGAGAAGTTACCCCTTTTAAAGTTAAAAGTGGTTGTATCAGCCTTTTTAGGCAACTCCCTGTTTATAGAAATGTTGAACTCAGTAACATTATGGTCACTGTTCCCAAGTGGTCCAATAATTTTACATCTCTCACCAGGTCTTGGGCATTACATAGGACCAAATCCAGGATTTGTGTCTCCCCTGGTAGGTTCTGTGACCATCTGCTCCACAGTCCAGTCACTGAGAGTGTCTAGAAGCTCAATCTCTTTTTCCTGACGTGAACACATATTGATCCAATCAATGTGTGGGTAGCCACTATTTTTAATTCGTTCATCATTTTATAATCTTCCTCTATGTTTTGATCTGGTGGGCCATAACAAACTCCTAGTGTTAAGTTTCCTTTTGGGCCCACTATTTCAACCCATAACATTTCCAGAAGCGAATCCAATTATCTTACTCTCTCAGTCTTACTGGACTGTATACCCTCTGACATACAGAGCCACCTCACCTCCAACCCTTCCCCCCTATCTTTCCGTATCCCACTGGTTTTCCTCATTCCACCACATTTCTGAAATACCCACAATGTCTATCCCCCCCCCAACACCAAGCATTCCAACTCCCCGATTTTACCTTGGACACTTCTAGCATTTGTATATAAACATCTATAGTTTCCCATATATGTTAAGCCCACAACCTTCCTCTTGCTGCCTTGAGACCTTGCCAGGCAGTCCATATCGTAAGCCACAGTCTCAGTGGACAATTCTAATACATTTCCTTGTAGAAAAGTAACAGCTACATCTTCATCTCTTTGGAATGAGCAGATGTCTTTTTGGGGGGGAGCGCACCGGAGTGCAGCTCGGGGAACTCAGGAGCCAAGCCCTGCCCCCAGCCGGCGTCCCGGGGAGTCTTTCAGGCAGCCGAATGTCAATTTCAGCTCCATTATATCCTATGGGCCATTGAAGTCAATGGTGAAAACATAGGGTATATTCTGGGGGCTGAAGGGGAGGGGGTTTGAGGGAGAGGCTCCAAACTCACAGGATAGCTGATGGAGCCTCTCCCCAAGATACCCACCAAGTTTCAAGAACATTGGATCAGGGGGTCCAATTCTATGGGCCCCTAAACAGGTTGCCCCTATTCCCTCCATTGTTCTCTATGGTGGGAAAAAAATAACTTTTTAACCCCACTCCTCCAGTTGCACCTGCTGGATGACCTTGGGCAGTTTCTGTCAGAGCTCTCTTAGCACCACCTCACAGGGTGTCTGTTGTGGGGAAGGGAAGGGAAAGGAGTTTGTAAGCCACTCTGAGACTCCCTTGGGTAGTGAAGGGCGGGGTATAAATCCAATGTCTTCCTCTTCTTTTATTATTATTTTATTCCTAATTTACTGTTTTTTTAATTTTTGGACTGCTCAGAGAACTTTTGTTTTATAACAAATACATAAATACAGATATATCATTTACTCTGGGCTCTGTATATGACTAATGTAAGTTTCTCTTCTGTATACTACAGGGTAGAAAGTCTGAGACGCTGCTTATTGGTGGTCCCATTTGCCCAGTCTCTCTTACCAAAGCTTGCTGTGGAAAACATTATAATGAGAAAACAAATGAGAAAGTACAATGTTGGCTACAGGAATGCAGAGGACTTCTGCTGACATGTGCTATATCAGGTTCTCCCAACAGCTGTGCCAATGTGCCTCCATCCAAAATTGTTAGCTGAATCCCAGACCTTTTCTGCACTTTGCCAGCTACCTAACACCATGCCAAATTGTACTGACAAGATAAACAAACATCCATTTAGAATCATGTTGAGACTACCAAAGTTGGTACAATTTTTTTGACCTAAGTTCATATTTTAAACCTGGAGGTACAAAACATACCTACCAACTGTGCCATCCAATTGCCTTCAAAGGTATAATCCTATTAAGTAAGGCATGATGCCAAGAGATTTAGCATAGTTTAATTTGAGTCTCATAATTCCTCTAAGCAGTTGGATTTTAAATGAAAACATTTCTACTGTACTTCTTTTATAAATCAGAAACTATTGCTGCATTTCACTTACCAAGATTAATTCAGCATCATTAATTTACCTCACGTTTCATGCAAGAAGCTTCATCTTAGAACATGATTTTGACAAAATCCACTAAATAAATTCCCTTAAGCTATAGCCAAAAAGTCAATAAAATTGAGAGCTACATTTGTATTAATTGTGGATTTTGTGGAGAAACAGCTTACCTTGGATGTATAAATGGGAAAGTCTTAATCGCTTATTCTTACCACTGAATGGCCTTTAAACTTTAGGTTTCCACTTATAGCACCTACCAGGTGTGACAACTGTATAGAGATTTGTCATGAAAAGTGCTTTAACTGCCACCTGCTTTCAGCACCTAAAGGGGAAAAAAATCCCAAGCATACTTAAAAGGGAAGGCTTCAAAAGACCTTAAAGCCAATTCAGTTAACCAACCAAAGCAGGAGAGAGAAAATTACAACATTAGCATGAAAATATTACAACTGTAAGACATACAATTATGGTAATTTACAGAATAAAAAAAATGAAGGATTCTAGTGAGAATATGACACAGAGACAAACCCTTCATAGACACTAGAGCACTGTACTCCATAAGCAATAGCTGCTGGGGGCTGCAGATTAGGTGTTCTTTTGAAGAATTGCTGCTGATTAAAGGTAGAAATGAGGAACTTTATGAATAGTAAAAACCTAAGTTGAAATACTACCTCTGTTGATTTTAATAGATACTTCAGTGGCCTTTGGTGGAATTAGGGTTGCCCTAAACAGAATTAAGATTGATGAAAGAAAAGATATACAACATGGAATTAGTTGCCTACTAATTATTAAATTTTGTGATAGGTTTCAGCATTTTAGCAGGATTGTATGCTGGATTTCAGCATAATGAACAAGAAACGGTTATTCTTGAAATAAAATGTCACCCATAGAAACTTAATCAAACTTCAGTTATGGAGATATTGTGCAGGCTTGCTCAACCTATGGTCTACTAAACTCACTAGTCATTTACTGTAGCCTACCAGCAACTGTGGCAAAGCTCCTGTTAAACTACATGAAGCTTGGGAAGTTTGAAAATGGGTGCTAAGTCTTATCTAGGATTTAACATATCTATGCACAAACTTGGTTCTATTTTTCGACAAGAGCAGAACTCCCCTGTTTGTGGGGTGGTAGGGGAGAACAGGGGATGAGCTCAATGCCATCTACCCAGTCTGTTCCGTTACAGATAATGGACCTTTCACACTTGGATCTCATCCCTGATTTTATCAGAGTTCAACTTGTGACACAGTACCTTGCATTTATCCTTGGTTATAACAGCATCTGTTTATCCTGGGACAAGTGTGGGGCAAAACACAATGTAATGTAGAAACAAAAAATGCCCTAAGATAATTACAGGAGTGAACTCGAGTGTAGTGTAGAATGTAAGTTCGGGGACAGGGTTAAACCAGGATTTAAGGTCTAGTGCGAAAAGGACCATTAGCTGTTATCACTAATAATCTATGTGAGGCTGCAAGCACTTAATTTGGGTTGCTTGTTAGTTCTTTTTAGTAACTGGAACTCCTTGAACAGCAGCTACTTTTTGCACATATATAGAAATGGATAAGGAACATTTTTGTTTGTGCTATAATAAAAGGAACAGGTGACCAACTGTGCCATCCAGCTAAGGCGACATTCTGTTTTGTCCACCTAAACATTTCTGCTTCTCTATTTTCCATTGAACAATAATGTTATCTCATTCTGCAGAACTGTCAATTAATTTTACTTAAAATAAAATTTGATGAATGTCAAATATCCTGCGTTGTGCAGGGGGTTGGACTAGATAACGCTATGATTCTATGAAGATGCCAAACAGCAACAACATCAAAACACTGGGTTTTGAAGAAAACTACAAATATCTTGGAATTTGGAAGCTGAAAACATCAAACCTACCCTTGTTACGAAAAACACAACTAAGGAGTACTACCAAATAGTTAAAAAGATATTGCGAACAAAATTAAATGGAAGCAACAAGGTAAAGGCAATTAACACATGAAGTCCCAGTTCTATGATATACAGCTGGCATTATTGGTTGGTAACAAGCAGAATTAGAAGCAATAGATCTCAAAAATTGCAAGATAATGACAATGCATCACTCACTACACCTTAGAAGTTATGTTGATCATCTTTACCTACCAAGAAAATTAAGTGGAAGAGGTCTCCTGAAAGTTAAGCAAGAAGAAAAATGAGCACTGAATGACTTCACCAAGAAAAGCAAAGAGATGCTTCTAGTTGAAGTGTACAAGACAGAATTATTTGAGGTTACAGAAACCAAAGATGATTACAGACAGGTTGTAACTAAAATTCACTTTGACAACTGGAAGGAAAAGCACTTGCATAGGCAATATTTGAAGGACATAGAGAACAATGTTGATAACAAAAACACCTGGAAATGGCTCCAAAATGATACCTGAAGAAAGAAACTGAATAACTCATTCTAGCTGCACAAGAGCAGGCACTCAAAACAAATAGTATGAAAGCCAAGATTCAGAAGACCAGTGATGACAGCACATGTTGACTGTGCAAGACAAAGGATGAAACAGTTGACCAAATAGTCAGTGCCTGCAGTAAAACTGTTCAAACTTTATTTTGGTACAAGATCAGCAAATAATAAAAGGGAAAACACAGGCAATAGGTCAAGGACAAAGCAATGAACACAAATTAAGAGGTGGAACAAAGGAAGTAATATTCTTCTTGCAGAAATAAGCAAAACCTGTTGGCAAAATTTGGCAGCCTTGCAAGTTATCTCCTGGGAGGAGTCAGCGAGGAGGAAAGAGACATAAAGTTGTTCAGCTCTTCCTGGTATAGTTGAGAGAATTGAGCAGTATACTGACTTTGAATGTCATTGTAGAATGGGCAATGTAGCATAGGCTCTACTTTCTCTGTATGACATGGACAAAGCCATTGAGGAACTGGGACATAATGGTATCTGCCTTCCAGAAGGGCTGAAGGCATTAAAGCATGCCAGGGTAAAAATTCTTTGATATTTGGAGATCTCAAGGAATCTAAGACAATCTGCTGGTTGGAAACATTTGGCATGTTGCAGAATAACTGAATATTTCTATATCTGAGCCCTGTCTAATTGCAGGGGATGATCCCAGAATCACTGTTTAATTGTTCCTTTTGCTATTTGATACCCAAGATGCAGTAGAACTTGGGCTGAATGGCTGTGCTCCTGTAGTTTCCCCTCAACTACTCTTAGCCAAGTTGAATGGTGGCTGTCAGCAAAGATCAAGGGTACTAGACGCATTGGACTGAAGATGTGTTTTAGTCAGTAAGTGGATGAAAGTAGCCACATATATGGCTCCAAGGAGATCAGCCTGACTTCTAATTGGAAAAGGGCATTCGAAATACTTCAGAGGACTCCAAAGATTGTTCATAGAAACTTACATTGTACCGCTTCCAGTAAGTGCCTTCCTTTATAAATACAGAGCCGGGAACCATAAATAAGCTGGGTGACAACCTTTCCTTGGAAAACCATGATTACTTCAGGAATAAAAAAGGCTCCTTTTGTGAAGCAGAATTTTATAATGAGAGCACTGTGATTTGTGTTAGAAGAACTTGTTCAACAGATGAGCTCAGCATATTTGTCAACTACTATCACACATGAGCTGAGCCATGGATCTCCTGATTTTGCAGCTGTCCAACCCAAGCAACATGCCAAATAGCTTTGCAACTGCTGTGGTAATAGAATTTTATTTCTTTCAGTCCTGAGGCCATTTTGGCACATATGCACCAGGTGAAATCAGTTTCCCCACAGGATCATGGATGCTCGGTACCAAGAGGTAGAAAACTACAGCTCCCATGGAGGTCTGCAAAACTGTGCATATGTGAATTTCTGCAAGTCCAGACAAATAGCTGCCATTAACATGGTACCCAAAGAGTCCAGCATGAGAGCAGGAACACACAGTATTTATATGAACACTAAGTAAAAGCTTACCATACGAAACCATAAGAAGAGCAAGAGAAAGCATACCGGAACAGTAAGTAGCAGACGATGCCTTGGGAATTATCTAAACAAAGTTTTGAAATGTGAATTACTAAAGCTCTGATTATCTTCCTTACTGACTATATGGAACATTACCCTGATAATGACCACAAGGGAACAAGAAGAATTATCTAATGTGAAATGAAAACCAAAATACATATCAACATCAAAGGCTTTGCAAAGCTGGAAGCTGACAGCAGAATGAGGTAGTGTGGGAACTTTGCAGTGTGGAAACATGAACTCTCAATTAAATATTAACTAAGGGGAAAAATTTAGCAAGCCAAATGCAAGCTACAATCTGAATAGCAGAAAAAGACCAAGACAACCAGGAAGCTCCTTTGGTGTTAACGGTACATTGTTCTGGACCCTACACCAAGGAGTTCTCCAGCTGAGATTTTATCTGAGCATAAGATTTTTTTAAAAAAAATTTGAAAACATTAGAACGGTACAGTAACTTAAGCCTATGAATATAAGACTTCTGGAATTCAGAACAGCAGACAATGATGAACATGTGAAGACAGAGTTATTTCCTGATATGAAAAATGAGAATTAGGACTGTTGCAGTCTTTGCAAAAATGTGTTCAAAAATTAGATTAAACCTACTTTTAATGCTCATTTTAGCTGAAGCTCAGTAACCTATACACTTGCCTTGATTATCTGCTCACAATTCAAAATGAGCAGTATTTTGAGTGTTGTATCTACTCCATTGGCAGCAATCAGAATGGCAGTTGGATCATGATCTACTTGATTTCTGGAATTGCATGTCTCCCAGGTCATCATGGGCAGGTTATGCTTTATTTTAAATCATCTACATTTGTGCTCCATTTATTCCTGCACATTCAAGTCTCATTCATCTGTTGATAGTATTCATCAAGTTGGCACTAGCCGGATTGTACTACTATTCACACATATATTGTGAGAATGTGCAAAGCATTCATGATCCAATTTGGAACATTTATTTCAGGAGTATCGAACTCATTTGTTATGAGGGCCAGATCTGACATAAATGAGACCTTGTTGACTCAGGCCATGTGTGTCATAAAATGTAATGCCAGGTAGTGGAGATATAAACTTCATAAAGGACACAGACAAGCACAATTATTTTTAAAAAAACTTTAAATAAAACATGCTTAAAACACTAGCACTCTTGCAATATCCTTATTCTAATTGCCAAAATGTGCAGATACCTATTCCCACCAACAGGGGGCTCACTCTCCCCCAACAGCTTTTCCTACATAGTCAGTAGACTTCCTGGGTTTGTAGAAAAATCCAAAAAGTGAAAAAATCCCTTCAGGAATGGTTGAATTCCCCCAAAAACCATTTGAAATGGCATCTGCAGGGACCTAACTCCAGGCATCAATGGTGAGAGATTAGAATGTTTGGGGGGGGGGGCTTCTAACTGGCTTTGTCAGTAAAAGGGTGGGGGAAGGGCCCTTTCCAGGTCTATTTTGGCCTTTTAGGGAGGGAGGGAGGGAGCCTTGGGGCCAGACCTCACAAGAGTTGCCAGGGCCAGGCTGGGGGATTTCTAGAGATTTTGTGGTGGACTCTAAGAAGGGCTGGGTTTGGGAAGGGAGAGGCCTCAGCTGGGTATCATGCCACAGAGTCCACCCTCCAAAGCAGCCATTTTCTGCAGGGATACAGACCTCTGCTGTCTAGAGTTCAGTTGTAATTCTGGGGGCTCTCCAGGGTCCATTTGGAGGTTGGCAACTCTAGGCGTGGCAGTAGTCTAGGGTTGCCAGGTCCCCCCTGATTTGCATGATTCACCTAGCCCTGGCTGCTTGCTACCGTTTATCAGCAGCCACCCTGTGAAAGCCAGTAAGGTGTAGCAGTTAGAGCTTCAAAGTAGGGTCTGCAAGACCCAGGTTCAGATCCCCATCTTGCAGTGGAAGGTGATTGAGTGATTTTGGACCAGTCACATATTTCAGCCTAACCAACCTCACAGGGATGTTGTGCAGATAAAAAGGAGGAGGGAATAATGAAAGCTGCTTTGGTCCCCACTGTGGAGAAAGACTGTAATTTCCCTAGGTAAAGGCTGAGGAGTAGAGATGGAAAGCAGAAGATAGAGAGGCAGATAAAGGTAGGTTGACTGTTGGTTGGGAAGGAAATAGGGTTGCCAACTCCAGGGTGGAAAATCCCTGGACATTTGAGGGGTGAAGCCTGGAGAGGGTGGGATTTGAGGAGGGGAGGAACTTCGGACTGGTGTAATGCCATAGATTCCACCCTCCAGCCATTTCCTCCACGAGAACCACCATTGCCAGCCCCCTGGTGAGGACTGGAGATCACCCAGTATTACAACTGTTGTCCAGGAATCAGAGATCAGTTCCGCTGGATAAAATGGCTGTTTTGGAGGGTTGAGTCTACGGCATCATACCCTGCTGAGGCTGCTTGCCTCCCCAAGCCTCACTGTCCCAAGGCTCCACCCCCAAATCTCCAGGAATTTCCCAACCTGGAGCTGGCAGCCCAAAGTGAATTGATCTCTGTAGCTGGAAGATCTGTTGTGATTCCCAGAGCACTGCCACTGCTGCTGTGGGGGAGAGGAAGCAGGTGGGTGGCTGAGAGCACTGTCACCACTGTTGCTGCTGCTCTGTGGAGTGGGGGAGGAAATAGGCAGGAGGCTGGGGGAGTGATGGGGGCAGAAAGAAAGAATGATGGGGTGGGGGGCAGAAAGAGAGAGAAAGAGTGATGAAGTGGGGAGGCAGAAAAACAAAGAGAAAGATGACAGGTCAGAAAGAGAGAGGAAGCCACATGCATGGAGCAGAAATAGAGTAAGAAAAGGGGGGAAGAGTGGAGAAATAGTGTGAGAGAGGTAGGGGGTGAGCAGAGGAAGCAAAGGTGTGATGAATGAGATAACCATCCCACAAGTTTCTTGCGGGTCTCCACTTGTTTTGTCTGTTTAACAGTCTCTAATAACTGACACCTCTTGCTCTGAATTATTGCATCAAAATGTCTTTGCTGTAGCAATGTTGAGTATGCTGTTCAGGTGTGTATCTGTAAGCTGCAAACCAACTTTTGATTTATTGACATTCATCATAGAAATCTCATGCTCAGTGTTCTGAGCCTAGGACCCAGGGGAAACATGAAATGGCTGAGCATTGTGAGCTTTTGTACATAAGTTTCTTCATTTGCTAGTCAAGAACATGAGAAGGTATTCTGATGCAGACTGAGGGCTGTTTGTTTGTCTACAAAACTATAGTCTTCCCCAGAGAAATAACTACAACTTCCTACAAAGGAAATATTCTAGGTGAACTTGGTCTGGACACACATTCAATCTAATCCACCTCACTGGCTTGTTGTTATTCCTCCTCTAAAATAGTTCACATTGCTTCCTTACTGGGAAAAACTGGATCATTAGGGCATGAATACAATGAAAAGGGGGAGGGAACCCAGTTGTACCCAGGAGAGCCCTGGCATAAGGAGCCTAACAAAACACACACACAGCATAAGGAGCCCAACAGAACACACACACACACTGTAGCAAGGCACACAGAAGCTCATACCTTGAAAAAAACTTTGTTGCTGTTAAAGATGCCTGTTATTTCTCCTGTGCAATTGAGACAGCCCAGCAAAGTAAGCTCTCTCTCATTCCTTCCCTCCCTGCCTCCCTTCAAGGAGGAGCCTCAGCCAATGGAAGGAAAGAAAGGCTTCCCTTTGCCTCCTGTATACGATTGAGGCAGCCTGGCCAGGTTCCCTCCCTCCCCCTGAGGCAGCCTCAGCCAGTGTTTTACTAGACTCAATCACACAGAAGAGGCTTGCCTATCTATCTCTCCTGTGCGATTGAGAGAATCTGATGAAGTACACTGTGATGTAGTAGCAGCAGCAGAACTGGAAAACAAAGCAGGAAACAGCCAGGGCCTTGCAGGACGGATTGCAGCCCTCCAAGGGCCTGATCCGGCTTCTGGGCTGACACCCCTGCTTTATTTAATGTAAATGTATTCATCTTAGATACCCTATCAGCCAAAATAGATGAGGTTGAATACTAGAGTTACAAGTATCATAGCTTTTTATTTCAAGAAGGCAAATAAAACACCTTTTGAACAGAAGAAGGAATAGCTGCAGAAAAACAGTCTGAGAAAGTACATTTGCAATACAAGTTAGAAAAATTTTGCTCAATAAAAAGTGAACATTTTTGCTCAATAAAAAGTACACACAAACACACATATATGTTGGATAAATAGTATATAAGTGATCTCAGGTAGATTTACACGCTAAGGAAAGTCAGAGTCAAAAAGTAATTCCTAGTAGGGCCAAGTGTGAGATCTGGATCTATATATTCAGCTCATTGGTATAGAAATTAACATGGACAGGTAAATTGAAAAACAGTATAGATGGCAGGTCATAAGAATAAGCCAGTGAGAAAAATAACTAGAGATACAGAATGTAAGGTCATATAACCCTAAAGGATTGACTGGAGAAACTCAAAAGCTTCCTGGTTAATATATCTATCCTTAACTCATTTCAATCTTGTTTCAAGCCTGGGTTCAGAGCCAAGAGAGCTTCAGTTGCACTGCTGAACAATCTTTCTTTGAAATCAAAAATTATAGACCAATCTCTCTACTAAATGTAGATTATAAACTATTTGCCTCTATATTAGCTTCAAGACTGAAAAAAATCTTGGCCCAAATGATACATAAAGACCAAGTGGGCTTTTTACCTAGAAGACAAATTAGAAATAACCTAAGACGTACCCTAGATGTTTTAGAATTTTATGAAGTACATTCGGGAAAACAATTGGCATTAATTTTTTTAGACGCTAAGAAGGCATTTGATAATGTCAGCTAGAATTTTATGCTAGAAGCATTGAAAATGGTTCATGCTGGCTCAGAATTTATCAAAATGATCGAGGCAATATACAAGAAACAAATGGCTAAAGTCTCAATTAATGGTGATCAGACTCAAAATATAGAAATTCAAAAAGGGACAAGACAAGGGTGTCCTTTATCACCCCTATTATTTATTTTTGCACTGGAAATTTTAAATGATACAATTAGAGCAGAGGAGAAAATTAATGGACTTAAATTGCTAGAAGAGTTTAAATTATTGGGTTTTGCCGATGATCTTGTATTCATTTTAGAGAATCCCCCTGATTCTATACTTACCTTAAAGGAAAAACTGCAGGAATATGGTCAAGTAGCTGGTCTAAGAGTAAATATAAATAAAACAAAGATAATGACAAAAAATATGGCCATGGAATGAGCTTTACTTCTTCAAGAAAAATTGCATTTCCATCTTCAAGAAAAAATAAAATAACTAGGAATTCTTTTGACAAATAAATGTAGCCCTCTACAGGAAAATAATTATGAAGAACTTCTAAAATCAATGGTTGGACTTGGAAAAATGGAAAAATCTACAGGTGTCATTAATGGGTCGGCTAGCCATTGTCAAAATGTATATTTTACCAAAATTGATATTTCTCTTTCAGACAATGCCTATATTGCAAAGTCAAACAGTCTTTAAAGAACTAGATAAGACCATCTTAAAATATAAAGTTCCTCATCAAAGGCTCCTAAGTAAGCTCAATAGTCATGGGATAAAAGGACAAGTCCTCTTGTGGATCAAAAACTGGCTTATAAATAGGAAACAGAGAGTAAGTATAAATGGGAAACTTTTTCAGTGGAGGGTGGTGAGCACTGGGGTACCACAGGGATCAGTACTCAGTATGATGCTTTTTAACTTGCTTATTAACGATTTGGAATTGGGAGTAAGCAGTGAAGTGGCTAAATTTGTGGATGACACAAAGTTCTTCAGGGCAGTGAAAAGCAGAGAGGATTGTGAGACACTCCAAAGGGATCTGTTGAGGATTGGTGAGTGGGATTCAATGTGGCAAATGGGGTTCAGTGTGGCCTAGTGCAAGGTGATGCACATTGGGACCAAAAATCCTAACTATAACTACACATTAATGGGGTCCAAACTGACAGAGACTGACCAAGAGAGAAATCTTAGAGTCCTAGTAGATAACTCATTGAAAATGTTGAGACCAGGTGCAACTGCAATAAAAAAGATCAATATTATGCTGGGGATTATTAGGAAGGCAACTGAAAACAAATCAGCCAGTATAAACGTGGCCAAGACTAACCTGAAAGGCCAGATTGCTGCCTGGGCAGACTAGGGCTGGAGGAGGTCTTCTCTCCCCCCCCCCCATTGGGCTAATGCCCAGCAGAGGTGGGAACCTAGGGCTGTCTCCCTGTTGGCTGTCTCCATGTTTGCTGTGTGGGGACAGCTGGTTGGTCACCTTGAATTTGGTGATCTCTATGCAGTGATAATGTAGAGCCTTGCCTGGGAAAATTTAAGCAACACTGCCAGTGAAGTGTGGCAGTGCGATTTCTGTCAGATCAATCACTTCCCTCACCACTTGTCTGCTCAACTGGGATGCTTTCCGTTTCTGCTCAGCTGCTCTCAGAGTGACTCAGCTGCTCCTCCTCTTCCTGGTCTCTCAGCTGTTATCAAGTAGCTTTGCAGTAGATCAGCTCGGCATTCTGAGGTACATCAGCAGCTCAGAAAGTTTTTTGGCTGCCCTTGTGCAAGGGTAAGTCGATCCCCCTTCACTTTTTTTACAGCAAACTAAGCCTTTTGGCTGGGTGGCTGGCTTTTCAGTGCAGGTAAGGGCTGCTTTTGGAGTTGAGTGCACTCCTCCTGAAGCCGTTTTGTGGGGGTTGCATGGAGCTGGAAGCTCAACCGGGTCTGAGCTTGGAAGGGAGATCATTGGGAGAGGGGGCTGTGCAGTGATGCTGTTGGCAAAACCAATGAGGCAATTCCATTGGGAGTGAGTCTGGGTTTCTTATGTTTTATTAGTGGGATTCTTTTTGTTAATTGTTTTAAGGTAGCTGTATTCAATGCTCCCTCTAAGATGTGGGAGCCTTGCAAGCAAAAATTCTATTTTGTAAGCTACAGGTGTTAAAGTTGTGAATGAGCAATTTGGTTACCGCATAAATTAGTTTGCTCTGGAGCTATCCTTCCTGAGCTAAGACAAAAATGTGTGAGCTGGAGGCTAAAAAACTGTGAGCTAGCTCACACTAACTCAGCTTAGAATGAACACTGGGTGTATTAGGTTATAATTGAGTAGGTTTTGCTAGGTACTGTTATTGGGTTATAATACATATCTACTTGCTAGTGGGTTTGCTATTGTTATTGTCAACTCTGGCTGCCCCAGGATACATGCTTAATTTAAGTCTGTAATAGGGTTTTGTACGCTTGTTCTTATTCAGGTTCTGTTCTTAAGGTATTAAATTGCAGTTCTATTCTCATTAATAGGATCATCTGGGTCAGTTATGCTTTGGTTACAGCGCCTATAGTCATATTAGCCTTGAACAAAAGTGGTGGCCTTCCTGTAAGGAATTTAATTGATAGTTCACTGATGGGAGGCTCACTTTGAGTTTTTAACGTTGATTTCAAGTTTGATATAGTTAATTGGTAAGATGCCTTCTAAACACTCTGCTACAAGCAAAAAGGCCAAGGCAAGCAAGAGCCAGGTACCCCCACAAAGAGTGCTGATGGAAAAAAAGCACTGCCTCAAACATTACATTAAAGTCAGCAGAAAGGGCTGCTAGGGACCCACCCCCAGCTATGCCTGGCCCCTCTTCTGCCTCAGCTGGGGGCAAGAAAGTAACCCAGGCCCAAGAAAGGTCCACACACAATAATTCTACTAACCCTTCCACCACTGGCAATGCTTCGGCTGCTACATCAGCAATCGATAGTTCCACTGTTCTGATGGGCATTGTGTAGACTCTGGAGTGCCTTTCTGAGCGTTTTGATAAGATGGAAGGGCAGTCAACACAGACTGCACCAGGGCATAAGAGCAGACCTAAGAGGCCTCGTTCTCCCATGGATTCCATCTCATCCAGAGACAAGGAGGTTGTCCAAAATCATCCAAAGTGCAAGAAGAAGTCCTTTAGGAATGGCAAGTCACGGTCTGCCCAGAAGCATGAGGAAGCCAGTGATGACTCAGGATCAGGTGAGTCTGCTTCTGATGAGGATTCCATGCATGCGAGGGGGGACTATTGGGAAAAAGGAGCACATATTTCCAGTTTGCCACCTTGGGCCTGGAAGCATAGAGGGGAGGGAGCAGGTCCTGGTGCAGTATGGGAGCAGAAATACAAGACGCTAGCAGAACTACTCAGGCCTTTAGCGATGCAGAAGACCCCCGGGGCATTCATTTGCCTAGAAAGTTCCGGGAATGTTTCCTGGATGGATATTATGTAGATGTTTTTTCTTTGCTGAAGCCAGATAGGGAGGAGGACATGTGTGGGCTCTGGTCAGAAAAAAATAATTCCAAAATGGCAGTGGAGCATAATTTCATAAATTGTATGTCTGGCTATGGAGTCCACATATGAGGGTCCACATTTGCCCACTGAATGTGGGAACCTCAAATCAACAAGGGATCGGCCAGAGGTAGTTAGAAATAAGGTGGCAAAAGAATGTGTCGAGGGCAGGATTGCAGGATGTTTTTCAGTCCCTCTATTTAGTAATCTTAGGGTTTCCCCACTGGGGGTGGTTCCTAAGAAGGCCCCAGGTAAATTCCTCCATATACATCATCTTTCGTACCCTAAAGGCTCATTGGTTAATGATTTTATTCCACCAGAATTTTGTTCAGTTAAGTATGCATCTTTTGATCAGGCAGTTTGTTTAGTCCAATCCTGTGGCCCTGGTGCCCTCATGGCAAAATGTGACATCCAGTTAGCTTTTTGCTTACTGTCCATTCATTCTGCTGATTTTTGCCTGCTGGGTTTTAAGCTAGATGGCCTATGGTGTGTGGATAAAACCATGCCCATGGGATGCTCTGTAGCCTGTACTACTTTTGAGGCCTTTAGTTCTTTTTTGGTGTTTGAAGCAAAAGGCAGAGCAAATAGCCCCCATATCACCCATTGTTTAGATGATTTCCTGTTTGGTCCATCTGGTTCCCCAGAGTGTGCCTTTCACCTGGCCACCTTTCAGTCATTGGCAAATAAATTAGGAATTCCCCTTGCAAAAGGTAAAACAGAGGGTCCTACAACACAGCTCACATATTTGGGCATAATACTAGATTCTGAATTGGGCATTTCTAGGCTTCCTGAGGATAAGCTTTCTTCCCTTTGCCTATTACTGCAGAAAATGCTGGCATTAAAAATGCACACTGAAGGAGATGCAATCCCTAGTGGGGCACCTCAATTTTGCCTGTAAAGTAGTTACACCTGGCAGGGCCTTTTGTGTACATTTGGTCTGATCTACAGCAAGGGTGTCTGATCCTCATCATCACATTAGGGTTACAAGAGGTATTAAAGCAGATCTTGGGGTTTGGTGTCAATTTCTGGAAAAGTTCAATGGCATATCCATTTGGCAGTCCCCCCTGTCACCTGGGGACTCTTTGCAGATCCATTTGGATGCAGTAGGTAACCACAGTTTTGGTGGTTATTTTTCAGGCCATTGGTGTGCTCAGTGTTGGCCTAAATGTTGGCTGAGATCTAACATTTTTTGGAGTTTTTTCCTATTCTAGTGGCAGTGATTATATGGGGCAAGCATTTTCATAACAATCAGGTCACTTTTTCATGTGACAACCAAGCAGTGGTGAGCGTCATTAATCGGCAAACTTCTCGCTCTGAGAGGGTTATACGTCTTGCTTGTAAATTTGTTTTAACATGCCTTGACAGTAACATTTCCTTCTCAGCAAAGTATGTTGCAGGTATCAATAATGATATTGCAGATGCATTATCTCACTTTCAGGAGAAGAGATTCCAGAGCCTGGCACCCAACACATTGAGGGACCTGGAGCCATTCCCAGAGGACCTTTGGAGCCCTGGGAACACATAATTTGGCAAGGAATATTCCAATCCATTGCACCTTCCAGCCACAGGTCTTACCTTAAGGCCTTCTAAGCATTTTGCTCTTCTTGGACTTCCATTGGGCTTGGGAATTCTCTTCCTTGTTCAGAGCAACAGGTTCTGGCACAACTCAGGAGTCATGACCTGTCTCCCAAGATCCTGAGTGTTCATTTAGCAGCCATTTCATTTTATAGCAAGGCTGGTGGTTTCCGGACCCTTGTAATTCTTTTGTGGCTAGGCAGGTGTTGGAAGGTTGGAAAAGGTCCTCTCCTTCAGCTTCAGATCCTTGCAGACCAATTACTACAGAATTGCTCTGTGACATCATACTGGTACTGCCAAACGTTGTTGGTTTTCATTTGAGGTGAGCCTGTTTTCATCAGCTTTTACATTTGCCTTTTTTGGTGCCTTCCATTGTGGGCAAACCTGTACTTCCTCCATCACCTGCCCCAGACTGAGAGTTCCTATCTATACCTTGTTCCTAATAGCCACTGATGGACTTCTGCTCCATATGTTTATCTAATTCCCTCTTGAAACTGTCCATGCTTGTAGCTGCCACCACCTCCTGTGGCAGTGAATTCCATATGTTAATCACTCTTTGGGTGAAGAAGTATTTCCTTTTATCTGTTCTAACCCGACTGCTCAGCAATTTCATGGAGTGCCCACGAATTCTTGTATTCTGAGAAAGGGAGAAAAGTACTTTTTTCTCAACCTGCTCTATCCCATGCATAATCTTATAAACCTCGATCATGTCACCCCTCAGCTGTCGTTTCTCCAAGCTAAAGAGCCCATGTTTTAACCTTTTTCATAGGGAAAGTGTTCCAACCCTTTTATCATTCTAGTTGCCCTTCTCTGTACTTTTTCCAATGCTATAATATCCTTTTTGAGGTCTGGCGACCAGAACTGTACACAGTATTCCAAATGAGGTCACACCATTGATTTATACAGGGGCATTATGATACTGGCTGATTTGGTTTCAATTCCCTTCCTAATAATCCCCAGCATAGTGTTGGCCTTCTTTATTGCAGGTACACACTGTCTAGACATTTTCATTGCGTTATCCACTACGACTCCAAGATCTCTCTCTTGGTCCATCTCTGCCAGTTCAGACCCCATCAACGTGTATTTATATTTAGGATTTTTGGCTCCAATGTGCATCACTTTGCACTTGGCCACATTGAACCCCATTTGCCACGTTGACGCCCACTCACCCATCCTCGACAGATCCCTTTGGAGTGCCTCACAATCCTTCCTGGTTTTCACCACCCTGAACAACTTCGTGTCATCTGCAAATTTTGCCACTTCACTGCTTACTCCCAATTCCAAATCATTAATAAACAAGTTAAAAAGCATTGGACTGAGTACTGATCCCTGTGGTACCCCACTGCTTACCACCCTCCACTGAAAAAGTTTCCCATTTATACTCACTCTCTGTTTCCTATTTATAAGCCAGTTTTTGATCCACAAGAGGACTTGTCCTTTTATCCCATGACTATTGAGCTTACTTAGGAGCCTTGGATGAGGAACTGTATCAAAAGCTTTCTGGAAGTCAAGGTAAATAATATCTATTGGGTCCCCCTTGTCCACATGTTTGTTCACTCCCTCAAAAAACACTAACAGGTTAGTGAGTCAAGATCTTCCCTTACAGAACCCATGCTGAGTCTGCCTCAATAGTTTTTGTTCATCAATGTGCCTACTAATTCCTTCCTTAATAACAGTTTCCACCGATTTACCCGGTATCGATGTCAGACTGACTGGCCTGTAATTTCCTGGATCTCCCCTGGAGCCCTTTTTAAAGATGGGAGTGACATTAGCTACCTTCCAGTCCTCAGGAATGGAGGCAGATTTTAAAGAAAGATTACATATTTTTGTCAGAAGATCCACAAATTCACATTTGAGTTCTTACAGAACTCCCGGATGAATGCCATCTGGGCCTGGTGATTTATTAGTTTTTAAATTGTCCATCAGTCAGAGGACTTCCTCTCTTGTCACCACAATCTGATTCAGGTCTTTCAAACCCCCTCCCGTAATTGGTGATTCTGGAGTGGGCAAGCACTTCTCCTCTTCCACAGTGAAGACAGTGGCAAAAAATGCATTCAGCTTCTTACAATGGCTTGTCTCCTTTCTCCAGGGTTGGGGGAAAAGGGTGGCTCTTGGGGAGCAGCTGTCCCGTAGGCACCCACTAATCTGTGGGGTGCCTCAAGGGGCGGTACTCTCCCCAATGCTATTCAACATCTATATGTGCCCCCTTGCCCAGATTGCTTGGAGGCATGGGCTGGGTTGTCACCAATATGTGGATGACACCCAAATCTATGTTGTTGGGCAGTCAGTCGGGCTCTATCCCAGAAGACCTGGACCAGACGCTTCAGGACATGACAGAATGGCTGAGACTGATTCAATTGAAATGGAATCCAACGAAGACGAAGGTCCTGTGCCTGAATCAGAGTGGCTCGGGGTTATGGATCCCATTACCGGCCTTCAGTGGGGTGCCATTGGTGCCAGCGCCAAAGATCCAGAGTTTGGGAGTGCTCCTGGATGCCTCCTTAACAATGGAGGCCCAGGTAGCAGCCACCGCCAAGGCAGCCCTTTACCATCTTCGGCTGATCAGACAGTTGGTTCTCTTCCTCAAATGCAAAGATCTGGAGTCAATGATCCATGCTAAGGTCACCTTGAGGTTGGACTGCTGTAATGCTCTCTACATGGGGCTGCCCTTGGGGCAATCCAGCCTGTGTTAAAGTTGCTGCACTGGCCGCCAATAGCATTCCGGATCCACTTCAAGGTGCTGGTTTTGACCTTTAAAGCCCTATATGGTCAGGGACTTGTCTACCTGAGGGACTGTCCCTCCCCGCATGTCCCCCAGAGAGCACTGCGATCTGGGACACACCACCTGACCCTTCCTGGCCCTAAATAGGCCAGGCTGATAACAACTAGGTCCAGGGCATTTTCCTTGGCTGCACCAGTATTTTGGAATGAGCTCCCCAGTGAGATCCAGGCCCTGTGAGATCTCCAGCAATTTCACAGGGCCATGAAGACTGAGCTTTTCTGCAGGGCATATCAGTGAGACTGATGTCATGCCAGTTGAGCCATGCCAACCCGCTAAATGATCACACTGTGGTAGAAGTTTAGATATAATATATATTGAGCCGTTTATTTATATTTATTGTATTTTGGTTAAACTGTTTTATATGAATTGTACGTGTTTTTATGTATATTGGTTTTATTGATGTTGTAAGCTGCCCTGAGCCACTTAGGGAGGGCGGGATAAAATTGAACAAATAAATAAATTAGTTCTAGTGATCTAAGTTCTAATTTAAAACTTTTAGTGCATCAATAGCAAAACTTTAAAAGGTCTTAGTTCCAACCTGTACAACATTTTAATAACATCACAGAGTGACAAATTACTGGCTTATACCAACTACTGGTGTAAAGACTGTCAGAGAAATATCAGCACAGAAGAATGGTGTAAGATTTGGCAGTCTCAGCTTTTCAGATCAAAGGCATCACGATGAAAATGTAAATCTTTAAAACACTATCAAGGCCTCACACCACAAAAATTACACCATATGCACTCACTTTGTTGGAAGGGTTATGGAGCGGTTGTTGTTGTTGTTCAGTCGCACAGTCGAGTCCAACTCTTTGCGACCCCGTGGACCAGATTACGCCAGGCCCTCCTGTCTTCCGCTGTCCGCTGAAGTTTGCTCAATTTCATGTTCGTTGCATTGATGACACTGTCTAACTATCTCATCCTTTGCCGTCCCCTTCTTCTTTGACCTTCAATCTTTCCCAGCATCAGGGTCTTCTCCAGTGAATGCTCCCTTCTCATTTGGTGGCCAAAGTATTTGAGCTTCAGCTTCAGGATCTGGCCTTCCAAGGAACAATCAGGGTTGATTTCTTTTAGGACTGACTGATTTGATCTCCTTGCAGTCCAAGGGACTCTCAAGAGTCTTCTCCAGCACCATAGTTCAAAAGAATCTATTCTTCGGCGCTCGGCCTTCCTTATAGTCCAACTCTCACAGCCATACATTACTACGGGGAATACCATTGCTTTGACCATGCGGACTTTTGTTGGCAAGGTGATGTCTCTGCTTTTTATCATACTGTTTAGGTTTGCCATCGCTTTCCTCCCAAGGAGCAGGCGTCTTTTAATTTCATGGCTGCAGTCACCATCTGCAGTGATCTGAGATCCTAGGAACGTGAAGTCTGTCACTACTTCTACGACTTCCCCTTCTATTTGCCAAGGAGTGATGGGCCCAGATGCCATGATCTTAGTTTTTTTGATGTTGAGCTTCACTTTTGCGCTCTCCTCTTTCACCCTGAGCAAGAGGTCTTTAGGACCTCTTCACTTTCTGCCATCAGAGTGGTATCGTCTGCATATCTGAGGTTATTGATCTTTCCCCCAGCAATCTTAACTCCAGCTTGTGATTCATCCAGGCCAGCATTTCGCATGATGTACTCTGCATATAAATTAAATAAGCAAGGTGACAATATACATCCTTGTCGTACTCCTTTTCCTATGCTAAACCAATCAGTTGTTCCATATCCGGTTCTAACTGTTGCTTCTTGACCCTTATACAGGTTTCTCAGGAGACATGTGAGGTGGTCCGGTACTCCCATCTCTTTAAGAACCTGCCATAATTTATTGTGATCCACACAATCAAAGGCTTTAGCATAGTCAATGAAGCAGAAGTAGATGTTTTTCTGGTACTCTCTTGCTTTCTCCATAATCCAGCAAATGTTGGCAATTTGATCTCTAGTTCCTCTACCTCTTCGAAACCCAGCTTGTACTTCTGGCAATTCTCTATCCACGTACTGTTGAAGCCTAGCTTGTAGGATTTTGAGCATGACCTTGCTAGCGTGTGAAATGAGTGCAATTGTGCGATAGTTTGAACATTCCTTGACATTGCCCTTCTTTGGGACTGGAATGTAAACTGACCTTTTCCAATCCTGTGGCCACTGTTGTGTTTTCCAAATTTGTTGGCAAATTGAGTGCAGCACTTTAACAGCATCTTCTTTTAAGACTTTGAATAACTCAGCTGGGATACCATCACCTCCACTAGCTTTGTTGTTAGTTATGCTTTCTAAGGCCCATTTAACTTCGCTTTTCAGGATGTCTGGCTCGAGGTCAGCGATTATACCATCGTGGTTGTCAAGGACATTGAGGTCCTTCTTGTATAGTTTATGGAGCGGTAGGTACATACAAACATTGCTGGTGTAGGGTTATCCTGGAGTTACAGGTACAAGTACAATATATATATATATATATATCATATTACTGATTATACAATTCCATTACGAATAGATGTTTTGCTGCTAAATTTATGGAACAAAGATTTGAAAAGAATTCCTCTGGAATGAAAGGACATAATAGTGAAACTATATGCTGCAGCAAGAATGGTAATAGCTAAGTTTTGGAAATGTTCAGACCCGCCCACGATCATCAGTTGGTTTGACAAAGTGTTTGATTTCTGCTTGATGGATAAATTTTCATCTCAACTGGTGCAGAGTGATTCTGATCCTTATTCATTTGATTTTGAATTGGTCTGGTTCTTGGTTTTAGAATTTGCATCTAATAATGTTATATTGACTTCCTGCTTTATTTAAGATATGATATTTTAAATGTTTGATTTCTTGTATTGTGTTATTGTTAACTTTATTTTTTTATAGTTGTGTTGCTGGTACTTCAGAATATGTAAATTTTGCTTTTGAATTTTTAATGTTGTTTTGTTGTAAGCCCAATGATAATTGTAATTTATATATTCTTAATTAAAAAATAAAAGGGGGGATAATTTTTTTTAAAAATCTATCAATCCTTTGGCTCCTAACACATATTGATGAAATAATTTCACTAATTGTAGTACACATGACGTAATGTATATTGTCATGTGTCCTAGAAATAACCAACAAAGCTTTAAGAGTCAGAATTTCTCAACACAAAACTAAAATGAGTACTTCTACTCTGAAGGCTCCTTTAACTGATATTAGTGTGCCCACTGCACATCAGACCTTATATTCTTAGCTTTACAAATGATGTAATCTTTTCCATTCAATCCTATAGGACTCTTGTGAGAAGGGAGGAATTTTAAATTTACATCCTTAAGACAATATTGCCTTAGAACATCAAAGAAAAATGGAATCTTTCATTGTTTTTCAGGTTAACTGGAGAAATAACATCATGTCACCATTTACTCTGAATACAATTATAACAAGACTTTTTAGGTCAGTCTCTCGAGGTTTGTTCTCCAAGGCAAGCAGCTATGCCTTGTTACTTCTTATCTATAGCATTACCATATAGCTTCTCTTCTTTAAACTATATTCTACATTTCTGGTGGAGACTGTTACCCCTACCAGCTGAACAGTTCATTTTAGTTTCTGTGGGAAATTAGTCAAATGATAGGCCTCAGTGAGAGGTGAAGTAATAAGTGTGGATCTGCTATCAATGTTCATAGAGACAGTCCCTTAGACCTTTGCTTGAGTCAATAACCAGTCCACATGGTGAAAAGAAATGGGTTTTATTAGGAAAAATAATAATACTTTAGGTATTTACATTCAAATCAAGGAGTGTAAGCATGCAAGAGGAAACAGAAGTTAGCAAACAGAGGGATAGGGAGATTGGTGTAATACTATACCTATCCAGATGTGCAGGGGTCCATTGCTGGAAAGGGAGGGGACCCAAACGGTGGGGTTTGGAAGGTGCATCTCTACTGTAGGCTGACTCAGAGTAACACATGGTCGAGGCCATGTGCTTTAGTGGATATAGACATGGGAAAACAATGCAGGCCAATGGGAGGCCTTGAGGAGCTTGACAGGTGAAGAGAAAAGGTTACCTGGACCAATAAGAGGTCCAGGGGTTGTAACACCAGGAGCAGCAAAACCTAGGTGTGACCAATGAGGTTACAGAGTGGCAGAGTCTGAGTTCACCATAGTGTTGATGAGATTAGCCAGGTGCTGGATGGTTGGGCTGGGAGTGTCCATTGTGGAACAATAGGGTAGTCAGGCATTTCCCTAGTGCCAGACAAAAGAGGTGATGTTTCTCAATGTGCAGCAGGATGAACCTGAATGGGTGGCCATTCACTGGACATGAAGAGTTAACATTTACCTTGATTGGTCTGACAGTGGTATCAGAATGCAGATATTTTAGACAAATATATGGAGACAGGAATGAGAGGATTATTCCGAAGGTACTTCCCGATATACAAGTGAAACAGGAGTCTGGGGTTGGAACCATGTAACATACTTCATTCATGACAATAGCAGAGACCAGAGGCTCTTTGTCCCTCCCTGCCTGTACATTTGGCAGACAAAAGACTGGCCATTTGGTCAGTAGAAGATGCCTGAGAGGAGGGCAGAGACTTGCCCATTTTAGTCTTTTTTGACTGAGCTGACAGAAGAGGGGGGAGTGTTGCCTGCCTGGAGGATGTTCTGGCAGTGTAGCTGCCCTGTCTCCTTCCTTGGCCTGTGTTATTAAGCCAAGATGAGATTCTCCTAGTCTCCTAGCAAAAGCCACTGTTCAAGCTAAGGCTAGCTTCATGAGAGTACTGCTTTAGGAGGCTCAGAGGATGTTTTGGGGTGTCCCTCTCTCAGGAAAGACACCACTTAGTGCAGGGCAGGGCTGCTGGCTACAAGACAGTTCAAATTTGAGATGCACTTTATATCTTGAGTATCTTAGATTATTACATGATATAGATATTTTTGTAGTATATGACAGTTTTAGAGTTCTACAGTGCAAAACTGGGTTTTAGAGTTTGATTAAATTTTGGGCTGTACAAATGATTAAGCGTTAAGAGAGAGACAATAGTTTTATTGTTTTTGTATGACAGAGTGCATTCACGTGGGAAGAAGCAACTAGTGTTGACATTTTTATGTCTGAAGTTTTGCCATCTATATCAATACTTTAAAGGTAAAGGAACTGAATGCTTTCATAGATGGTTATTATAATAATAAATTGGATTTTTAAAATATCATTACTTTATTATTATCATGTGGACTTGTCCATCAATGTGGTGAAATCCAACATCTTAGTATTCACCAAAAGGAAAAAAGAGGGAAATCTTCAAATGGGACATAGCAGGCCAACCTATAAAACAGGTCAATCAATTTAAATATCTGGGAATCCACTCTGAAACATCTTTTACATAGAAAAACACTTGCATCTAGCAAGGAACACAGCCTTGAGAGTAGGGAGGAAAATTGTAAAATATTTCTACTCGCTGGGAGGTGAATTTGTCCCCTTAGCCTTAAAGGTTCTAAACCAATTCCTGTATGGTGTGGAAATTTGGATTCAGGCTACTTCTGAAAAAATGGATTCCATCCAGTATGACTTTTTCCAATGCTTATTGACTGCTCCTAGATGTGTCTCACACATAGCACTGAGAGTGGAACTAGGCAAATTATCAGTGGAAGCTAGGGCTTGGATTAAAGCATTTCTCTTTTTTAAAAAAGGTTTTAAAATCTGAGGGAGGATCTACTCTACTAGGGCTTATCCAGGCAGATAAGCATTATAGCCAATGGGATCAACTATTGGAAAATGCCTAGGAATAACAGATGATATGATTAAAAATAGAGAAACTAAAGACATTATAAGATGAATTTAAAAATGTGTAAGGAAGTTGGATGTTACAAGTATGTCTGGTTGCCACCTAGGAGTGCCTACCCCTGAAGCCTTCCAACGTGCAAAGAGGAGCATGCCCTAAGAGGTTCCCAGAGGAGGTGATCACCATTCCCCACCCTGGACCCTAGAAATTCAAAGGGAGTTCCTGATGACCCCCTGTTCCCTAATGGGAAAATGCCGTAAGGTGCTCACCGATTCCGGTTACTTGCCCACACCAACCTGCCACAGCCAAGACCAAGCCTCTGCTTTGGTCTTTGTTCCCCACTAAAAGCCCAAGGCTGACCTAATACCTTGCCGCAAGTCCTGCAAAAATAACCCATTGCCCCACTGCTGGACTTCCTGATGGCACCTGGCTGCCCCAGTCGTATAGGTGTACCCAGTCAGCCCTATACAGGCCCTGGAACTCAACCACCCTCCATGGCCTTCCTCATCTGGTAGGTGGCTTTATGCCTTGCGGGGTTTCCCCAATTGTGCCATACCTACCACACTACCGGGCCACCTTGCTGTCATCATTGCAAGGCCAGCCTCCACTTGTAACACCAGGGCCTTGTCCTTCATGGCAAGTCAGAATAGTCAACCAGAGTACTGCACTCTGAGCCACCTTGCTCTTATCATCACAAGGTCAGCCTCCACATGTAACACCAGGGCCTTCATGGTGAGGCAGAGTAGCCAACCAGACTATCTGCACTCCAGGCCACCTTGTTCTTATCATCACAAGGTCGGCCTCCACTCGTAGCACCATGTCCTTGTCATTCATGGCAAAGCAGAATAGCAGGTCAGACTATCTGTAGGCCACCTTGCTCTTATCATTGCAAGGTCAGACTCCACTTGTAGTACCATGGCCTTGTCCTTCAGGGCGAGGCAGAATAGCCAACCAGACTATCTGCACTCTGGGCCATCTGCAAGGTCTGCCTCAGCTCATAGCACAAGGGCCTTCACAGCCAGGGTGTCCTCCTGGCCCAATGGGTGGCCCAAAGGACCATGCTGTCGCCACAGAAATTGACTCTTCATCTTGCCCCGCCGCCAACAGCACCTGAAAGAAAAACTTTGTTAATAACTTTAAACTTTGTAATTCCATTCTTCAAATGCTAGGCAAAAGCCTGCCACTAGCTCACTGATCCACAACACCATCCCCCCAAACTGGAGTGCAGTGACCAGACAAAAGTCTTGATCTAAACACGGTTCCACTGACACCACCACACAGCAAGGGAACCCATAGCCCAGGCCAGCTGCAGTGGAAGTGGCACTGACCCGAGAAGAGTGAGTTCCAAACTTCACCCCAGGAAAGGCCCAACTTGCCCAAAGCCTGAGTGCTAACCGCTGCAAAGGGGGTGCCTGATCAGAGAAGTTCCATCCACATGCCTAAAGCAGTAACTGTCTTAATAATCTGAAGTGCAACAAGACCCCAGGTTGCAAAAATTGACCCATATTTCACTGCCAGATAAATAGGTCGCCTCTGGTTCTCTAGAGCTTCCTTTCCCCAATACCTTCATAGAATGTGGTACTATTCCACTACATCCACCCAGCAGTGTTTGCATTTGCAGAGCCATTGTGATCTGCAAGGCACTGCCCAACATTCATGGGGCTTATGTGTGCCCTGAACAAATGAGATCACTTATTTACATTCCTGTGTAGCAAAGGAAGCCCCTCCCTTTAAAGGGATGTTAATTATCAAGTGATGTTATTTACCTTCAAGCCATGAAAAAACTACAGCTGTGCATTTCCATGCAGTAAGTCTCTATTAAACAGACAAGACTCTTTTCCTTCGGATCTTCTGGGAACCCAGCACCCTGAAAGATAGGAAACTGAGGCCTAGAACTGTCACTAGCTAAAGTCTATATCAGAAGAGAGCATCTCTGATCTAATCCCAGATCCCCTGGATTGTCAAACTGTAGAAACAACACTGGAGGAGATCTGGTTCAATTGTCTGAGTGCCTTGGTGCTCTTAAAGAACTATTCCAACTATTGCAAGCAGACCTGAACAGGGAGGCATCCATTGTTTTAAAGTCAAGGGACTGCCCCAATAAGGCATTATGAAATGCTTCTAGGTATATGAAATGCTTCTTTAATAACCACTAAGAGCCATCCTAGCCAACCGGTGAGTTTGGCTTTAAAATGTGATGTTGCCAATTTACAATGTGGTGTTGCTTTAAAAACCTTTATAATTTAACTAGGAATAAGGCCCGTTGTGGAAATAAATACAACGGGCTCTAGAAAGAGGCTCTGGGAGAGTGCCCCGGCTTTGGGCACTCAGTGACAATTTGCTGTGGCAATCTCAGCAGGGTATAATGACAGAGTCCACCATTTTCTCCAGAGGATCTGATCTTTGCTACCTGAAGAGCAGTAGTAATTTTGAGTGATCTCCAGCCCACCCCTAAGATTGGTAACAGTGGTTCCCCAGGAGGGAGTGGCTGGTTTGGAGGGTGGAGTCTATGGCATTGTACCTGTCTGAGGTCCCACCCCTCCTCAACACTCACCTTCTCCAGGTTTGACCCCTCAAGTCTCCAGGAATTTCCCAACCTGGAGTTGACAACCCTATCTCCCTCCCAGCCAACCATCAACCTACCTTTAGTTTTCCATCTACTCCCCCCTCCCTCCTAGAGAGCAGTTGTAATTTTGAGTGATCTCCAGCCCCCACCTGGAGATTGGCAACAATGGTTCCCCATCAGAGAATGGCTGGATTGGAGGGTGGAGTCTATGGCATCATACCTGTCTGAGGTGCCACCCCTCCTCAAACCTCACCCTCTCCAGGCTCCATCCCTCAAATCTCCAGGAATTGCCCACCTGGAGTTGGCAACCCGAACAGGACTGGGCCCAATGAGTTTTTCCCCAAAGGCCAACATAGGTGTGGAAAGGGCCTTTTACTGATAGAGGAGAAAGTACAGGTGCCAACTCTGATTAGGGAAATACCTGGAGATTTGGGGGGGTGGATCCTGTGGAGGGCAGCATTTGGGGTGTGTGTGGAAGGACTCAGCAGGGTATATTTCCATAGAGTCTACCCTCCACAGCAACCATTTTCTCCCGGGGAACTGATCCCTGTCATCTGGAGGTCAATTGTAACAGTGGGAGATCTCCAGGTCACACCTGGAGGTTGGCAACCCTAGGGGAAAGTCAGCTGCACAGCGGGGAGTTGAAGAAAATGGTCTGATGGTCACTGGCCCACCTCGTTAGCCAGCCATGCTGAAGCTAAGCAGGAGAAAGAGCCTTTTCCCATTTATTCTGACAGGAAAGTGGCCGTTGGGGAGGGGGTTATGGGGGGGGTTAAGCTGAAAGTCCTTTGTTTTCTTACTCACAGAACCAAGCTTGGCTGCCTACCAACAGCCACTGAGGGGACAGTCCCTACCAGGAGTCAAGAGAACTGTCTTCCTCAGGAGACAGAGCTCTCTGCTAGGGGGAGTGGGTGGGGAAAAGGAGCAGACCCAGCACCCGGCCAATGGCACGCGAGTACTCTTGAGTGGCGGCTGATGGGCCAATAGCTGAGGGAGGGCATTTTACAGCCAATGGGAGCACATGGAATCTTGTGAAACCAAAAGATAAATATATTATAAGGAGAGATTTTGTTTGCTTGTTTGGTATTTATTTATTTATTTATTTATTTATTTATTTATTTTAAAAAACCTTATCCTGAAGAGTGCACAGTACCTCTCATTTCTTAATAGAAACTGGGTTCCTATCCTAAAGACTAGGACATGCACACAGAAATGTGCATTGGCTCCATCTTACCATCTGATGTATGCACATACATGCAGGCTGTATGCCCACTTGCCATAAGGTGGAGATGGCTCCCATAGCACCTATTTAGCTAACGTAAGGCAGGCTGGGCTGCCAGGTCTAGAAGTAGTTTCATTCCTCCCAAGTGCGTGGACAGAACAGTTGTCTGGCCTCCCAAGCCATGCTGATCCACTGATGGGTCCTGCTTAACCCTTGCCCCACTGAAACCTCCCTGGAAGCCATCTGCCTCATTTCCTATTGCTGTGGCTGCACTGCCACATTCCAGCCAGCACCTCCCACAGCTTGTCATAACCAACACCACTCATCTAGGCCCTGGCCACTCACTGAACTTCCACCTAAAGACAAATGCACTATTAAACCTGTGAAGAATGCTCATAGGACCAAACCAATGACATGTAATGATATGCCAGCTATCAGATTACCAGATCACGCATCAGATTGAAAGTCACACTGTATCCCTGCTAAAACAGAAAACATAAGATACTAATGACGTATTGCAATGGGTATTATGAATCCTAACACATGACAAGTACTAACCCAATTTGCCCACTCAGTGAGCATTTACACTGTCAAAGTCACATGTTGTTGATAAGGGTTCCTTCACCGAAGGAAACCATTAGAAGTTCAGTTGTTTTCCATTCAGATCACACTTGAATTCACCCCCACACGCTACCCAGTTTCAAGTAGCTGTTCCCATTGGCTGCATTCCGACACCTCAAATTCTGTTTCTATTCACAGTTTACAGTTAGATACCATTAAAAGCTCCTATAGTATTCAGAGAAGAAGAGGAGACCGGATTTATACCCTGCAATTAATGTTATGTAAATAGCCTATCATTGGGAGTGGGTTGTGTTTGGGTGTGGTTTTTGCATGCTATTTAAACAGGGCTATTGCCCTGAGGTTTCAGTCTTATATCTGCTGAATCACTAATAAAGCTGAGCTGAGCTGATCACTAGATGTGGGGTCTGCTCATCCATGGAACCCTGTATTTAACACTGGCAATGAGGGTGAGATCCTGTTGAGCAAGCCTAGAGACCATCTGCACCGCACCACCCACCAAGCTCCAGTGCCATGTGCATCGTACCACAACCGGGACCATGGCTGCCGCTCCAGGACTACTTCCAGAGTTTGACCCCACTCACCCCAAGCAATGAGAGGCTTGGGTGGAAAGCCTGAAGTACTTCGTGGAGTTCCAGGGAATCAATGCTGTGACCAAGAAGAAGGCACTGCTGCTCAGCTCTTGTGAAATCACCACCCAGGAGCTAGCTCAGGGACTCATCATGCCCATCACATTGCAGCTCACCACTTTCAACTATCACATTATGGTACTCAATAACCACTTCACACCCCAGCCCACCCAACTGGCTTGCTGCCTCGATTTCTTTGAGTGGAACCAGATGCCCAATGAATTGGCCTCTGACTATGTTGCTGCCCTGCACTACCTGGCTCTTCAGAACCTCAAAGACTCCCTCCTTGACCGTTTCATGTTTGGGCTCTGGGATGAGAAGCTCCATCGCACGTTCATTGGCCAAGAGGACACAAACCTCTAAAAGGCGATCTGGGAGGCTGCAGTGTTCAAGAAGTCCTGGGAGGCTGGCAGCCAGAAGACTGACCACCATGCTGCCACAGTGCACCAGGCCACCATTTCCTCAGCCTCTGACATGTTCGACAGTGAGGAGGTCCTGTGGAAGCATCGCCCAGCCCACCACGGCACTCACACACTTCCCACAGTTCATACCAGTGAACCTGCCACCTTGACAACCTGTGCCAACTGCAGGGAGCCCCACGAGTGGAGATTCTGCTGTTTCTGAGACAGCACGTGTCGAAGCTGTGGAAAGGTTGGCCATATCACTTGTGCCTGCCATTCCAAGGGAGGCAACAGTCCGCCCATTTGGATTCTGTGCATGCCATGGAACTGCACATCACCTCCATCCAGCCTCACCAAGTACTTCACTTGCCCTAGCACACCCCCGATAAAATTAAGGTGACTGTTCTAATCAAGAGAGCTCCTTGCACAATGGAGGTAGACACAGGGTCCTCCATTTCCATAATCTTGGAGGACACCTTCCATAGGCTGTGCCTGAATGGGGGGCCTTACCTTAGTTGGGATTTCCAACAGAATGAAGTGTCTATGAAAGGGGTGAGGAAGTTTCAGGTGTGTTACTGGAATTTTGAAGGGCTCTTGGACTTGCTGGTAGTGGGAGGCAGTCACATGAGTTTACTGGGACTAGCATGGTTCATGCCCTTGGGGTTCTGAGTCACAGCGGTGCCTGAGAAGACTTTCAGCAGGTTTGTGATGAGTTCCCGGCTGTCTTCAATGAGATGCTCCGTTGCTACACAGGACCCCCCCATCTCCCTCCAGCTCAACCCACAGGTGTGGCCCATATGGCTGAAGGAGCATCTCATTCACTAAAGCCTAAAACTGATGAGGAGCTGAATTGTTTGGTGGACCAAGGGGTTTTGGAACCAGTCTCACATGCCCTTTGGGAAACCCCAATTGTCACACCCATTAAGCCCAATGGGGACATCCACATCTACACGGACTATAAGTGTACCATTAACAAGTCATTGCAGGACCACGCAAGGTAGTCAGCAATGTCTTGGCCTCCCTGGCGGGTGCCAAGATTTTCAGAAAATTAAACTTGGCCCAGGCCTAACAGCAGCTCCCAGTGGATGTTGTGACCACTGAGGCCCAGACCATTGTCATGCACACGGGTGCGTTCAACATGCAGCGGCTACAGTTTGGTGTCAGTGTGGTTCCAGGAATTTTCAAAAATCTCATGGATTCTCTTCTTAAAGGAATCCCTGGGCTCCAGCCCTTCTTTGATGATGTTCTAATTGCCGCTCCACGGAGGGGAAATTTGTCAGCCGGCTGCATGCTGTCCTTCAGTGGTTCCAGTCGGCTGGCCTAAAGGTGAAGTGGGAGAAATGCCTCCTGGGTGTTCCTCAGGTCGAGTTCCTGGGGTCTTCCATAGACACTGAAGGCATCCATCCAGTCCCAGACAAGGTTTGTGCCATCGTCAACACCCCCACACCCACTTCCAAGCAGGAGCTACAGGCTTTCTTCGGGCTCTTGAACTTTACTATTCCTTCTTGCCCCATAAAGCTACACTGGTGAAGCCGCTGCACCACCTCCTCAATAAGAAGGACCCATGGGTCTGGGGCCAACAGCAAGCCACTGTGTTCTGGGCCATGTAGGAGCTGCTCATCTCCAATGCAGTCCTGGCCCATTTTGATGAAAAGCTTCATGTTGTGCTTGCTTGCAATGCTTCTCTGTATGGAGTTGGTGCCGTTCTTGGCCATCAGCTGCCGGATGGCAGGAAAGTCCTCGTGGCATATTACTCCTGCACCCTGTATTCGGCCAAATACATCTATGCACACATGGATAAGGAGATGCTAGCCATCATTGAAAGGGTCAAGAGATTCCACGATTACCTCTATGGGCAGCCATTCACCATTGCGATGGACCACAAGCCTCTGCTGGGACTTCTTTCCTCAGATTGCAAAAAAAAAACAAAAAACCCAGATGCTCTCACCGCGGGTTCTTCTTTGGTCCATATTCCTTTCAAGATACCAGTACTCCCCTCTCCACCATCCTGGGAAGGTGATGGGACATGCTGACATCCTCAGCTGCTTGCTGCTCTGCTCCATCGATCAGGACCCGGCTCCTGCACACCAGATCTTGTTCTTGGAGGACCTTCCTGACCACCCTCTGCATGTTGCAGACATGTCCCGCCACACTGTGAAGGACTAGATCCTCTCCTGCATTCTGGACTTGGTGGGGAGGTGTTGGCCCACCAGCCATGTGGGCCCAGATATTGCAGCCTGTCAAGAAACCTGGTTGGAACTGCCACGTGCTCCCATGCAGCATTGGGAGTCCACCCACAACCCTTAGTCCCTGGTGCATTTGGACTTTGCCAGCCACATCCAAGAACAAATATTCTTTATTTTGGTGGACTCGTACACCAAATGGCTGGAGGTCATGCCGGTTGCCTCCACCTCCTCCACAGTGGCAATCCAGGCCCTCAGACGAATCTTCAGCATGCACGACTTACCCAACATGGTCATGATGGACAACAGGACTACCTTCACTTCGGGGAGTTCCAGGAGTTCTTGGGCTGCTACCTAATATGGCACATTCTCTCTGCTCCTTTTCACCCAGCCACCAACGGACAAGCAGAGAGAATGGTGCGGAACAAAAAGGAATTCCTCAGGCAGATCATCCATGGGGACTGGGACCATAGGTTTGCAGCATTCCTTTTTGGCCACTGGGTGACCCCGAGTGTAACCACTGGCCACAGCCCTGCTGAGCTTCTCAGGCAGATGCCTAACTACTCGACTGGGCAGACTGCACTCCAACCAAGCCCCAGAGCATTGCCCATCACCAGAGACCCAGGAAGCAACCAGAGGATTTTTCCCAGGTGACCCCACACACGCACAGTACTTCTCCAGCAGTCCTGCCTGGGTTTCTGCCAAGCTCATCAAAGTCACTGGCCCCCTCTCATACAAGGTCTCTACTGATGGTTGACAGGTCCTGCACAAGCACATTGACCAGCTTCACCGCCATCTCCTGCCGGACATAGCCAAACCAGCCGCTGTGGAGGCCAGCCACCCAGAACCACTACAGCTGCCACCAGAGCACAGCGGGGAGGGGCACGCTCCACATGCCATGGACTGTTCTGACCACGCAAACTCACCCACACCCATATAGGTTCCTGAGGCCCAGGACTCTGCTCCTGACTTGCCATCCTTGCCCAGCACTTCTGCTGAGACCCCAGACAGGACCTCTGTGACTTTGCCAACACTGACTGAGCCGAGACGCTCTCAGCGGGAAAGGCACAAGCCAGTGTACCTTGAGGACTACGTACGTTAAGATGCTTTGGAACTTAGGGGGAGGGGTGCTATGTATTAGGGCTCAAATATTCCAGGACTGGGAACCAGAGACTAGCTGAGCTTGGAGCTCTAGAACAATAGCCCACCAGGACTCTGGAGGTGACCAGTGAGAAATGAATGTTATGTAAATAGCCTATCATTGGGAGTGGGGTGTATTTGGGTGTGGTTTTTGCATGCTATTTAAACAGGGCTGTTGCCCTGAGATTTCAGTCTTGTATCTGCTGAATCACTAGTAAAGCTGAGCTGATCACTAGATGTGGGGTCTGCTCATCCATGGAACCCTGTATTTAACAGAGGTCTTGGCTTTGCCTCTGTTGTTTTGTCTTTTTTTTTTGTCTTTGAGATTCTTTTCCTTCTTTTTGGCTTTACTTTTGGCTTAGATCACTATGTCAAGAGGTAGGCCTTTAAGACATGTAAGTATTTGCATAAGTCAGAAAGTCATTAAGTTTTAGCTGAATGAAGTTAGGATACCAGTGTTGGTTGTTAATATCCAGCAGTCAGATCAAAATGATCTGTGTGACAGCAGGCAAGCTGCTGGCAACAGGTTCTGACTGGTTCAGACCAGCCAAGGTATGAGGTCAGTTGATCATGACTCAGCATGATGCTGATTGGATGCTCAGTGTATAAAGCTGTACATGTCCTGCTCTGTATTCTTCTTCTCTCTGTATATAGTATCTGGCGGAGCAGTTTGTCAGTGGATTATATATATACTGTAAATAAACCTGTATATAGTTTACCACAGGACTGTTTTGGTGTGGTGCTGTATGGAACTTACTCTGCAGTGAGTGCTGGAGTGCTGGTGCTGCTGAACAATCCTGGTGGCTGGTGGTAGCTGTAAGTTGCTTTATGCGGTCTGCGCAACAGGGTTATGGGCCCAGCCTGGCGGAAAGGCATTCCCGAGCAATGGTGAACCTACCAGCCCAGTGGGGACTCAGCCTGATGGAGACCAGCTAGCCTGACAGCCAGCACTGCTATCTGGACAATGCCAGTGAGCCAAACCAAGAGCGAGCATGCAGCAGTGGACAAGGAGCTGAGAATGAAGGTTGCTGAATTCTTCCAGGAGTGGGGGAGTGGACAAGCCAGCCTGGACAAGCCTTGGCTGTGGTGAGTCACACTGAGAGAAAAATAACAGTTCCAGCCCGAGCGTGTCAAGAAAGCCGGAGGAATTATGGCTTTAGTGCTGACAACGCAGGTGGTGGACAAGCTAACTTCCACAAACTATGATACGTGGGCATTTTGGATGAAACATTATCTTATCAGAGAGGGCCTATGGCTGTACGTTAATGACCCTCCTGATCCGGTTCCAGCAGCAGACGTGATGAAGGTCAAGAGGGCTCTGGCATATATCATACTGGCCGTGAGTGATGACCAATTAATTCATATTTCACCTTCTGCTAATGCAAAAGAAGCATGGAATTCTTTAAAAGCCGTCTGTGTTCAAAAGTCTGCTAGTACTACCATGTCTTTGATGCGGTGCCTCTACAGAAAATTCCAGGGTCCTGGAGAGATGGTGCAGAAGCATATAAATGCTTTAACAGAGCTTTTTCAGCAACTAGAAGGAAGAGGCAAGGTGATATCTCCGGAAGACAGATGTTATCTGGTCCTATCTTCCCTATCTTCAGAGTTCGACACCTTGATCACCTCCTTGGAAAGTTTACAAACAGACCAACTTAATCTGCAATTAATTGATGGCAGAGCACTGGAATACAAGGCTAAAATCAACACAAAGCTTTCTTCTGTTGCCTGGCAGCGAGCCCAGCCTGTGGAATCCTTGGGGACCAGCTGCAGGAGGAGGGAGGAACCCAGTGTGAAGAGTGAAGAGCCAGCGAAAGCACTACATGTTAGGAAATGCTTTCTGTGTGGGTCTGTGTCTCATATTAAAAAATCATGTCCTTTGCAGCAAAAAAAGAAATCATCCATTGGACACTATGACATGTCATCTAAGCGTCCCAATGCATCTCTTGTGCTGACAGGTACTGAATTAACACATGAATGGGTGTTAGACAGTGGTGCAAGCCAAATATTTTGTAAATATCCTGATATGCTGCAAAATCAACAGAAGGCACAGCAGCAGCATGTAACTCTGGCAGACGGCCACATAGCTGACATAGCATGCTGTGGAGAATTAACTTTACCTGTTCTGAATCATATATTCCAGAATGTCCTCTGTGTCCCATCCCTTGAGAACAATTTACTTAGTGTCCTGGCATTGGACCGAGCTAACTTTGAAATTGTTTTTGCAAATGAATCATGTAGTATTAAGAAAGGTGGGAGGGAAATGGCTACGGCTAACTTGAGAAACGGTGTTTATCTGTTGGGTAACTCTGAAACGGCAGCCACAGCAAGCATGCCAGGAAACAAAAACCCACACCATGAGTGTCTGCACCTCTTACATAGCCATTTAGGGCATGCATCATTTCATGCAATTAACAAAACACTAGCCTTGACAGGCAGGGAAGGGGTGAAGGAGTGTAAAACATTCCTTGATTGTCAAGTATGCAAACAGGTTAAGTCGCAGGTATTACCTGTAGCTCGCAAAAGTGAAAGGGTGTCTACGCATGCTTTGCAACTGGTACATGTGGATCTGATGGGACCGTTCCCACCTAGTTTATCCCATAATAGATATGCCTTAGTGATAACTGATGATTTTTCAAATTATTCCTGGGTGTACATATTGAAAAACAAATCTGACACTTTTGAAACCTTGAAGTATTGGTACAGGAAGGTTAAAAATCAGTTGGGTGAGTTGAAGACTATGCATACCGACATGGGGGGAGAATTTATGTCAAGTGCAATGAAACAATGGTTTCTAAAGTTAGAGGTTAAACATAGAATTTCTAACCCATCTTCGCCACCCGAAAATGGGGTTGCAGAGCGAAAAAACTCTACCCTACAAACAATAATGTATGCCATGTTGGCTGATGCCCAATTACCAAAGTCATTTGGGCTGAAGGTTTAAAGTGTGCAGTATATGTGTCTAACAGAACTTGGTCTAGAGTGTCAGACAATATTCCTTTTACCACATCAGTTATCATTGCTGTATGGGAAACCACCAAAACTGAACAACATACGCGTGTTTGGTTCTAAGGCATGGGTCAACATACCTGTAGATCAGCGCAGGAAGGGTGGTTCAAGGTCAAAACAGATGCTCTTTTTAGATTATCAATCAGGCATGAAAACCTATAGATTTTCAAATGACTAGCATCAAATCAGTTTTAGCAGATCTGCCAATTTTACTGAAGGCAGAAATTGGCATAGTATTCATGCTAATTCTTTACCACAGCAGACAATATTACCTGTTACTGGTGAAACAAATGCTGTTTCAAACCCTGTGGTTCCAGAAACAAGCTCCTCTCAGTCTGGTGCACTGGATAATGTCAAGGTAGAGAGTAGTATGGCTAGGAGGTCTGAGAGAAGTACTAAAGGTATTCCACCACAGCGGTATGGCTTTGAGGCACAAAGTAACCAATTTTGTGAGTGTGAGAGAACCTACATGCTATAATGATGTAACCATGATGCCTAAGGAAGAAAAGCAAGCTTGGTTAAAAGCAATGCAAACTGAGTATGATTCTCTGTACAAATGAAGTGTTCGAACTATCTGAGTTGCCTGAAGGGGAAAAAGTCATAGGGTGCAGATAGTCATACAAACTGAAACCAGTACTAGGTGAAATGCCTCAAAGGAAAGCTAGATTAATCACCCAAGGATATACTCAAGAGTTTGGGATTGATTATGATGAAACATTTGCCCCTACCGTAAAAAGCAACACTTTGAATGTAGCTTTGACAAAAGCAAGTGCAGAGGGGTTGCAGGTTCAACATTTTGATTTTACTACTGCATATTCTCAATGCAAATCTGGATGAGCAGTTATATACGCAACAGATTCCTGGTTTTGAGAGTACAAATCCTAACCTGGCGTTAAGGGTGAAAAAGGGGTTGTATGGTCTGAAACAAAGTGGACATTTGTGGAATCTATGTCTCACTTCTACTTTGACTGACATGGGATTTAAGCAAAGCATTGCTGATCCATGTATGTTTAACAAAGTGATAAATGGTGGCAAGTATTATCTGATGGTGTTTGTGGATGACATCTGTTTTATGTATAAACAAGCAGAGCAATGGCACTGGTTCGAGCAAACCACTAAACAATATTTCAAGATGAAAAATCTGGGTAAAATTAGTCACTATTTAGGAATGGATATTATCAGGAATACTGAAGGTTATTTTAATATAAGCCAGGAGACCAAAATTGAGAAATTGTTGGAAAAACATAACATGTCAAAGGCAAACTCTGTATTTACTCCTATGTCTACAGGCTATGCCAGGGAGCCAGATGATAAATTGTTTGAACAAAAAGAATTGTATCAATCTCCAATTGGATAATTGACATACCTTGCAACATGGTCTCATCCTAACATTAGTAATGCTGTACATATACTATGTCAAAAGAGTGCAAAGCCCTATATGAGGGATTGGAATGCTGCTAAGAGGATCCTCAAATATTTGAGGGGCACATCCAAATATAAGTTAGTGCTAAGAGGGAACCAATCTCAGCAGGTCCTTGCTTACAGTGACTCAAACTGGGGGACTAACGATGATGCCAAGTCAACTACTGGTTATGTGATATTTGTAAATGGTTCTTTAGTCATTTGGAAATCTGAAACAATGTTTTGTATCGGCGAGAACTTGTGAATCTGAATTTGCTGCTATTAATGAGTCTGTAGTACAGTTGGAATGGCTGAAACAGCTGTTGGATGATTTTGACATAAAATGTAAAATGCCAATGACTGTTATGTGTGATAAATGCAGCTGCTACACTGATTGCAGATTCCCAGGGAATTAAGCCAAGATCAAGGCATATAAATATACGGTATCAGAATGTTAGGGATACTGTACAGAGAAAAATTGTTACTTTACAATATTGTTCATCTAAGGAAAACATTGCAGATATGTTTACTAAAAGCTTAGATGAAGCAAAGTTCCTGAACCTTAGGAAACAGTTGAACATGATCTAACTATGCTGTATATTAAGGGGGAGTGTTGGTTGTTAATATCCAGCAGTCAGATCAAAATGATCTATGTGACAGCAGGCAAGCTGCTGGCAACAGGTTCTGACCGGTTCATACCAGCCAAGGTATGAGGTCAGTTGATCATGACTCAGCATGATGCTGATTGGACACTTAATGTATAAAGCTGTACATGTCCTGCTCTGTATTCTTCTTCTCTCTGTATATGGTGTTTGGCGGAGCAGTTTGTCAGTGGATTATATATATACTATAAATAAACCTGTATATAGTTTACCACAGGACTGTCTTGGTGTGGTGCTATATGGAACTTACTCTGCAGTGAGTGCTGGAGTGCTGGTGCTGCTGAACAATCCTGGTGGCTGGTGGTAGCTGTAAGTTGCTTTACGCGGTCTGCGCAACAACCAGGTCAGCCGAACACAAACCACCTGTTACCAATCATCAGCTACTGTAACTTAGTGCAGCTGGCTGCTGTCAAAAGCTCAGCATGACTAAGAGAAATCTTGACAGCTTTCAATCTAGATTGCCATGTGCGGACCACTGATTGGTCTGGTAATTAGTTGACAGCTGAACTACTATTTAGCTGGAAGCTAAGCACAGCAAAGGAGGTTACTCATGGTTTGTTACCACAAGTCTGTTCCAGAGGGAGAGCTGTAAGGTAACTATGCTGCATCTGCTCAAGACAGGGCTGGAGTGAGAAACTAGGGTATTCGTAGGAGAATTCCAAGCACCATTCCAGGTAGAATGTCGGATAAGATGAACGGTAACCTTGGCTTAGGACTGTTAGGCTGGAAGGAGGGATGGCTATTCCCTGGCACCAGCTCAGCTTCATCAACTACTGCTGCTTAGAGCTCTCTGCACAGGTTAAGTAACTAAGATAGTGAGTTAAGGTTTGTTTGTTTGTTCTGTCCTTTGTACACTCCCTTTTCCCCTACCAGTCTGTTTGATTCTTTTATTGCCTTTATAATAAACTTAAGTTGTTTTTATAATTGGATTGAGTCACTGACCCATGCATCATGCCTTCAGTACCAGTTAGAGCTTAAGAACCATAAGCTGTCATTTTTCCTTTATCACTACTGTGCTGGTTGGAACAACCCTGGTTTAAAGAAATATAGCTTGGAGTTTCTGAGGCAGTCCTAAGAGTGGAAGGTAGCAGAGAGACAGAAGAGTGGAGTTGTGACACACTGTTAGATGCATTACAGTGCAATTCTAAACATCTACACCTTTCCAAGCCAATGACTGCAAAGGCCTTAGAAGAATATAACTGTGTTCAGGATTGCATTTCAACTGTGTAACTACTTGTTGGTAACTAAATTTTCAAAGTAATAGGGTAAATGGAAAGCCAAACCAGTTTCAAGAAGTAGTAGCTACTGTCAAGAAAAGAGGCTATGTCAAGTGAGGAATCCATATGAAGCAGAACTAGGCAGGGAAAGGAATAGATGGAAGTAGGAATTCACGTGATAACAGGTGGCTGAATGAACAGCAAATGAATAATTGGTCCACACCACTTAGATGATATTGCTGAAGTTCCTTATTTTGGCCAATGCTGTTGGTGATAGAACATGTACATTGATAGGGCTTGACTTCTAAACTCTCTACTTCAAGATGAATGTTTCTTTAGGAGGACCTCAACACATCTTGGATGACCATTCATACCCATGACCTCAGATGCTGTTTGCAGGAGAGTATGTGCAGTTAGATTCAGGTAGGTAGCCGTGTTGGTCTGAAGCAACAGAACACAGTTTGAGTCCAGTGGCACCTTTAACGAAGTTTAATTCTTGGTATAAGCCTTTGTGTGCATGTACACTTCATCAGATACAGTCTGCACTTGTTAACTACAAAATACTAATTCCAAGAGAACTGTTCTAAATACTTCTTGGACAGCTTCACGAAGTCTTCTGGAATTTATTCCAATGATAGCAACTACCTAAGAAACTCAGGACTCTCACCATTTAATCAAATGAATGAACAAACAGAAACCTAACCAAATGTTTTCTTTACTTTCCACCTAATATGGAATTTACACTGGCTTGCAGCCCAGAACAAGCATATTGACTCCTGCACCTGTGACAAGTTCAAGTCTGAAATTGTGTGCCCTATCAAGACAAGTAATAGGAACGTGAAATCATTAAAAAAAAATTGATCCACAGTAGGGTTTCCAAACTGAAAATAATTTTCCTATGAGGTGATCGGTCTTGGTGCTTCTTCCTCAAATTCTAAACACACATGTTGGAAGTTAATCTTATGGGAAAGCTACATGTTATAATAAATATTGAATTGCCAGCATTCTGAGTTTCTTATTCTATTATTTTTGTTAACAGATGATATAACAAAATGTATAGGATGACACCTTCATGCAATGCATTTCTCCACTATCACTGTCACAATCCTGTCATGTGATAGAATGAGGAGGGAAGAAAACAATGTCATGACACATGCTTTACTACACATTATGTAGAAAAGCCTCAAAGAAATATGGTATACTAAGAACTTCTAAATGTCCCTCAAATATCAAGATCATTTATCTTGTCCATCACCAAAAAGCTGAGGGTAACTAGCAGTGAAAGGACATGGAAATATCTGTAGATTTAGCCATTGATTCAGACACTGATCATCTTGCTGGTGTCTATATATTTCAAAAAGAGAGCGAGAGAGAAGATCTTCAGGGGGAGATTTGTGGATGTATTCACCCTATGCAGGAAAATAGGGGTTGGGGAGAGTAAAGGATAAAGAGGAGGATGCAAAACTCAGACAGTAGAGACTTCTTATTGTCTGGCTTTGCAGTTTACAATGAGGGTGTTCAGATAGCCTATCTGGAATGATACTGACACCTGTTCAGTTATTATGAGATGGTGAACAAAACGTGCAGTCTGGCTGGGGCAGAGGTGCACTGGCATATGAGTAGTTTAGATAATGGGCTGAAGAAAATCCTTGTATTTGGTGGGATAGAGAATACAACAGTATCTGTGTGGAGACCCTTTTGACAAAGCAGAAAGCTATTAATGGCAGGACATCAGCAAAAGTGGGTACATCTAGATGAGACCCCTTTTGGAAAGTCAGTGAGGAAAATAACCAAGGCCAATATTTTAGGACAGTGCAGATTTATCCTTGAGTGTGACAATTGCCTTGGTCCCCATCTATACTTCACCTGCCAGCACAGCAAGGGTATACATTGGTGTCAGCAGAATCTACTTCCATTTCTGTTATGTGCTTATGATTGTGGACTTGAATAGTTGAGGGACATAGAGAAGCCAGACCTCATAGCCTTGAATGGTATTTCTTGGAAACAACAATCTGTTTTATCTGATCTGATATTTGTACCCTTTGACTAGAAGCTAAATAGTACATGAAAGGTAACTTGCATCTAATCTCCTGTCAATATGTTAGTCAAATTACTTTCTACCTGAAAGGGGGGGGGTAGTAATCATGTAAATGAAATGCAAATAAAATATTCTGGGAGTGCCATGTGTTTGGTACATAAATTATCACAAGGAGAACTGGAAGCTATAACAAGGACACTGCCCAAATTATCATAATCTTAGGGGGGAAATGTTACCATATTTACCAAGCATTTAACAAGCAATGTTTAGTTGTAGACAGTTATTTTCAAGGACTCCCACAGTGACTCCAATTATGATAGCTCCAAGACCATTAAAAAGCCTTTTATACTGCATAAACAAACAGCTCTTTAGGGAGTACCTTTAGGTAAAACACAATAATAAATCTACTTTGGGCATAATTAATGTTGATGTATAAAACCATATTATTTTAGAATAATCACAGTACCCCAAAGGGTGGTATTTCTATTGGAAATGAACCCTCTCACATCTCTTCCATCCTTTCCTTCATCTTCTTGTTTCAGCTGTGTATGAGGTGCTAGGACATGTACTCCCTAGAAAGTTAAACACTTTGGGGCTTCAAAAATATTATTTGAAGCAAGAACAGGGAAACAGAGATATTCTTAATTTCTCCTTTCTCCCTACCTACAATCATAGCATTTCTGGGGTAACAATTGGGGGTGGTGGAGGTATAGAGCTCATGGCTGGGGTTGGCCCAAGATACCCTCTGCCTAATTCTCATGTATTTCTGACTGGCCCCTGAACTTTGAATACAGTCTGCTCCAGAAATGCAACTGTCCTAATCAGGATCCAAGGCTCCAGCCATGGTTCCAACTGAAGCACAATTCTGGTGGAGGAAAGTGATGTCACATTGCAGCCAACTTATGGTAATCCTGTAGGATTTTCAAGACAAGAAATGAACCTAAGTGGTTCGACATTGCCTGCCTCTGCGTAGCAACCCTTGATTTCCTTGGTGCTGTCTCATCCAAGTATTGACCATGGCCGACCCTACTTAGCAGACAAGATTTGATGAGATCAGTCTAGCCTTGGCCATCCAGGTCAGGGCAGCAGAATTCTACTTCACCCTAGATAATGGGAGGGTATATTTTTCAGGTACCCACTGATAGCTTTTTCAAGAAAGTCAATGAGGAATATCTCTACTGTAAAGAGGAAACAAAAATCCACCATTGGATGTTTCTTGTCTACATTTTTGTTTGTTTTTCAACATATTGTTTCTGCTATTTTTCTCCTGTCTTTATCCTAGGGTGTTATCTCATATCTCTTCCACGGTCTAGCTCTTTCTTCTTATAAAGATAGAAGTTTTCATTTTTCATTGTCATCTCCTTATGGATTTTCACTGTTACAACAAGCATACCTAAAACTGAGCATCTCATCATGCTGATGAAATCTATTGTTTTTCACTTGCCACACGATCAAATACATGATATAACATATGAACTGTTGCATAAAGCCCAAATGACAAGTGGCACTATTCTGCCAAAGGTTAATTACTAGATTATTTTAAAAGTCTCTTATTGACACTGCCCAAGAAGGATACTCCTGAAGCAGTGGTTCTAACAGCAGGGATGGTTCCTTTACATTGTTCAGTGTTTCCTGAGCCTTCCCCAGCGACTTGGTAGCCCTTGGTACCTTGTAGATCAGAAGCAAATCTTACTATATTTGCCTGGCTGATGGCCAAAGCCTCCCCTTCACTGTGGATGCTAATCAAGGAATAGGACCAAGGTTTTGTATAATTGTCTTCCAACATATAAAAATCATCCAGTTTGGCATGAGAGGTGGTTGGCAGGTGATATGATGTCTGCAGAGTAAGTTGAATGTTCATATTTTTCACTTGTGGAGCTATCTCACTTATGAAAGAGTCTTTTACGTCAGGGGAAGACACCAAAAGGCATGAAAGATGCATAAGGCAAATTGAGGGACATGATATCAAACAGGTAAAAACTTCTAAATACTGAGGTGTAGTCTTCCAGTCTAATGCATTGTGGAAAGCTCAAACAGTGCATATTAATGGGCATGCTTGTAAAATGACCTCAGTCATCTTGAGACTCTTTTTAAAAAACAAAAAACAAAAGGGGTTTTCTATATCCCTGCAGCAGTTAATGTTTTTCAGGGGAAGATAATTGTCCAGTTAATGTATAGCTCTCAGCTTTACCTTTATAAAGATCTTCATCCTTTGGAAGCAACACAATCCGAGTTTCCAGTAATAAGTATTTGGAGTCCCTCGATACATCCCAAATGCTCTGCTTAGTCTGGAAGGCAGGATGGTTCCACTCGAGGCCCACATGCGGGTTCAAATGACCACTATTGGTTACTAAACTGCAACCCTCATCAATTAACTCCCATTATTCTTGTGGATAACTACTGTTCAAACTGGCTGAGAACTATTGAAGAAAAACTACAAGAGTATGACTTCTCCCCCCCACCCCAGCATTGCTACCTCTAGGCTTTCAGAAAGCCAAAGAAATAATTAAGCAATGGATCTGATATCTGGTCTTCGGTCAGATAGGACCTGTTTACAGCAGTGCCCTACTGGAATACAGCATATTAAGAATTTTTTTGCTGGCATACTGTCTCACTGACTTATAGATTCTTATGTACCAGAGAACCTTCACTTTGGCACATTTCTATGCCGTGCCCTCAGCTTTTCTGGAAGTCAGGTATCTTCACATTCCTTATTCCCAGTGGGCTTGTCCTTCTCAAATGGGAAAGGCTGAGACAGTTTATCACATGTTGTTGCACTATCCCTACTATAATAATATAAGTTTTCAATATATTGCTGATTTTAATAAGTTCCTCAGGAAGATCAAAGCAATTCTATACTTCCCTTTTCCTCTCACAAAAAATTAGTCGTAATGTAAGAAAAATTTTTATAATGGCTGTGCAACATGAAAGCAGATGGTTGATAACTGACCCTCTCTATTATGAAATGTGTACAAGAATTTTGAAATGTTGGGTTATAATGGCACATATAAGTCATTTTTGTTGGTCTTGGTATTGTTATGTAGTAGCTTTTATTAATATCTTAGAGCTGGTCATGTGCTGAAATAAACTGATCATCTGTTCTTGAAACTTTTCCATTTCTCTTTATGCCTGGTTGTGGCATGGAAGAGGCATTAGTTCAGGGGTCCTGAACCTTTTTGAACCTGTGAACACCTTGGGAATTCTGACACAATGTAGTGGCACATGGAATTCACTGCTACAGGAGGTGGTGGCAGCCACAAGCATGGGCGGCTTCAAGAGGGAATTAGATAAATATATGGAGCAGAGGTCCATCAGTGGCTATTAGCCACAAGGTATAGATAGGAACTCTCAGGCTGGGGCAAGTGATGCACTGTATCCTTGGTGCTTGGGGGGGCAACAGTGGGAAGGCTTTTAGTGTCCTGGCCCCACTGTTGGACCTCCTGATGGCACCTGGTATTTTTGGCCACTGTGAGACAGCGTGTTGGGCTGGATGGGCCAATGGCCTGATCCAACATTGGCTTACCTTATGTTCTTATGAGTGCTGCCACAAAATGGCTATCACAGCAGGTGGAGCCAGCCACAAAATGGCTGTCACAGCTTACCTTCAATAACACAGTGAAGATCCTGCTGCTGCAATAGCAGCTGCTGCCAAAGTAATGCTTTTAAAAATCTGCACACCCAATCAAATCTCCAGTGGCCAATCAAAAGCCCCACCTGGCCCCACCCACTTTCTGAAAACACTTGGCAGCACCAGGAAAGGTATTGGCAGGCACTTGCACCCATAGGCACCATGTTGAGGACCCCCTGCATTAGTTGAGCTGATGGACAATTTCACATTGAATATGCATCCAGAAGCATCATATGTGTGCTAGTGTCTAGAGGCTGTGGTCAAGTGACTGAAGGATAACATGCTGAAGCTTAAGCCCTGCAAAATGGAAATTGTGTTGGTTGGGAAGGCTGAGGGCCCGAATGGGATATTTTTGTCTACTGTAAATGAAGCAAATGTATATTGGATAGATTTGGTTAAGATACTAGGGACCGTGCTGGACCTGGCTGTTTATCAGAGAAGCATATCTAGTGGTAAAGAATGCCTTTTTTCAGATTTATTTAACAATCTTCCCCTTCCTGAAGACAGCTAACCTAGCCTTGCTAATCCATGTTGTGGTTAACTTCAGGACTAAGTCACTGTAACACACTCTACATGGGGCTGCCCATGAAGGCGATGCAGATTCTCCTACTAGTTCAAATTACAGTACCATGATTGTTAATGGATGTGGAGCATTCTGTGCATACCAATCCAGTTCTTTGACCTTTATACCAGCTGCCCATTTGCTTCCACGTTTAATTCAAGATGCTGATTTTAGCTTTTAAAGCCTTCTCAGCCTGGGGCACTCATACTTTAGAAATTGCCTGTTTCTATAAACAGCTACCAATAGCTTTCTTTATCTTCACAGACTTTATTAAAGGTGCTTTCCTACAAGGTGGTGCAATTTTCTTCAGTTGGGTTTAGGCCTTGTTTCTTGTTTCTTTGGAATACTTTGCTGAAACAGGTGAGACTTAGTTTATAACTTAGTGCAGTTCAGAAACTGTGCAAAGCAGAACTCTTTCAATGAGCCTTTAACAGGGTTAATTGTTGATGCCCAGGATGGGCATTATGATGGCTTTTGGAGGCTGATTTATTGTCTGCATGGTATTTTAATCTGGATTCACTGTTTTAGGTTTTGATATGCAAACTGCTTTGAGTCTGGTGTTTAGGAAAAAAACAGGGTATAAATATTTGATAAATAAATTTATTATATTTGTGCTAGGTTTATACTTTCACATACATGGTGAATAAATGGCATTAAAATGGTGCAAAGAAAATAAATGAAATGGGAACATCAGCAATAAAAATTGATAGAACAAAAAGACTTGCAGCAACAATAGTAAAAAAAAAGAAATGTAGAGGGACTTAAGTAGGATCTGTAATGCAATTAGAATTCTAATCAAGGTCTCAAGATCTGTCTTAGCCATTTGCTGGATATCAGCCAACTACTCCTAAATGATTTAACTGCTATTTACATACCTGCACAATGCTAAGCAGTCCATCATTGCTGGTATTACTAGCCTTGCCTTATCCATTAGTCTGAAACATATCCACTTGCACTAATCACCTTTAAAGTAATATAAGAGCAATGCCTTGCTCATTATTTCTCAAACCATTTGGGTACCTGTGTTTAATATTCTGAATGGCTTTGAATGCAAGGTCATCTTGAGCTAACAATTTTTATAACTTTGTGAAGCAAGAGGAAAAAAATCTTATGTACACTGTGTAGCATACAGAATACTTGTGGACGGCAAGCATGTCAGGTCATATACCTTACAGTTTGACATAAATTTTATTAATTACCAGTAAAATGGCCATGATCGTGACAGGAAGAGTATGTGTGTATGGAAGGGATTCAAAAGTGCAAAGATACTTGGAAGTAGGATATGTGTCAAGCAAAAATGCATCCCCTACAGTATCAACATGTGAATGAGAACTGGCCCATCCAAAATGTCATGGTTGCTCTTGGTGTCCCAGTGCCCAATGTGCAGTACTTTTTCACCCAGGAGAGAAGTGGAACTATTCATTTGTTTGAGGCTAAGGGTAGAAGAAACTAAAGGAGGGACACTTTAGCAGGTTCAACCTATGCCATTACCCTGGTGACCCCCATTCACTAAGAATCAGTCCTGTTCTTAACACCACAGCCTAAGGATAGCACATTTCATGGTCATAATAAAATATGGCAAAATCTTGGGTAGTAAAATCCATGCGTACATGTATGTGTGTATTAATAGCAGCAGTAGGATCAGCAATATCAGAAACAGATTTAGTAGATAAACTACACTTGTAGGACAAGAGCTAATAATGGATTAAAGTATTAATATGTCTAACACTGAGATATTTAGATACCTGATGGTCAGCTGAACTAATGGGGCAACTAAAGTAAATGCAGGTGATAGAGGTGATAGAGTAAAGCTAAGACATCAATTTGTGATAAGTAACAGCCACAAGAATGGGGATATAAATGGCTGCATCGTTCCCCTGATATGCTGAAATCACTTTAATCTTGATGCCTAGAAATGTGTCTAGCAGAAATGGCAGTACAACCAAATTGTTTAGAGGCTGGCTGAGTCCATGCTGTCATAATGATTGTTGCTTGTCTTCTGCAATCCTAGGATTCAAGAAATATTAAGAAAATTGCTAGCCAAATTGGTGCAGAACATTCAAACATCACAAAATACAGTCTTTCCTAGACTGTAGTACTTTATCAATGTTATTTAACATCTGTATGTGCCCCCTTGCACAGCTGATATGGAGCTTTGGGCTATGATGCCACCAGTACGCTAATGACAACCCAGCTCTATCTATTGATAGACAGCTGGCTGAATGCCACCCTAGACAATCTGGCTAGGGGTCTAGAGGCTATGGTTGGTTGGGTGAAGCAGAGTTGGCTGAAACTAAATCCATTGAAGACAGAGGTCCTGTGGTTGAGCTGAGGAGTCACCAGGTTGAGATGCCAGCTTCTAGCTCTTGACAGTGAGCTGTTAACAACAAGGCCACTTGTGAAGAGTTTAGGAGTATTTCTGGATGCCTCCCTTTCATTGGAGGCTCAGATTATACATGTTGCCAGACTGACATTTTCCCATCTACGCCAGGTCCAGCAAATGGTTCCCTTCCTGTCTTGCCCTAACTTAGCCACAGTGATCCATGCAAAGGTCACCTCCAGACTAGACAATTTTAACTTGCTGTACACAGGGCTACCCTTGAGACTGACCGGAAACTGGTCCAGAATGTGGCAGTGAAGCACTCCATCTAGACCCCACATACAACCAGTGCTCCGTCGGCTGCAATGGCTCCAAGTTGAATACTGGGTCAGATTCAAGGTTTTGGTTTTAACCTTCAAAGCTCTACATGGTCTGCGACCAACATATCTTCGTGACCATCTCTCCTGATACACCCCTCAGAGAGCACTGCCAGAGAGCCAGTTTGGTGTAGTGGTTAAGTGTGCGGATTCTGGGAGAATTGGGTTTGATTCCCCACTCCTCCACTTGAAGCTGCTGGATGACCTTGGGCAAGCCATAGTTCTGTCAGACCTATCCTTCAAAGAGTAGTTCTTAAAAGAGCTTTCTCAGCCCCACCCACCTCACAGGGTGTCTGTTATGGGGAGGGGAAGGGAAAGGAATTTGTAAGCCACTCTGAGACTCTGAGTGAAGAGCGGGGTATAAATCCAATCTCCTCCTCCTCCTATGAATAATAATCTTCTGGTGGTTTCTGGCCCAAAAAGTATTAATCTATTCTCAACCAGAGCCAGAGCCTTCTCATCTCTGGCCCTGGCCTGATGGAATATTCTTCCAGATGAGATTCTGGCCCTGCAAAATCTGGTCCAGTTCTGCAGGGCCTGTAAAATGGAAATGTTTCATCAGGCATATGGCTGAAGCAACGAAGTTACCATCTAAACTGGCCTCCTCCAGTCCCCTTCCCACCATCCATTCTGTCACTGTACCAGTCTCCACTGACACACAGGCTGCACAACCTCATTTGGATAAGTTCTATTATTAGTACCTATGTCACCATGTTTTTAATTTTGACTTTTTACTATGTTAATTCATTTTAACAAATAACTTACTGCCCCGGTCATATAGGCCAGATAATGTGGGGGGTGGGGGAGGCGTGGCTGTTCGCCATGGAGCAAAATAAAACGTGGTAGCCCAATCACACATGCCCCGAGTTGCCATGCTTCGGCTGTCAGCCACCGATCACACGGCAATGCTGAAGCATGGCAAAGAAGCTGTGTGGCATGATCACATAAGCGGCACTGCTGTCAGTCTCTTTTCTTATGCACATGCGCTGTTACGGGGGGCGGGGCTGCTGTCGGTGGCATGTTTGTGTGCATGCACCATTGGGCATTGGTGCGCATCCTGTAGAGACTTAAAACAAAACATATCCAGTTTGCGACAGGACATGGACAGGCGCCAGATGCCATGGGATTCAAGCGCACCCGCGATCAGACGGCCGCCACTGCCCCACAGTTTCCAGAAACTAGTGCAGTTTCTGCGGTAGTGCTTTACTCCACATTTTCATCAGGAAGCCTTGGGTTGGCCATGAGTTCGCTACACTTCCCAGATGTTGCCATGTGATCGTGCCATGAAAATCCACATGGCATTCATGCCTTCCACGGGGCAAATACTCCATGTGACCGGGGCCATTTTTTTTTAACTTGTTACCTGCCCTGAGCCTTGCTGTGCAGGGGTGGGTGGACTAAAAATCTAATGATTTAAAAAAAAAAAAATTACCGGAAGATCATGTGTTTGAAACTTTGAACGTTTCTCATATAGAAAATACATTATCTCACATGAAACATAAGCATATCAGAGAACTGAGTTCTACCTAACCTTCTAACTGATGTTCGACTTTTCTTGGTGCTTCATCACTTTTTTAAATGAGAAAAGGCTTTTAAACATGCAAGCCAGTTTGGTGTAGTAGTTAAGCATGCGGACTCTAATCTGGGAGAATCGGGTTTGATTCCCTACTCCTCCACTTGCACCTGCTGATGTGACCTTGGGTCAGTCACAAGTTATGGCACAGCTGTTCCTGAAAGAGCGGTTTGTGTTAGAGTTCTCTCAGTCCCACCTACCTCACAGGGTGTCTGTTGTGGGGAGGGAAAGGGAAAGGAGTTTGTAAATCGCTCTGAAACTCCTTTGGATAGTGAAGGGTGGGGTATAAATCCAATCTCTTCTTCTCTTCTTCTTCTTCTGCATTTTGAAGATCTAGGTCTCTCCAATCAACTAATTCTGCCTGATATTTTCTATTGTGGTAGGGTTCAGCAGGGAGAAAGGAAAAGGAATGTTTTGCTTGTGATCAGCTTTTTTCCCACCTTCACCAGCTGTAAGAGAAACAGAGTAGGCAGTGGTGGCCAGGAGGAGAAAACAGTTGCAAGAGATGACTTACCTTCTAACTATGAAAAAAAAATGGAAACTGGATTTTGGCAATTTTATTTCCATATTCCTTATCTTACAAGATGTTAGATTTAGAGAGGATTTATTCCAGTCTTTTCTTCTGTAATCTACCTACCTACTAAAATTAAATTCTTTTTTCCGTTATTCCTTATGTGAAACATACACTTGGCTCACATTAACAAGGTAAAATTAAGGAGAAGGAAAAAGCAGTTTTCTCCTGGATATTCAAGTATGCCTGAGACCACAGCCTGTGTAAATGGAAATGGATTGCTATGGAAAAACCCATGATTTATAAATTAAGAGTCTGAAATAGCCTGAAGAGGTACTTTTGCAGAAAACTAAAAGCCATAGACCCCTTTCTACTACTTCTGCTGGTAGTAGTTAATATTTCTGTTTGGTTGGTGGAATAGTGATGAAGAAGTAAACCTCTTATTCAGCTTGTTTATTATTTATCTATTTAGACTATTTACATGCTGCCATTAAAAACACAAGCCATTACAACAAAGCTATTGGCCACAAGCAGCATAAAAAATATCCATAAAACAGAAGCAGACCAGTAAAACATGGATATGATAAAACCCCTAATTAAATGCCAGGGTAAAATAATTAGTTTTAGCCTGGTGCCCAAGAGAAAGTAAAGTACATCAATAGTGGCAGCTCTCAATAAAATATACATAACCAGCAGCAACCTGCTCAAGTTATGGTAACTTGAAGCCGTTACCAGCCAGGTAAATCCCCTACCCAGATAAAATAGTAAAGCCTGTACAGGCAGTATTACCATAATCCTAAACATGCATCACAAACATGATGGATAATGTAACAGATTTACAGTGCAATGCTAAGTAGTTACACCCTTCTATGCCTATTCATTTCTCCCTCATGGATCACTGCCTTGTCGTGGCGAGGGGGCTTGCGTGGTTCGATGAGGCTGTGGGCTATGCCGTGGAGGGCCACCCAGGACGGACAGGCCACAGCAGAGAACTCAGACCAAGCGTGATCCCCCTGGAGAAGGAAATGGCAACCCACTCCAGTATCTTTGCCAAGAAAACCCCATGGACAGTTACAAAAGGCTAAAAGATATGACGCCGGAAGATGAGCCCCTCAGGTCGGAAGGTGTCCAATATGCTACTGAGGAAGAGCAGAGGGCAAGTACGAGTAACCCCAGAAAGAGTGAAGCGGCTGGGCCAAAGCCGAAAGGACGCTCAGTTGTGGATGTGTCTGACGGTGAAAGGAAAGTTCGATGCTGCAAAGAACAATACTGCATACGAACCTGGAATGTAAGGTCTATGAATCAAGGTAAGCTTGACGTGGTCAAAAATGAGATGGCAAGAATGAACATCGACATCTTGGGAATTAGTGAACTAAAGTGGACAGGAATGGGCAAATTTAACTCAGAAGACCATTATATCTACTACTGTGGCCAGGAATCCCGTAGAAAAAATGGTGTGGCCTTTATAGTCAACAAGAGAGTGAGAAAGGCAGTACTGGGATACAATCTCAAAAATGACAGAATGATCTCAGTCCGAATCCAAGGCAAACCATTCAATATCACAGTAATCCAAGTCTATGCCCCAACCACTGCTGCAGAAGAGGCTGAAATGGACCAGTTCTATGAAGACCTACAACAGTTCATAGAACTAATACCAAAAAATGATGTCCTCCTCATCATAGGGGACTGGAATGCTAAAGTAGGAAATCAAAAGGTAACCGGAATAACAGACAAGTTTGGCCTTGGAGAACAAAATGAAGCAGGGCAAAGGCTAACAGAGTTTTGTCAAGAGAACACGCTGGTCATAGCGAACACCCTTTTCCAACAACCTAAGAGGCGTCTCTACACATGGACATCACCAGATGGGCAACACCGAAATCAGATTGACTATATAATTTGCAGTCAAAGATGGAGAAGCTCTATCCAGTCAGTAAAAACAAGACCTGGAGCTGACTGTGGCTCAGATTATGAGCTACTCATTGCAAAATTCAGACTTAAATTGAAGAAAGTTGGGAAAACCACAAGGCCATTCAGATTTGACCTAGATCGCATCCCCGATGAATATACAGTAGAGGTGAAGAATAGGTTTAAGGGACTAGATTTGATCGACAGAGTGCCTGAAGAACTATGGACAGAGGTCCGTGACATTGTAAAGGAGGCAGCAATCACCGCCATCCCAAAGAAAAAGAAATGCAAGAAAGCAAAGTGGCTGTCTGATGAGGCTTTACACATAGCAGAGGAAAGAAGGAAAGCTAAAGGCAACGGTGAAAAGGAAAGATTTGCCCAACTGAATGCAGATTTCCAGAGAACAGCAAGGAGAGATAAGGAGGCTTTCCTGAATGAACAATGCAAAGTAATAGAGGAAAACAATAGATTGGGAAGGACTAGAGATCTGTTCAAGAAAATTGCAGAAATCAAGGGAACGTTCCATGCAAAGCTGGCCATGATAAAGGACAAAAACGGTAGGGACCTAACAGAAGCAGAAGAGATTAGGAAAAGATGGCAAGAATACTCAGAAGAACTATACAAGAAGGACCTCGATGTCCTTGACAACCACGATGGTATAATCACTGACCTCGAGCCAGACATCCTGGAAAGCGAAGTTAAATGGGCCTTAGAAAGCATTACTAACAACAAAGCTAGTGGAGGTGATGGTATCCCAGCTGAGTTATTCAAAGTCTTAAAAGAAGATGCTGTTAAAGTGCTGCACTCAATTTGCCAACAAATTTGGAAAACACAACAGTGGCCACAGGATTGGAAAAGGTCAGTTTACATTCCAATCCCAAAGAAGGGCAATGTCAAGGAATGTTCAAACTATCGCACAATTGCACTCATTTCACACGCTAGCAAGGTCATGCTCAAAATCATACAAGCTAGGCTTCAACAGTACGTGGATAGAGAATTGCCAGAAGTACAAGCTGGGTTTCGAAGAGGTAGAGGAACGAGAGATCAAATTGCCAACATTCGCTGGATTATGGAGAAAGCAAGAGAGTACCAGAAAAACATCTACTTCTGCTTCATTGACTATGCTAAAGCCTTTGATTGTGTGGATCACAATAAATTATGGCAGGTTCTTAAAGAGATGGGAGTACCAGACCACCTCACATGTCTCCTGAGAAACCTGTATAAGGGTCAAGAAGCAACAGTTAGAACCGGATATGGAACAACTGATTGGTTTAGCATAGGAAAAGGAGTACGACAAGGATGTATATTGTCACCTTGCTTATTTAATTTATATGCAGAGTACATCATGCGAAATGCTGGCCTGGATGAATCACAAGCTGGAGTTAAGATTGCTGGGGAAAAGATCAATAACCTCAGATATGCAGACGATACCACTCTGATGGCAGAAAGTGAAGAGGACCTCAAGAGCCTCTTGCTCAGGGTGAAAGAGGAGAGCGCAAAAGTGGGCTTGAAGCTCAACATCAAATAAACTAAGATCATGGCATCTGGCCCCATCACTCCTTGCCAAATAGAAGGGGAAGTCGTAGAAGTAGTGACAGACTTCACGTTCCTAGGATCCCAGATCACTGCAGATGGTGACTGCAGCCATGAAATTAAAAGACGCCTGCTCCTTGGGAGGAAAGCGATGGCAAACCTAAACTGTATGATAAAAAGCAGAGACATCACCTTGCCAACAAAAGTCCGCATGGTCAAAGCAATGGTATTCCCCATAGTAATGTATGGCTGCGAGAGTTGGACTATAAGGAAGGCCGAGCGCCGAAGAATAGATTCTTTTGAACTATGGTGCTGGAGAAGACTCTTGAGAGTCCCTTGGACTGCCAGGAGATCAAATCAGTCAATCCTAAAAGAAATCAACCCTGATTGTTCCTTGGAAGGCCAGATCCTGAAGCTGAAGCTCAAATACTTTGGCCACCAAATGAGAAGGGAGCATTCACTGGAGAAGACCCTGATGCTGGGAAAGATTGAAGGTCAAAGAAGAAGGGGACGGCAAAGGATGAGATGGTTAGACAGTGTCATCGATGCAACGAACATGAAATTGAGCAAACTTCAGCAGACAGCGGAAGACAGGAGGGCCTGGCGTAATCTGGTCCATGGGGTCGCGAAGAGTCGGACTCGACTGTGCGACTGAACAACAACAACAACAAAATGCCTATTCATTTAAATGGATTTAAAAAGATGTAATTCTGCTTAGGATGACGGTGTAACTGTACAATTCAGAGCAGAATTTATCCAGTTACAGCCCTAGGGTTTCCATGTGCCCACCGGGGGTGGGAACTCTCCCACGCCCAGCAGGCCATGCATGCCAGCTGAACAATAGCCAGTGAGAAAAAGAAATTGGGGGGGAGGTTGTTGTTGGTGACACCATGATGTCACACCTTTCTAGGAATCGACATAAACTCTATGGTAAAACTTTCGTTGTTACTGAAGAGGACTCACATCACTTCCAGGGAAAGCCCAGAAGGATTGCACTATACTGTATTTGTGATTGGACGTATTGAGATATTTCAGCTTCCAGCCACAGAACCCCATGAAAGTAAGTAACCAAAAGCATTCTTTAATCCAATTTATAATTTATTTATTTATTTATTTATTTATTTATTTATTTATTTATTTTGATTTGTATCCTGCTGAAGCCGGCTCAGGGTGGCTTGAATTAAAAAGTTAAAATACCTTAAAACAGAGTTGTATTAACACAACACAACATCATAAAAACTCTTAAACATAACAAGCCACAAATACATATAAAGTGCCGGTGGCGGTAGCATCCCAATAGGCCATGATAAGATGATAACAAAGTATGGCCAAAGGCAATGTCCAGTGTATCACAGGTTGTTGATGCTGACATAGAAGGCCTTGACAATTCAGTTGTTGTTAGTAGCAGTTCTTAATCAAAGGCCTGGTGGAAGAGCTCTGTTTTACAGGTCCTGAGGAACTGTAAGAGGTCCCGCAGTGCCCTGATGTCTTCCGGGAGCTCATTCCACCAGTGTGGAGCAACTACTGTGAAGGCCCTGGCCCTGGTAGAGGCCAGTCTGGTGTCTTTCGGTCCAGGGAGGGCCAAACAATTTTGAGATCCCAAACTCAGTGCTCTCTGGGAAACACATAGGGAAAGGTGGTCCCTCAGGTAGGTAGGCCCCAGACCATATAAGGCTTTAAAAGTCAAAACCAGCACCTTGAAGTGAATCTGGTATGCTATTGGCAGACAGTGCAGTGCCTTTAGCACAGGTTGGATGTGCTCCTGCATCGGGAGACCCATCAACAGCCTGGCCACCACATTTTGCACCAGCTGCAGCTTCTGGAGTTGCAACAAGGGCAGCCCCATGTAGAGAGCACTGCAGTAGTCTAATCTCGAGGTGACCATTGCGTGGATCACTCTTGCCAGATCATTGTGTTCAAGGAAGGGAATCATCTGCCTGATCAGCTGAAGATGGTAAAAGGCTGCCTTGGCAGTGACTGCTACCTGGGCCTCTATCATTAAGGCGGCATCCAGGAGCACTCCCAAACTCCCGACTCTTGGCGCTGGCACCAGCTGTGCCCCATCAAAGGCTGGTAGTGAGATCCCTACCCCTGATCCACTCCAACTCAGGCACAGGACCTCCATCTTCATCGGATTCAATTTCAATTGGCTCAGTCTAAGACAACTAGCCACATCCTGTAGCACCTGGTCCAGATCTTCCAGGACAGAGTCAGACTGACTGCCCAACAACAGATATAGCTGGACGTCATACACATATTGGTAACATCCTAGGCCATACCTCCGGGCAATCTGGACAAGAGAGCACATGTAGATGTGGAATAACATTGGGGAGAGCACTGCCCCTTGGGGAGCTCCGCAGATTAGTGGGTGCCTTCAGGACAGCTGATCCCCAAGCACCACTCTTTGTCCCTGACCACAGCCGTGGTGCCCCTGGGAAAGCTGGCTCTGGGAGGGAGGGGGCAGCAGCTAGACCCCCTGCCCCCTTCCCGGCTTTCCCGGGGACCCCACAGCCGTGGAGCCCCCCGGAAAGCCAGCTCTGGGAGGGAGGGGGCGGCTAGACCCCCCGCCCCTTCCCAGTTTTCCCAGGGACCCCGCAGCCGTGGAGCCCCCGGGAAAGCCGGCTCTGGGAGGGAGGGGGCGGGGGTCTAGTCGCGCCCTCCCTCCCAGAGCCAGCTTTCCCGGGGACCCCACAGCCGCAGAGCCCCTGGGAAAGCCGGCTCTGGGAGGGAGGGGGGCGGCTAGACCCCCACCCCCTTCCCAGCTTTCTTGGGGACCCTGCAGCCGCGGAGCCCCCGGGAAAGCCAGTGCTGGGAGGGAGGGGGCGGCGGCTAGACCCCCCCCACCCCCTTCCCAGCTTTCCCGGGGACCCCGCAGCTGCAGAGCCTACAGGAAAGCTAGCGCTCCGCCACCACCCCCTGGTCTGCAGGCCCCACCGGGAGGTTGGCATCCCCCGTGGGGGCACCCCAGGTTGTCCTGCCTAGGGTGCCCAGACACCTGGAGCCAGCCCTGGTGAGGCAGTGGATCAGTAGCTGATGGTCGACTGTGTCGAATGTCACCAACAGGTCCAACAATAACAGCACCGTCATCCCGCTCCAATCCAGATGCCTTCAGAGGTCATCTGTGAGGGTGACCAGTGCCATCTCCATCCCATGGCCTGGGCAGAAGCTGGATTGGAAGGCACCTAGCATGGAAGTGTCGTCCATAAAGCCCTGCAACTGTATCACCAGCACCCTCTCAATTAATTTGCTCAAATTGGGCAAATTTGAAACTGGCCAGTAATTTGCTAATTTGGCTGGATCCAGGGATTTATTTTTTTTTTTAAGAGGGTGGACCATTGCTTCCTTGAGTGCCCCCAGGAACAGCCCTTCTGAGAGGTACTTGTTAATAATATCCCTGAGGTCACCTTGGAACCCCTCACGACCAGCTTTAATTAGCCATGAAGGGCATGGGTCAAGGCTGCATGTGGTAGGACGTACTGTTCAGAGCAATCAGTCTACTTCTTCTAGTTCATCATAACCCCAATAATTTAGTTAGGCTTAATTTAGTCTATACTGCTCAGGAGGAAGGTGGGCATATAAATATTTTCAGTAAATAAATTCTAAATTGCCTACAATGAAACTTTTTAATGGCTATTATTGCCCTTCTAAATGATAGAAATAAGAGTGCCTGATACCAAACATTATTACCATCTGTATTTTGTGCCTACTGGTTTATCAGGCTCATCCCACAGTTTGTGAAATAGTAGGTGCAAAAGGTCTACAAACTGATGTTCATTTTTAAATCACTGTGGTATAGCCATTATCTGAATTTATTTTAATATCTTATGTCCTCCAGGTATACGTTGTCTTCAAGTATACAATGTCACTTAACTTTTCTAAAAAAACTTAAGGATGTAATGATGCATCATCTGTAGCCTGTTGCCAATTATTATTTGTGCAGAAACTACCTGAGCATGTGGTATCTGCAGAAATTAATGGGAATGTCCAACTGTTTTCCATTCCACATAGATTTCAATCTGGATTCCAAACCAGAATTCTCCTGGCCTGAATTGCTAATAAATTGCTTATTAAGGATGTAACGTTACACTCTTGCTGCTTCTTGACATTCTATAGGACTTAGATGCTGTCAACCATGACATTTTATTAGAATTTTTGCTTTCCATTTTAGGATTGTTGTTGCACACTTTCACTGATACCTTTCTAATTGGTCTCAGCTACTTAAATATGATTGGCTTCACATCCTCCCCATCTGCTCTTCTTGTTTGCATTTCTTAGCATTTGTTTCTTAACTGTTTAATCTTCTGCATTTAAAAGATTCCTATTTGCAAACAGCTATCTCATTATTAGGCAAGGCATTCCATCTAATCAAACTGAGATGTTCAATATAATATTGTCGTCTTTATTACAATGCTTTTCTCTGTGATGTGTGTATGTACATATGTGCATATAAGCCACGTGATTAACATTCTCTTTTGTAGTAACTCCCCTCCCAAAAAGCCAATCCAAAATCCTCAGAATTCATGGTATGTGCATATTCACCTTTTAATTAGATGCTTATATGACAGATGGGAGGGTTGCTGCTGATTGTTTCAAGAATTTTATTTATTTAAACTATTTCTCTGCTGCCTTCTGACAACATTTTAAATATTAAAAAGCATTTGTGTGTATATTTGCATATATACACACATACCTATATGTATATCTATATCTACATGCATACATACATACATACTTACATAAATACATACATACAAGGACCTGTGGTGGGTATCTCATTTTCCTCTCCCTCACTATTTCTTTTTTCCCTTTCCTGAAAGTCCTCAATTACCTCTTTCCTTTTCCCCTGCTTCCTTCTCTCCTTCTAGGGTTGTGAACCTCCGGGGGGGGGGGCTTGGGCATCTCCTGGAATCAAAACAGACCTTGCAACTACAGAGATCAGTTTCCTCTTAGGATTGCCAGCTCCAGGTTGGAAAAATCTTGGAGATTGAAGAGTGCAGTCTTGGGAGATCAGGGTGTAGGGAGAGAAGTGACCTCAGCAGGGTATAATGCCATAGACTCCACCCTCCAAAACAGCCATTTCTGACAAGAGAACTGATTTCTGTCATTTGGAGATAAGTTGTAATTCCAACAGATTTCCAACCCCCACCAGGAAGATGGCATCCCTAGTTCCCCAAGATGAAATGTCTGCTTTGGAAAATAGTCTATGCCATTGTATCCCTATGTGGACCCACTCCTCCACAAACCACCTCCCCAGGCTCCAGTCCCTAAATCACTAGGAGATTCTTAACCTGGAGTTTGCAAACCTATGTCATTCCCACCCAACAGCCATCCTATCTTTCTCTGCCTATCTGTTGCCCTTGTCACCAGCAGCCTCTTCTTAAGAAAACTGTGGCCCAGTTGTGTGGTGCTAGTTCCTATGCCAGGCCCACTTGCATGGTAGGGAACTCTCAAGGACTAGTGGGGTGGTACCTCACTTTCTCCTGTATTCCCCACACACTATTCCTCTGTCCCTCCTTCTGGCAACCCCCATATCCTCTCCCCTTTCCCTACCTCCTTATCGCCTTCTCAGAGATTCACCCACTTATACCCCACCTTTCTCCACAGTGGGACCAAACCAGATCTCCCTGTAATACAACTCCAGATACCACAGATCTGTCCTCCTGGACAAAATGGCTGCTTTAGAGGGTGGACTTTATAGCATAATATCCGGCTGAGGCCCCTCTCCTCCACAAACCTTGCTCTCCTCAGACTCCACTACAAAATCTCCAGGAATTTCCCACCTTGGAGCTACCAACCCTATGGTCTTACTTCATGGACTTTCATTATCTGGGGGGTGGGGAGACTTCAGCATCATGTGTACTCCTCTTGTTCTGTGACAGACAGGGACTGCCCCTGCCTGATTGAAACTAATTAGTGCCTTTTGCAAGTATGAATTCCCCATACTTGCTGACATGATTTGTCTGTTGATATACCTTCATTCATTCATGATGTGCCATGCATTTCAATGATGTATTTAGTCTCAGCACACAAGCAACATCAGTACATCTCAATCAGTTACATACTACAGGTATCCCTTTTTCAACTTGTATGGCTTTGCTTTTTCTCATTCTGCTTTTGTTAATAGTTATGTGTTTTAAAACATTATCTAGAGTTAGCCATTTGATTTAGTATGCCTTAATCATTTTGCTTTCCTTTCTGTATCTCTTTTTTATGGATGACAAATTATTTTAAGTTAATAGTGTGATTGATAAATAGTGTTTTTGAATTGTGTTATAGTGTGTGTGACCCTTTGCATTCTAGTTAGGATAGATATTGCCTCTGATTTAGAATTGCTGTCTTATAATCATCTTTAAGCAGAGTACCATGTTTGTGCTTTTAAGATAGGTTAGTGATTTCAATTTCCTTACGCACCAGCCCTTCATATACATACCCACAGGATCTCAGTTAAATGCATACACATACTTTTTGGATTTTTTGAATTGGCTGTTTAGAATTAAGTTTCCCTACCTTTTTCTAGCTTGGTTATGGTCTGGCATTCCTTACCCCTGATATCTGTATTTGTACGCATGGTCTGTCTTTGTGTGAATGAAAAGCTACTTCGCTAGGACAGCTCAGCAGCTTTTTTTTTTTTTTGGGGGGGGGGAATTGTTGCCAGCATCCTCAGTGCTGAACCCAGTATTTCCTGAGAGAGAGGCACCCAAACAACCTCTGAACCTCCACAGGCAGAGTCCTATGAAGCCAGGATTGGCTTAAACAGTGGCTGAAGACGTCTTGGCTGAGAAAACTCAAGCCAAGAGAAGATTCTCAAGGCTGGCTGCACTGCCAAGCAAGCAACCCTCCCCCCCCCACATCTATCCTGTCAACTAAGTCCAAAAAGGACTAGAATGGGCAAGTTTCTGCCATTCCCTCAGGCATCTTCTACTGACCAAATGGCTAGTCTTTTGTCTGTCAAATGTACAGTCAGGCAGGGACAAAGAGCCTCTGGTCTGTGCTATTGTCATGAATGAAGTATGTTGCACATTTCCATCCCCATCTCCTGTTTCACCTATATGTCAGGAAATACCTTTAGAATAATCCTCTAATTCCTGTCTCCATATATTTATCTTAGATATCTGCATTCTTATACCTATGCCAGACCTATCAAGGAAACATTAACTCTCTATATCTAGTGAATGGTCTCCCATTCAGGTTCATCCTGCCACACATTAAGAAACAACACCTCTTTTGTCTGGCACCAGGGAAATGCCAGGCCACTCTCTATTGTGCCACAATGGACACACACAGCCACCCATCCAGCACCTGGCTTAATTCCATTATAGCTAGACTCTGTCCCTCTGAAAGCTCACTGGTCCCACCTAGCTTTTGCCCCTCAGGATGCCACACCTCCTGAGGTTCATCACTGGTCCAGGTAAACTTTTTATCTCACCTGGGGCAAGCCCCTCAAGACCTCCCATTAGTCAGCATTGTTTTCCAAAGTCTATATCCGTCAGAGCACATGGCTTCAGGTTATGTCTCTGCCCTGGTGCCAACTGGCAGTCCAGCCCTACACCTGTGGGTTTAGGCCATGATCTCATCTCCATGGACCCCTGCATGTCTGGATAGGTTGTATCACCCCGTAACTGAACCCTCTATTTGCTATCAATCATCTCTGTTTTCTTAGTTCTGTATTGTTTGCTCTTTTTTTGAATGCTTAGTGAGTTTGTAATTAGGGAAGTACTTTAATAAAAACTATTTAATTTACTCTTCAGATCTGGAGTTTTTCTACTGTGCCAGACCTCAATATACAAGTGGTGTGCAATTCCTGTACCCTCTGGCCTATCCTGCCATATAACTAACTTCCCCAAACAACAAGGCAGGCCATTGGTGGTAACATCCTTCCTCACAGGCTAAAATAGCCCCTAAAAGGGCACCAACTCTGTACCAACTGCACTGTACCAACTCAAGCTTACAGTTAGTCTTCAAGGGCAGCCCCTTGTACAGCACAGTGGAAACTTGCATCTCCATTAATGATATTAGTGTGCTTAGAACTGTATGATGCAGCATACAAACAAAACTAGTGTGTTGTAGTGGTTAGCATGTCAAATTAGGATCTGGGTGACCCACATTCAAATCCTTAATCTATCATTGAAGGTTGTTAGGTGACCTTGTGCCAGTCAACCTCTCTCAGCCTGTGTTGTAAGGGCTTGTTTATAATACTTGACTACATTATGGCTGTGGTGCCATTTTCCCAAAAAAATAACTTTCCACATTGGAGTACAAAATAAAATTCTGCACATGTGTATTCAGCATTCAGTGATCAAGTATTCAAAGCCAGCCATGATGGATGTTCTTTAATGTTAACCCTTTCCTCTCTATGAAACTATTGCTATGAAATCAGGTGAACTGTGAAGAAAACTGCTTTGTAGGAACATCTGTGAAGCTGTTAACTGTTAGTCCTGGATCGACAAAAACCCCTGCAAGTGTGTGTGTGTGTGTGCATGGATAGATGGATAGATGTTAGATAGATGGATGGATGATAGAGAGAAAGAGAGAGAGAGAGAGATTTGCAGGGATCCAGAACTATGTTAACTACTTCCTCTGAATGAAACTGTTAGATCCCCCCCTCCATTTACTGTTTCACTACCTCAATTCTTACTTACATATGTTTTATTTGGTTGTTGCTCATACCCATATCTTTAAAAAATTCTCTTTTGTTCTCTGGTGTGATTGGTGGTAGGTTTGGCATGTTGAAATTCTGAGCAGCTTTTCAACACAGCTGATACAGTTGGGTGGATCATGCAGGCTTCAGCTAGCCATGAGAGGACAGCAGCAGAGTCAGGGATGCTGAAACAAAGGGGGGGTGACTTACCTGTGGCCCTCCTTTCATGGCACCAGGAGATGGGGGAGAGCCAGCTGGGAACAGTCATGGGACGTGCTGCCTTAGAAGAGTTGGAGCTGGGAGGGAGCTGGGAAGGGGTGTCTGGGAAGGAGCTGGTCAGCAGGAACAGTGTAAAAACTTGGTCCATCCCCTCCCTGGAGGACCTATAGCAGGGTCCAAGGTGGGTCCGGAGAGGAGTCTTTCAGGGGAAGGGGCCAGCCATGCTGCCTGGCCTCCTTCCTTTATTTGGCCTCCAGAGTGGTTTGCCCACCCATCCCACCTAATTGGATTGCTTCAGGGGACATTAGTGTAAATTGTAGTTAGCTGTCCAAGGGCCTGAGGGGATAGTGATGTTTTACTTACTTGTATTGAGGGTAGGTCAATTATGTCCCTTATGCTTTATTACTAGTTTGATGCTTTATTACTTGTCACAACTTTTGGTGGTATCTGCATGGGGCCGGATCAATTTTTATTAAATCAGCCTGCATGCCACTTTCCCAGATATGGGGATCCCCTTAAGAGGTCTTGGCATGAGGGTTTTATGGGACTAGGCCAGCTCTGGGACTGCCAGCAGTCACCCTCATGCTCAGATGACAAGGGAGACCACTTAGGGGTGATTGTCCATGTGGACTCTGACAACTTGACATCCCCTGGTTCTCCCACCCAAACTGGTTGGCTGGGTGGGGATGGGTATATTGACCGGTGCTGGGCCAGCTGATGCTGGGGATCTGGGTGGGCCCATGCTGTGCCAATGCTTCTTACAGCTGTAACCAATAAAGTTGTGGCCATTTTATTCCACATTTATCCAAATCTTGTGTATGACTGTGTTATCTGATGCTAGGGTAAGGGAGTAAGGGCTAAGACCTGGGGTCACAAAGAAGTTAAGAAATATGATTTCACATTGGATGGATATTTCAAATTATATTGTTACAGATCATTATATCTAAATATATTGTGTCAGGGAAGTCTATTTGTATTAATTTAGTTTGTCAATATATTACTAGTGAGCCACAGATAACACTAATTATTCAAACCTCTGTCTAAGCACCTTGAAGAGACAAGAAGCTGCTGTGTACCATTTACGGCCTGCTATATGGAAACTTCATTTGTCCTTTGTAATATTAACTTTGATTGTTTAAAAAACTCTGCACCTTGAGCTTTGAAGTAATGGATCACTAAAATGGCTAGTAAGAATAGATTTAGCAATGCTGGACTATGACAATGTAGGTGCCTCCTCCCAAGAACTATTATTTCCTTCTGATAAATTGAAATGCAAGTTAAGTTAATATCCCTTGTTGTTCTTTTAAATATAGATATTGTTAGGAATAATTTACACATAGCTATAGTAACTTCATGTAAGCTTTTCAGTCTGCTGTAAACTATATCATTTAATCAATTTGAATGGAGTATTAATGAAGCCAATTCTTTAAACAGAACAGAAAGAGGATACTATTTTTCTCAAGCAGAAAACTTGGCCAGCTGCCAAAAAAGGTGGGGAGCCAATGCAAGCCTATTGTGATGGCTTAAAAAGCAACCAGAGAGATGTGATGGTCCCAGTGTGATGATTCTTGACACTCCAGGAGACAGAGAGAAGATTTTTAACTTTTCATGTAGTGTCCCTCTTTAGGAAATAGAGTGGGTGGGGCTAAACAATGTGGCTGCATGTGCTAGCATATTAATAGATAAATGTGCTGACACTAATCCTCAAAATTAACATTCAGTTTCTTGTAACATTTTTAATGTAGACAAATAGGACATAGTGAGCACATAGCAGCTGTAGATTCCACCAATATTTATTCATCAATACAATTATGTTTTTTCTAGAAAACTTTCAGTCACTAGATACTGGCCCAGGACAGACTGGCAATTTGCCCCGGTAGCCAGTCGTAGCAAAAAAAACCCGGATTAAACAATACCGGGTTTTCCCATCCACACAGCGGGGGCCGCTGCCGGAAGATACGGGACGGAGGCGCGCAGGAGTGTTCAGACTGCCGCGCCGGAGGCGTGCTATATTCGCCGTTTCCCCATTAATTCGGCTGTGGGTGTATGTGCGCATGAGCGCATTTTGCCGATTTTTTTTTTTTTTTTTGCCCTGCAACGCCGGCACCGCATTGGGCAGTGGAGCGGAGTGCAGCCAATTACACCGCTGCTGCCTCATGCCCAACGCGGGTTGCTCCCGGCTTTTCGGCTGTGCGTTCAGACTCCCCGGAAGCGGAGAAACACGCGACGAACGCAGGTTTTCAAGATTTGCGAAGGCTTTTATCAGGTGTTTTTTTAATCCGGCAGTGAAGCGCAAGAGCACCAGTAGGCTACGGGTGGGGGACGCCAGGCAGATGTGCCTGTGTGAACGTTCCATTTACTCCGGTATTGAATCGTTGTCAGCCCGGGTCCCATCCCGGGGCAAATTGCCAGTCTGTCCTCGGCCACTATATGAGTGAGAAAGAATCAAAATGCAAAGCCAGAAGCCAAACAGAATCACCCATTATATGTAGCAAGGCCTGTTATATGCATCTCAATAAAATATTTAAGTGTGGGTACCCATTGTCTGAATCCAGTGACATGTAAACAGAAAGGTAAGCCAAAACCCTCAACTTATCAGTGGGTCCTGTTTGTGGGCCGGTGGAGGGTGGGAAGGTCAAGAGGCAAAGAAGCACATGCAGCCAGCAGTGTGGTCATCTGAGGGATGGGTGGCTGCAGCAGCCACAGGGGCCCTTGGCCCACCCCTTCCCCAGTTCAGCCAATCAGGCCCAACTAGGGGATATGGGGATAGGGGTGGGGTATTGGGTCCCCGCAAGGATTTAAAGGGCCATCCGTGCTGCCTGGACTTCACTTGGCCATGTGGGTTTTCCTGCTCATCCCTCCACTGTTATATTCTGCATTGTAGATGTGTTTGTCAGGTAATGTCTTCTGTTCAATGTTTTAATATTTTAGTTATTTATTGTATTAATGAAATGTTGGTTTTATTGTATCGATAAAAATGTTGTTATTTGCCCTGAGCCCACTTGCGGGAAGGGTGGGCTATAAATGTGAAGAATATATTTTTTAAAAAAATCATTGTTTATTTTCAGTTGTCACAACTTAGGCCTGTGTGCTTGTTTCCCTGCATCTGGGAAATCCCCTTAAGGGATTTTGGAGTGAGGGCTTTAAGGGACATGCCCAGCTCAGGGCTCTTGGTGCTCACATCACTCTCAAGTGGTGGGAGAGACCACAGAATGGCAGTCATCCATGGGGAATCCATTCTGCCATCCCATGGTTTTCCCCCACCCCAGCAGAGGGCTGGAGTTCATTGACTGGCAGGCAAGTCAGTTGATGCCTGGATCCATTTTGATCCACGCTCTGCCAAGGCATCTTACAGCTATAACTAATAAAGTTGTGGCCAATTTTTAATTCAAAAGCTGATCATATGCAGTCTGTTAATTTTATAAAGGAGGGGCTCCTTGCCTCCCCCCCCTGATGCTGGACTTACAAATATTTAATCCAGTTCTGCTCGTGCAGAATCTTGTGCAGCACCTAATGCTTTCCCCTATGTATTACAGAGCTCAGAAAATGGTTTCATAAGATATTGTGCAAGGTAGAATACAAGTAGAATGCAAAACTTCCCTTGGGTTCCCATTTGTACAGGAGCTCAAGTAGAAACATGCTGAAACCAATCTCCTCTTTTTCTCTTTACCACTGAGCAGCCATACAGTGCTATCATTCAGAGAAAATGGGGGGCTACCAACATACCCTCTGTTTAGGGCCACAGGTCAAGGAGCATCTATATAAGGAATGACTGATATATGGGGCTTACTCCCAGGAAAGTGTTTTAGGATGACATGACAAAGCAATGATTGAGAGAACCTTAAAAAAAACCTAGTTTGAATCAAGGTCAACATGGATTTTCCTTGTTATCAGATTTTATTTGTCCATGGACAGTCACATTTACTCACACAATCACAGTCATTCAAATAAATTATGTTGGAGGAAGAATCTCAAATGATGCCAACTACATTTGTGTGCAGTCTGATTCACTTTAAAGTTCCCTACTTGTGCTGGTGGTGCCAGAATTTATTTATTTATTTATTATTTGGATTTATATCCCGCCCTCCCCGAAGGCTCAGGGCGGCTCACAACAGGGCACACATGCTGGCTTTAACACACATTAAAACAGTATAAAACCCAATAGCACAAAGAAAACAGACAATCAAAATTTAACAGCATATTAAAACAACATATTAAAACAAGATGGGGTGGATCGTAATCCCTGACAGCCAAACAATAGATTGTCATCCCCACTCCTTCCTGGCTGCCCTGCATCGAAGATGGCAGGGGTGCAATGGCGCAGGGCTAGCAATGATGGAATAGCGATGGTAATGATGGTAATGGTGGACAATAGCTTGTTCCAGAAAAATGTGACAAATCAGAGAGCTGTTTCATATGCCAATATCAGTCATTCCTTTAGCTTTGACCATAGTTGCCTGTGTTTGCACACAGCTCCTCTAACTCTTCAACTGAATGGCCACATATAGAAGTAAGTACAAAGTCACCAATTGAGTTTCATAATTACTTGGACAGATACAGTGCATGAGGTTCTATAACTAGAGGTGGGGCTACCCATGCATTCCACTTCATACTTGTCATTGCTTTAGTTTTTGAGGAATTTTATAATTGCCACATCTCTGGAGTTTCAGCAAAGAAACACTATGGTTTCTGCTGTACATTTAATGCATATCCAGTTACCAGACATTCAAAGTTATTCAGAGACTCTCTCATTCTGTTAAAAAAATAACCAAAAAGAAGCATACAAACAAGCCCCACTTTCACATTACGCTATTATCTATGAATGATTAGTTTAATAAAAAGGTCTTGCAATCTATTATGTTACTCAGAAATACTTTTTAAGTAAAAAAGAGTTGGAATGGAATTCTAGATATGAGGATGAAACAGCCAAGACAGCCCACAGCTGCATGGCCCTAAAAACAACTCCAGATGCATCTCTGTTGCCAGCCAGAAAAGGAACTAGTCAAGAAGCCAACTGAGGTGACACTGAAGAGTTAGCAACAGCCCCAGATGCTGCTGCTGGAAAACACATTTCAGACTTTGGCATCTGGCTCCTACTTTTGCCAAATATGCCCTGTTTGTTTCCACAGCTGTTAAATGTATTTTCTGTAAAAGGATGGAGCTAGAGGAAGAAAAGGTCAGCAACTGATATGTCAGTGACTGGGAGGCACTATGAAGCCAGCACGCAATTTAACAATGTTAACAATTTGCTTTAGAAATGTATTCCCACTTAGTAGTAGAAGTGTGCTTGGATAAACTGCATGCCTAAATCCAAACAGTACATTTATGCTTATCTTCAAAGTTCTGTAAGCAAACCCTGTAAGAGGGGTTAATGACTATTCCCTAAATGAAAGCACAATTTTCTCCTCCTTCTCTCTTTTTCTGTCTGTATGAATGCATTACTTGGTAATAATGAACTCCACCCAGCAGAGATGATTTTAGGCAAAAAGAAATCTACATTTGGGTTTCATTTACCTGCTAGTAAACAGGTATGATAATTCATCATTAACATTCAGTTACGCACTTGTGTAGGCCAAACACATTAGCCTCACATGATTTTTTTTTTAGACACAGTCATAGGTGAAAACAGTAAACTGGAAAATACAGATACCTGAATTCACAATTGAGGAATTAATTTCCTTTTTATTGTGATATTTAGTCAACAACAACAAAAACAAATATGTTTCTTCTATCAAGTGATGATATAATACCGTATGTACATGTTGATTTGTAAATTTGTCCATCCTGCTCTTAATTAGTCTTGTCAGTAGCCACACATGTTCAGTGTAAGGGGCCAACATGAGTAGAGGCCAACATGAGTGAGTGCACTAACTCTTCTCTTAACTTAGGAGAGTCTGGACCCATCCTTCTATGCACATTTGCCACAGATGGCTCAGTGCCAGTGTGGTATAGTGGTTAAGAGCAGTGGACTCTAATCTGGAGCACTGGGTTTGATTCCCCCTTCCACCACATGAAGCCTGGTGGGTGACCATAGGCCAGTCACAGTTATTCCAGAATTCTCTCAGCCCCATCTGCCTCACTAGTTCACTGTTATGAGGAGAGGAGGGGAAGGTGATTGCAAACACTTGGAGACTCAGGGTAGAGAAATGCGGGGTATAAAAACCAACTTTTCCTCCTCCTCCTCCTCTACAAAGTGTAAGTGTGTATTCTCCATTGCCAGAATTGTGTTGAATGTTCCTGATCATAGCGGTATAGCCCATGTCTATAGAGACTGCAGGGCTCTTTTTGTAGCAGGAATTCCTTTGCATATTAGGCGACACTCCCCTAATGTAGCCAAGAGCTTACAGTAAGCCCTTTAAGAAGAGCTCTGTAAGCTCTTGGAGGATTGGCTATATTAGGGGTGTGTCAGCTAATATGCAAAGGAGTTCCTGCTACAAAAAAAGCCCTGACTGTACATGCATGCAGCATTAATTGGAGGGACTCAAGGCCAGCTTGCTTATTTCTACATCAACTCTACATATACACCAAAGCAAAATATCCATTTTTTTTCTCCCACACTGGAGACTCAAACATACAAAACCACAATTTAAACAAAGAGGTCACAGGCTGGCTAGGGATACTTTTCAAGCAAGTGGTGAGATATAAGTCATCTTAGTCTAATCTTGTTTCTGGCAGCATGGCTCACTCAGGTCTGCAGGCTGTGAGCCGCAGGCTAAGAGCAAGGGCTGAGCCCTTTGGCTCCTGCCTTCAGACAAGACCATGCTCAAATCATGTACAAAAGGGGTGGGGAAAGTGCTCGCCTGCCCAATGGGCCTTTGGACAAACCCAGTCTTAAATTATATACAAAAAACTGGCAAATATTCACTCAGATTTTGTTCAGCTAGCTCAGATCTTCTCAAATTACTCCTCTATCATTCCTTTCGAAAAACCTAAGCTTAAATTGCCAAAAAAGGGGAGGAGCTCAGTTTCCTTTGTGACTGTATTCAAAAACAAAATTTCTATACAACATAAATTCCACTTGCACAAAATATTTGTTTTCAGAAAGTGAATCAACTTCTTTATTCTTCATTTGCAAAGTGGCTCCCTGAGGTACAGTATAAGAGAGGGAGAAGACTGGGACCTGTGCCTCCTTGAAGTCATCCTGGAGTGTCTCTGTTCATGAGCAGCTCTTCATAGAACTCTACTGTGCCAGGGTAATGGACATAGTGATAGCTCAGAGGTATCACACAGCACAATCTTCCAAATGTATTCCAAGTGAAAATGGCTGAAGGCTGACTTACTGGGTCAGCAGGAGATGCTGCACAATAGCTAGTGTCTGTATGGTATTGCTTATATGCGCACACTAGGATGGGAGTGGGAGATGTTGCCCAAGATCTTTGCAGATTTCTTCTGTTTTAGCATCACTGGATCCAACCAAGTGCGTACAATAAACAGTTCCATAAACCACAGCCCTTGTAAGTTTACAAAATGCCTCCCTGAACAATTACTTTTTATATATTCTGTGGAATGGTAGAAGGGTGGAAGCCTTTCTGACTATCTTAGGCAGACCATTACACAAAATGGAAGCCATTAACATAGTATACTCAAGTATGGGCAGATTCTGATCTTACAAATTGCAGGGTGGCACCTTGAGCAAAAAAAATTTTTGACCCCCGAAGGGGATTTTTTAATTGCTTTTTTATAAGACTACAAACTACAACTTAAGAAAAAGGGAGGGGAGCTAACCCTAAGGAGAAAGAAAAGCAAACCCACACTACACTAAAAACCCAAGAGTAGGAGATCTTTAACCCCATTAATGTACTAATGTTAGTACTTTAAAGTTAGCAAACCATGAAAACAGTGAGTTTCTGTCTATCTTTCCCTAATTAGTAATTAGCTGATTAGTTGTTATGAGAGAATTCCAGAGCATCTCGCGCGCTCGCTTCATAAATGCCATTTTCAGAGTCCTTCTGCCTTTACTTAGGCTTTCTGTCCCTAAATGCTTAAGCTGGTTTTTGGGCACCAGCACCTTCTTCCACAGCCAAGTCCTCGTCTGTTTCCGAGGGTGCAGAGCCACTCGAACCAGTTTCACCATCTTCTTTGCTTCCCAGATGACATTTGAGAAATTCTTTTGTTTTGAATACGGAATCAATCTTCTCTCTCTTGTCATTCATCTTAAAGACCACTCCTTCTGGGACCACCCATTTATAACTGATTTGATTAGTTTGGAGAAAGAGTATCAAGTCCTTGTAATTTTTCCATTTTTGACGAATCTCGAATGGAATGTCCTTTAAAACCTTGATAATGTCATTCCCCATTTTCAGTGGAGTTGCCAAGGTTGCTTGCAAGATTGCATCCCTAGTTTGTCTTCTCAAGAATTGGACTGATATTTCTCCAGGTAGGCTATTCTTTTTGGTGTAATTTGAATACACTCTATACGCTGCTTCAACATCATGCATTAATTCTTCCGCTTTGCAGCCTACAACTGGTGCGAGAAAATCACTAAGGGGCTTCTTTAAATCTTCCTTCAGGGATTCCGGAATTCCTTGGAATCTGAGGATCATGTTAGTTTTTTCCATTTGCAAGGACAACAGCTTATGTTCCTGATGGTTTTGTTTATTTGTCACTTGATCCACTCTTTTCTTCAACGTCTTTTGTTCGGAGCGCCTCTCTTTCACCACTGCTATTGTCTGTTCCGTCTGCTTAGCAGTCTCGGCCACCTGAAGCTGCTGTGCTGCCAAAGTCTGATTGAGAACGGTTAACTGCTGGTTAATACCAACGAGTTGATCCATAACAGGCTTGAGCATATCCGCTAGCAGTCTCATGACATCTGGCTCCTCCTCTTCTGGCCTAGGGCTTTGGCCGCCTGGAGGTTTCAGTTTCATTCCCTTCTTCCCGACACCCGACATCTTGGATGATTGTTTACAGAAACCAACTGCTCTTTCACAACCTCTGAAAATCACTTATGCGTATAATCCGCTCCAGTAAGTCTCTCAAAACAAAACAGCCTTTCAGTTTTTCCCTGCTCCCATCCTTTTTCTTCTACTTCGCCGCTCGTGGGGGAGGAGATCCCTCCAAACCAATAAAAAAAAAGGGACAGGGAATTCTCCGTTTCTTCAATAACTGATTTACTTTTGACTCATCGTTGGCTGCTTCCAGCCTTGCCACAGTTATCGCCACTCACTTGATCTCCTTCGCTTGCCCCAGTCAGCCTAGCTGGAGCCATTCGGCCACACAGCGGAAGGACCATTAGGGCAAAGGAGCACCTCAATTCTGCGGCATTCCACCACTGAAGAGGCAACTCCTTCAAAGCCCTCTGGCTAGGAACCCTTACCTCAGGATTCTGTGGGGGGGGCACTTCTGTAGCCTCCCTCCAAGCTGCTGGTGTGCTAGCTGCTCCCCTGAGCATTGGGAAGAGCGACCACTATCGCCACGCTGTAGACCGGAAATCCCACCTTGAGCAAATTTTGTTCAGATGAGCTCAACTGTTGTGGTGGGACATCAGGTGAAATGGTCCCATGCATGGAATGCCAGCCCAGAAATGTTCTAAACAAAACCCGGAGGTGACTTCATCACGCAGGGCACGTTGTGGGGGAATGCTCTAGCATTTGAGAAAAAACTCTATAGTTACCATAGAGTTTTTTCCTCCGATGCTAGAGCATCCCCCCACAATGTGCCATGCAAGATGACATCACTTCCGGGTAATGTCATTGTGCCAAGGGTGGGGCTACCCCAACAGCCAGTTGAGCAGCAGTGGACTGGGGCCCTCAAAAGCAGGTACACCTCCACCCCATCAGGGGATAGCAATGCCAAATATGGGTCATACTGTGCAAACAACTATCACAATCCAACAACTGCAGATATTATTTAGTTATGAGAATGGAGGGCTTCAGTGGATCAACATTGCACTCACTCTTCATTTGCAGTCAGACCTGAACATTTATTTTCCAGTACAGCAATTTTAAGGATCAGTCCTCAAGTGTCTTTTGAATTAGCAACCATGTCACCATCAGACATGCAGTGTAACCTTGTAGACAAGAAGCCTGATTATCATAACTCATCCTTCAAGGCCCTTTAGTTTCTTTGGCCAGTTTAAAAGGTCAAGAAATCTATAAACAACACTGCATCATTCAGTTACATGCAAAGTTAAAGATCATAGCTAATCATGTCTCTTGTGCATTGCATAGCTTTAGAGCAGGGTGGCCAAACTGGCTTAACATAAGAGCCACATAGATATAAACGTCAGATGTTTGAGAGCCACAAGACATGAACAAATATAAGCCACACATTTTTTTATTAGAAAATATGCAAATTTGCTTTTTATTAACATTAAAAGAGATTGCCAAAAAATAAAAAACAAAAGTGATAAAAACAGATATTGATAATGATGTTTAACTTTAGATGGGGAGAGGGGGCAGGGGGAGAGAGAGAAAAATAAAATAGATGGGGGGAGGGATGGGCATCTTCCAAGACCCCACACACACACCTCCAGCTGGCTTAGCTTGGACAAAGGATTTAAAGAGACAAATGCATTCTCCAAGCCAGCCGGTGGTGGGAAGGTCTTTAAAAACTCATTTAAAGTTAAAGTTGCTTTCTTTTTCTGCTCCCCCATCTCAAGCCTACCCAGGAAGGGGAACACTGGCTGGGGAAGGGAAGACCGATTGGGGAGATATGCCTTCCTTTTGCTTTCCCAGCCACCCTTCTGGGAGCCACACAATATGTGTGAAAGAGCCACATGTGGCTCCCGAACCACAGTTTGGCCACCCCTGCTTTAGAGTCACCTTGTCCTATTTTCTGTTATGCTGAAGAAGGGAAAACAGATATTAAGTGCAGAAACAGTAACAAAAACATAAGACAGCTTTTTGTCCTACGATTTTATCTCTTAATGGCAGAAATCATAGCTGTTACAAAAATAAAAGTGAAATAGTTAAAACAGAAACAAGGATATTATAATAACAGTATTCCTTCAGTTCAAAAGGTACGTGCTTTCTTGCCATAACATTGTACAAATATCTCTGAATTTAAAGAGAAATGTCCATTATTTTATTGCTGCAACCATCCTGGAAGATAATTGGAACTGAAGATTCAAAAGCCAGTAAAGGTCATCCTATCCCTTATCCAGCAAGGGGTGAAGATCTGTCAGTGGCCCGAAGGCAGGGCTGGCTAGCATCAGCATGTCCACTGTGCTGGTGCACCTCAAAAGAAGTGGTGCTAATGCAGTCTGTAAAGACTCTGCTTTTCTATCTTCCACAATCTTGATCTCTATAGTATAAACAGATGTGAGAATGAAACTGTTACATATGTCAGGTGGGAATTGTGCCTTGGGGTTATTTAGATCACTTCAGCTACTGTAGTTTGGGTGGAGAGGCAGAAGTGGGTATGAATTCCTGCTCCTGTTATACCTGCTAAGCCCCATCCTTACCACTACCAGACACAGGGTTGCTGAACTCCAGGTGGCACCTGAAGATCTCCCGCTATTATAATTGATCTCCAAATGACCAAGATCAGTCCTCCTGGAGAAAATGGATGCTTTGGAGGGTGGCTTCTATGGCAATATGCCCTGCTGAGGTCACTCCCCTCCCAAACCCCACCCTCCTCAGGCTTCATCTCCAAAATCTCCAGGTATTTACCAGCTCAATCCTAGTCTCTATCCATTTTAGGTACAGGGCAATGTTCTCCCAGAATCACAACAAACCTCCAGACACTAGAGATCAGTTCCCCTGGAGAAAATGGGTGCTTTGGAAGGCTGGACTCTATTGCATTATACCTCACTGAGATCCAGGCCTGTAGCCAGGATTTTATAATTCAGGGGACCTTTAAATAAGTCAGGGGGCACTAACGTCACAAAATAAAATAAAAGTTTTAAAAACTCACTTTTGCAGCGTTTATACTCTGCCTGCCTATGCTGGGAAGCAAGTCACACTTGGGTATGGGGAGGGAGCAGGGAGTCCACTGCGTGGCTCAGAGAGTTGGTAGTCATCAAGGTGGCCCAGAGAGCCAAGGGGGTTGAGGGCTCAATGGAAGTTGGGGGGCCTTGGCAGGAAGTCAGGGGGCCAGGCCCCGAAATGCCCCACTGTAGCTACGGGCCTGCTGAGATCCCTCTCCTTCCCAAACTCTGCACTCCACAGGCTCCACCCCCAAATCTTCAGGTATTTCCCAAGCAGGAGTTGCCAGCCCTGACCAGACATAGCACTTCTTGTGGCGAGGGTGGAATTGATTTCTTAGAGCTTAATGCAGCAGTAGGTGTGACTCTGTCCTGAAGTGCTGCTGGTAGCAGGCTGAACAAGGTCAGTGCAGTAACCAGTGTATATTTGACCTCTAGAACTCTAAATGAGGTGACATGGGGCCAAAATAATGAAGAGACTGGATATTACCATACAGTATTGATTTTTTTGCTAAATTGTGACAATAAGAAAATGACCTTTTCTTTAGTAAATTGATTAATACCCGAAGCACATCCCTATTGCATATCTGAAAAACTATGAATTTTGTCCTGACCTTACATAGCCATGGGGGGTTTGCAGGAAAACTTTCATTTCTTTTTGTCAGGGCAAAAATTACAGAGAATTTGCAAGAATGTAACCTGGGAACTTTCTCTCAACAGCCAGTAGGTCTCTAGCGATTATTCCTGACTTTAATGCTTATCTCAATAAGTTAAGAAAGTATTTCTGTCTTGTATCTTCCATGTCTGGTATCATAAAAAAGGAAAAGAAAAGCACACAGAAAGTTTCATAATAGTCATGGGGGAGGAGATTGTCTGCTGTATCAGCAATTTTTAGGAACATACAGGAGCCAATGACGGCACAGCCGCAGGCACATACTTTTAGCAGCAGTCAAACAAAGCATAGTCATCAAGCCATTCAGCACAAAACCACTACAATTCTTTCCTATACTTCTGTAAGATTCATATTGCACCAACAAAAAGTGCAAGGAAACATTCAAGCCGGTGATGGGCTGGTCATGGAGTTGTAAATGCTGTTCGTGGTAAGATTTATCATCATAAACAACAACCAGTACAAAAATGGCAAACAAATATCCATTAAGCACAATATACCACAGGTAAATGTCAGAAGTTCAAGCACAATAAGGCATCAGATAGGGAAGGCACTGTACTCATAGTATTTGTATCTTGAACACTCACCCCTAATTTGCTTTTCCATGACAGATGATAGTGAACAAACAGAAATTTGTTTTAATACAGATACCATTTTGGTCTGTTGAGCCAAAAAAAAAATATGGGGCCTTAGTGAATGTCTTTGAGAGAAATTCTAAGCAGGTTTACTTGGAAATAAGTCCTTTTTTGATTCAATTGGGTCTTATTTCCAGTAATATGCAGACCACTTTCTTAACAAAATATTCTCAAGGCAGCTTTGAACATATGACTTAAGATGATTAAAACAAAATGGTTAAACCAGCAAAAAAGGGGGGAAATCTAAGGATCAAAATAGATGTTATGACTTAACTAGGTTCCATAGACCCACCTGGCATTCCCCACAGTCACACAGGATCAAGGATTGGGGAAAGAGAAGCCTCCTGCCCCCCTCCCCCATGCCGTTTTCTCAAGCCTGAACAGCCCAGGAGCTGCTATTTGTTTCATTTTGAAACTGTGCATCCAGGCCACAACCCTGAACAGAACTGGGCACCTGCAGCTCTTTGAAAAGCCATTCCCTGCGGCTCCCATGAGTCAGGTCTACAGAAAACTGGCCTGACTTCTTAAAAATCATAATGCCTAGTTTGATCCTGAAATACATAGTATAATAATAAAGCAGATAGAAACATACAAGCCTAAAACAGCAACACTCAGCTTACAAAAAACCAATAAAATAATAAACAGTAGGGAAAACAACACATCTAGGGAAAGGTCACATCTACCCAAGGACTTAGAAGAATAAAAATATTTTCATTTGACACCTAAAATAGAACAGATTTAGCACAAAGCATATCTTTCTGTGGTAGAAAGTTCCAAAATCTTGGCATCACAACAAACAGGAGCTCTAGTTTTGGATCAGGAAAACCCTCCCTCCTGCCCACCCAGGGTAGCTTCTGTTTACAAAGTTAAAACACCTGGGAATACTGATCAAGGCACTCCCAGTGTCTTTTCTACTTTTGTCCTTAGATCTACAGCAGGGGAGGAAAGGGTTAAACATGCCCTTCTCCCAGATATTCAAAACACCTGCCGGAGGCTCCTAAAGAATGGGAGATCCTAATGATGGATTTTCCATGTTATATACAGTTTGACCGTAAGGAAGTCTCCTGTAACCATTTGGCATGCAGTAGTGCAATTGTAAATCTGAGCATATGATTTTAAGGACAGGGTCGAACTGTCTTATCTGAAGCATATAAAGTCTTAACTGCCATGGATAATGTCAACTGAAATTATTATTTCCTTTCCACCATAGATTATGGGACAAGAGAACATAAATGGGAATTAAAAAATAAATTCAGCACATATATCAGAAGGTACCTTTTCATGTGTGGAATAATAAGAGCTCTGAATAGCCTGCAGGCGAAGTTGTTGAGGCAAAAAGTATCAGTGTCATTCTAGAAACAATTAGTTACCATCTTTGGGGAAATAGACTACTAAAAAGGATGTGTCTTGATGGACCAAATGACCTTTATTCATTCTCTGAAATACATCCTATGTTCTTATAATTCTGTTGAAGAATATTTCAGCATTTTGGCCTCAAGCAATGTCAGCTTTTGCTTGACTTATTCTGCTCACCAGTATACTGCTGAGGTGATTGCTGTACTCTTGCAAATAAAGCAAACAATGGCCGGATTTGCTCATAACATTGCAGAACTTTGACTGTTTATTCAAAGCACATACTGCTTTGTGCCATTCTGTTTAGCCCAGCCAGCTATAAACAGCCAATCTTTTGCATATTTACTTGGAAGTAACCACAATTAATTAATTAACATTTTAATAAAGAAACTAAATAAATTGAGTTCAGTGGGACTTCATAAGTGCACATGGCACAGTAGCCAGAGTGTTCAAATGCATACTACTGTTCCAAGCTATACTGCTTGGAAATCCATAAATCTCCAGATTTCATGCTTTCTAGTATTCAGTTGTACACACAGCTCATAGTCTATATATAAGAAAGCCCATATATTTGCAAAGATTTTTTTAAAAATCAAAAGAATGGTGTGGCTATCACTACATACAATTAGGGATGAGCCTATGTTACCTGTTCCTTTTTTCCCATATGTGCTGTTTTTGTCAACAGTTTTGGCTCTCCATTTTTCATTGTTGACTTTGTAGATTCATTTGTACTGCATCATGCATGTTCTAAGGTGGTTTTTAAAATTTTCAATATGGTTTGCATATACTATATATTTTTCATAGTATAGTGCATATATATAGTGTGGAACATCAAGCTATAGACATACATATAATGTTAAAAACTGTATAGGTTTTTTTCAAGACACAAGTGTACAGAATACAACATAAAAATAAAGCATCATGGGTTTGATTCACAAAATGTGTCAACAAAATATAAATAAAGATTTCAAGTTGAAGCAGCAAGATAAAGAAATTTGAAATCTTCCCTATATGCAAGTCTTGTCTTTGTTCCCTCCATTCTGGTATCTGGCCCAATGACAGACCATTTCCGCAGAAGACCAAACCCCTGATCTGCATTCTTAAACATTCTAATTATGCAAACATTTCTGCAAACAATTTTGCCTCCCCAGGAGTAGATTCAAATGTTGTGCCCCCTTACCCCACAATTTCAGAATCCTCATATTCAGTGACTTTTTAAAAATCCAGATACTAACTTTGATGAAGTGAGTTTTATTTTATGTTCAACCATCTACTCTTCCCTGGGCTGGAACATCAAAACACTGCAAAAAATATCATGGTCCCTTTAGATGCCTTCAGAGCCACAGACTGTGGCTTGGAGAAGGCATTTAATGGGACTGTGATCTTTTTTACAATGTTTTGATGTCCAGCACAGGAAAGAGTAGAGGGTTGGGCATAAAATAAGACACATGTCCAGATGCAAAGGAAAAGCAACTCTTCAGGAGGCAGTGCTAGGATTCAGTCCCAGGATCTCCTATAGACAAGCACTTTATCCAGCTAAGGCACAGTTCCAGCCCCTAGACAGAGCAGCAGAGCAGTCATCCTGCATCTTAAAAAAAACAATCAAAAAAGGAAGTGAGCTATCATTAGTCCCATGGCTGTTAATGACAAACTGCATGATGGGAGGCAGCATGGCCCCCTTCCAAAGTAATTGTGGAACACACAAGTCAGGCCCACTCTTGGATGATACAAAGTAAAAACCTCTATTGTGGAACATGTGGTGCAAAGCCGAATAATCAGATGGGAACTCAACTTGTTAGTAAAAAGAGGTAAGACCATAATGCAGAAACAGTCACAGTAAAATGAGTTAGTGTTCCATCATACCTCTATTACTATAATAAGCAGATCTAGGAGCAGTACTTATGGGAAAGTGTATTTATTTATGTTAGAAAATACATATGCACCTTTCCAGAGACCAGGCAGCTTACAACTAAAGCAATAAATAAAGGCATTTAAAAACATTTTTTTAAAAAATTAAACCATTCTTTTAAAAAACAAGACTAAACAGTTAAAGTTATCCATGAAACACAAGCCAAGGTATAAAAACAAAAAATGAACAGCCTAAAATGATATAAATAGAACAGGTCTCAGGCCATAAACAGACCATAAAAACAACTAATGAGGCCCATCATTTAAAAGTCTCAGTAAAAGTAATGTTTTGGGCTGGAACCTAAAGGAAAGCAAGGTAGGCACCAGGAGAGTCTCAAAAGGGAGAGCATACCAATGATCAGAAGCCTCCACAGAAAGAGTCCTGTCTCCAGAAAGATTCCTGCCTCTGCCACTTGCCTCATCTCTGCAGGTGAAGCTTCAAAAGTTTATTGCTGCAAAGGTAAGAAACAGTACTTTGGATTGCACCTGGACAAAGATGGACAACCAGTGTAGGTCTTTCAGTCCGTGGCTGCTATGCTCCCTGTATCCAGTTCCCAACAATAACCTGGCCTCCACATTTTGGGCAAACTGAGGTTTCCAAACAGTTTTCAAAGGTGATCCCACACGAAGCACATTACAGAACAGGCAATGAGGAACATAAGAACATCAGGCCAATGGCCCATCCAATCCAACACTGTGTCACACAGTAGCCAAAAATACCAGGTGCTATCAGGAGGTCCACCAGAAGAACTTCCTGGACCTAGCAGTGTGAACAAGTTTTGTACAAAATTTAACCTATATCCCCCTTTTCTAACACTACAGACTATTAATCCAATGGATGAGCCAAAGAAAGCATGGATAATTTGTTTGCACTCCTTTCCCCACTGGCTGCTAATACAACCGTTGTCTAAATTTCCTAGGACTGCTCTGATTTATAGGATCCCTTTCCCAGGGGAATTGTGAGATGGTATTATTGTGTAGGTTTTATGTTTATTTGATTGATGATTGAATGCCTAGACCACATAGGAGGAAAGGTGGGATGCAAGTGTTTTATTTTATTTTTTAGTGGAAAGACAGCATTCCATTGATCTGAAACCATAGGTTTCATTCTTGGCTTTGGTGATGATATATGCAGAATGAGAAAGAGGTTTGTGAAAAGAAATACTTAGTTTCACCCACCATTCACCCCTTGATATATTGGGAAATAGTTAAAAAATGGAGGGTGAGGCCTAGCACAGCTGGGTGTTTACTTCTAATTAAAAATGGAAGTGATATCTGTGGACATCCTAGCATTCACAAAAACTCTACACTACAGAAGCCACTTGTCACTTCCAGTTTTTCTGGAAGTGATGTAAGCAAGCCATCCCTCCATTTTTCCCCAAGGGCCTGACATCCCTAGGATGGAGGGCCAGTTACTCCAGATTAATTAATAGAATCATAGAATCATGGAAGGGATCTCCAGGGTCATCTAGTCCAACCCCCTGCACAATGCAGGAAATTCAAAAATACCTCCCCCTCCACACCCACAGTGACCGCTGTTCCATGCCCAGAAAATGACCAAAAACCTCTAGAATCCCTGGCCAAACCAGCCTGGTGGTGATCAGCATTTCCTTGGGTGTGTAAGAAAGGGCCACAAGAACTAAGCACTGAGGCAACTCTTCCTGCCCCCCCTATCATAATCTGCCTAAACTCACAGAATCCACATTGCTGTCAGATGGCCATCTAGCCTCCATTTGAAAACCTCCACAGAAGGAGAGCCCACCACCTTCCGAGGAAGCCTGTTCCACTGAGGAACTGCTCTGTCAGGAAGTTCTTCCTAATGTTTAGCTGAAAACTCTTCTGATTTAATTTCAATCCATCGGTTCTGGTCCAACTTTCTAGGCCAACAGAAAACAACTCCACACCATCCTTTATATGACAGCCCTTCAAGTACTTGAAGATGGTGATCATATCACCTCTCAGTCATCTCCACTCCAGGTTAAACATATCCAGCTACTTCAACCTTTCCTCATAGGACTTGGTCTCCAGATCCCTCACCATCTTCGTAGCTCTCCTCTGGACATGTTTCACCTGTCTATATCCTTCTTAAATTGTGGTGCCCAAAACTGAGCACAATATTCTGGGTGAGGTCTAACCAGAGGAGAGTAAAGCGATACCATCACTTTGTGTGATCTGGACACTATACTTCTGTTGATACAATCCAAAATCACATTTGCCTTTTATCAACCACATCATATTGCTGACTCCTGTTTAGTGTATGGTCTACTAAGACCCCGAGATCCTGCTGCCAAGACAAGTCTCCCCAAACCTATAATTTTGCATTTGATTTTTCCTACCTAAATGCAGAACTTTACATTTATCCCCACTGAAATTCATTAAACTTCTTTTAGCCCAGTTTTCCAGCCTGTCAAGATCATCCTGTATCCTGACTCTGTCTTCTACCGAATTTGCTACCTCTCCCAATTTAGTATCATCTGCAGGTTTAATAAGCATTCCCTCTATTCCTTCATCCAAATCATTGATAAAGATGTTGAATAAAACAGGTCCCTGGATGGATCCTTGAGACATGCCACTTGTCACTACTCTCCAAGAAGACGAGGAACCATTCACAAGCACTCTTTGGGTGTGATCTGTCAACAAGTTACAGATCCACCTTACAGTCATAGGATCCAAACCACATTTTTCCAACTTGTCAACAAGTATATTATGTGGAACCTTATCAAAAGTGTTACTGAAATCAAGATAAACTATGTCTACAGCAGTCCCCTGATCCAGCAAGGTAGTAACTTTCTAAAAAAGAGAGAGAGAGAGATAAGGTTAGTCTGACATGACTTGTTCCTGAGAAACCCATGCTGGCTCTTAGTAATTACAGCTGTCCTTTCTAAATGTTCAAGGACTGTCTGATTATTTGTTCTAAAACTTTTCCAGGTATAGATGTCAAGCTATCCTCCTTTTTCCCTTTCTTCAAGATAGGTACAACATTTGCCCACCTCCAATCTTCTGGCACTGCATAGATCAATATGGAGTACAAATGAGGTCCCAAATTAGGAAAGGATTAGGACAGGTTGCATTAGCCCAAAGAGAGGGTGAGCAGAATTCCTTCCAAAATTCCTTCAAAAATAGTGCAGCATGTTCTGCATGATATATATTTTAAAAGATAAAAAAGATTTTAAAAATGAGCTCCAGCCGTAACAATTGCAGGGATGCTGTCTGCAACTTTACAAAAGAACTGTAAGCAGACTTCATCTTCTTAATAACTGCCATTCTGCCATCAATGGCACAGCAGTGCCTGACTTCTGGTTTGCCTTTCAGGATACTGAAGCCTTCCAAGGAGGCAAGCCTAGACAGTCCACCAGACAAGAAACCACCACGCTCCCATCAGTGTCAGAGCACCATCTCCATCTTCCCTGCTCGACTCTCATGACAGTACCAGTTTTGATCTGGGTGGAGAAGCTAAAACTTACACAGAGTGACTGAGACTAATATTGGGAATTGTGAGGGGAATATTATTTGCTTGTGATAAAGAAATGCAATTAGGGCTGCTGAGAGGGGACACAGGGGACAAAATTTTGGGGAGCAACATCAGCTTGGAGGGGCTCCAGCTGGGGCTGTCAGACAGCCAAACATGGTAGAGTTTAGCTTCCCCTGGAATGCTTCTGCTCTGCCCCCTCTGCTGCGATCTCACTCCCTCTTACACACAAACACACACACACCAACAGAGTGAGAGACAAATGCTGGGGGTTGGCTCAGTTTCCTCTGCCTGCCCTCTTCCTGCACCTGTATAGCCAGCCACCCTCATACTCTGCACACTGGGAAGGTAGCATGTGGTGCTCCTTCTCCTTTGTATGAGCCTACTGTTTGCTCAATTCCCTCTCCCATTTCCTGAGGTACATAGAGAAGCTTCTCTACCAGAAGAACACAACTGTCATCTAGTAAACGAGCCCCCGACTGGAGGCAGTGGAAGAGGTAAGGGGAGGTGGACCTAAATTATCTCATGCTGCAGAGAAGGATATGATGGAGGAGGCAGGGCTCTTAAGATTCACATTGTGATGCTGAAGAGGCAAAAAAGTTTTCAGGCAGTTGCTCAGAATGAACATCATAGGGAAAAGATCAATGCCTAAAAAGGAACAAGAGTTGCAGATAAGGTTGCCAACTAACCAAGAAAGAGGGTTGGTTTGTACCTGTGCCTTCAATGGCATCCTGAGCTGTAGAAATCCCTGGTGCCCCTGATTGCCAGTTGCAAAAAGCAATATACCTATTGGCTCAAATCAGCTTCTACCTTCTTTTCCAAAGCAAGTTAGTGAGACAGAGGGAGTGAGAGCTCGCAGAATACTATTAGCTAGGTTTCTTCAAATATGTTTCATCCTGTTTAGTGTTGACATGTGCTAGGTGGTTGTTATTTTAAGGGGGGGGTTGCATTACACCTTATTGCAATGTGCATTGTTTAAATAAGTTAAGTAAAATCTTTAATAATCCTCATTTCTTACCTAATGAACCACTATTATTCTATTCTTGGATGGTAGCAGCAAGCCAATGATATTTGGTTTTAATAGCGGTCATGGGGGGCATATGGAATCTTTGTGCAGGGGCCCATAGTGGTTCTCAGCAGCCCTGAATATAGTAACTAAGTAAATAGATCAGCACAAAAGACTAACTTATAAATGGTAGATTTCATTTCCCACTAACTTTATGTATAGCATTCAGGAGTTCAGCATTCACAGTCTCTGAAGCAATTTCTGCTTCATCATTTCATCCTCTTATTTTGGTTCATAATTAAGTTGCCATCTTTATTTCCTGGCAAAACTCCTGTGTCTTTAACAGCTGCATAGGCGGATAATATGCAGCAAATTAAGCTTTGCACATCACTGTATACTAAAGGCTTCATCAGTTACATTTTTGCATTGCATACCATTCTTCTGCTGGGAAGAAAGAAGGTAATCCTAACCCAATTCACACTATCAAATTACAATGTCATCCTGCATTTTCAAAGGATATACAAGTGCTGAAATGAAGGCCACACTCTGCACAGATTGTTGGATTCCTGTTTGTTTGCAGTTCCTCCATTCTTCCGTACACACACATTAAAATACAGTTCTTCTACAGTGAACTTGATTTAGTGTTTTTTTTGCTGTTTTCATTATCTCACCATTGTGCCTTGTAAATTCCATGTCCTGCTTCTTTTCCATTCATCTTTGTTAGTGTTTTAGTCATCTGCCTTTTGTTCTGTTCTTGTTTCAACAACAGACTGTGAATCCTTGAAATGCTGACTATTGTGGGCAGCCCTTTGCTTTTTGTAAGTTGTCTGTTCTGTTGTTGGCAGGATAACTCAAACTGTGACCACAGGCACAAGACTCCATATTCTCCTTCCCTCAAGTCCCTCTCGTAATTAACTTCCTGCTGCTTCTCTTCGATAACTGGAGAACCAAAACACTTTGAGTTCCACTCAAGTATAAATCATGAGAATGTAGCATTGCTCCCCACTGGGTTGGGTCCTGCATGGTTTGTAATAAGGAGTTTGCTAAACTCGCTCTATACAATGTTATTTTTTTCAACCTTCATCTCAGGGGGAGGGGGGAAAAACTAAGCAAATGAGAAAATTATAATCAAGTTGCAAGCCCTTCTTTCCCCCACGCCTTGTACCCACTAGCTTTCACTGGAACCAAAATTCATAATTGGTTACTCCATGTATTCATATTAACTAAGAATTAAATTCAATCTTAGTACCACAAGCTTAACTAACAGTGAAAATATTATTATTGTTTTATTGTCTTTTTCAACATTTATTTAGAAGTCATTATTCCTTGCTGCATCTTCTGTTTGGATCATTTCAATTTAATATTTAAGGTGCCGCTGAAGTCATTTTGCAGGAGACTGCTGTATGGTGGACAAAACCATCCCTGGACTGATGTGGAGTGGAAGAGTAAAGCAAGCTTAACTTGGAAGTTCATATGTTTGTCACGTGACAAACGGTGACCTACTAAGTTTTTTAAGGTGATGCATCCTGGTCTGTCTGATCATCTTGTAATTTCCTATTTAGCCTAAAGTTGAATTCTTACCTAACAACTTTGTGACAGTTTCCAGAGCAATGCACTGAACTTCCATGGGGGGCAGTTATAAAAAGGTACATATTTGTAAACTGCTTTTTCCCCCACAACATAGCAGTGCTGCTGAGAGCGACACTGGGCTCCTGGACAAAGATTCCCTGTTGAGTCCCCCTTTCATGCATTTAAAGAATATTTAAAGAAATACAAAATATTAGAAATTGGCATTGAAGAGATTTACTGAAAGCAACCATGCTTCTGAAATTTCTCCTTGGATTTTTGAGTTCTAAATTGTCTATCTATTTTCTGATGTGTAACCAATGTATTAAGGATTCTGCATTGTTCCATTATTTTATAATTGCATTTATGCTCTAGCACAAGTTTCAGTTCACGTTTATTCTTATCTTCCTTCCCTCCCTCCCTCCCTTGTTATTTATGCATATAGTTGTATGATTGTATCAAGATTTGCTAGGAGCATCACCATTTTTAAAGCATGTGTAGCTCACAGATCTCGACAAAATTGGGACTCTGTGACTTACAATACAACAATAAAAACATAGTTACAAAACAATCAAGAAAAAGAGAATTTATATATCTAAAATTTTAAAATGTCACCATCAGCATACAAAATAGTTTTAACAGAAATATAATTAACAAGTAAAAGGTAAGATAAAATCCAACGAGAAAAGAGAGAGAGAGTGGCCTTTTTTGCATTGGTATTTTGCCCTGCATTCAGAGCACTTTGAGGATTTGTGTTCAAAATCACTCTCCACCTTCACTCCACAATTTCCTCACACTTAAATTTTTATTCCATATGTGTTTGTCATGATTCCATCACCAAAGCATTTTCATTTTCATCACAGTGTTGCTCTGCATTTTCGGAGACCTGATTTGCATTGGATCTTTTGTCTGAGCCGGTTTGTCTGAGCACGGTAATGTAGAATCACTGCCAATTTTCCTGCCCTTCTGTCCCCTGGTTTTTTTTTTTCCAGTCAGGAGATGGTGCTCACCTGTACTATTCTCTGCCCATTACCAGTGTCATGTTTCAGACAATCCACCCAGCAGCATCATATTTCAGCCAATCAACTTTTGCCGGGTGGAACATATGGTGGGCTCTCCTGTCTTCCTTGCTTTCTTCCCTTTCCTCCTTTTATTCTGCTTCTACCCCTCCTGCATCTCATCTGGCAATCTAAACAGCAGGGAATTCCCCAGCACAATGTGCCTACTTCCAACACCTACACCACATCTTTACAGGTGATCCAAGCATTGCTCCTGGACGAGTAACTCACAATGTGGACACAGGTATAGTAGTTCAGGCACCCTGTCAGCCCTTTTTCTACTTTTTTCCCATGACTGCCTTTTGCCCCAATCACCCTCTTTCTGTCCTCTTTCTACCACCCCACCCCATCATTATCTCTTTCTGTCTGCCCTCCACTAAGTCTTCCCTCCCCCTCATTTTCCTTGCAAGCTTTCTAGGAGCTGTTATGGGATGCTTTTGAGGGTGGGGTGGCTTCTCCCTCATAGCTGCCAGGCCTGCCAGGAATCACCACCACCCCCAGCAGCAATGGAGACGGCTGTTGGACTGAGTGGGGAACCACACTCCAATCCCAGGCAAGGTGAGCTGGCAAAGCCCTTATTCTTCTAATGAGAGACTGAGGATGAGCAGTTTACATTATTCTCCTTCCTGCCACCACTTCTCTCTCTCTCTCTCCCTCCCTCCCTCCCTCCCCATCCTCCAGCCCTCACCTGGAGGCTGGCAACATTAGTTCCCCTGGAGGAAGTAACTGCTTTGGTGGGTGGAGTGTATTGCATTACATGTCTCTGAAGTCCCTTCATGCCTCAGTCCCCACCATCTCCAGGTGCCACCCCTCAAATATGCAGGAATTTCACAACCTGGAGTTGGCATCCCTATCCCCAGCCAACCTGAGGCAATGGAAAACTAATTGCTCTGCCTGCCCCCACAGTTCATATGCATTGAGCTGGGGGGGGCAGACTGCAAACCTGCTTGTCCTTCAAAAATATTCAACTAAAGTTCAAATATAATGATAAGAAAATTAAAATTGACTCTATCCAAAAGGCCAAAAACTTCGTGAAGCAACAATTGGGTGCAGCTAAAGACGATGATCCAAATTTGGAGGAAGGAGAGGAACCCAGCGAGGAAGAGTCAGATAATACTTCAGGTGACTCCAGCAGTTCTAATTCAGAGTCTAAGAAAGGAGCAGCAGCACCCAAAACGCCAAAAGTGAAGGAGAAAAAGTGCAAGAAATAAACGTTTTATTCTAGATTGCAAAATATTTGACTTTAGTATAATTAGCTCCTACTTGACAGAGGTTTGAACTCTCTGTTTTTATATTTTTCAGTATCATTGTTATTGCAGGAGCGATTTATTTATCTGTAACCTAACACAAAGCTCTTGTCTTAAGTTAGTGGTAGTGTTCCCCCTGTACCCTTCCCTTTAGGTTTTAGGATGTAGAATATAAAAACAATAAAAATATTTTTAAAAAATTCAACTAATAAACCATCATTTGCAATTTATTTATTTTATTTATTATTTGGATTTGTATCTTGCCCTCCCCGATATCCTGCGATGAACCATACATTAAGGTTGAAATAAAGATAAAACTTATATAGACAACATTTGCATTGTGTTGCTGTAAAGGTACATTTACAAGCTTGAATAATATGAACAAAACAAGACTTATACAAAAGAAATTAAACACTGCAAGGCGTCATCAGTTTTACAGCATGAAGCTTGCAGGACTACTGTGAGCCAGGAGCCTCCATTTCTTGTGAATAAAACCTTTTTTATGAAGCAGAGTATAGGGGAAAGATTATCCAATTTTTTCTCAAGACTGAGAACTATAAAAACAAAACAGAACATATAATTGTAAGCAGGGGTCATTTCATTGAAAAATAGGTGCAGGAGCTCATTAGCATAATTCATTAGCTTAACTTATTTACATATGCCATACCCCTTGACATCACCGGAAGTATGGGGAGCTGGCGAGCATACTCTCCTTTCTGTTTTGTTCTAACTATGGGGAAGGAAGGAAGGAAGGAGGGAAGGAGGGAAGGCAAGGAGGCTTCAGTGCATTCTTTTTACATTATATTCAGATCATTCATGCTTTCGCTAGGGTACTTGCAAAATGGATCCGAAAAGTAAAAGTGGTTGTACTGAAATAAAGAGAGGAAAGTGAGGAAAGCTTCTGTTTCCAGGCTACCAAGACTCATAACCTAAGAGATGAGCTTTGCTCCACATAAAAAGCTGATGAAAAATACACAAATAAAGGATATGCTTCCTCTGTCATTTGGCAGACTATAATGTATCAAACCCTGAATTAGATCAAACCCTATGATCTGGTCAAACACAGGCAAGAGCCTATTTGCTGTGGATGGAAAGTCAGAGCCAAGTTGTAACAAGCAAGGCTTCATCAGCAGGAACCCTGGATTTGCTTCACACCAAATGTTCCAAAGCATCACTTGCAAATCACTGATAACCTGGAAGACAATTTCTTCCAATGGCCAAATCTCTATGCTCCCCTCACTGTTTTATTTTTCACCCATGCCAACGACAGCAATGGCTACTAGTAAGCATTTTCCTCATGTAAAACATTTTTAGAAAAGTCTGAGAAAGCAGAGGTTGCTTATTGTTGCATTCCTGAAAATCCACCTTCCTGTTCTGTACCACATGACTGGCACGTTCCAAGAGCCAGAACATTTGTTTTCTGTGGAACAAAATTTGAGTCCGATGGTACCTTTAAAATCAACGAAGTTTTATTTAAGATAGCTGATTCCACCTTTGAACCACTCTAACCATGAAAAACCATAATATCCAACCAATACCTTTCTGCATGCAATTTAAACCTGTTGCTTCGGGTCCTATCCTTTGCTGCTACCTCATCTGCAAAATGGGTATAATTTGTTTTGTATGTTTACCAAGTGGAATTCTGCAGAAGAACAGAATGAGTACAGAACGTAGTGCTGGGCATGAAATTCAGCTTCCTGAGAATGTCTGCTCTCACTCTGCCCCCCAACCCAGTTCCCAGCCCTTTACAACCAGGCCCCCTTGGGTGTCCCTTCCAGTTCTTGAGGCCCCGGCACCATAATAGAAATGAAAAACAGCAACACATTGACACAAAATGACGCATCAAGAATATAAGTTGCAAAACACTACAAAATACCAAAAAAAGCCAAAATCCATCCGTTTCTAAATGTGAGGCCCCCTTTAAGGCTGACGTTCAAACCAATGGCCCTCCCCCCCCATGGGTGTGAAAAAGATGCTTGCAGTTGTGTGGAGAAGACTTGATGAAGCGGGGGGGGGGAGGTTGCCAGAAGACCCTCAGAGCAGTCCTGCTAGATCAGTCCAAGGGTGGCTTCTTTTAGTCCAGCATCCTGTCTCTTAGGTGGCCAGTCAGAGGCCCCAGACAACAACCCTTCCCCACTGGCTGCTCCCCAGTATCCAGGTCCCTTCTGCCTTGAAGCCTGGAGGTCTCCTATGGTTATCCTAACCACTACACCAGACTGGCTCTCACCAATCCTTCATAGTATTACATTGTCAAGAGACTAGAGTAATTCTGCCTGGTTACCTTGCTTCACTTAACCTCTAATCCCCATGAAGGAAGGCCAGGATAAAGGCACAGAAGTGCCTAGGAGTTCAGATCCAAATAACTCCAGACTTCTGCAAGCTGCCCAACTCCTGTGTTATGTTTGCTAGAAATGAGTCCCACCGGTCTGACTACCCGTTAACTGTTTCCTGGGGAACAAGTGCAGATTATTACAACTTCCAGTGCACAAGGAGGGGGAATCTGTTTCAGTCGAAACTCTGGTGGTGAATTACAGGTGTGGATCTCCTAGCATGACCGGGCATATTCTTCCAAACTGGGGGGGAGCACCGAAGGCCTATGTGCCTTTGTGTGTGTGTGAAATGCTGTTAAGTTAAGCCTGGGCTGTTGCTGCCCATGAAAAGGGATGCCGCACTGCAAATGCAAAGCAACCCCGGAGAAGAGTGCATGCTTGCCTTGCTCTGCGCAGCAGTGCACTGGCTGCACCTTCTGCAGAACCCACTCAGGGCTCCACCAATGGGCATTGCCCATGCCTGGCTTTGCAAGACCCCCCCAGCAGTACCTTGGGCAGTGAGAAGGATGCAGAGGAAAGCGGCGCCCAGGAACATGAGGGCGTGCAGTGGGTGGAGAGCCATCAGAGCTGTCAGGCAAGTCATGGAGCTGCTGGGCATGTCAAGGGGCTGCGGAGAGTCCAAGTGGCTGGAGGCATCCTCAGCAAGGCCCTTTCACTTTCATTTTGCCTGCCAGGACAAATGCTCCACTGGAGCTTCCAGGCAGTCTCCTCCTTCAGGCCCCCCTGGGTGGGGAGGGGATTCCTCACTGACTTCATTCCTGGGCTTTCCAAAAGGCAGATTCCTTCAAGCAGCCTGATGCCATCCCAGCAGTGCCCTGAGCATGCGTCAGCCCACCTGGCTGACTGGGCTTCACTGGCCTGCTTTCCCGGCTGGGACAGGCCTTAGCTTGCCCTGGCAGCATGGTGCCAACACCAACTTCTTTGCCTCAGTTCTGCCCAGGGGGGTATCTCCCTCCCTCTGGTCTGGGGATGGCATTTCCAGCGCAGCCCAGCCACCTTTGGAAGCCCCTGGCCTCAACAAGTGACCCTGGAGATGGAAAGGGCAGTCAGGTTGCAGTTGACCCACACAACCCTCCCATTAGGTTTCCAAGCCAAGAGACATGCAGAGGTGGCTGGCCCTCACCTGCCTCTGTGTCACGTGACCCCAGTATTCATGACCTATCCAACTTGGGCAGGGGGCTGCTGGAATCAGGGGGTAGGGCTTGCCACATGTCCCCATCCCCTGGCCTCCTCACTGCCAGAGTGTCATTCCGGTGAGCTCCAGCAGGAAATGAGGCCTGGTTGTAAGAGAGAATCACCAATGGAGTTTCAAAATGTGGTGCAGCCTACAGGTGGCTAGTAATGTCCGTCAACAGGTCTCTATTATTATTTCAATGCTGAGGTCATTGTTCCCCCCTCCCCCCCACACTTACCCAAGTCTTCTTCTGAGGTCATCTATTCTTTTGAGTATTGTCTGTATTGGAATAAGAAAGAAATTTTATCATGACTAATTCTTCTTATTGACACAGCCATACACTGAGCCAGTATTTAGATTCATAGTAGGTAAATGTGCTTCCAAGAACACTATGATAATGTTTTAAATAGAGAAAAAAAAATCAAATCAACACCCAGTGTTACTCGGAAAGCAAAAACCACCACAAAACTAACTTGAGGAAAGAAGCCTCCCCCCCCCACTTCTAGCCTGATGCATATTAACTGTGGGGTTAAAACCTTGCAAGGACACTTTGGGGACTGTTTCCTGTATGTTTTACCAATACAATTCACCATTTAGCTTAGCAATGCTAATTTTGCAAGAGCTGCTATACTCACTGCAGGAAAACCATCTCTCTGTGATTGTCCTTTGACAACTGGTCACAATTAAGCCATGTAATTTAAAAGCTTTGTTATTAAAAAAAAATGCAGAATTCTTTACTTATATGTTCCCCACTGTTGGACACAACCGGACACCACCAAACACCAGAAAGAATGCATTTTTTTCCTTTGAAGCAAAGCACTGGGAAGGTCGCCATCAGCCTGTTTAATGAAAGATTGTTGATGTCACACTAAGGTGTGTTTTAGCATACTGGCACCAAGAGCTGTTGGTGGAACTAAACTGTTGGTGGAACTTGATGGCACAGTTAAAAGTTTAGTATCATAACGAAGCAAAGCATAACGAAGAGGGCTGTGTTTCTTGAAAATTTATGCTACAATAAAGTTTGTTAGTCCTAAAGGTGCTACTGAGCTTTTTACTATTTTGCAGCAACAGACTAACATGGCTAACTCCTCTGGATCTGTGAGGTGGGTGGGGCTGAGAGAGTTCAGAGAGAACTGTGACTGGAGCAGGTCACCCAGCAGGCTTCATGGGGAGGAGGAGTGGAGAATCAAACCCAGTTTTCAGGATTAGAGTCCACCACTCCTAACCACTCCACCACAGTGTCTCTCAAGCTACAAAGGAATTACAACACTGGATCTTCCTATATGTTCCTTCATCCACACATTACCAGAATGGTGTGCAAATGCCAAGCAGATACCTTGCTGTGGAGTCACAGCCCCACAGGGGTTGCACAAGGGGCCTAGGGGGGTGCACAAGGGGTCTGAAGCAGGCTGGGGGTCATAAAAGCTTTGCAGTGGGTGCAGCATTCCACATCCTTTAGATACTGGTCTAATTAGGACCAAACATGCATTACCAAGTCCCCATGTCTCCCATGTTCTTCGAGGTAAATCTTGGAATAAGTGCTGTGTAAATGCACTGTTGCCAAGAAGAAGCAGAAGAGATTCAATTTATATCCAGTGGCTTACAAATTCCTTTTCCCTTCCTTCCCCACAGCAGACACCCTGTAAAGTAGGTGGGGCTCTGCATCTTGACCCTATTGAGTGCCATACCTTTGATGCCATCTACTGTAAAAGCATAGCAATGACTGTAAGGGCAGATGAAACAGGTTTAACACGCATTTGCAATGAGAATCTGGAATTTGCTAACAGGTTTCAATCCAGTTTAACATGATATATGTAGAAATGGAGAAAAAAGATGAAGCAAAGGCAAGGCTGTTTGACACTGTGGTGAACACAGACCTCCTGATGGACCTCCTGATGGCACCTAGTAGTTTTGGCCACTGTGTGACAGAGTGTTGGACTGGATGGGCCATTAGCCTGATCTAACATTGGCTTCTCTTATGTTCTTATGTTCTTAAAAGGAGACTGCAGAAAGGGACAGAGACAGAGAGTAAAGATCAAACAACTGCCAGATATTTGACATAAGAAAACAAATGGCATTAAAAGCTCAGAAGACTAGGCATCAGGAAAAAACATGGGGAAAGAAATTCAAAGCGGGGTGCCTCAACTGAAAAAGTTCTGTTCCTTTGTACACAAAGAATCTTGATACATTTATCTTGATATATGTTCACTTTCAGGGATCTTTTCATAGAAAAAGAGGTGCAGGAGCTCATTAGCATAACTCATTAGCATATGTCACACACCCTGACATCACCAGAAGTGTGTCAGAAGGCCACATCCCCTGACATCACAGGAAGTGTGTCATAAGGCTAAGAAAGTATGACTGGCTGGTGCAGGATGCAGCAAGGCAAGGCAACCATCCATTCAGCTGCTATTTGGAGGTGTGATAGATGTTTGACAGGGTGCTGTCCTATTGGCCTCCTCCCCCAGACCAAAAAATGGCATAATTAGAAGACGTTCCCCCTCCCATACTTACAAAGCCACGGTAAGTGTAGGCTGTGATACAAGATGCACATTCAAACAAGTAGACAATCAGGATCAGGACCAGATACTGAGGACATAAATGACAAAGTGAGATTCCAGCAGGGGCAGGATAGCAAGTCAACCTTCTCTGTTGGTCCTTTTACCTGGAGATGCCAGGGATTGAACCTGGGACCTTCTGCATGCCAAGCAGATGCTCTACCACTGAGCCACGGCTCCTCTCCTATACACACACAGGGCCCAAGCATCATTTCTGAGAACTTGGTACAAACATAATAGTTAACACCCCTTGCATCAAGGAAAGGACTACTGTACTGGAGGAGGGTGATACCATGCAAAGGATCCAGCCCTATCCACCTGCCCAGTACCACCTGCTCCTACTGACAGTGGCCCACCAAGTTCTCATACAGAAAGGGTTTCAAATTTTCATCTCTGCTGTTTTGATCTAGAAATACTTTTTTCCATTTCTTTTTTTCTTTACACTGATTTTTCCCTTTAAAATATATACAAACCAGGTAACATGTACACAATACAACCAATCTTCAGAAGTAACAGCCAAAAGCAGAGAACAAAAACCGCTGACAGAAATATAAACAAACATAACAAGAAATGAAACAGAGAACATTTGCTAATTCCTAATCTCAGGCAGAGAGAGGTGTTTCCCAACACCAGCTGTCTAAGATCCTTTTAACTGGAGATTCCACAAACTGAACCTGGAGCCCAGTACATACGAAGCAGGTGCCACTCTTAACCACGACACAAAACTGGCTCTGACTCTCTCGTATTGTGAGGATAAAATGGAGGAGGGTAGAATGATGCTGTAAGCCTCCTGGAAGGGTCCCCATTTGGAAGAAAGCAGGGTTATCAATGTGCACATTAGATAGACAGAGAGAGAGAGAGACAGAGGAAGAGACAAGGGGCTGTTCTTTGCAGTAAAAGCCAGAAGCCTCCTTTAAATAAAATCTAGCTCTGAGCCTCTGGCCTAAGACAACTGCAGATCTGCTTTCCCGATATCAATGTCAGTAGCAACAAATCAATCATTTGGCACCCAGATATGTAGAAGCTATGAAATAGCTGACTGATATTGCCTCTTTATTTCTAGTACCACGGTCAAAGGATCTGTGTAACAGTTTAAGTAGAATCAACTTTTGGTCAGCATTTCTAGGCTAGATGTTACAACAGAAAGATTAGAAGAGCACAGCAGATCTGATAGTTCTGAATAGATTACTGGGCAGGCCGCAGGGGAATTTAAAATCTGGAATGCCCAGGTTCAAATCCCCACTCAGGCCATAGGAGCTTGCTGGGTGACCTTGGGCCTGTTTCTCAGCCTAACCTATCTCACAGGATTTTTGTGAGAATCAAATGGGGGGAATTATGTAAGCCGCTCTGGGGCCCATTGGGGAGAAAAGTGGAGTATAAATGAATTAAATAAATTAAATAAATCAATAATAAATATAACAAAAATAAACTACTGGGGTCCCTACTGGGGAGAAGAGAACAAATGTATATAATCAATATGTACTAATTATATTCATGCAAATATAAAAGAAGTAGCTTCCTTCATTCCTTTTCTTGTTGTGCTACTGCATAAATTAATTTGCTCTGGAGACATCTTTCCTGAACTAAGACAAAAATGTATGAGCCGGAGGCTAAAAAACTGTTAGCAAGCTTGCACTTAGAGGGAACACTGGACAAAACCCAGGGGCCATCAGCAGGGCCAGAACTCCGGGAGCCCTTCCACTCTTGCCCCCCAAGCACCAAGAATGCAGAGCAGCACTGTGCCAGACATAAGGACATAAGAGAAGCCATGCTAGATCAGGCTAGTGGCCCATCCAGTCCAACACCCTGTGTCACACATCAACCAAAAATACCAGGTGCCCTCAGGAGGTCCACCAGCAGGGCCTGAACCCCAGAAGCCCAACCATTCTTGCCCCCAAGCACCAAGGATGCAGAGCATCACTGTGCCAGACATAAGAACATAAGAGAAGCCATGCTGGATCAGGCCAGTGGCCCATCCAGTCCAACACCCTGTGTCACACATCAGCCAAAAATACCAGGTGCCCTCAGGAGGTCCACCAGTGGGGCCTGAACCCCAGAAGCCCTCCCACTCTTGCCCCCCAAGCACCAAGGATGCAGAGCATCACTGTGCCAGACATAAGAACATAAGAGAAGCCATGCTGGATCAGGCCAGTGGCCCATCCAATCCAACACTCTGTGTCACACATCAGCCAAAAGTACTAGGTGCCCTCAGGAGGTCCACCAGTGGGACCTGAATCCCAGAAGCCCTCCCACTATTGCCCCCCAAGCACCAAGAATGCAGAGCATCACTGCGCAGCCTGAATGAGGCAGGGATGGGTTGGGGGCCTAGTCTGGGCCACTCCGTGTGGCCTGAACAAGGTGGGGATGGGGGTCTAGTCCAGGCCACTCCACACAGCCCAAACAAGGCAGGGACAGGGACGGGGGCCTAGTCTGGGCCACTCCATGCAGCCTGAACAAGGTGAGGACAGGGGCCTAGTCTGGGCCACTCTGTGTGGCCCAAATGAGGCGGGGACAGGGGCCTAGTCCGGGCCACTCCATGTGGCCTGAACAAGGCGGGGAGGGGGAGGGGGGCCTAGTCTGGGTGGCTCCAGGTGGCCCAAATGAGGCAGGGATGGGGGCCTAGTCCCAGCCACTCTAAGCAGCCTGAACGAGGCAGGGACAGGGGCCTCAATCTTTCTCAGTGCACGTGGCTTTGCGCGGCTTGGGGAAGATGGATGATGGGGCGGGGAGGCCTTGCCTGGACTGCATGGAGCAGTTGGAGGCAGCCAGGGACAGGGTGGGGAAGAAGCTGGGAATGGGGCGGGGAGAAAGCCTACCCACTGTCCTGCTTCTTCCTCCTCCTGCGACGAAATGAGGGCTGGAAAGAGAGGGCGACTGGAAGCAGGGGCAGGGCTTCATCATGTGCCCACCCCCCAGACGCGTCACTCCTGGAGCGCTACTCTGGGGCGCTCTGGCCCCATCCAAGGCCTGTTCACTTGCTGGTCTGGTATTTGCTTCTCAGACTCAGAGATGTTCATCAAGATTTGTCAGTCCCCTGGCACAGTACCAACTGACCACACACCAACCGACAGTCTCAACTGCCAAACTCCAACTGTCAAAGAGTGGGTTTTTTTCATTAGAACTTCTCCCCCCTGAGTTCTGCATCAGAATTACATCACCACTGTTAGTCATGTGACTGCAGGTGTCTTTTCTTGCAGACTGATCTCAAGCCTTGAGTCTGTCACAGTCTCCAATGGCAACCCTTTGAGTTCAGTCCAAGCAGAACAACTTAAATCATCCAAGGCACATCCCCTGATACCTGGGCAATAATTATTTTTGTCTAACAATGGTTTTTAAAGTAGTGGATGGAAAACTGCAAATGGCCAAGGAAAGGTGTCTCAGTTAGTGTTTGCATTATGATAGTCATCAAGGGCTCATTAATATGGATATTACATGATGGCCAAGAGTCCAATACACAAGTGAGTGGTGGCCTTCACAGATTTCAGGATGCTGTCAACATCCATCAAAGTAATTGGGTCAAAATGGCCCATAAGCAGACCAGATGGTGTTTGAAGCAATTCTCTTACCTGACCTATTGTCCAGGGTTGAGAGCCCCCTTTCAAGCTTACCTGCACTGGTGGTGGCTCCAAGAGCAGGTGAGAAAGGACCACGTGAGCCACAGCATAGGGAGGCTTGCATGGGAGGCATACCCACCACTCAGTCAGTCAGCCATACCCACCACTCAGCACAGAGAGGAGTGAGGCTCTGCTGCCAAGCAGATCTCACAGATGAGGCCGGTATCAGTCCACCCATCTCAAGCCAACACAAGCCAGAGAAGAGGCCCTGAAAGATATATGGAGAAGGAAGAGTGCAAGAAGGTAAGGCCTGGGCCAGGAATCCAACCATCTCTGTTACTCACACTAACTCCTTTTAACTGAGTTTTAGTTTCAGCCTACAAATTCACCAATCAGAGTACAGTCCCAAAATTCCTAAATGAGATGCCAGATCCTGGAATTGAGTCCAGTAGCAGCATGGATTTTGATATTTATTATTTATTTATTTGATTTTTACCCCACCCTCCCAGCAAGGCCGGCTCAGGGCAGCTTACAACAATGTAAAACAGTACAATAAATAGTAAAACCAAACAGACATAAATTTAAACCATAATTATACAACTTAATAAAGTGCTAGCAATAATTCCTCAAACACAGGCAGCATCATATCTTACTACAGATGTCCAAGGTACTCAGGTCAGGCTATATTTGGGGGGCCCAGAGGGCCAGGCTCGCTCCCCAAGAACTATCAGATGTCAGTGGTGGCAGTGGTGGTGGCCGCTCCAAAGATCTGGTGGAAGAGCTCTGTTTTACAGGCCCTGCGGAATTGTAACAGGTCCCACAGGGCCCTGATCTCCTCTGGGAGCTCATTCCACCAGAATGGAGCCACCACAGAGAAAGCCCTAGCTCTTGTTGATGCAAGCCTGGCCTCCTTGATGGTTGGGAGGACCAACTGGTTCTGGGTCCCCGATTGCAGTGCTCTCTGGGGAACATATGGGGAAAGGTGATCCCTCAGGTATGCAGGTCCCTGGCCATAAAGGGCTTAAAAGGTAATAACCAGCACCTTGAACTGAATCCGGTATGCTATAGGCACCCAGTGCAGTTCTTTTAGGGTGGGCTGGATGTGTTCCCACACAGGACGACACAGCAACAGCCTCGCCACTGTGTTCTGCACTAGCTGCAGCTTCTGGATTTGGGCCAGGGGCAGCCCCAAGTAGAGGGCATTACAGTCTCGAGGTTACCATAGCATGGATCACTGTTGCCAAGTCATTGCATTCAAGGAAGGGAACCAACTGCCTAATCAGCCTAAGAAGGTAAAAGGTAGACCTGGTAGTGGCTGCTACCTGGGCCTCCATTGTTAAGGAGACGTCTAGGAGCACTCCCAAACTCCTGACCTCCAGCACTGGCACCAGTGGCGCCCCATCAAAGGCCGGGAGTGGGATCCCTACCCCCAGACCATCCCGACTCAGGCACAGGACCTCCGTCTTTGTCGGATTCAATTTCAGCTGGCTCAGCCTAAGCCAACTAGCCAAATCAAAGCAGTTTGATTTAATAGCACTGCTTCACCTACCTGTGCCCATATAAATCAAGGTGCATAAAAGGGTTTTCTCTTAAACTCCTAAATTTGGTATTCAGTTCTGCTCTCAAAACCTGTCTCACTGTTGACACTAGACCATCAGATCTCATCTTCATGTCATTTTCTCCATAACATGTTATTTTATTTCTGTTCAGAAGTTTAGCATTTAGGATCTAGGAAACATAAGTCACAGAGCATGGGCAGTTAGTAAAATTGCTCTTGTATTATTACCCACTGCAAGAGCCCTACCATGTCAATCAAGCTAGCATGCAGCAGGAGAGAGATGGCCTAGAACTTGACTGAGGGAACTGCTAATTTCTTTTCAGGTATGTGACAGGCCCGAACAGGGATAAACTCCATATTAGAATTTCCCTTTTAGGAGATACTGTAAAGAAAGGGTTCATCAAGTTGTTAATTGAGTTGTGCTTAATATAGTGTTTAAAACTCATTCCTTGAGACAGTCTGGCATAAAGCAGAAGCCCTAGAGCTTGACTGAAGGAACTGCTAATTTTTTTGCAGGCTCAAGCTAGAGAAAGAAAGCATCAAGAGCATCAGAAGAGGGATAAGTCATTGAATAACATACCAAAAAGAAGCCTTGTATTTCTTTGAGTTAACATTCTGGACTTGCATTCTTTGTGTTACTAGACATTAGGACTTGCCTTTGTTCAGAGTGCCCTTTCTAGGGTACTGAAGATCTTGTCTCTGCAAATGTTGCTATGTTCATAGCAATTGTGGTTCAGTTATACACATGGTTGCAATATTGTTAGGTTTATGATACATGTTACCTTGAAAACTATAATACCTTGAATATTTTGTTTTTGAAACAATTTCATAATTGCTTGAAAGCCATAAGGGTGCTGCATCCCCTCCCCAACTCTCCAATTGAAAAGGGTAATTTAGGAGAGGGATCTATGTAGCCAGGTTTCAGGATGGGCTGGAACTGGTTGATGAACTAAAGTTTGTCATGAATTTTGACTGGTCTGTGGTTCACAAAACAATGTTTGCAAACTGAACAATGACCACAAACTTTCATAAGTTTTGATGCAGTTCATGGTGGTGCATGAAGAGTAAATACTCCTGCTTTCTGCCCTTCATGAAGAACAATTGAGCTGTTTAAATGGCTCTCAGCCATTTAAATCACTGCTTTCGAAGCTCCCGGTGACCCGGCAGCGCCACTGGTTGCCGGGGGCTGCTTTGTCGCCCTCAGGAAGACGGGCAGCAACAGTGTCACGACGTCTGTCATCGTGACGTGGGCAAGGGGGCAGAGCCGGCTATGATAGACAGCCAGGCTCCGCTCCTGCCCATTGTCAGTCGCTCCAATGTGCTCGAGCTGATAACAGCTCAGAGCACAGGGAGCGAAGTCCAGGGCCTCTGTGGAGGGCCTGGGTAGCAGCGGGCTGAGTCTGCAGCCAGAGCAGCAGGCTGAGGCATCGGCCAGGGCATTGGGATGCGGGGCCGCGGCGTCGAGCCGGCCAGAGCCGGCCCAGGCCATTGCGCAGAGTCAGCCAGCACCTCAGCTCACTGCACAGAGCCGGCCAGCGCGTCGGGCCGCAGTGCAGAGCTGGCCAGCGCGTTGGGCAGTGGCGCAGAGCCGGCCGGCACGTCGGGCCGTGGCGCAGAGCCGGCCGGAGTGCCGGGCCCGGAGCCGAGCAGGCTGGAGTGTCTGGATGCAGAGGCAGCCGAGGTTGAGGCTGCAGGGGCGGCCAGAGCTTCAGGATGCGGTGGCGGCCAGGCGGGAAATGCTATGGCCTGGTTGGGCTTCGGGTTGTGCGGCCTGGGGGGAAGCCTTGGTGGCAGCAGCTGGGGCATTTGGCCGCAGCATGACTGTCTGGGCCGCGGCGGAGGATTGGGCCTGTGGTAATGATTGGGTCTCTTTTTCTGATTTTAACAAGTTCTTATTTATTTTATCAGCCCTATCTTCTGCCTTCTTTAAAGTAAATAAATTAATTGTTTCTGATAAATACATTAATTAACCCCCCCACCTTAGCAGCAGCCACGTTGGGCTGGCCTGCCTTGATTCTGTGTTCTGTTGGGGCAGCGGGGTGTGTGGCGGCCATTTTGTGGTGGGTGGAATGTGACGGCCATCTTAGAGCTAACTGGAGTGGCGGCCATTTGGGGCTTTCCCCTTCCGCAGCCATTTTAACGGTTATAGGCAGCATAGGCCCAAAGAAGGGCTTGGGGGCATCCTCTAATAAGCAGTCTGCAAATAAGTGGGTGGGCCAGAACATGGCGAAAGAAAACCAGCCCCTCCCAAAATGGCCCACTTCGGCACCTGTAAATACTGTAGGTATGGCTTCCATAGTTGGTGCTTTGGTGCCTTCTACACTTATTAGCATTGTTTCCACCTCTGGTGCCTTCTACAAGCGCAGTGGTGATGGCTTTTAGGCCTCCTGGAGCCACAACTTCCGGTTGGGTGACCCTCGATCAGTCACATGTTATCTCAGAGCTGCTCTCTCAAGGACAGTTCTGGGAAGAGATCTCTCAGTGTTGCCTGCCCCGCGGGGTGTCTGATGTGGGGAGGGGAAGGGAGTTCGTGTGTCACTCTGAGACTCTGGACGGGGTATAATCCAATCTCTTCCTTCTTTTTCCTTTCCCGGCCGCAGTTGCTGGTGTGGTTTTTTGAAGGTAGGATGTAAAAGAGAACTAGTCTCTGTAATACCAGACTTAGAGGGATTTTGGGAAGGGATGTGTCTCAGTGAGAGACCATCTGCTTGGCATGCAGAGAGTCCCAGGTTCAATCTCTGGCATCCTTAGGTGATAGATTTGGTAGTGGGTGATGTGATAGACCTCTGCCTGGAACCTGGAGAGCATTTGCCACTTTGAGTAGGCAATACTCATTTTAGCAAACGTGAAAGCATACAGTGCTATCAAAAGGGGCTATTTCTTATAAGAATAAAATTGATTCTATCCTTATTGAAGCTGGGATTATGTATTGGAGGCTGGAAAAAGGGATTTCTGTTTAATTTGACAATTTTACGGGGGTTTTCTTCAGAAAGCCTTCTGAATCCAGTCTTCAGATTATACTAGTTCTGGTGTAGTGGTTGAGAGCAGTGGACTCTGATCTGGAGAGCCAAGTCTGATTCCCTGTTCTTCTACATGGGGTTGGTTGGGTGACCTGGGGTCAGTCGCAGTTCTCTTGGAGCTGTTCTTGTGTTTCTCTCAGGGCTCTCTCGGCCCCACCTGCCTTGTGGGGTGTCTCTTGTGGGTAGAGGAGGGGAAGGAGATTGTCAGCCACACTGAGTGAAGTGCGGGGTATAAATCCGGTCTTCTCTGAATACTACAGGATCTTTTAATGGTATCTAACTGTAAACTAGGAGTACAAACAGAATCTGAGGTGTGGGAATGCAGCCAATGGGAACAGCTACTTGAAACTGGGTAGCTCAATTGGGCACTTAGCTTGTGGGGGTGAATTCAATGTATATGAATGAAAAACAGCTGAACTTCTAATGGTTTCCTTCGGTGAAGGAATCCTTATCAGCAACATGTGACTTTGCCTGTGTGAATGCTCGCTGAGGGGGCAAAATCAGGTTAGTACTTGTCATGTGTTAGGATTCATAATACCCATGCAATACATCATTGGTGTTTTCTGTTTTAGCAGGGATACGGTGTGACTTTCAATCGGATGCGTGATCTGGGAATTTGACAGCTGGCACGGCGTTACATATCATCGGTTTGGTCCAATGAGCATTCTTCACAGGTTTAATAGTGCATTTGTCTTTAGAGGAAAGTCCAGTGAGTGTCCAGGGCCTAGATGAGTGACATTGGTTACAACAGGCTGCGGGAGGTGCCGGCTGTTTTGCGGCGGTGCAGCCACAGCAATTGGGAATGGAGCAGGTTTCAGTGAGGTTTCAGTGGGGCAAGGGTTAAGCAGGACCCATCGTGGATCAGCATGGCTTGGGAGGCCAGAGGGCTCTTCTGCCCACGCACCTGGGAGGAATGAAGTTACTTCTAGACCTGGCAGCCCTGCATTACTTACATTGGGTAAATGGGTTCCGCAGGAGCCATATTCACCTTATGGTGAGTGTGCATGCAGCTTGCACGTATGTGCATACAGCGAATGGTAAGTTGGAGTCATTGCACATTTCTGTGTGCTTGTCCCAGTTATTAGGATAGGAACCCTGTTGCTGTTAAAAAATACCATGTACTGTGCACTCTTCAGGGTAAGGAATTTTTAAATAAATGAATAAATAAATAACAAACAAGCAAATAAAATTAATTATATAGGTTTTAATGTGACACCACATTGTACACATCACAATTTTTAAGGCCGAACTTACTGGTTGGCCAGGAGGGTTCTTAGTGGTTATTATAGGAGCATTTCATATACCTAGAAGCATTTTCAAATGCCTTATTGGGACGGTCCCTTGACTTTATAACAACGGGGGCCTACCTGTTTAGGTCTGCTCGGAATAGTTCTTTAAAACACCAAGATACTAAGACAATTGATCTACATCTCCTCTAGTGTTGTTTTCACAGTTTGACAATCCAGGGAACCTGGGACTAGATTAGAGAGGCTCTCTTTTGACATAGACTTTAGGTAGTGACCTTACAGGCTTCAGTTTCCTATCTTTCAGGATGCTGGTTGCCAGAAGATCCAAAGGGAAAAGAGTCTTGTCTGTTTAATAGAGACTTAATGCATGAAAATGCACAGCTTTAGTTTTCATGGCTCGGAGATAAATAGCATCTCCTGATAATTAACATCCTTCTAAAGGGGGGAGGCTTGCTTGGTTACACAGGATTATACATGAGTTAGGTCATTTGATCAGGGCACACGTAAGCTCTAGGTACGATGGGCAGTGCCTTGCAGATCACAATGGCTGCGCAAATGCAAACATTGTGGTGTGGATGTAGTGGAATTCTACAGCATTCTATGAAGGTATTGGGGAAAGGGAGCTCTAGAGGACCAGAGGTAGCCTATTTATCTGGCAGTGAAATAAGGATCAATTTTTTGCAGCGGGGGGGGTTGCTGCACTTCAGGTTATTCGGTTATCGCTTTAGGCCTATAGATGAAACTTTTCTGATCAGGCATCCTCTTTGCAGTGGTTGGGCCTTTCCTGGGGCGAAATTTGGTACTCACTCTTCTCAGTTCAGTGCCGCTTCTACTGCAGCTGCCCTGGCGACAGGCTCCCTTGCCGTATGGCAGTGTCAGTGGAACCTTGTTCAGATTAAGACTTTCATCTGGTCACTACGCTCCAGTTTGGGGGGTGGCATCGTGGCTCAGTGAGCTAGTGGCGGGCTTTTGCCTAGCGTTCAGACAATGGAATTACAAAGTTTAAAGTTATTAATGAGGTTTTCTTTCAGGTGCTGCTGGTCGTGGGGCAAGACAAAGGGTCACTGTCTGCGGCCACAGCATGGTCCTTTGGGTCACCCACCAGGCCAGGAGGACACCCTGGCTGTGAAGGCCCTTGTGCTATGAGCTGAGGCAGACCTGGCAATAATAAGAGCAAGGTGACACAGAGTGCAGATGGACTGTTCGGCTATTCTGCTTCACCTTGAAGGACACAGCCTTGGTGCTGCAAGTGGAGTCTGACCTTGTGATGATAGGAGCAAGGTGGCCTGCAGATAGGCTGGCTGGCTACTCTGCTTTGCCATGAAGGACAAGGACATGGTGCTAAGAGTGGAGGCTGACCTTGTAATGATAGGAGCAAGGTGGCCTGGAGTGCAGATAGTCGGGTAGGCTATTCTGCTTCGCCATGAATGACAAAGACATGGCATTATGAGTGGTGGCTGACCTTGTGATGATAGGAGCAAGGTGGCCAGGTGTGCAGATAGTCTGGCAGGCTACTCTGCTTCGCCATGAAGGGCAAGGCCCTGGTCTTACATCTGGAGGCTAACCTTGTGATGATAAGAGTAAGGTGGCCCAGAGTGCAGGTCCTCTGGACAACTATTCTGACTCACCATGAAGGGCAAGGCCTGGTGTTATAAGTGGTGGCTGGCCTTGCAATGCTGGGAGCAAGGTGGCCTGGTAATGCAGAGAGTGAGGTCTGTTATTCTGCTCTGCCATGTATGGCACAATAGAGGAGACCCCACAAGGCATACAGCCACCCGCTAGATGAGGAAGGCCATGAAGGGTGGTGGAGTTATGGCACCCGTATAGTGCTGATGGGGTACACCTATCTGACAAGGGCAACAGGTTCTTCTGTAGGACTTGCAGCAAGGGATCAGCTCAGCCTTGGCCTTTTTTGTGGGGAGCAAAGACCAAAGCAGAGGCTCGGTCTTGGCTGTGGCAGGTTGGTGCGGGCAAGAAACCGGAACTGGTGAGCACCTTACGGCATTTTCCCCATTAGGGAACAGGGGGTCATCAGGAACTGCCTTCGGATTTCTAAGGTCCAGGGTGGGGAATGGTGATCACCTCCTCTGGGAACCTCTTAGGGTATGCTCCTCTCTGCAAGTTGGAAGGCTTCAGGGGTAGGCACTCCTAGGTGGCGACCAGTTTGCTGGGCTGCTGGTCGTGAGCCAGACCAATGGCTCAAGACCAGAGCTGGGTGACCCGCCCGAGAAAAGGGCAAGGAGGTTGGTCAGCAGAGTGGCACCTGCCTTGCCTGTTCCGTGCTCGCTTAGCTGGTCCCTTGCCGCAATGTTATGTTAAATAGTTAATAAAGTGGCCCTTGTTTACTTCCAAACTGTTGTCTGTCTCATTATTCCAACTAGGGGGGCAACTGCTTCCTGCAAAAAGCCTCAGGGAGCAAAAAGCCTGGGTTTAAATGGCTTGGAGCCTGGGACTGGTTCAGGCCCATAGCCAGGATTTTTTAATTCAGGGGGCCTAAAAGTCAGGGGGCACCCTGCACACACACCCAAGGGAGCACCTGGGCTGTAGGGGAAGTCGAGGGGGCTTGGTGGTAAGTTGTGGGGCTGGGCCCTGAGATGCCCTAAGCTATGAGCCTGGACTGGCTGCTTTAAAAAGCCCCTTTAAACAGCTAAGCTCTGCTCAGCAGGCTGCCCCTGCTGCTCAACTGTTTAAATCAGAAACAGCTGAGCCACAGGGGCAGCCTGCTCTGAGAGCTCAGCTATTTAAAGAGGCTTTCTTGGGCAGCCAGCCCATTTAAAGGGGCTTTCTTGGGTCCCTGCCACTCAGCGGTTTGGAAACCCCTGCTTTCTGCTCCCCTGGCTTTTTGCAGAGAGCAGAAAGCAGGGGTTTAAATGGCTCACACACCAATACGAACAGGTTCAGTTTGCAAACCAGCATATCGGTTCATGGTTTGGTTCATGGTTCAGCCATGAACTGAACAGCAAAAATGTGCTTTGTGCCCATTCCTGATCAATTTCTTTTTAGACACTTGTGTAAAAGCTTTCGATTTCTTCCTCTCCAGCATCTGTAGTTGGGGTACAAACTTGAAGGATGGTTATGTTGATAGACTTTTCATGAAATCTGATTGATAGTATTTGGTCAGTCTTCACTGAATGCTTATGCTACATCTCACCTCTCTATTAGAACAACTCTGTTTCTTCTGTGTTTGTCATTTTCAGAGTAAAACATTTTATAATTTTTTGACTGAAAATGTCCTAATTCAGTCCACATTGGTTCATTCACTCCCAAAACTGCAACGTTTAACAGTTCTATTTCTCATTTTTTAAATTTTGAGCTTACCTTGATTCATACTTCTCATGTTCTGTGTTCATATTATATGCATCTAACAGCTTTGAACTATCATTTTGCATCCATTCCTGTCAACAACTGAATGTCCTTTCAGCTTTAGTCGAGTTGTGTCATTAAGAATAGCACTATTCATGGTTGTCCTCAGCTCTTTCCTAGTAGCTGATTGAGTGCCATTTGAACTGGGGGGGTTCTGTCTCCCATACTACATGTCTCCAGTTTCTCCCTTCTGTTCAAAGGAAGTTAGATTTTATATATGGAGATCCCATCCACCTATCATGACAGACAAGAAGAATATCTGTGGAAGGAGTACATATTTTTGATCACAGAAAACCAATTGAAGTTGTAGTGGGAATACATTAGTGGAGGGACTTGTACCGCTTAATTCCTTGGCCAAACAGTGACAACATCCCAAGATGAAAGCTTGCTGTGATTATCCAGTTGGAATATTAATCACCCAAAATATAAGGATTTCATATATATTTTACAAGATGCATTTTGACTTCTGAATTTATTGTAGCATACCAGTAAATCATATCCAGTGTGAAGCTGTTTTACCTTATCTTGTAAGCATCCATTGTTCTTTAGAATGTGTTTAAATTCCAGAGTTTTAATATCATTCATTTACAAGATTTCTCAAGAAGGCTTTAAGTGGTGAAATAAAGGAATTCTAAATCAAAGGCAGCGAGAGCTTTTCTGAAAGGATAAGCCTTACTACTTAATGTGATGAATCACAGTCCGTAAGGCTGTTTCTACAGTTCCCACTGATGCCACTCCAGGGAAGAAGAAAATGGAAGAAAGGGTTAGAAAGAACAGTGCATGTCTGAAAACAGGGACAATGTTACATAGGACAACTGAAAATAATGTAACTTGGAAGTGTCAGATGCAAAGGTTGAAAGCCAGCATATATATGTTTTAAAATCGAATAAGTAAGACATCAAGAAGCCAGACTCATGCAAAACAATCTGTTTTGTTAGTACCCTACCAATTTTCATTCTAACATGAGACTTTTGTTTTTCTGAGTTAATGACCAAATGCAATCTTTAGAATATAAATATATGCTTCACTATGATGTATAGTTGACATGCCATTTTATGACAATGTAAATATTATTAGCTTTTGTAAGCACAATAAAACAATATTTTAACATGGTTAATCTTTGCTGCTGGATAACTAAGAAACAGTGGCTGATATCCTATCTAATCTTAAAATTTAGCTGTGTTCTGCTAACATCAGCAATCAGAAGTGCTAAATGTTACCTTCTTGTTCAAGTTGTTTTTGCTTCAAGATATGACCTATATTCATAAAACCATTTTTAATGTGACATATTTCTGATATCATATAATTTGTGTGTGACTACATTATGATCCCCCACCCCACCCTGGTAAAATAAACATTTTGCATTTCAGAAGGGATTTTTTAAATATGCAGATATAATCTCTAAGCAAAGGGGGGAATTTTGGTCATAGGACTGTAAATGAAGCCATATATAACAGAGAAATGCAGAATACATGTCATGCAAATCAGTAGCTGTAGATCTCTATGTTTATATTCATGTAGAGTCAGCAACAACATATCTTTCCCATCAGGTTTGTATTTTGATTGTGAGCAGTGAAGCAGATTACAGTTTTGATTATCAGGGTAGCTTAGAACTTGAGGGAAAATATAACATCCAGGTTCTTATGGAAAATTGTATCTAAATGCATATGTGCAATTAAACAATATCAATAAAAACCAGCCCCAAAGACCAAGCTTTGCAGTCAAAAATAAAGATTTCCCAGGAGAAACTGAGATAACGATCCAATTAAGCTGTGACGGGATGCAAATGAGACCTGACTCTAAACTTCCATAATACCAAAGACTCTAAAAGCTAAATAACACATTTCTTGTTATATTTCAAACAAGTCAAGTGATAAGTTGTCAAACAGGTAGGCAACTTTCAGGTGAGTAGGAGCAGAAGGGAATTGGTTTATGAAATATATTTTAATGATGGGCGACTTTTGAGTACTACAAGAAATTCATATCATTGCTTCCCAATTAAAAATTCATTAGGACTTGCAAGGCCTGGATAACATTTGGTAAATAGAAGCAGCATGTGAAAAATTTGAATGAGAGTAAGGGCTTAATAGAATAATCAGGGCTTGAACCAGTGCACCGCAAAACAACAATACATAAATATGTATGCACACAAGGCTAAATCCAGCTTGTCCTACTTTAGCTACTCTCATTGCCTTTAATTTTATTGCTATCCGTTGGACTATAATGAAGCAAACAGAGATTGCCCTAGTAACTTTGGAGCTAATTAATCTACTCTTAGATAGACTAATATTGTATTGCAGCTTCAGTCAGTTCCACTCATCATGTTGGACTAATTTCAGAGAGCAGGAACCTTCTCTAGAAGTTAAAGCTACCCCCTAACCTCATCATATGACAGAGGCCTGATTTAAATGTGGTGCTGGCAAGGAAGAAAAAACAACAGCCCTTACCTGTGGGACTTTATACATGCATACTGCTTCATCTCAGCTGGGCTGCCACCTATGTAAAGCAGTTGTACATTCGTTGTTAGCATGTCAAGACAACATACACTTGGGCTTCAAGTTTCTGTTGTCCTAACTAAGCACACATAGTTGCTTTGCACAGGCAGTGCCCCTGTTTAAATAAGGCACACTGTGAGTAAGAAGTATCTTGGGTAAGGGATTTTTGCCTTGTTAGCATCATGGTTAAATAAGGATTTTGTGCTCTAGAATCAAGCCAGAAGTAATGCTTGCTTCTCATGCTCTGGTTCAAACACATAAAGCTGCCCTACTATGACTCGCACCACTTGTTTATCTATTGTCTACTTTATCTATTGTCTAATTCAATCAACAGTAGCTGCTCCTTCTTCCAGGTAGCAGTCTTTCCCAGAGGCCTTTGTGGCAAGTCTGAATGCCAACTATTAACCATTTTAATTTTAAGATGCTGTTATTGGTTGGCAGTTGTACAAGCTGCTGGAAGCTACTGGGCCACCTACCTTCCCCACCCCACCACTCTGGTAAAGGGACCTTGGACTCTTGAAGACTTATACTCTGAAAATCTTGTTAGTCTCTAAGGTGCTACTGGAGTTGAATCCAGCATAGCTGCCTTCCCCATCCCCACCATTCATAGCAGCAACAACACTGTATATTGCAGCCTGATGCCAGTTCCCAAATCAGCCACAGACCAAGTTCTAGACTATCTGTCTGAAGCCATTTGTTCACTTGTCATGTTCTTGTCATGAATTGCTGAGAAGGAGGAGGTCTTGGGCCACTGCATGTTTAAGGAGCAAACATGGAGATTGACTGCTGTAGCCTTTTGTGCAGGCATTGTGCCATGTTCAGTGTTTATTGGTGAGAATTTCTACAGATTTATCTAAATATGGCCAACAAATTCAGAATAAAAAATAATATAGGTTCAAGTCACATGGAATGTATGGATTATTTGTGCTGTGGCCTGCTGGCCTCTATGCCTAACTGGTTCCATGTGTATCTGTATGTGTTTGGGGCTTTTGCAGTCAGCTTTTAACCCACTAGGGTCATCACCTATATTTTTATATAAATTCCCATTTTTTGTACAAAATTCCATTAAGGAATCACCTCAAAGGGTAAATTTCTTTCATGGCTATATAAGCATATCTCAAATTTGTATGCAGTTCAAACAAGACAGTCTCTTTATACATGACCGTCTCATTTAAATTATGTAAATTTCCTATTCTGTTCTGAACTTGCCTGTCAAAGTTATAAAAATAACTCCAAAAAGGAATGAAAGATACCTTGGCAGGAGAACTTATCCTTATCTTGTAATAATGTGGTGTGCAGCTGCATTACTCTGTCTTTCCACATAATCACTATTGTTTGCAGTGGAGTTACTATTTCATTACATGAAGCTATTGAGAAATAACATGCTATATCTCATAGCAGAAAAGCTGCATAACATTAGATGAGGAGAACATACAAGGAGGACTGTAACATTCAATGTCATGTTCTCAAGTATTACTGGATATCTGGAGACAGTTTTTTACTGGAAATGATCTGATTTCTGCAAATAAAATGTTCAAAAAATGAACTTACTTTGTTTCTTACTTTGTAATTTCATTTTTTCATATAATTGCACATATGACTTTTCCCCATAGTTTTAGAAGGAGCAGTATTTTGAGTAGCTCTGCATCTGTGCAGTTGATAATATTCAGTATGTCAGCTGACCAGGTAGCCACAATTGGCTCAGCTCACATTTACTGACTCACTGGGATTATGGCAAGGTTGATATGGTCCAGTCACACTTCATTTTAAAACAGCCGTATTGCCAATGTACATGCTGCTTCTATGCCTGCCCAGTTAGTAGTATTAATTAGTTGGTGGAACTCATCTTGTTGGTGCATATTCAGAATTTACTAGGTCAAATTAGCAGTGCCCAGATGCAGTGGGTAAGAAAAGAAAACCATTTGTGATCCAATTTAGTAAATTTGATTTAGTGTGATTATGGTAGAAACAAGTTAAAATACTAGAAAGTACCTGTGAAGCTCTCCACTACAACAACAGCAGGTTTGAGATTAGCAAGGAAAACACCCATTTCCTTTTCTTTCTTTTTTTAATTAGGTAAGATGGGCAAATAGCAACGGGGGGTAGGGACAGGGGTGGCCATTTTCAACAACATTGAGAAAGGTGTTTAAGAACATAAGAACATAAGAGAAGCCAATGTTGAATCAGGCCAATGGCCCATCTAGTCCAACACTCTGTCACACAGCGGCCAAAATATATCAGGTGCCATCAGGAGGTCCAGCAGTGGGGCCAGGGCACCAGAAGCCCTCCCACTGCTGCCCCCTCCAGCACCAAGAATAGAGTGCATCACCTGCCCCAGACTGAGAGTTCCCATCTATACCCTGTGGCTAATAGCCACTGGTGGACTTCTGCTCCATATGTTTATCTAATTTCCTCTTGAAACTGACCATGCTTGCAGCTGCCATGACCTCCTGTGGCAGTGAATTCCATATGTTAATCACTCTTTGGGTGAAGAAGTATTTCCTTTTATCTGTTCTAACCCAACTGCTCAGCAATTTCATAGAGTGCCCACGAGTTCTTGTATTGTGAGAAAGGGAGAAAAGTACTTCTTTCTCAACCTGCTCAATCCCATTCATAATCTTATAAACCTCGATCATGTCACCTCTCAGCCGTCGTTTCTCCAAGCTAAAGAGCCCCAAGCATTTTAACCTTTCTTCATAGGGAAGGTGTTCCAACCCTTTTATCATTCTAGTTGCCCTTCTCTGCACTTTTTCCAATGCTATAATATCCTTTTTGAGATGTGGTGACCAGAACTGTACACAGTATTCCAAATGAGGTCGCACCAATGATTTATACAGGGGCATGATGATACTGGCTGATTTGTTATCAATTCCCTTCCTAATAATCCCCAGCATAGCGTTGGCCTTCTTTATTGCAGCTACACATTGTGTAGACATTTTCAGCGAGTTATCCACTACGACTCCAAGATCTCTCTCTTGGTCTGTCTCTGCCAGATCAGACCCCATCAACATGTATTTATATTTAGGATTTTTGGCTCCAATGTGCATCACTTTGCACTTGGCCACATTGAACCCCATTTGCCACGTTGACGTGTTTGATTAAAATAAGAAATTCATGTCCTGAGGGTATTGTTTGCATCTTATAAACAGACTTTTAACTTTGACTAGAGTATTTTCTCATCACTGATGTTTGCACCAAAAAGACATAGGAAGTTTATTAATCTGATGAACAGAGCACAATTTATTAGAGATGTCTTCCATTAAAAAAATAAATAAAACACCCCACCACAATCACGTGTAAAATTTGGAGGTCCACTACATTTCCCCCAGTTGTTCTAATATATTGGACTTGGAAAATTGGGGGGGGGAGGGAGAGACAAGGACAACACAAACAAATATGAGCTCAGAATAAAAAGATGGCTCTGGGCTCACCCTTGTATTGGGGTAAAATATTATGAACTGGGGGATTCACTCCTCTCCCATTTTAAATCTGTCCCATCACTCCTTAAATAAAAGTAGACATTAACTTGTCATGAAGAAGAAAGAAAGTATATAATTATTAATTTTAATGGGGTTTTCCCCCTGGTTTTTTCCCCTAGACACGTGATAATTTCGTAGTCCCTGTACTGTACCCAGTACTGAACCCATAACAGCAAAATCTATTAAATGACAGAGCTTTAAACAAAATACAAATTGAGGCATGCTTTTTGTATTCACATTTACTTTTAAAGTAGAATATAAATTGTTCTACTATTTATACACTAAATATTTATTAGCATACAATCCAATCAGGACTGTGGTCTCAATCAGGAGAAAGTTAGTGCCAATGAAATCAATAGACTCAATCATTAATCAATCTACTTATGACTAACAGTGACTGACTTTCTTTGGTTATGTCTTTTCCATTTGCAAATCTAAATGCTTTCTTTTATTTCTTCTCTACAGATTGATTTCAGAACTTTTATCAGAAACCTCAAATCTTTAGCTGAAAGTAAAATGATTTTCCTTATGTCACAAATAATGATGCACCGTTTTATGTATAGTTGTGTTCCACATTAATCGATTGTCTAGTGAAAGATAAAATCGTATACTAAAACCTGTTATGCAGAATTTTCATTTTAGCCTGTTATATTCAATAGTATCGTTTGTTTGTGCAGCCATTTTGGCACCTTTCTTCTTTCTTGCAAATTCTTGCTTTCTAATGACATGGAGGATCTACAATTCTGTGTCATTTCTCTCCTCTTTCTAGTAACTTCTAGGATTGCTGCTGATGTGTATGAAATATGACTTTTATTTTTATGCATGGTCAAGATGTCTATTTTTATCCCTCATTTTCTTCTGCAAATTTCTCATTTTTGTATGTTTATTTGATGACATGTATAACAAGGAAGCAGCTGATTGAGTGTTTATTATGTTTATACTATTAAAATCAGCCTATAATGTGTCTTTGAAATATTATTATATGTAGATATGCTGATGACTGTGTATCAGTCTTGGCTGATCTATGATTGCCCCCCAAGCTGAAATAATGAGACAGACACAAATGTTGGGTTTAACTATAGGGCCACTTTATTAATTGACAATCTTAACTGGAACCAAAGGCAAGGGCAACACAGCTTGGTATGGTCAAGGCCAGAAGTTGAGGACCCCTCCCTTACCTTTTCAATAGGGCGAGCCACCACAGGGGCTCCCACCCAGCTGGCTAGCCATTGCAGGACAACCCTGTAGCCCCATCCCCCAAGCCGCAAGGTTCAAAGAGAGGACCTAAACAGGGTCATCCCAAAGGCAGTCCGTTTTCCCTGCCCCATGCTGCAAGGCACAAAGACTGTACTCACAGGACCCCTTCAACCCCAAATGAGGGGTGTCAGCTGGTGCTCACCGGACCGCAATCTGTATACTGCATAGCAACCTGCCATTGCTGAGGCCAAGCCTCTGCTTAGGCCTCTGTACCCCACCGGGAGGTCCAAGGCCCCCCAAAGCCCTTGCCATACATCGTCCAGAATGATGTCAATGCCAGACTCTGAAAGGTGTATAGTACCATCCTGTCAGTCTAGCTCGACTGACTGTGCAGCAAAAAGACCCCCAATCACCCTCAAAACTCGCTGCAGCACTGCACTCCACCCAGCAAGCCTTTTTGGTGGCAAGCAGCTCCTAACCCTCCACCAACCTGGCGAGGTATCATAGCCAACCAAAGCAGTGAGGTCAAGCCGCCGCCTGCAATAAATGTGAAATCAGCCCAGGCCTGAAGGATTTCACCTTGCCCCTGATCAGGCTGAACTGGTGCCTCCAAATTGAGCAACCAGAAGCTGTGGAAGGCAAACTCTCACCTGGCAGAACTGCAGCAGGCCCGGCCATTAGGTCCCGGTGCCCCTGCCAGTCCACCGAGGACCACAGCTAAGGCCCGCTAAGAGCCTACCAGCATCCTCTTGGCACGATGAGCCACCCAGATGAGCTGGCCTGCAGATAAAACGTTCTTCCACTCTTGCTGGCAAAACAAGACTGTAATGAAAAACAGTAAGCAAGAAACAGGTTCACTTCCTCCCCAGGCACTCCAGCATCCACCCAGCATCTAGACCAGGGCCACAAGAGGACCTACATGCTGAGGGCGCAACTCCCCAGCTGTCAAGCATCTTGCGAAGAGTATCCCATGGCTGCTGTTGGGAGCAACTCAATGTGGAAGGAGTGGGCATGAGACAACCATCACCAACCCCGGTGTCACCATGCCCTAGTGGTGACTGCCCAAACCGATGTAACATTAAAGGAGTGCTGTCCTAGCACTGAAATGCAAGCCAGCCCGAACCCCTGACCACCATGTAGGTGGCGAAAGCTGCCAAACGGCACAACTGATTCTCCTTTTCGATCATCAAATCTTTCAACAGTTTCTTCATGTCGAGACTTCAGCATCATGTAAATGCCACACAGTCTCCCAGTGCAAACCACATCCCCATCTAGCATCTGCCTGTATGGGATGAGTGGAGTATAGGTGTTACTGCCATCAGAAAGGCATGTTAAGTATGGAAACAGGTAGGGCCCTCAAAAGGCCCACTACACCCCATGGATTGTCCTCCCTTGCGATTCCCTTCTCTAGCTGGCATATACACCCTGGGTCCCAGCATGGGAGATCCTTATAAGCAATTGCCCAAGGCAAGAGTAACAATATCCCTGCACAAGCTCTCAGAAAATCTATGCAAGGTTTCACAAGGTTGATATCTAGCTACCTCCACAAGTTAGCAGTGGCCGGGACTGGAACGCAACTTCAGCAGGGTAGCAAATGGCTACCCGCACACTGTTCACCAACCTGCCAGTGGTAGGGACCAACTACCCTTCCACCGCCTGTTCCCTCCTTCAGCAGTTGGGCTGCTACCCTTCCTACTGATCACCTTTTTGTGGTTGAGACAACTACCTCCCCTGCTGTTCCACTGGGGTTATTGACCACCACAGGGGTGCCCTCCATGCAGCACACTTTTTAGAGGCAGCGTCCCACCAACATAGAAGACTTATATCACAGGAAAATGGGGAGACATAGAGATGAAAAGGGAAAGGGGATCCCCTCATAGAATTTCAAAGCACACACATCTCTCCCATCCCTGGCAAGGATCTGCCAGGGACCTTCCCAACATCAGTAACTCCAGGCTGTGCAGTCAACACACAGTTCCAGAAATGATGGATAACTGCGCCATCTTAGTCCAGAAAATCTGCAGTCCAGGAAAGCTTCATTAATAAACTTCGTTCCTTTGCTTCACTGGAGAATTAGTAACAAAGGCCGAGGCAGCAAGGTCTTGGGTATAGTGGATCGCTATCAGTTTAGCTGGAGATGTTTCCCTTATCCCCTAGTTTAAGACGGTAACTGGTTTGAACTGTAAAAAACCAGCTCTATTTGACTAACCTTAATAGTCTGTATAGTTACGTTCAGATCAGAAGCTGCAACATACAAGAGGATATAGAAGGGGTTGCAGCTGAATGGAGGGTGTTGGGAATGTCAAGCAATACCACACCCGTCCTAAGAGAGGACAGAATCTCAGATAAGATGAGAGGAGATGTGTGAACCACCAGCAAGCCACAGAGGACAGAGGGGCGCCCAGGATGTCGGCATGTGCACGCCCAGGATGTCGGCATTTGCGTACCCAGCTAAAGTCACACTGGCGTGCAGGACAATATATTTATACCCCAATGCGTCCTAAAGGTATGTTACAATGTGGCAGCTAGATTCACAATGGGTTGATGGGCTACCCATTGTAAACTGATAAGCAGTCCAATGTTCCCTGGTACCAAGCAGAGTAGAAAATCCTTTCCTTAATGTACGGCAGGATGAAACTGAATGGCTTACCATTCACCGCAATGGGTGCCTGGATGGGTATGGCACAAGGAGGAAAGACAGATATCTTAGACAAATGATAGTTGCAGGCTGGTGAAAAGGACATGGAATAAAACATACAACATATTCCAGCCTGACAGTACACAACGATCAGTGGCCATCCGTCTGCCCGCCTGTTCACTTGACATCAAAAGACTGCCAGCGGGGCAGCACAGATGCCTGGGCAAAGTCCGAGACCTGCCCAGCCTCAATTCTTCTGTACTAATAAAGAAGAAAAGAGAGGGGGGTGTTACGTAAGGGATATCAGACCATGCCACAGGCCTGGCACACAGCCTAAGCTGCTCCAGCCAAACTGTGGCTCTCCCAGCCTCCCAGCAAAATCTACTGCTCGTGGAGGTCCAGAGGCTATTATGGGGTACTACTCCCTTGTGATCTATAAATATAAATGCAGAAAGGAAAACAAATGATTAAATGCATACTAGATCAAATGGCTCACCCGACTGAGTGAGAGGAAAGCAAGGAATACATCCATGAAACGTGGTGCATCACGAATGAATGAATTTTAGCAATCGATATATCTTATCAGCAGATTTGGGCTTTCATACCCACAAGAAAGCAGCAATTAGTCACAAACAGGCAGGGACGGTCCCTGCTAGTCATAGAACAACATGAGCATACATCAAATGTAAGTCTTATCTCCCCCCCCACCACCAAGGTATGAAAGACCAGGAGGGAGAAAACAGCACTTTTACTTCCCAGCCCAAAGCCCATGGTCCAGGCCATTGTTAAAGTCCAGGAGGTAAGCAAATGCTGCAGAATAACAGTGATATGACTGTGGGAAGTGAAAACCCTATGCTCAGCCGGGAAGGGAAGAAGCAGGAGGTGCAGCTCCATGGATGCTAGTGCCTGTCCCCTGAACTGCACTCGGACCCATAGAAATGCAGAAACTTGACAACCTGGAGAGCCCCAAGGGGGGGTGAGGCTCAAACAAATCAAATGCCAACACATTCACATATATAGAAGATAAAACTCTTAATGACTAGTAGCACATACTAGCTCATAGAATACATACAAAGTGACACCACAACACAAAATTACAGGACTGGACGGAAACAGGCAATGGCACATTAGAGCACAATGCATTGTAAGCTATGTTTAGGAAGAGGGGGCACGGTTTTACCATCTCTCTCCCCCCCCATGTATTGGCGCTACCCCACTGTAAGAAACTACCTAGTGGCAGACCCCATACACAAGGGAAATGAAAGGTGGCCAGCTCCATGCATGAAGCAAACTTGGTAGCCCTTAGCTAGTGGACAAAATGGCCACCATGGGCCAGAAACAAAATGGCCACTCTACAGGCCCCAAAAATGGCTGCCCAGCAGCTACAAAAATGGCCACCCAAACCAGCACTGAAATGTCTGATGGAGCAAGGGCAACCAAAGAAGTCTTGTGGGGGGGGGGGCACAAACAATTATGAACTCAGGCTAGCCTGAGCCATCCTAGTCATAGAATGATAGAAACATAGAATGTTAGAGTTGGAAAGGACCTTGCATGTCATCCAGTCCAACCCCCTGCACTCTGCAGGAACATAGCCAAGATAGCCCAAAAGATAGTCAAGGAAGACAAACCAAGGTGACCAGCAGCGTTCCCTCCAGCGGAACCCTGCCAACATCTATGTAGCAACCCTGGAGTTCCTTGGTCACCCATCCAAATACCAACCAGGACCAATGCTGCTCAGTTCCTCCAGATCAGATGAGACTGCACTAGGCTGGGCTAACTAGCATTTTAGCATGAGGTAGCTCACAGTTGGTAAGCCTCCAGCTCGCACATTGCTGCCATGGCCCAGGAAGGGTGGCTCAAAGCAATCAATGGCTCTCCCACCACTCCAATGCCAGCTCACAACATAAATTTCTTGCTCAGAAGACTCCAGAGTGTAGAGGGAATATCGGTAGCCAGCCAAGGCCTGCCTCTGCACAGCAACCCCGGACCTCCCAGATGGCCTCCCATCTGAGCACCCACCAGGGCCAACCTTGTCCAGCCTCCACAACCCGACCGGATCGGGTCAGCTTGGCCATTCAGTCAGGCTTGGCCACCCCAGTGGCCAACTGCCCAATGGCCCAAGAACAATGGGGGAAAGGGGGGGCATAAAGAGGGATAAGTGTGCAACACGCCGCCCAAATGCCACCTGGTGCTGATCCATGGCTACAGCCCTTAGAAGCAGTTACCAAAAAAACCCAGGCCCAAAATGCCTTATCCTGGCACAAACTAGCTGCTGCCCCAATGCCTGAGGTCCTTCCATCCTGCAGCTGTTCCTACCAAGGGATGTGGTCCCATGACTACCGTACATGCAAAAAGCAACCCAATAGTCTAAGCCCTCCAGAACCACATGACCAACTGAAGACCAGCCCAGCTAGCTATGCAGCTGCCAGCACTCCTAAACCTTGCTGCCAGTCCCACCGCAACCAGGGATCGGCCCGGTCTACCAGCTGTTGCGCTCACACGCTGGCCTCCGATCCAGCACCTGGGCAGCCGCACAACACAGATGGGTCCACCGCTGCTGCAGAGCTATGCACCCGCAGCACTGTGCCCTCTGCACCGGATTGACACCGGCACCCCAAGCTTCCACTTGCATCAGTCATCGGCCCGAAGAGGAGCACCCACTATGTGTCCTGCAATGCAGGGAGACCTTCCCAAAGCCACACAGCGGAGCTCCTCCCCAGCCGATGACTGCACAGGACTGCTGAGGAGAGGCAGGGCCAGGCTTTAAGCCTTCTTGGCCCCACCCCCTCCTGATGCCTGTATATGGCACTTTTGTCACCTAAATCCCAGCCTGCCTCTTCCGGCTGGGAGGTGCTTCCCCAGCCCAACGGCCAGAATGCCTGTGGGCTGTTGAATCTTGTCCCAACAATAAAGTTAAGTCTTGAAAACCCTACTGGGTTTCCATAAATCTGCTGCAACTTTTCACTTTCTAACACCATCAAAATGTAGCAGTTCAGGAAGGTGCTTTTATAATGGAATACAGGTCTATTGTGATGTTTATTATATGTAGCATTTTGCTTTTACTGCACTGTCTTGTACCTTTGTAAACCACTCTGTACATTGTTTATGGCATATCATGTTTCAGATAGTTTTCTGTTTGCATCATTTTCTAATTGTGCAATCCTGTTTATTGCATTGTTTATTTGATGCCTTATGCAGTCTGTCTGAATGTTTTTAATATACATTTTGTAAGCTACCTTCCATTTCAGTGGGAAAGGTGGGTGAGAAATGATGTTAGTAACTGAATAAACAATGGATATCATATTATGTCATTTAAATGAAACTAATGCCAGAACAGATATCAGGTTTAAAATTTCACATTTATATTGAAATTTGTTAAGATTGTTGGGTGACGAAAGAGCACAAGTTTTTCCTGAGTGTGAAGAAACTACAAAGTAAGTGTGAATATTCAAATATAACCACTGTTGTCAAAACTTTCATAACTTTCATACCTTGAAGTTTAAATAGACCAGTCTTATAACACCAGTAAGCAAAAGCAATATTAAAGTTTGTGGCCTATTCAGCTCCATTTTATTCAGGGGGGTTACTCCAAGGAAAGTCTTTTTAGGATTTCCACCTTAGCTTTCTATAATATGCAGCAACCCAAGAAAGGCCAAAACTTTGAAATGTAGTGCCAAAACTTTAGTTACGGTACCAAAACTTTAGGACTCCTTCTCCAGAAGATCGGGCTGTCTCCCTCTATCATTGTCTTCTACCAGCAGATGAAGACTTTCGTATGCCCACCCCTCGAATGAAACACAACACAGATTATGGGTTAAACTGGGACTTTACTTACAAACAAGCTGATCTTCATAACTAAGTTAACACGTTAAAGCACAGGCTGTATTGGCTTGCAAGGCAAGCTTCCTAACAGGGCAAAATCACCCTAGCTCACAGCAAGGTCTAGAATCCTTCTGAGCCTGTCTCCTCATGGCCCACACAAGAGTACATAGAGGGAATGGATGGGCATAGTCACGCCTGTGACTGCTAAGCTTTAAAGAGCCAGTTTGGTGTAGTGGTTAAGTGCATGGAGAACCGAGTTTGATTCCCTACTCCTCCACTTGCACCTGCTGATGTGACCTTGGGTCAGTCACAAGCTCTAGCACAGCTGTTCCTGAAAGAGCAGTTTGTGTTAGAGTTCTCTCAGCCCCACCAACCTCCCAGGGTGTCTGTCATGGGGAGGGGAAGGGAAAGGAGTTTGTAAGCCGCTCTGAGACTCCAAGTGAAGGGCAGGGTATAAATCCAATCTGTTCTTCTTCTTCTCTTCTTCTAAAGCTCATCATATGTCACTCCAACCTCAAAGAGGCCCCCCACTGAGCCACCCAGACTGCAAAGCTAACAGATACCAAGTTTGAGGACCCATCACTGATAACTCAGGGTGCTTGCCAATTCTAAATCCCCTCAGCCAGTGCTTTTCCTAGCTACCCCAGAAAAAGACACCCCAGGCTGCAAGAACCATCCGAGGAGATCTACAGAGAAGCTTCCAACAGTGTGGAGTGCTGCCAAAAGGATATCTCATTGTACCCCCTCAGGAATTCCAGCCACATGTGCAGGTCAGCCTTAATCCCTCCAGAAACTTGAACCCAATGGTGGGGGCTGGGAATTCCCTTTAAGCAGTTGCAGATTCTATGCACAAACACCCATCCTGGGGCCACTACACTGCAGGCAAAGTTCAAGTGCCCAAGCAGCACCTGCCACTCCCATAAGGCAAGGCTCCTTTGCATGCATGCCCACTTGAGCAAAGGTACCAGCTCAGCCACCTTATCCTCAGGCAAGGCGCAAAGCTCCTTCTCAGCCCAAGTATGACAATATGATGGTGGGCCCTTCTGTCTTCTCATCTGACAGAGGGACACTCAGCTCTGCCACCAAGTTCTGAAAAATACCCATGTATCTATAACACTCATTAGACCCCTCCCCCAGTGGAAAAAAAAATCAGGTAGTACATGTCCCTAGTGGAACCTGCCCATTGCATAAAGGCCCATTCCCAAAAGGAGCTAAACTTCTTGAAGACTGCACAAGAGATTGAGCATCCCATAGGCAAGCCATGTTGACATACACGTGACCATCAAAAGCAAAGCCTAATAAATCAAAGTCATTGGGATGTATCAGCAAAAAGCAAAAGGCTGACTTGACATCACACTTACCCATCAAGGTGCTCTTCCCACAGCATACCACCATAATCACCGCACTCTCAAAAGAAGAGTAGTGCATCATGGCTAGCTCATCTGGGATCCCATCATCCACCGAGCTTCCATGCAGCTAGGATAAGTGATGAATCAGCCAATACTCTCCCAGCAACTTCTTTAGTACCATCCCCAGTGAGAAGATACACAGCATAGGCATAGGCAACTCCTTAAGGGGCCCTGCCACCCTACCCTCATGGACCTCCTTGTCTATTTTCTGCTGCACAACATGCTCCAAACCCACAACGGATATCAAGTTCCTAGCCATGCTATGCCTCCTCTTCCCCTCAAAAGGGATTCTAAGTACCTCTCGGAACTCCTGTTCCAGGTATGCCACATCCCTCCTTCAAGGGTATGCCTCTAGACAGGCCACTAACACCTCAAGCTTGACTGGGCTGTGCACCCTTCCCAAAGGCACCACCATTATGTTCAAGATTATGGTATGCACAAAAGAGAGAGAGACAGACAGAGAGACAGAGAGACAGAGAGACCTTTTTTAGAACTGTTGGTAGAAAATGAGTTTCTCTCTCACTCTCACACTCTCTCTCTTTTAGTATTTAAAGACAATAATAACAGACAAACTTGTACACATTTTGATTTGAGGCACCAGAAGCTTGCACATCACTTGAAATATCTAGTATCACACAAAACATGATATGAAATCAAGCAGTTTATGTTACCACCCTCAACTCACATAATTGGCCGTCAGCAATGGGCAGAGGAATTGCCATCATGCCCTATGGTGTGTCTACTAAGGCACAATCAGATAGAGGTGAAAATGAGAGATGGAATGATGGAAGCTGATGTTTAATTTGATTAACATTTATTTTATTTTATTTACCTTGTTTGTAATCCAACTTCCTCATTGTGACTCAATGCAGATTACAGGATATAAATCACCACAGACAGTATTTGATCTATTTTGTACCCCGCCCTCCAAACCGAGGCTGACTCAGGGCAGCTTACATAAAAGCACATAAATACAGTTTAAAATAAATTCCTAATACTTTCTAAAACCATCTAACATTATAAAGTGCTAGTCCTCATTACTGTTGTTTAACGACAGTGGCCACATTCAATAATCTGTTCTCACAGTCATCTCATAGATCTTCCTTAGGCACCTGGCTCAGGCTGTTGTTGGATTTCCAGGGGGGCAGGGCTCTCTATCCTTCAACTGTTGGGGGTGTCTCCTTGATTAAGACAACCAACAAACAATGCAATAGGACTATGATTACAGCATTAGAGAACAAAGTGAATAACAATGTATTTAAGTCAGGGGTTACTATAAACAATACAGAAGGTTAATTACAAGGTATAAGACAGTGCAGTAAAAACAGGTGATAACTATGGATTGCAATTCTATTACATTATAAAGGTATCCTCCTTGACTGTTTCATTCTTCTACGGTTCTAATCTTAAACTGAAATGTTTTGACTCAGTGGCTCACCAGTTGGCCTATTAGTCTTCCATTTTTGCTTCAAGTATATAGTAATAGAAAGGGAAGTCATAGAAGCAGTGGCAGAGTTCACGTTCCTGGGATCCAAGATCACTGCAGACAGTTACTGCAGACACAAAATTAAAAGACACCTGCTCCTTGGGAGGAAAGTGATGGCAAACCTACACAGCATAATAAAAAGTAGAGACATCACCCTGCCAACAGAAGTCCATATGGTCAAAGCAATAGTATTTCCAGTAGTAATATATGACTGCGAGAGTTGGACCATAAGGAAGGCCGAGCACTGAAGAATAGATGCTTTTGAATTATGGTGCTGGAGAACACTCTTGAGAGTCTCTTGGACTGCAAGGAGATCAAATCAGTCAATCCTAAAAGAAATCAACCCTGACTATTCCCTGGAAGGCCAGATACTGAAGCTGAAGCTCAAATACTTTGGTCAGCAAATGAGAAGGGAGCACTCACTGGAGAAGACCCTGATACTGGGAAAGACTGAAGGTCAAAGAAGAAGGGGATGACAAAGGACGAAATGGTTAGACAGTGTTATCAATGCAACGAACATGAAATTAAGCAAACTCTGGAGGATGGCAGAAGACAGGAGGGCCTGGCGTGATGTGGTCCATGGGATTGCGAAGAACCAGACTCGACTGTGCGACTGAACAACAACAAATATAGTAACTATGCACAGTAGCACTAATTTTGCAAGTAATTTGGTACTTTATTACATATAAATATGTGTTTGTGTAAAGTGCCACTGAGTTGCAGCAAGCAAGAAGCTTTCAAGGCAACCGAGAAATCGAGGTGGTTTGCCATTGACTTCCTCTGCAGAGCCTTCCTTGGTGGTCTTCGTTCCAAGTAGACACTGCTTAGCTTCCAAGATCTGACAAGGTCAGGCTATACCATATCACCTTCCCTCCCACTACATATAAGTGGGAGCCTTGACTCGCTGTGGGTCCCATTTGTGGTCCTGCACAGACAAGGAGAGCCAGTAAGGGTCACAGTGGTCATGGCAGACCATGCCCTGCATGGCTGGATGGGCTGTGCAGGCAGCTTGGGGGCTGGGCAGCTGCAACAGTGGGAAAACCTGGCCCTCCCGCACCCAGGTGGGCCTATGATGGGTTAGGAATGGGAGGGGAGGGGCCACCCAGGGAAAAGCACACCATGCTGCCTGGCCAGCTCACATGGCCTCATGGGATTGCTTGGTGCTGCCTCTGCCATTGTACTGTGCATTGGCAGCCACTCTGTTTCCCGGCTTTCCGTGGCAGGACCAGGGCTCTTGGGGATAGTGGCAAGTGATCATTGGGGCCAGTCACTTGAATTTATGGATCCATCTTGAGTTTCTGCAGCCAGGTCCATTGGTGGTGGGAAGTAGTGTGCAGCTGGGTCTGCAGTGGGTTCACATGGCCTGGTCCATTGGCAGAAGTGGCAGTTGGACCTGCTGCTGCTTCAGTGGGTTCACTGGGTGAGTGCAGCTGCTTATCTCCTGGCTTGGATAGAGCAGCAATCCTGGAGGAAGTGCCTGAGGATGGCCATGTAGCCTTGGGAAGTGGCAATGGTAATATGTGAGACCATTGGAGGAGGCCAGGGACTTTGGGATATGCCAGTTAATGATAAGTGCTGGGTGGATTCCATTCCAGGGGAGAGTGTGCTTCGGTAGGGGGGCTGCTTGCTCGCATAGAGTTTGGATTTCTGTTTATTCCAGAGTAGGGCATGGTGGGAAGGTTGCACTGAGCTCAAGGGAGGTGGTGGAGAGAGATCACCTAAACACTAACTCTCTATGTCTAGTGAATGGTCTCCCATTCAGGTTCATCTTGCTGCACATTAAGAAACATCACCTCTTTTGTTTGGCACCAGTGAAATGCCAGGCCACTCTAATGCTCCACAATGGACACTCCCAGACAACTATCCAGCACTTGGCTTAATCCCATCATAGCTATTGTTAAACCAGACTCTGCCCCTCTGGAAGCTCATTGGTCACACCTGAGTTATGCTACATCTGGTACCACACTTCCATGGACTCCTTATTGGTCTAGAAAATCTATTGTTCTCACCTGATACCAGCCCACAAGACCTCCCACTGGTCTGCATTATTTTCCAATGTCTATATCCATCAGAGCACAAGGCCTCAGATTTTGTGTATCTGCCCCTGATGCCAACTGGAAGTTCACCCCTAAACCTTTGGTTTGGGCAGTAATCTCATCTCCATGGACCCCTGCATGTCTGGACAGGTTGTATCACCCCATAACTGACCCCTCTATTCACTATCAATCACCTTTGCTTTCTTGGTTTTGTATTGCTTGTTCTTTTTGAATGTTTAGTGTGCTTATTAGGAAAATATTTTAATAAAACTATTTACTTTACTCTTCAAATCTGGAGTTTTCTGGGGGTGTGGCAGTACCAGAGATAATGGTGGTCATCTGAGACTTTGACTCCACTTCCATCCCTCCTTTGAGAACCCCTAAGTTTGACTTAAATGCTGATTTAACTTTTTTTACTATGAGAAGAAATATCAGAATGGCTACTAATACTAATAAACCAACTCCAAAACATCCAGCAAAGGCTCCCGTGCTTAAAGAGACCAAAATGGAACAGAAGGTTTTTCCCACAAAAAACAAAACAAAACATAATGGTGGACAAAAGTGTGATATCTCCACTATTAGAAGTGGCACTTAACAAGTTAGATCTTCTTATGCGACTAGGTAAGCTGGAAGAAAGGCTCCGTGAGCAGATGACTCAAATTATTCAGCCAATTAAAGATCAATTACAAGATATTCAAACTTCTCTTCAAAGGACCTCACAAATCATGGACTCAGTGTTAAGACTAGGGACTGCCATAAGAGATGACATGAAGGAACTACATCTCTTTGAAGCACAATCCAAAGATTGGCTACTCACTCTGGAAACCCAGGTGAAATCGCTAATTTTAAAATTTTAGAGGATCCCAGAGGGGGCAGAAGAGGCATCGGATCTTATTACATTTATTGCTTCTTGGCTGAATTCAATTCCTTTCATGGATTCCAACATAATGCCCACCATTTTGAAAGCTTTCCAGCTTGGCCCGCTAAATAAGACCAGACATGATGTCCCGAGAAATGTGCTTGTCCAATTTACCAACTGGAGTGTTAAGAAAAAGATACAAGATGTGGTAAGACTTAAGGGGCAGTTCATATTTAGAAAATCACAGATCCTTGTCTTTCCTGATGTGTCTCAGGAAGCACTGCACATCAGGCATTCCCTTAAAGCAGTAACTGCTAAACTCAGAGCGGCTGACATCAGATATAGATGGCTTCCCACAGGGAGGTTGCATGTGTCCTTTAGAGGTGCTACTTACCAAGCTGCAGATGAAGAAATGGACCTGGAGTTAGTTCAAGCCCTATGTATTTCTGATGACTCTGACCAATGTCGCTTGCAAAAAATAAACTACAATTCCCAGAATCCCCAGAAATAACCAGCAAGATCTCTGTGCATAACTCTTCTGCCTCGGAGACTGAAGACATTGCTGATTAAATCATACAGTAGCTGGAACTTTTTGTACTTGCATGAGTATTTCTAGGTATCTATTCACATTGTTAATTCTAATAATTCTGCTATTTTATTTAATATATAGGCAGTTCTTCTGAAGAGGGGAGGGCAGGAGACAGGTTTTCTCTTGCCTCCTCTTCTCACAAATCATTCCTGGATGCTTCACAGTTAGTTTGTGATTTCAGCGAACAGGGGCAAGCAGCTTCTTTTTTCCAGGTACAAGTGATTAGAAGCCTTATTAACTAGTTTTGTCTACAATATAAAGGTTTATTACACAGATTTATAGCTGTTTATTGTTGCCCTTTAATTTCCACATTTCTTAATTAATTGTTATTTCCATTGTTGATGTATTTAATTGTTCTTTGATTCCTGAACTGATTAATCAATTTATTTTTATTGGGTTTTGCTCTGGAGGACTTTTATAAATAATTAATTGGGGTGAGGGGAGGGGAGAAATGATTTTGGTTTTGTAATAAATTCATTAATTAATTCACTTTTTTGATTGCATTAAATCACAATACTTGAATTTAAAAATAAGCATAAGTTTTTAGTTCTGTTATTCTGATTTTTAATTCTGTGATTTACTAATCAACTTAGTCCAGACGCTGCAATTTTTTATATAACTAAACATAAGATTTCAGTCCTCTCACTCTGGTTGTTAATACTGTGAGATACAATTCAAGTTGGTCCTGCTGTAAGACTTCTATTTTTAAAAAGGTGTTATTAGATTCATATTATTATCGTTCACCTTTAGAGGTTTTCTGGCCCACAATGCACCCTGTTAGAAGGTGTTACATTTTATAAAAATGGTGACTGATTTGAAAATTAACTCTGTCAATATAAGAGGCCTCAACAACCCAATCAAGAGAAAGAGGGTCTTGCAACATGTTAAAAAACTTTGCCCAAATATCCTTTTCTTTCAAGAAACTCATTCACGCAATGATACAGAGGATGTTCTGAAAACTCCACTTTATCCCCTACAATACCAGGCTCCTGGATCCTCAAAAAGCAGAGGGGTTGCTATACTTATAGCCAAGAACATTAATTTTGTGCTACATGCTAAGATCCTTGATCCACAAGGATGCTTTTTATTTGTAAAAGGCCTTTTAAATGGGAAACTCTTGCTTGCTTATATGCTCCCAACCAAGATCAGATTACTTTTTTGGATGGAGTTCTTTCCTCTCTCAAAAAGTTTTAAGGAGGAGACCTTATAATTGGGGGTGACTTAAACTTTATCTCCAACAGTTGTTTGGATAGGTCGTGGTCTCATAATCGAACATCCTACTTCTATTAAACTCTCCAAGCTTCTCACCAAATACCAACTTTGTGATATTTGGAGGCTGCTCCATCTGCTGGATAGAGACAATACTTATTTCTCTGCCAGACATAATGTCTTTACATGAATTGATTATCTATTAGTATCCCAGTCTCTGCTTCCATACATCACTTCAGCTGCTATTAAATCGAGACATGTAACAGATCATGCTTGTCTGGAAAGCTGTTTGTCTGCTGACAACAACATGAATCAGGATAGGCTATGGTCAATGGACAGGGACATTTTATTGAAAGAAACAGTGAAGAAATTTTTGGATTTAGATATTAGGAATTTCTTCAAGGAAAATGCTTCACCAGAAATTTCAGCTCCGATACTATGGGACTCAATGAAGGCTGTTTTACGTTGCTCTATGATTGCTATTATTTCCCACCTACAGAAAGAAAAAAATGTATTAAAACAGAACTGATGAACTGGATTATGAATCTGGAAGTTGAGCACAAATGAACAGGAGGAAAGAAAGTTTACAACAATCTGTTAGCAGAACGCAAGGCACTCAAAGCACAAAAATATTCGCCTGTTGATGTGGAGGATTAACAATAAATGCCAATTCTCCTTTATCAGTCGATTAAATGGCCCAATGGCTCTCTTTTTCGCCTAAGGAGATTGCCAACTCTATTTCTGACTTTTATAATAAATTATACTGTTCAAATGAGCAAAGAACAGAAGACAATGACTCCTCTCTAAGTTCTACATCTAATCTACGTTACTTATCTCCTGATCATAGGGCTATTTTGGACAAACCGATCATGCTACAAGAATTGCTGGATACTGTTAAAAGACTGAAATCTAACAAGGCATCAGATGTTGATGGTATTCCATCTGAATTTTCATAAGATCTTCCATCTTGCTCTGGCTGAACACCTCTTGGTAGCTTGCAGCAACATTCTGCAAACAGGAGAAAAGCCACCATCCTGGCCGGAATCAATCATCGTGGTAATTCTGAAAGGGAATTAGGATCCTACAGACCCCACATCTTATTGACCTATTGCATTACTCAGTCATGACACAAAAATATTTACATCAATTTTAGCCAACAGGCTTAAATCTTTTATCTCAAACTACATTGGAGAAGACCAAACTGGTTTTATTCCAAACTGACAACTGTCAGATAATGTAAGAAAGTCTCTCAACATGATCTTACATAACCACTGTATGAAGACTGAATTGGTGATTCTTGCATTAGATTTCACCAAAGTCTTCGACTCTGTGGAGGTGCCATTTATGCTTACTTCATTGGAAAAAATGGGCTTTGGTGAGAAATTCTTAAATTCACTATGAGCTATATACACGATCTAAATCTAAGGTAAGAGTCAATGGTCATACTTCCTACCCTTTTCATCCTTCAAGAGGAACTAGGCAAGGTTGTCCTCTTTCACCTTTGATTTTTGTCCTCACAATCGAACCATTGACAGAAGAACTAAGACAATGCAAAAATTTCACCAGCATTTCTTGGGGCAAAACTGAACATAAGATAAATTCATATGTGTATGATTTAACTTTATATATATATAACCCGGTCCATTCCTTACCTTACATACACCGCATCCTTTCTAGTTTGGGGAAGGTTTCAGGTCTCCAAATTAGCCCAACCAAATCAGAACTGTATCCCATTTGGACTTAATTGAAAATCAAGGATCTATTACATAAAGCATTTCCTTACAGCTGGATCACAGATGCTTGGAGACATCTGGGCATTCAAATCCCAATTGATCTGAAAATTTTTCAATACAATTACGACAAATTGTATGAAGATATATACACATGCCTAAAGGATAGGGGAGCTCTCAAGTTCTCTCTCCCAGATCATCTCCACTTAATCAAAAGTTTCATCTTACCTAGATTTTTATTCCTTTTTTGCACCCTGCTGATCTACATTCCGGACAAAAATCTTTGCATTTGGCAAAAAGCATTATTTTCCTTTCTCTGGGAAGGGAAGAGATCCAGAATTAATCACAATATTCTAACAAAACCAGCATCTTTGGGAGGTCTGGATTTTCCAGTAGCCACAGTGGTGCAAATGTAACAGCAAGACTCTCTGCCTATTTGGTCTTGGATGGAACAATCATATGTTGTACCTTTCATTGTACAGGAATCACTCTGGATGACTCCTGCTCATTGCCCTAAGACCTTCCATTAAAACCCATTCTTACTCTCAGCACTTAAAATTGGGGACTGCAAGAGGAAACAGCTGTTTTTGAATATATCCCCTCTCTCAACTTTTGTGAACCAACCCTAGTTCCCACCAGCCCAGGAAAGGGGCCCTTTTAAAGACTGGATATGAGGGTTTCTCCCATCCAATTGATTTTGTTTTTCATGGCAGAATATGTGATAAGGCATTCTTCAAGCAACCATCAGGTATAGAATTCTCTTGGCATTGTTACCTACAATTGAAAAATCCAATGGAATATCTTGCTTCACTGAGTATTTTTGACAGATCAAAATCCGCTTTTGAAAATGTTCTTGTGACATATGTGAATTCCCCTAAAGGTCTGATGGCCAAGATTAATAAAATTATCCTGACTGTTGAAAACAAATCTCCTTTAAAACACCAACTACAATGGAAAGATGATTTAAACATGGACTTAAATGAGTCTCAATGGCATGAGATTTGGAACTCACCTGCCAACTCTTCAAGAAGTTTTTATATAAGGCTACAATTTTTCAGACTTGTCTCCCATTCGTACTATACGCCAGATCGCTTGAATAAAATAAACTCAACACATAGTCCTTTATGCCGGAAGAATTGTGGGCATATAGGAACATATTTCCATTGTTGGTGGGAATGTCCTGTTATTTATTCTTTTTGGCATGATGTCATAAAGCAAATCAATGAAATTACCTCATTAAAACTTCCCTTATGCCCAGAATGATCACTACTCAATCTATGGGAATCTGGCTTGGGAACACCAGTCCACAGAGACCTCATTTTGATCTTACTTGTGACAGATCAAGTAACAACAGCATAACTTTGGAAATCTTCTTCTCTTCCAACTCTTCATTTGTGGCATAACAAAATTTGGGACTAATTTATCTTGGCCAAACTTACAGACATTACTCAACCAAAAAACACAACTCCATCACCCTCTTCATCTCACTTTGTTTTCATATGGTCACATGTCCTGCAATTCATGTCAGAAAAGGATATTCTCCCCTCCAACCCATCATATCATCCCTGGATCCACTTCAGAGTGACTCTAGAGACTAACTTGTTGTTGGGGCCTTTTATACTTGACAAAGTTTGCTTAAAGCTTACACTGTTTTACTCACCATTTCTTATGCATCAGATTAATAATTAAGTAGTTAAACTACACTTCTATACATGGTTATTTATTTTTCTCTTTGAAATGCTTGATAACTTTATACTAGTTGATGTTAATGCTTTATACTCATATGTTTCCTCTTACATACCTTGGTTAAAATGATAGTTGATTACTATGTTCACTGTTACTCATTGTTTATTTTTGTTATTCATTGTTACTCTTTAAAGTTATTTATTTTATATTTGTTTAAAAAGGGAGGGGGGAATCTGGAGTTTTCCTATGGTGGTGGATCTTGGTGTACAAATAGTGTGCAATTCCTGTACCCCTCTGGCCTATCCTGTCACATAGCCAACTTCCCCAAACTACAAGGCAGGCCATTGGCAATAACACTGGTGAGCATGGGGTGGGTGATGCTATTTGGCTGTTAAGGTCAGGTTTCTATTAAGCAGACCATAGTTTATAGGGGTTGACAATCTGCACACAAGCCTCCTGGCTTGGGGGTGGTTGTGGAGACATGCATATGGCAAGGGATTAAATGTTTTTATAATGTTATTGTGTTAACTTTATATATATATATATATATATATATATATATATATATATATATATATATATATATATATATATATAAACTCTGTTATAATTCTATATGTACTTTTCTAATTGGAGTGTTTTAACATCTATACCTTCAAAATGATTTGCTGTGTGAACTTGTATCTGATCGTGGACCATAATAAGTCATTCATGCATTCATATGGTGAGGGGATACAGGTGATGTAGATGGTGCTCTGGTGTGTACAAGACTTACATCAGGCGACACCTGGAGGCTGATTGCTAATAATGCTTTACTCACTGCTAGGGAGGTAGTGCAAAGTAGTATGGATCTGTGGGTACTGCAGTGTGCACTGGGCCAGAATTTACACAGCTTAGCCAGGGTGGGTCATGGACCTTGACCTGGAGGAGGTGCTGCAAATCACCTGGGTTGGCACAAGCAAAATGCAATGGGGCACATTAGTGCTAATGGGCCATCATTGCAGGAAGCAGCACTGGCCTACAGTCATGTTGGTGTTACAACTGGGCGAGAAGGACCCGGAGGACCTGGTTGCTGATTGTTAACAATGCCTTATTCAGTTCCAGGGAAGCAGTGCAAAGTAGTATGGATCTGTGGGCATAGCACTGTGCATTGGACCAGAATTCACACAGCTTTGCTAGGATGGGGCAGGGACCTCAGCTTGGAGGAGGCACTGCAAATCACCTAGGATAGCACAAGGGGAATGTGATGGGGTGCATTACTGCCAATGGTCCATCATCGCAGGATGCAGCACCACCTTCCAAACATGTTTGTGATACAAATGGGTGAGAATGACCTGGGAGACTGCATGGGTGGTGACTTGGCATACCAGTCTGAGGTGGATTTGAGGACATTACAGGTAGAGCTCCTAACAGTGACCTTCCTCTGGTTGGACTGGCTGCAGCAGTGCTCTTGGTGTGGGGCCAACTGCCCTGAAAGGGTTGACGTGGCAAGGCAGAAAATGACCAACAGGCTAGGAAAGGTTGTGAAGGCCATGGGGGGGACCACAGAATTTAGCATCTGGACATCTCTCATTGATTGGATGTCTGGTTTCAGCCTAACAGTGTTCACCTGTCTCCAGGGGGGTGAACTTCTGGCTTTATGGGGTTAGGTATGGCCTGCAGACTTGGCTACAGTTGTAGGAGCATTGGCGGGAGCCAGGCTGAGGGATGCCCAGCTCTTGTGGTGGTATCAGCATGGGGTTAGATCCACTTTAGGAAAACTGGCCTGTGTGCCCATTTTCCTGGCATATGGGATCCTCTTAAGGGATCTTGGGATGAGGACATTCAAGGGGCAAGCCCAGCTTGGGGGCTGCCAATGGGTTACCCTCATGCTCAAGTGGCAGGGGAGACCACTTAGTGGTGATCGTTCTTGTGGAATCTGGCATTCTGCCATCCCATGGTTCTCCCCTGCCACTTGTGAGGCACTCCAAAGGGATCTGTCAAGGATGGGTGAGTGGGTGTCAACATGACAAATGGGGTTCAATGTGGCCAAGTGCAAAGTGATGCACATTGGAGCCAAAAATCCTAAATATAAATACAGATTGATGGGGTCTGAACTGGCAGAGACGGACCAAGAGAGAGATCTTGGAGTCATAGTAGATAACTCAATGAAAATGTCTAGACAGTGTGTAACTGCAATAAAGAAGGCCAACGCTATGCTGGGGATTATTAGGAAGGGAATTGAAACCAAATCAGCCAGTATCATAATGCCCCTGTATAAATCATTGGTGCAACCTCATTTGGAATACTGTGTACAGTTCTGGTTGCCACATGTCAAAAAGGGTATTATAGCATTGGGAAAAGTGCAGAGAAGGGCAACTAGAATGATAAAAGGGTTGGAACACCTTCCCTATGAAGAAAGGTTAAAATGCTTGGGGCTCTTTAGCTTGGAGAAATGATGGCTGAGGGATGACATGATCGAAGTTTATAAAATTATGAATGGGAGAGCAGGTTGAGAAGGAAGTACTTTTCTCCCTTTCTCACAATACAAGCACTCATGGGCACTCCATGAAATTGCTGAGCAGTCGGGTTAGAACAGATAAAAGGAAGTGCTTCTTCACCCAAAGAGTGATTAACATATGGAATTCACTGCCACAGGAGGTGGTGACAGCTACAAGCATGGACAGTTTCAAGAGGGAATTAGATAAACATTTGGAGCAGAAGTCCATCAGTGGCTATTAGCCACAGGGTATAGATGGGAACTCTCAGTCTGGGGCAGGTGATGCACTCTATTCTTGGTGCTGGAGGGGGCAGCAGTGGGAGGGCTTCTAGTGTCCTGGTCCCACTGCTGGACCTCCTGATGGCACCTGGTATTTTTGGCCGCTGTGTGACAGAGTGTTGGACTAGATGGGCCATTGGCCTGATTTAACATTGGCTTCTCTTATGTTCTTATGTTCCCCACCCCAGCAAGCAGGCTGCAGCGGGGAACATCAATTGGTAGGTGGGTCAGTCTATGCCAGGATACAGTGGACCATGGTGTGTCAGGGCTTCTTACAGCTGTAATGAATAAAAGTTGTGGCCATTTTATTCCAAAATATTGTGAGTGATTAGAATCATAGAATCATAGAATGTTGGAAGGGACCTTGGAAGGGACCTTGCAGGCCATCTAGTCCAACCCCCTGCACTCTGCAGGAACACAGCCGAAATCCCTACATACCTACAACATACCCAAAAGATGGTTGTCCAGTCTCCTCTTGAAAACGTCCAGCGAAGGAGCATCCACCACCTCCCGAGGCAGTCTGTTCCACTGCTCAACCACTCTTATAGTCAGGAAGTTTCTCCTGATATTAAGCCGGTAACGACTCCCTTGTAATTTCCACCCATTAGATCTAGTCTTGCAATCCAGAGCAAGAGAGAATAGATCCACTCCATCTTCTACATGACAGCCCTTCAAATACTTGAAGACTGCAATCATGTCCCCTCTAAACCTTCTCTTTCCCAGGCTAAACATACCCAACTCCCTCAGCCTTTCCTCATAAGACTTGGACTCCAACCCTCTCACCATCCTCTGGACCCGCTCGAGCTTGTCAACATCCTTCCGAAAATGTGGTGCCCAAAACTGGACACAGTACTCCAGGTGGGGCCTGACCATAGCAGAATATGGCGGAACTACCACCTCCCGTGATCTGGACACAATGCTTCTGCTAATGCATCCTAAGATTGCATTAGCTTTCTTCACAGCCGCATCATACTGCAGGCTCATATTTAGCTTGTGATCAACCATAACACCTAGATCCCTTTCACATGTGCTGCTGTCAAGCCAAGTCCCTCCCATTCTATATCTGTGCCTTTGATTTTTTGTACCTAAGTGTAGGACTTTGCACTTATCTCTATTGAAATTCATTTTATTTGTCTCAGCCCACTGTTCCAGCCTATCAAGATCCTTCTGAATCCTGACTCTGTCTTTTTCAGAATTAGCAATCCCACCCAGCTTCGTGTCATCTGCAAATTTGATAAGCATCCCCTCTATGTCTTCATCCAGGTCATTTATAAAAACATTGAATAACACCGGGCCTAGGACCGAGCCCTGTGGTACTCCACTCGAGACTTCCCTCCACATAGACGCAGAGCCATTTACGAGCACTCGTTGGGTACGATTTTTCAACCAACCATGAATCCACCCAACGGTTGCGCCATAGGCATAGAAATATTTCTTGTTATTTTTTGCATCCCTTGCAATCCTCAGCTCCATCTGTGCTTTAGCCTTTCTGACACCATTCCTACAGATTTGTGCTCGTGTCTTGTATTCACCCTCAGTAATCTGACCCTCCTTCCATTTCCTGTACATTTCCCTTTTTAGTTTCAGCTCCTCAGAGAGTTCCTTGTTCAGCCACCTTGGCTTCATTACCTGTCTCCCACCTTTCTTTCTTACCGGAACAGTTTGAGATTGTGCCTTAAGCACTTCATTTTTCAGCATCACCCATCCTTCCTGTGCAGATTTTCCCTTCAGCATTTCCAGCCATGGGATCCTACCTATTAGATCTCTGAGTTTATTGAAATCAGCTTTCCTGAAGTCCAGGATAGGAGTTCTGCTACGTCCTGGTTTCACAGTCTTCTCTATGTCAAATTCCAAGCTGACATGGTCACTATTCCCCAAGGAGCCCACCACCTTCACTTCATCAACCAGTTCTTCCCTGTTAGAATTAAATCTAGGATAGCAGATCCTCTGGTTCCCACCTCCACCTTCTGAGAGATGAAGTTGTCCTCAAGGCTATTCAAGAATCTGCGGGATGTCCCATGTCTATCAGAGTTAGATTCCCAGCAAATATCTGGATAGTTAAAATCTCCCATAACCACTATATCATGTCTCTGTGAAAGTTTAGCAAGCTGCTGTACAAATGCATTATCCTGTTCCTCCGGTTGATTTGGAGGTCTGTAGTATACCCCCACAACAATATCCCCTTCTTTCCCCCCCTCTATCCTTACCCACACACAACAGGGCAACTCTCAAAATCCTGAATTTCAGTGCAAGCATATTCATTCTTGACATATAGTGCCACCCCACCCCCTTTTTTGTTTATTCTGTTCTGTTTGAACAATGTATATCCTTCAATCACTGTGCTCCACATATGAGAGTCATCCCACCAAGTCTCAGTGACACCTATCAGATCATACCTATTTTCCAATATTTGGAGTTCAAGTTCCTCCTGTTTATTTCCCATACTCTGTGCATTAGTATAAAGACACTTCAGATTACAGACATCCCTTCCTACCGTAGGTCCCTTCAAATTTACCTGAAGATTACTAAACTCACCTCTCTCTCGTTCATTTATTCTCTGGTCATTCCCCTTCCTGAACTTACTGTTGGGGATGCCGCTTTTTCTTCCCACCCCCGATGTCTCTAGTTTAAAGCCCTCCTGATCAGGTTCGCAAGTCTTCCAGCGAAGACATTCCTCCCATTCTTTGTCAGGTGCACCCCATCCATCGCCAACAGTCCTTTGTGTCGGAGGTACATACCATGGTCCAGGAAGCCAAAGCCCTCTCGACGGCACCATCTACGTAACCAGTCATTCACTTCCAGTATCCTGTTCTCCCTTCCAGCTCCATGGCCCTCAACAGGTAAAATGGAGGAGAACACCACCTGAGCCCGCAGATCTTTCACCTTCTTGCCCAGAGCCTCATAGTCTTTGGAGATCCATTCAAGGTTTCTTCAGGCCGTATCGTTTGTTCCCACGTCGATCAGAAGGAGTGGGTAGGGATCAGAGGTCTTGATCAGTCTTGGAATTCTCTCCATCACATCTCGGATGGATGCTCCAGGAAGGCAACAAACCTCTCGAGATTCCTTGTCCAGTCTGCAGACACCTTCTTCCGTCCCTCTCAGTAGGGAGTCACCAACCACCACTACTCGTCTCTTCCTCTGTGGGATGGTTTGGTTCCCTCTCTGCCTATGTGTTTGTGTGCCAGTCACATCCATTCAATCACGAAGTGTGCCGTTCCAGTCTTCCATCAACAGAAGTGGCTGGTATCGATTTTGCTGCTCCACTGGCTGTGATTGTTTTCTGAGTATCTTACTCCTCAAAGTTACTTTCTTCCACTCACCCATGTGGTCCTTGTTACTTCCTTCCTCTTGCTGTTCTTTCAGGGAATCTTCTTCTGTCATGTCTGAAAAGCTTTCCATCTCCTTGGTGTTCTTCAGTGCACAGATTTGTGCCTCGAGTTCTCCCACCTTCTCCTCAAGCATTTTTACAAGCTTGCACTTGCAGCATGTATAATTCATTTCTTGGTGTGGCAGAAAAATAATCATGGCACAGCCCAGGCAGGTCACTGGAGTAGATCCCTCGCTATCCATTATCCCAGGAGCTATGCTTTCTTCTACAGCTTCAGGAACTTCCCTCAAACTCTGATGTAAACTCTTCTTTTTGTGATGTACCCTGAAAACTTTGAGACTGACGAAATGTCTATCTCACCAGAATGTCTACCTCCTGAACTCAGAGGCAGCACTTTACTCAAGCACTTACAAGGCCTCCAAGTACGACCCACAGGCTGCAACCCAGAGGCTAAGAGCCACAGGGCAAGAGCAGCCCGTTATTCCAAGAGGCCCCTTGCTGCTCAGCAGAGCAGAGTCCAGCACAATAGGGGGCGGGGCCTGCAATCCACTCACAGTAATCCACTTACAGCAACACACTCAGCCACCAACAGCCCCCAAAGCACAAACAGTCCCTCACAGACTTACACAGAACCACTCTCTATCAGGCTACAAAACAACCCACTCTCTCTCAGTCCCAACACAGCAGCAAGGAAGGCAAAGGGAGAAAGAAAAATCCCTTACCTTCTCTCAGCAACTCCCCAGGTGCTCTCCACTTCCAGCCTCAGCCCAACTGACTCCATTGCATTAGCTCCATTGCATTATGTTATTGATGGGTTGTTGAAAAGGGGTCCCTGCCTTCACTGCCCTCTCCCCTCCCCCAGGTGCTAGGACTACAAATACTGACTTGTAATTTATGGTTATAGAACACCATAACTTGTTTTTCAAATGGCTGCAATATTGGTCAAGTGTGTGTGTGTGTGTTTGATGAACAGATAGTACACGTCAGCTTCTGTGCTATAGCAATATAAATTGTAAAAGAAATAATAAAAGTATTCATTTTATTTACAAGAAATGTGATATTGATTTTTGTTTAAAGCTTCATAAATTTTTTTGTCAATGAGCCAGCCAAATTGAGAATTTTTACATCCTATTGATTTCAATGGCAGAAATTTAAGTATGTGCTTAACTCTACCATTTGAAATGAATAGGACTTTAAGATATTCCGCATGGGTTGGATTGTGCATGTGTGTGTCATGGCAAAAAAACAACAACACCTCTGTCCAAAACATTTTATCAATGTATCTGTTTGTGTCATTAGTATCCTGTCCTTATTAATATTTGAATTTTGGTTCCACAACATTCTATGCTTGCCATAATTGATTCGGCTCAAGAACTGGCAGTCAGAGGACACTGGCCAGGGCTGACTGGCTGCTTCGCAAAGTCCCGTCCACGTCAGCCCCAGTCAGGGTTTTCAGCTCAGTCTGCTTCAGTCCTCCAACAGAAGAGGACCGTCTGGAGTGTGAGCACAGGGACAGGCCCTCATGGCTGAGGCAAGTGAGAGAAGCCCTTTTCCGCCCCCCACACCATCCCCTGGGCCTTCTATGAGGGGACTAGGCTCAGAGAAGGCCTTTTCCGCCCCCACACGCCATCCCCTGGGCCTTCTATGGGGCACAAGGCCCAGAGAAGCCCTTTTCTGCCCCCACACGCCATCCCCTGGGCCTTCTATGGGGCACTGGGCCCAGAGAAGGCCTTTTCCGTCCCCCAAACGCCATCCCCTGGGCCTTCTATGGGGGCAGTAGGCCCAGAGAAGCCCTTTTCTGCCCCCCTACACCATCCCCTGGGCCTTCTGTGGGGGTAGTAGGCCCAGAGAAGCCCTTTTCTGCCCCCCCACCATCCCCTGGGCCTTCTGTGGGGGCAGTAGGCCCAGAAAAGCCCTTTTCCACCCCCTCACACCATCCCCTCAGCGTTCTATGGGGGCAGTAGGCCCAGAGAAGCCCTTTTCCGCCCCCTCACACTATCCCCTGGGCATTCTATGGGGGGCAGTAGGCCCAGAGAAGCCCTTTTCCACACCTCTTCCCTTCCTTTCCCCCCTTTCCTTTCTTCCTCTCTCCTTTCTTTCACTCTTCCCCCTCTTCCTTCCTTCCTTCCTTTCTCCAACCCTCTCTCCCTTCCACCCTCCCTCCCTTCCTTTCTAGGGCCCATTGTCTTCCACCACAACGGGCTTTGCTGCCTAGTAGGAGTATAACACTATTGCTTCTAACCTGTGTCATGATCAGGATGAATGATAACTTCATTGCCTCATCTTTCCTGTTACAGTTTTCTATCCTCCTAAATGTGTGCCCTTGAGGGTCAGTGGATTCCAAGGAACATCATGGGAGTCAAAGGGGGGGCTGCGGTAAGAGTGGGGAGTTGGTTAAAATTACCCTTCCCCTTTTTTACAAACAGTGAGTAGAAATGGCACATAGGATCCACATCTATGTTATGAATATTTTATGTGGTGAGGTATGTCTTTCCTAAACACCACAGATGATCTATCAAGTCTTAGGAAATCAAATTGTTTCATTGACTGAAAAGCAAGACTTGATTCCTCAAGAAAATTAAGAATGTCACCCAACAGGCTGACATTATTGCAATATCAGTGAACAGATCAGCATTATTTTGTTCTTCATACAACATGTATGTTCCAGCATTGTGTATTATCTGTTACTACTACTTGCATACCAAAATTCATCAATCAGTTAAAAAAGTGATGTGTTTGTAAAAGGTAGTTTAATGTTTGACATAAAAACACTTTTTTACTTTTCTATGAATGGTTTTATTTATTTATTTAAAATGTCTTATATAGATAAAGCTGAAGGAAAGGCCAATAAATCTTGATATTCACGTAATTAGGCTTTGTGCGCATGCTACCTCTTTCTGGATAAGTTCCAAAATGTTTAGGATCAAAATGCCAGTATTTCCATGATGCAGCAATTAGCAAATGAAGAACTGAAACCTTTCTTCAAAGAATTGTACAGCTATGTCGTTTCCATCAAATATATTAATGTAAACTAATGCACAATGCTTGAAAACATTGTGAGGATTAAACCTCAATGAGTTCTAGGTTTCTAAATATCTGATTTACAAAATCTGGACTGTTTTTAAATGCCTATATAAACATTGATTTTGAAAATTATGGACAGCCAGAAAGACCACAACATGTTGCTATGGCTGCATTTCAAGAAGATCTGTGTGTGAAGTTGAGGTGTTTCAAAAATCTGTCCCTGGTTTTAATTGCTAGGCTTCTCTTTCAAACTGCAGCTCTAAAAGTGAAACAAGGAAAAGAAAATACCACCAGGTAAAAACCAACAACAACCTACTGCATTTCCACTTATCTTTTTCCGTGTGTGTTTGTGTGTCAGCACTTGAAACTACAACTATTTAGAATTTCAAATGATGTGAAATTAAATATTATCAATGTTAATAATGATTTAATCATTTCTATACCTAACCAACCATAATTGTTGACAACTGGCACTTTGGCTGTACTTCATTTTCAGCAGATGCCCAGAGGCAAGTTTGAAATGAAGAATCTTCCTCTCCAGGTGGTCCAGCACCTGCAGTTTGTGGGGGGGGTTTGTTGGTTATGAGCATTCACTGGCACCAATTGATGAAGCTGATGGTTTCTGCTAAACCCCCTTCACATCTCTTTCTTATCTGCAGCTTATGATCAGGGAGATGATGTATTCTTTTTCTTCACAATAAGCCAGGTTTCAGATCTCCTTTCTCTGTTGTGTTTGATATGAACTCTGTTGCCAGGTGACAGATCGTGCAAGGCTTTGACTGAGTAATGGCCATTATAAAAGGGTTCATAAACTATCCTTGCCTTTTTAATCACACTTCACAACTTTTCTAAAGCCAGGCAAGTTGTGGAATTGGATACTTTCCCAAGGTTGGAGCAAGTTGTTAATGGCCATCTCCTTCCAATAGTTGGTCTGGAGTTTGCCCAGGCCATATTAAAAATGTTTAGTCCTAAAAGGGGGGGGCTTTTGTGATGTGTCTTCCCACTTTAAAATTTTATTCTATTGTTTAAATTTCCTCATATTTAGAGAAATACGTGTGATACAATTCTTTATATTTTAAAGAATGCATCACTTGCCCTGGAAACCCTCTCCCATGAAGATATGAGAGACCAAGCATGGGTTCAACTACTATATTTATTGAACTGTATTCAATTTACGTAAATGGCTGATCTACATCAGTGCCTATTTCAATAAGCTGACAATTTTGATGGCAGACTGCATTAGGTATCCAGATGGACTGCCTTCTGGACAGATCCTCCCCAGCTGTATATGCAGAGAGGTGCCCAGCTTCATCTCTCTTCCCTGACATGCTGCAAGGTTGCTACCTCAGCACCAAGGGTGTTCCTTCACAGCACACCCAGCTGCAAGGCATGTGATGGCCTTGTCTGGACACATTCTCTAGCATGAATCTGTGTCCTATAAAAACAAACCTGCTCTATTCTTGCTACACCCATTACCACCAGTTGAATAGGCCTTGAAGAAGATCAGTGAGGTAAATGTCCCATCCATCCTCAGATAGGTGGACTCCATCATTTCTATACAGAAGTGGCATATCATGGCAGGTGGAAGGTTAGGTTAAAAAATTTCCCCATACACCAAACTGCCTTTTTGATGGACATATTTTTATTGTGCTGAGCCTTCTCAATGGCCAGAGATTTAAATGTGCCCCTCTAGACCCACACCGGAGGAGCTCCAACCAAATCAATGATACTCCGTGGCAGCCTGTCTGAATTCTTCTTAAGCCCCTAATCATACTTATCAGTAGTGCATCATCCTTGTTCTGCACTAAATTATTCTCACCTAAGTGTACTATTACAATTTGGGACAAATGCCCTCTCTCCATGCCTGGCCTCATTACATTCTCCCTCAATGGCCGATCTCCCTCAATGGCCGATCTGCTGTATATCTTGGCCGATCTCCCTCAGTGGCCGATCAGCTGTATATCTTGACCAGAGAGACCCAAGCTGATGGCCATTGATACAGCCCTGATCTAGAACAAGTGCATCCCAAATTCATGTGCTGGCAATCCAGCTTCCACCAGTACTCTGCAGGTAACTGCCCAGAACTAAAACTGTGTCAGTGACCTTCCTTTGCCATATTGAAGCAAGCACTCAGGACTATTGCCCCATACCTCTAAATACAGGTCTAATGCCTTAACATGGCACAACTGGGGATCCCCTGTGATCCGCAGAACTATGGGATGCCCCTTTCCCTTCTGGTCTTCCTTGGAGCTATGAATCATTATCCTCAGCTCACTGGACAATAGCCTCAGGTCTGCCACATTTAATGCTGTTTGGGGTACATCCTAATGAGATCAAGCCAAATGCTCACTGATCAAGGCTGCTGCATGGAAAACAAGCAACTCATAATGGCTAAAACACTGTGCCTCGTATGCCTGCCTCAGCAACCTCATCAGAGTCTTGCTCTGTGGGGAACCTCGCATGATCAACCCTCCAGCATTTTATGCACCCTGAAATTGGCTATTTTACCACAAAGCCAGCAGCCCTTGCCTCAAATGCCAACACTGCCAGGTATGATTTCAGCATCTTAATTGCTAAAAACATGTGCTACCCAAAACAGCTGGACATGTTCAACTGGTAAAGGCCAGTGTAGCACCAGCCCTAACTGTCTTCTAAATTTTACAAATATCATGCACCTGCCTTGTATGTTGCCCTCAAGCTCAGAGTCAAGAATGCTCTCACTACTTTTTGGGCCTCAATTGCCCAAGATGCCACAGGTTCTCAGACATCAGTGTGTGGTTACAACAAGACCTGTCATGTGCCCTTGGGTTACAACAAGACGTGCCCTTGAGCTCCAAGATGACTGGCTGTTGACAACTTGCACCACAGAAGCATTGTCTCACCAGAAAAGGACCACAGAATTCCTCATCCCATTCCCCCACAAAAAGACTGCTATCAGTATAAAAAAAATCTAGAAACATTAAACTATGCAGAAAACCCTGCTTCTCCCAACTAGGCAGCCATCTATTCTCAAACTAATGGCTCAGAAAATATATGCATGCCTCCCAACAGCATCCAATTAGACCTTGAAATCTTGACCAGCTGGGTGAACCTGCCTCCAAAAGGACGCTCCGTTGAAACTTTCTAAGAAATGCAACCACATAGAGGCATCTTCCTTCAGCTGGTTGGTGACTCTAATCTTATGAGCTCCCCTGACCCCTTTTGTGGCATCTACCATGCTCCAAAGAAAAATCCTACTTGGGTCTACCACTGAACATGCAAAATTAAGATGTCCTATCAAAGACTACATCTCCCTTAGGGTAAACTTCCTACTCACCCAAAGAGCCCTCAGAAGGACCTCACACTTCTGTAGATTCTCCACAGGGAGTTAAAAACCTTAGTGACTGTATCAATTTTTGTGGCTAAAAATGATAAATATCTAGACAGTCTTTTCAGCTGCCAGGGGGACTCCCAGTTCCTGTGCCAACTCTGTAAAGCTCGTCATCAGCTGAGCACATTCCCCCAAGTCACTTGGGCCAGCAAACAGAAAATTATCTAATTAGTGTGTCACGTGCAGTGCACCTGACTTTTCCTTAACTGCCCATTCTAACAGCCGAGCACAAAATGGAGCATCCCTTGGGCAACACCTTATCAAAATAGAATTGCTGTTCAAATTGCCCAACAGATCAAAATCATTGGGATGCATTAGGAGAAGCTGAAATGCAGACTTGATATCACACTTCCTCAACCATGGTGCCTTCCCACAGGACTACACCATGGCAACTGCAGAATCAAAAGAGGCATACCAGATGAAGTATAGCCCACCAGATATCCCCCATTTACTCATTCAGCCCATGAAAATGACAGAAGATGGATAATTCTAAATTCCCCAGGGGCCTTCTTCCATACCACTCCTAATGGAGAAATCCTCAAATGCTTCAAGACCAGGGTCTGGAAAGGCCCCAATATCACATCTTCCTGGTTTTTTTTTTCTTCTTCCCTTAATTTATCCCTAACTATGTCCTCTAAACCTAGGACTGAGCTCAAATTGTGTGCCCTATAGGCCTGGAGGGCCTTCATAAGGAATCCTAAAACCTTCCAACAAATAAACAGCATCTAACCTATTAGGATAATACTCTAACTTACGGTACTAAGCTGAACTAGACAGGAAGCCTTTACTTTAGCCACCCCTGGCACCTCCACCTTGGCCAACTCTCTGGCCACCAGTGCCACAGCCAACTGCTCACCATGCACAGGAAGCCATGCTGTGGACCCCACCACACCAATTATTCATGTAGCAAAAGATGCATGCCTTTTTAGCGTGGTTGCCTGGGCTGTTAAATTTCCAACTTAGCAGCTGAGGATGAACCAACTGCAGCCAGGGAAGAACTGACTGACTGCCACCCCTTGCTTGTAGCACATCATCTGACACTTTAAAAATCACATGCCACACATGGCCCATGCCAGGCCCATACACTCTGACCAAAGTTGCTGTTTCTCCTGGTTCCAAGCCAACTTTGAGTCCAAAGCAACCCACATCCTAAAATTTTGATCATACCTCAAGGAAGCTGGGCTGGCATATTCCATAAATTCCCTATGGATAATGTCTAAGTACTTAACTAATGCTGGAGCTTTCTCAAGCTGAACTTGGACAACAACTGCCATATAGATATTATAGCCACTTAGCTAATTGCCCCAAGACCTCACAACTAGGCACATCTTAATAAGCTCTCTTTCTTTAGCCCTATCAGTGCGCCTCTGTCACCTCAGGATTGTGGAAAAGTAACAAAAACACACCTATGTATTTATCATGCCATGTCTTTAACTTAGTAGTTGGCAATAGGTGATCACCAAGTGGCAAAGACTGCTTGGCTTTAGGATAATGTTTGGACATGCCTTTGGTTGAGGCGGTGGATGTCCCTACCATCTCGACCTCGCCTGCCCATAGTAAGCCTACAGATGCTTACTACCCTGCTAACATCTAACATGAAGACTGCTCTAGAACAATGTATTTTTGCTGCCACCTAAGCCCACCTTGCAGTAGGGCACAATATAAGTGTAATAAATAAATTAAATAAATAAATAAAAACCTGTTGTTGACCTAACTTGGAAATCAGACCAATTAAGAGGCTTGGGCAACTGACTGTGAAACACCAGGCACTAGAGCAGTCGTGTCAAACTCATTTGTTATGAGGGCCAGATCAGACATCAATGCTATTTTGTCAGGCTGGGCCATGTGCACCATGGATAATTCTGGAGATTTGTACTGCCAGGTATTGGAGATATAAACTTTATAAAGGACAGTAGCTGATAAGCTTTGAGTTGGTGTCTCCTCACTGCTAGCCCCATGGGCTGGGAGGGGGTGCAGAGGGAAACCCACATGGGTGGACTGGAGATCCAGCAATGCAGCACTAGGCAGATGCTCCCATGCCACCTGGGGGGCAACCCCTTCCCACAACCTGCTCTTGCCGCCAATGCTGTGAGCCTAAGCCCCAAGGTAAAAATGTGAAGTGGCTGGGTGTTGTGAGATCTCCCTGCCCCTGAGCCACCATTGGAAGTGGCCTGGGAAGACAACTTAAACTAATCTTCCCTGCCTGTGGAAGTGGGGGGGGGCTGGTAGCCCAGGTCTGAGGCCATGTGCTCAGCAGACCCAGGCCAAGCAAAGCCTGATAAGCCAAAGATGCCTGTGGAGTGGCTTGCAATCACCTTCCTTTCCTCTCTCCATAACTGACACCCTGTGAAGTATGTAGGGCTGAGATTGACCCAAGGTCACCCAGTTGGCTTCATGTGGAGGAGTGGGGAATCAAACCTGGTTCTCCAGATTAGAGTCCACTGTTCTTAACCACTACACCAAACTGTCTCTTGGCCCAGCATCCAGTATAACTGGAGTTTGCCAGCACCATGAGGCAGCTGCCACTACACTTGGAGGCCACTGGGTGGTCCATGAGGGAGGAAGGCCCACCTACAAAGTAGCATGCTTGGTGGCAGGACTAGGCCCCTGATGTGTGAAAGAAACTGCCAAAGAATGCTCCCATGGGCCAAAGTATAGCCCACAGGGGTGCATGAATACAGAGACGGAGTTGGCCACCAGCAAGCCCCAACAGAGGATTGTCTGCACCCCCACATACAAGTGCTGATCCCCATAGCCATCTGGGACAGCATCTCTGGAGCTGCAGACCAAGCAAAGAGGCATGAATGTGACAGTGGTAGCTCCCAACTTACCAGTGAGGTTGCCCCTGCAGTGAAAGGGTTCTGATCAACAAGACAAGGTTGTTCCACTGTGCTGAAGCCATAATCAGAGTGGCTTTGCCCACTCCCCACCCCAAGCAGCTTCCTGTTCCCTCCCTTGCATCAGTTCCCCGTTGTGGGCCATATAAGAGCACTGGATCGGCCAGTTCCGGTCCCTGGGTCTTATGTTTCACACTCCTGCACCTGAGCCTGTATGACTGCATTCACCAGCTCTGTGCTAAAGCATCACTGCTCTGCCAGCCTAGCTTATGGGGAAACAAATGGGACAGGGTCCTTTGCCCTTCCCCATGGGCTGCCAACCCACTGCACTTCTTCCACCGTACCCTCCTTTGTGGAGATGGTGCATGTGTGTGTGTGTGCATTGCAGTGTCATGACACTCACCCATGTAAATCCAGCAGTGGCCGAAAGCTCTCCTTGACTCTCTGGGCCTGCTCATATGGCATATGTAGCTGGCTCATGCACCAAGAATAAAGAGGATGCTAACTCCCAACCTTGACTGGTTCTGGCAGATCCAATACCCCAACCTCCACAATTCCATACACTCTGCCTGAAACACTAGTTTCCAACGCTGCTAACATACCTGTCAATGAAATGCAAGATCAGTTAGATGCCTGGTTCACTGTTCATGGCATGTGAAGTTTGCAAACGATGAACCATCATGAATTTTTTGGCACTAGATGAACTGGTACAGTTTTTGAAGTTTATGATGCAGTAGAATGCTGCCCCCATGACATGTTAGAGATGCCAAGCTTGCAGAGGATCTTGCACTGACTCTTCTCTATCTGTCCTCCAAGTTTGATGATGATTGGATTTACAGGATCTGAGTTATGGTTCCCCAAAGAAGAAGACCCCAGGAAAGTGATTTCTGGGGAAATAACAGATGCAGATTCAGGAGCCTATAGAATGGATCCTGTGCAAGCTAGAGACACCAAACTCACAGCTGACTCTCTTCCAAGTTTGGTGAGGATTGGATTTATGGGGTCTGAGTTATCCCCCCCCAAAAGAAGATACCCCATTCTCCATTGTTTCCGAAGGAAGGAGGAAACAGTGAAAAAAGCCCAGCAGTAGAGAATAAAAGTCCCCAAGAACCTACAGGAGAAACTGAAGATGGGGGGCATTTTTGCAAGTCCAGCCACTGTGAAACTGCAAGCCAGACAGGATTAAGATCAAGCCAGGAAAGTACTTTGGGGGAAAATGTCAGGCACAGGTTCAAAAGTGTATCGAATGTACCCCCTGCAAGCTACATATACAAAGTGCACAGGGAACCACAACCTGCCATCTGCTCCTCTACGATCTCTCCAAGTTAGAGGCAGATTATATTCCAGGGTCCTAGTTACGGACTCCCAAAAAGGCCTCCCCAGTGCTCTCTCTGGAAAAGATAGCTGCAGTTACAGCCAGGAGTCTTTAGAATGGCTCAGGAAGCCAGTGACACCAAACTCACAAGGAAACTTCACCTGGGCAGACCCCCCTCAGCCATACACTCAAAGCAAGGCAAGCATCCCCCCTAATTTTGCAGCCATCCCCCAAGTCTCCAAAGACAATTTCTGAAGTACAGAAAGGCAGACATCTCGAGAGTTTTGACAAAGGCTCTCTAGAGTTACCCCACAACAACAGCTTGGCAGGCATCCCACCACACCAGACAGGAAATCAGAGTTTTCCATTTAAAGTGATGCAATGACAGAAAGGCAGGCATGACAAGAGACTTTCAAAAGGGAGTCCCCAAAGTTACTCCATGGTGACAGCTTGGCAGGCATGCCAGTTCCATCAGAAAAGCAAGGAAAACATGCCCGGTGCCCACAATTCTCACAGCCCCCCCCCCGGGCTGAAACACCACAATGTATTCTTCTTCTCTGCACCAGAAATCTGACAAAAGACTTCTGACAGGGGCTCCCCAAAGTAACCTCATGACAACTTGGGAGGCACTTGAGCCCCACTGAATCAGTGGAAATCAAACTTTTCCATTTTAAGTGATTAGTGATGCAAACTGTCTGGCATAATAAAGGAAGACTGTACAGTTTCTTGCCCAACCAAGTCGTTATGGACTGAAGTGTTGATGTAGATTTATATACTGAAATAATGCATGGGGACTATTTCAAGTATGTTCCTAAGCAGGGGTCATTTCCTAGAAGAAGAGGTGCAGGAACTCATTTGCATAACTCATTTGCATATGCCACACCCCTGACAAACTTATGCAATAAGTTATGCAAATGTGTTTAAATCTCCCCCGAGTCTCTCCACAAAAGCGGAGAGGCTCAGGGGGGGAGGCAGTCATGCCTGGTTTCCCTGCCTGATCTTCTCCAGCTGCCTTGGAGAAGGTCGGGCAGGGAAGCCAGAGATTTAAATCCCTCCCTCGAGTCTCTCCGCTTTTGTGGAGAGGCTCAGAGGGGAAGGCAGTCATGACTGGCTTCCCTGCCCAATCTTCTCCAGGTGCCTTGCATTCTAAAGTTTCTACTTTCTCATTAATTTGTTTTATGTCTCCAGATATTTGTTTTATGGAACTTTCCATCTTTTTAGCCTCCTCTGCTATTTCTTTCATTTTTACAAATCTTTTATCCATGTTTACAAATCTGTCATCCATCCTCTTTTCAAAAGCTTCCATGTTATCACCCATCTGGTCAAATAGTCTCTGCAACATCTCAGTTGTAACTGGTTTTTTAGAAAATGTTTCCACAGATACTTCAACGGACCATTTCCTAGTTGTCATTGTTGATTAAAATCCCAATGCAAATATCTTTGAAACCAGCAGAAGTCTCTCTTGCACAATACAGGAGAAAAATAGTTATATAACTTTAACAGATTTGCATTCCATGACCTCTCAGATTACCATAGCAATGGCACCTCATGTCACAAAGTCCTTACCTTTTGTTCTTTGGAATCAGCCAATTAGATACTCTATAACATGGCACACAGAAATACATTCTCACACAGATCCAATCTAAGTTTTTCAGCTTTATCTAAAACCAATTTATCTAAAACTCTCTACCTCAAAAAACAGCCCCCCTGAGCCTGAGATACCACAGCACTTTTTTTTTTTTTTGCACACCTCTATTTACAGCACATGTAGCATTTGTTGCAATGGTTTTCCAACTTCCTATATTCAGAAACCTCTTTCTGCTTCAATGGCTGAGTTCAGACTGGCAGTTTGAAGTAGGAGCCAGCTGTGGCAAAAAAGCCCCAGAACAAACTGTTCCAGGTTTTCCTAGTCACACTGTGCCAACTGATGCGGGAGCATACCAGGAGGAGGTGAGCGGGAGCATTCAGACTGCTGGCCTGGAGGCACGGCTGTAAATGGCTTTTTCCTGGTAATTTGGCTGTGTGTGCATGTGAGCATGAGTGCATATGCGCTTATGAGCACATGCACATCAGGACAATTTTGGGAGGATCCCATTGCACTGGAACCACATTGGGCAGTAGAGTGGAGCACAGCCAATCATATCGCTGCTTCCTTATGCGCAACGTGGATTGCTCCCAGCTTTTAAAGGTTGATGTTCACACTTCCCAGAAGTGGAATGAAGTGGGATAAATGGGCTCTCAGGGATTCACTACTGCTTTTACCAGGTATCTTTTAAACATGGGAGTGAAATGGAACAGCACGGGTTAACTACAGGTGGGGAACGCTAGGCAGATGTGCCTGTGTGAATGCCCCCTTTAATCCACTTGTAAAATGTGGCTGAAATTTGGCTATAGCGGGGCAAACTGCCAGTCTGAACTCAGCCAATATGTCTACTACAGAAGATTAGGCAGGCAACCTTGCTATTTGGTTTTCAAAAAGACTGTGAAGTCTTTCTTTTTAAGTGAGCTTTTAATTTGTGAAGGAAGTGACATAACATTATTGCAGGTGTGCCTGAATGTTGTATGTGTTTTCAAACATTGAGGTTTAGGTGTTGCATAGTTCTAAATTACTGGATTTTTAACATGATGCGTGTTTTATTTTATTGGATTTTTAACATGAGGCTGTTCCTACACTCCCTCCCTGCTCAGATGAGGCTTGTGGGGAAGCACAGCCAGCTAAACTGACACCATGTGCCTTATGCACAACATCGGGGCAGTACAGAGGAAGGCCATATAGGGGCTAGCCTTTTCTCCACCCAGTATCTTTTGTCCCAACAAGTAGAGAAAGCACACAGGAGCAGCCACATGGAAAACAAATAAGTTTTACCCTGGGGAGAAAAGACTCAGACCAAAATACTCTCCTAAATGCTAACTAGGTGAGTGCTGCCATTCATAGCTTCATATGTAGTTTGTCATTTTGAACAGGACTTGGTTGCTTTCTTTTTAAGACTTTCCTCATCCAGACTGATTACTTTCATTGTTTTGCAGCCATCTCCACAGAGTCTTAGTGCTATTGTGGTGTCTCCCCTCACTTCCAGTTGTTGAACGTATCTCTATATTTGCATGGAGGCTTTGGAAAACCGATTTTCTGCTCAGAAAGGGACAAGAGTGGGACAATGGAATGCCAAACTACATGGAAGAATGTGAATACTCTGATACCAATTGGGAGTACAGCCCCACACGCATGGCAGAGCTGCCAGTGCCACCTCCATACTCTACCAGAGGGGCATCATTAGGTTGCCAGCTCCAGGTTGGGTAATACCTGGAAGATTTGAGGGGTAGATCCTGAGGAGAGTGGGGTTTGGGAGGGTAGAAGAAGAAGAAGAGGAGACTGGATTTATACCCCACCCTTCACTCAGAATCTCAGAGCGGCTTATAAACTCCTTTCCCTTCCCCTCCCCACAACAGACACCTTGTGAGGTAGGTGGGGCTGAGAGAGCTCTTTCCAGAACTGCCCTTCCAAGGACAGCTTTTATCTATCAATCAATCAATTTATTGATACGGTCATTGACCAAATACATAAAGGAACAGAAAAGACATCAATCGATAAAACATTAAAATACGTACAGACATGATCCAGAATATCAAACATTAAAATGTTAGGGATAAGAATAAAATATTATTAAATAATTAACATCTCTGTTTACTATCTAACTACTAATAGCTTGCCTCTGGATTTTGATAGCCTGCATGACAAATTTTGCTATGTTTAAAGTAGTTTCTTGCTCTTTGTCAGCCAGCAACTTATCTAAGTAAAATCATTTCTCCCAGGAGATCAAGAACAAATCAGGGTTGTGTAAATGTCTCTAATACTTTGATATATTTTACATTCGAACATCACATGTTCCCTTGTTTCTACCTTCCCCTCTCCACAGATACACAATCTTTTCTTGTAAGATTGTCTTTTGTATTTACCTTCTAAAACTGCAGATGGAAGCATATCAGTTCTGAGTAGGGTGAACAGCTCTTATCAGAACTATGGCTTGCCCAAGGTCATCCAGCAGCTGCAAATGGAGGAATGGGAATCAAACCCGGTTCTCTCAGATTAGAGTCTGCACACTTAACCACTACACCAAACTGGTGAAGTATACTGTCATAGAGTCCACCTTCCAAAGTGGTAATTTTCCTTAGATGAACTGATCTCTGTCACCTGGCGATTATTTGTAATAGCAAGAGATATTGAGCCACTATTTGTAATAGCAAGAGATATTGACTGGAGGTTGGCAACCCTAGGCATCATTGGCATGCGGTTCACACACCCAACAAAGAAACCTACAGACTCCCCGTTTGGTAGCAAGTTCATGGGGGATTATGCAGCACATTTAATATGCCTGTTCACGGTGGACAGGTCATATCAGTGGGGGACACACATACATTTTGCCCCAAGGGACAAATCCATTAACAAGCTGAGCAAGCAGTGGTGGGGTCTATGGTCTTGCCCCTGCCCCCACAGGCAAGCACAGGGAAGGAGCCATAGGGCAGATGGTCCTTGATGTAGCAGGCTAGTCCTGGCCCTTCAGGTCACCGCTGGGCAGATGCTATAGGACCAGGCAAAGCTACAGTCAGTGGTTGGAGCAGGAGAACTACCAGCACAGGATATGTACCATTGGCACAGGAAGCTGTGGCACTGACCCCAGGAGGGCTGCTGGGATTGCCTTGAACATGGCTCAACTATTGGGACAGGATCCAATTGTTGGAAGTGGAGGACTATATGCTGTCCCCTGCCCCAGCCTTCACAGACAGGACCATAGATTTACAGAAAGAGAGGTCAGGACACACAGAGTATTGTTTCCTTCCTGCTATCTGATACTATCATTTGAAGTAGAACACTATTTTTAGGGACAAGACTTCCTCCCTTCCTGCTTAACACCCTCTCTCTCACACACACAAAGAAGGAGCACACACTCTCCATCTTTGCCACTATGGATGCAGGACAGGCATTCTTCATCTGCATCCATATAGCTAGTAAGATTAGATCCTATCCCTATCTCTCAGTCTGCACTCTCTAGAATGTAGCTCCTTGAATAAAGGATTCTTATTAGTTTGAAACAGATAAGTGGCTCTGTGTAACTCTGTTAGTTAGCTGGCGCACACCGCTTAGCAGCTGCTTTGCATGTAGGCCTTGTGTAGCCTGCTACATAGAGAGATTCCTTGCTGAACCATACTAGTAAATCTAACAGTGGTATGCACAGAAGGATAATGTTTGACATGTAATCAAGTATGGCAGTGTCAGCAGACTGTGCAGCAGATGAACAATACTTGGCAGTCAGAGATAGCCAGTCACAGCCCAGGTAGTGGTGGTGGGGCTATGCAAGCTCACAGGAAGTGGGCCTTCTGTTGGGCAGCCACCTTTCTCAAAGTACAAGGGTAAAAGTAAAGGTAAAGGTTCCCTTGCTCGAAAGCCAGTCGAATCCGACTCTAGGGTTGCGGTGCTCATCTCCGTTTCAAAGCCGAAGAGCCAGCGCTGTCCAAAGACATTTCCGTGGTCATGTGGCCGGCATGACTAAACACCAAGGCGCACGGAACACTGTTACCTTCCCACCGAAGTGGTACCTATTTATCTACTTGCAATTTCTTGCTTTCGAACTGCTAGGTTGGCAGGAGCTGTAACTAGAGACGGGAGCTCACCCCGTCATGCGGCACTCACGGGTCTCGAACTGCTGAACTACTGACCTTCCACAGCCTGCAGTTCAGCGTCTTAACCACTTGAGCCACCGCAGCACCACAGAAGTACAAGGGAAAGAATACTAAATGTGTGGATTTGTTCTTGGCTCTGAATGGAGAGGATGAAAGTAAAGGGAAGACAAAGTTGGGAATAGGGATGAGGATAAACTAAAGAAGGAAAAAAATAGATTGCAACTGGACCAACTGGTCAGCAGGATATCTCATTTACATGAAAGTGATTATGTATAAGCAAAGTTGGAAGGCTTCAGCATTGACTGAATACCTGAATTTCATTAGTCTTTAGCATGAGAAAGGTCCAGATCCTTGTTCTTAGTTTTGATGTCCCACAAATTGAGTCATGGATGCAGTGCATGATGCCAACCACAGCCCCACAGGAGGACAGATCCTATAGCAGAGACCACATTGCTTCTAGTGTGAGGGCCCAGACATGAAGCTTGATGGATAGCCAGGAAATTCAGCCCCTCCTTGCTGTGCTGGGAATGAGATGGCAACCCTACACTGCAATAAACCTGTTTTGCAAATGACTCTTGAGTTGCACATGATACCTTCATGCAAGCTTGTGAAAACTAGCTTGTTGGATCTTACCATTCCTAAGTTTCTCCTAGTTCATAACTCATTTTTCTCTGTGATTTCACACTTCACAAAAATGTTGATAATGGCTGGCAAGCAATTTTTCAGCAATTCTCCACTAATACTGATCTTTTTATTGGTGAAATTCTGATAAATTTAATTGGAAATCCAGGATTTCCTAAATGTACTCTGAAAAAAACAAATCTAAAGGTTGTTTGTAAAAAAATATTATTTATTTTCTTTATGAATAGCCCACCTCTCCAGACATCTGCTCGAGGCAGCTAACAGAACACACACATGCACACACACACACATTCAATAAAACAATTCAATAAAACTCATCTCTCAGCAGTAACAATATCCTAATATATGTATTATATATCTTCAGGTTTTGATACCAAAGAAGCTGTTCTTTTTCAAAATCTTCTGTCTCCCTGTTTTTTTCCACTTGTTATATCCTTCATGCAGTGCAAAAACATCTTCCAGGAGAGATTTTCTTTTTGTTCTGTGCAGAATATTTTGAAGGCATTCTGTTCTTACCAGCTATAGCCTCTAATCTCACACAGTGGCTACATAATCCATTATATTTCCCTCAGTTTTAGTGGGGTTTTGTACAAGCTACCAGTTTTTCAGTTACTGTATCTTCTATTATCTGATTCGTATTAGGAATATACAAGGGTGTTCTGGAAAATAGCTGTAAATTGTCTGCTTGCACTGATAAATAAAAATTTACCATTATTTTTGAACTACATATTTCTGAAATTGGGTTAAATCATATGATCTTAATCTAAACCTACTGATATCTCCAATTGATTTTATTTAGAACATTACTTTTTATAAAGGTCAGAAGATGTTTTAAATGTGTAACTTATTTAAGAGAATGACATCCATGCTGTTATCTTGGAAAGTGTCCATATGATGCACAAATCTGTGCCTCGTGTGTCCCCGGGGCCGAATAAGGAATGCATGGTTGGAGTCCAGGGAGAAGATAAATGTCTGTTTATTGCAATAATCAGGAAAATACAGGACTGGATACCTTGACACCCAGTAACACCAAGATGTATTCTGCCCCAACTAGGAAGGGCAGTAGAGTTTATACCCCAAATGACATCATGGCAGTTTACACAGAAAGAAATCATTAATTGGTGTTCAACAGATATCATTATCAAAGCATCATTTTAGCTGACACTTCTCTATTGGGAAACCCCTATCAGGATCTCAAGAGTCAATAACTGCATCTGCTTATCTGGTCCCAGAACAGTGGAAAACATCAAGGAACAGGGGGCCTTCTTTTGGCATCATTTCTGGCTTATTTGCTTCAGCCTGAAACTAGGGAGTTTCCTGATGAGATGCATAAAACTTAGCTTTTGGCAGACATTCTGGGGCCAGATGCTCAGCTCTACACAGAAAGAAAACACTCAGAAGCTTTCCATCCCATAGCTATACTTTCAGGATGTCCTTCAACTGGGGAGCCTGTAATTTCAAATGTACATTCAATTCCATTGTTTTCTGACTCTAAGAAAAATACCTTTAACCATTAGAATAATACTCTAATTATTCCTACTCTACAGCTCTTCTGTCTAGGCTAAATATTAAAATCTAAATTCACTTTAATTAGACTCCTAATAAGGCACAGTGACAGCTGCCATATCAAAAATATAAAAAATCACAATCATAAATCACATTCACTGGTCCCTCATCCTATACATATATGTTGTTCCAGACATTCTTTTTCTCCAAGTATACTTGATAATTCTGCATCACAGTACACACACACAATGTGATCTTAAGCAGTTACATACTTTTAAGCCCATTGACTTCAATTGATTTAGAAGAATATAACTGATTAAAATGGCTCTGACACACACACAGTCAATTCTCTGCAAACATACTAGGACTATAAATCATAATTATTCATACCTATGTTACCGGCATGGATTTTAATATTATGTTGCTATCTATTTATTTACTGTTATTTATATGTCATCTTTTCCCTCAAAGAGACCCAAAACTTCTCACAAAAAATACCAAAATACCACAATATAATAAAAACGCAAGGAGAACTAACAGGTCTTTGATTGCTCCTAGTCAAAGAGGCTGCCAACACAAGCCCCAGGCCATGGGTCTCAAACCAAGAGCCAAGGCCAAGTGCTCTTTGGTTCATACCCAAAGGCTAGTCTCTAGCCCTGCCTCGGCTTTAAATGCCTGCAAGGAGAGGGTGTGACACAGTCACATAGTAACTATTGCATGACAGGAGGCAGACTGTGCAAAACCATGTTCAAACTGAAAAACACATAATTAATTAGCTAGATATGTTTGCCAGTGGTTAGCTTGCTATTCAATATGCAATGGCTATTATTCCACCTACCTAATCACATTCTGCCCAGCAGGTGAGTGCATGCAAAGAACCAGATTCTCCCTGCAAATACCTCACCCTTATATGGGCATTACGGGGTAACTTGGGATTGGGAATCTCATGCTTGCCTTCTAGCAGATAGTTGTGCTGCCACTGTAGGAGTGGTCTTGTGGGAAGAATGCCAGTGTGGAAGTGTGTTTCTTTAGTTGTACTTTAGGTAAAATTGATAACTATTGCTTATTTTGATCAAGCAAATTTATCAAGGAAACATAGATTTCACTGTGAAATTTTAGGTCACATTTAGCATCTACTTTGTTCTTTAGCCTTATGAAGTAAGAAGGGCCCAGCTCAATGTGGTCCAACATTTGTGGCATGGGGCAGGGAGGGAGAGTTTGGCCAGATGCTGGGCAGGGGGGTGGTGTTAGAGAGCAGTGCGAAAATCAGGTCCTACCTCTCACCCCCTGGTCCAATGGTAAAGCCTCAGGATGGTCGTGGGAGGGGAGGATTTAAAAGAGGGAACCAGCTGCTCACCTCCCCTGCCCAGTGTTTGTCCAGCCTTTGGGAAACTTTGATTCAGGTAATGGGGCAGTAGGCCTCACAGCCACAGCCTACCACATGGCCCGCCCAAAGTTCCAGGGGCCTGTATACTCACACATAGAGGACAGGTGCCCCCTCACCCAGGTGCTGTCTCACTTGCCACTGTCAGGCTGGCAGTGGGGATGTGTGATTCCAGGTGGTTGGGAGATGGGGTGGATGAAGTGAGCCCTCCTGCCTAATGCCTCATGTCCCAGTGTGGCATGGAGCAGGCTGGGAGGCCTGAGCATGTGGCTTATAGCCACTTGGGGGCAGATCAGCTACCACACACAGTTTGGAGCTGGCAGGGGGTCCTGTGGAGCTGATGTGGCCAACACAGCCTCAGCATGTGGTGCAGACCTGTCGGGGAAGCAGCTTGCACACACACTTTGGAGTTGGCAGGTGGCAGCGAGGAGCCAATGGGGGTGGGGCAGCCCAAACATGGTGTGAAGCCACCATGGCTGGTGCCCCTGGAGTGCTCAACTCAATGAGTGCATCCCTGACCGGGTCCAAGTACCTGGCATGGCACCCACTGGCCTTGCAGCTGAGTACTGGAAAGAGTGGAGGGTGGGGCCTGCCCTTTGTGGCCTCCAGTTGAGGCCCCTGGCCACTGACGGTTCCCAGAACCCCCCCAGACTGGGCAGCACACAGGGGATTCCCAGTTGGCAACGGGGGTGGTTCAACCACCAGCATTTCCAACTTGGGGGCTGCAAGCCTCTATGAGTGCCCATTGGGCGGTGGGGAGCAGCCTAGGCTCACATAGGGGGGAATGGTTGTGGGGGCTCAGAGTGGTAGGCATGAAGCTGTCCATTTTACTATGGGACCCTGTCACAGGGCTACAACTCCCCCACTCAGCGGCCTGTATGGTCCTGTCTAGCCTTTCCTTGTCGGAGCAATGAGCTCAGCCAGGCTGGCCTGGGGCTGGTTCTGGGAAGGGAATCCACCACCAGAGTAGCATGGAGGGGCCAGGTGGTGGCAAGCCCTTGCTGGCCACCCAATAAGTTTGCCATAAGCGGGTGCACCTAGACAGCTCGCTGTTCCACCAGGGACCTTGATTGCCTGGGTAGTCACAATTCTGTCAGATCTTGGAAGCTCAGTGGGGCCCAGGTAGGCTTAGGTGGAGAGACATGATGAGGTAATCCATCATAGCTAATCAAGCCTCTCCACATGGGATGCCGTCGCTTGCACACTCGGCCAGCTACATCATTCACTGGGACCTTTGAAGAGTGCACTTGGAGCTTGGGAAGCAAGCCTCATAGGCACTCGTTCCGCAGGGTGCAGAAGAGACAGACAGACAGACAGACAGACAGACAGACAGACAGACAGACAGACAGACAGACAGACAGACAGACAGATAGATAGATAGATAGATAGATAGATAGATAGATAGATAGATAGATAGATAGATAGATAGATAGATAGATAGATAGGCAGGCAGGCAGGCAGGCAGGCAGGCAGGCAGGCAGGCAGGCAGATAGACAGACAAATAATTAATTGGGTAGCTTGGGGGACGGGAACGGAGAGACCATCTGTCTCCTGGAAGCTAAGACAATGCACCCTTTGAGGTGATGCACATTGGCAATCGGTCGCAGATGGTGTGGGGAACTAGGGCTGACAGGTGTTTCACACCACACCACTGATACGTCTTCCGTCCGGCTGTATCACTGGTGCTTGTCACCTTTCTCCTCCTTTTTGTCTTGAATGGATAGTGGAGGTATGGAACAGCTCAGCAGATTAAACTAGGGAGTTTATGAATTGGCATGGCTCACCACCAGATTAAGGAAATTATGGATAAATTTCATAATTGCTTGGCACCAGGGGCGGGGTGAGGTGACAACCAAGATGGCTGCCTGAAAACAGAGCTCCACTTTTTCCCTTCCCCAATCAATTGCAAAATCGCTCCACATCACACAAATTCATCATTAATTTATGGGGAAACATGGTCAAAGGCCCCCAAGCATAATAAAGGTGATTGGAGATTGGTAACAGACTGCCTTCAAATAGCTCCAAGAGATCAACGTACTCACTCCATTGCACAATCAGGTGACAAAATGGCCGACATAGATCCCGGTAAGAATGATCTACCAACAGAACTGGGGGCTAAAAAATGAATAGTATGGAATCTAGACTAACTGAAATGATGAAACAAATATTTGAGCCCATCCAAGTGCAATTAAAGGACATAAAGCAAGCTCTACAAGAAGTAGATCAAAAAGCAGAGCTAGCAATGTCAGCAGTCGAGCTGGCAGAGCACGAAATTAAACGCATGCAGATTGATGTTAAAACAACCCACAATAGGATCCTAGCACTAGAAATTGAAACATGGCAATATAATTTAAAATTTAGAGGCTTTCCAGAAGGAGCTGAGGACTCCAAAGAAGTGCAAATATTTTTAGCACAATGGTTAGCCTCAATATTGAACCTAGAAGAAAATGTTACTCCGGTAATCTTGAAAGTTTATCGCTTGGGACAACATAAAAGTGAAACCCGGAGGAAACCTGGAGATATATTAGCCACTTTCCATGATGCAAGAACGAGGTGCAGGATCCTATCAGAAGCAAGAACAAAGAAATTTTTATTGTTTCTGACAAAATAGAGGTGTTTCCTGATTTGCCTCTTGAAGCAATTGCTCTTCGCAGATCACTTAAGCCAATAACATCTCAACTACAAGAGGCTAATATATAGTACCGATGGTCTGCTGCAGCTAAACTTCAAATATGGCACAAAGGATCATTGCTAAGTGCTACAGACATGTCATCTGGACACTTACTTCTGGAATCTTTAGGTCTTCTGTAGCACCCTATGGAACTCGACAAAAGATCATACAAAAGAAAGCTAGACATGCAGCTGACTCCTCATAAGAACAACAAGTTCTTCTCTAGAACTCCATCAGTATGAACATTACCGCTGGATCTTCAATTTATCTGAGCAATGTGATGCTTTATTCTGCATTAGTGGACATTTAATAACTCTTTTACATAGAATATAAGCTTTATATAACAATTCTTGACCGGTGGGCAGCGGTCACCCACTGTAGCTGTGCAGGTGCTTTCTCTCACCTTTGAGAGAGAGGTTCTGGGATCTGAGTGTCACAGCACAGGAAGGGGCCATGAAGGAAATACTGTTCATCACCAGGCTCGAGGCCTGATCTGCCTAGAGCAGCCCTGTCAAGGGGTTTGTTCAGCTGCTGCTTACTCGACGGGCAGTGCTCAGACACAGTAGGTCACATTTCAGTGAGAGGTTTCACAACAGTCACTGGTGCACCTAGAAGTTGCCTGGCTGCCTAGGCATGGACGTGGCCCACCTCCCATGTTCCCCATCCTCATGGTGCCTTGGGGTGGTCATTCCCTGGGTGGTGTGGCTTAAAACATGAGGATCAGATTTTGGTGAACAAGTAACCAAGTAAGCTTGCCATAGCTCGCCATTGGTGATACTGACGGCTTCAGAATACATCACCTCTGAGCTCATTGCAAGTTAATGACCAGAGGGATCCAGGTCGCTGCTTCTGCTGTGTTTTCTTTATGGCAAACAATAAATAAATAAATAAATAATTCTGCACAACTTCCTTGTTAAGGAAGCTGTTAAATTGACATCTCTTCTCTGGTATACTGGCCCCTTTGGTGTTCCAGGCGTGGGCAGTGGTGAGAAGGGAGTTCAGAAGATAGATGCAACCACAGTGGTGGGATGTGAAGGGTTTTTCCACTGTGGGTTAATGGAAGATCTGAGCTTGCCCCCGGACCAGAAGCTCCACACCTTACAGGTTTTTCTTAGAGACACATGCGGCTGCTGGTTGTTCACAATGTCTTATTCAGTTCCAGGGCTGCTGTGCAGGTGGCAAGGGCTCCAGTCATAGCATCGGGCTCTCAGAGGAAAACTACGCCACTGGGGCAGGTGGAGAGCTGGTTTCCATGACATGTGGGACCTATGCAGTGGATGGTTGTTACCATTATCATGTTCAGTTCCAGGGCAGCAGCACAAGCAGGTGAGGTGCCATAGTCATGGCACTGGGTGGTACTCTCTGCTACATCTCTGTGCCATTGAGAGCTGGCACTGTGAGACATGCAGGACCTGTGGGACAGATCGTTGTATGGTAAGGAGCTGCAGTTGTGGCAGGGTGCTTTGGATGGAATTGATACCATACATTGGGGCCTTCACCATGCCCAGGAAGGATGCAGAATGACTTGTGGCTTCTGGTTGCTAATGTTATTTTATTTAGTTCCAGGATGACAGTGCAGCTCTAGACCCCAGATGCAGGTGCCTGCATGGACCTGGTGTGCCAGGCAGATACAGAAGTGACAACGCTAAGAGTGAACTCCCAAGCACAACCATGCTATGGTTGCTATGGCAGATCTCTTGGTATTGGGGCAGTGCCCAACATGGCCATGCTTTGGCCAGACTGGCTACAGTGGTGGCGGCAGGGGCATTGGCTTGGCTAACATGCAATGGTTGGGATGGTGGTGCAGCACTCTCGGTATGAGTTGAGTGCCAATCACGACCAAGCTTCGTTGAAATGGCTGTAGTGGGGGTAAGTGCCCCAGCTGCAGGATGGTAGTGTTCCAGAGCATTGCAAGGCTTCTGCCAGGCCACACATGATTGGTGGAGGTTGTTAGCCATGAGCGAGGCCTTGATTGGTTTCAAAGCAATGGCATTAGTTAGTGGGTATTTGTAGACATGATATCATTCATGGGAGGATCATAGTATGCGGCAGTATCAGGATGTGGGCAAGGACCTCAGTTTGGAGGAGGTTCTTTAATGTGGTGGTAGTGTTGTGACCCCCTGTTGGGCCACTGCAGGGCAAGGCACCCACCTTGGGATGCCCTGGTGTTGCAGCTTGGGGGAGAACGATCTAACTGGGCTAACCGGGGTAGCTCTCAAGCATCAGACGTGGCCGACCTGGCATGCTTGCAGGCAGATTTGGCTGACACAGTTTTCTGGTCAGACTGGCTGGAGCGTTGCTCCTGGTGAGGCATCAAACATTCCAGGAAGACTGATATAGCAAGGTGAAGGTGCCTGGTAGGTTGGGCCAGGCAGTGTAAGCTACGGGGGTGTATGGATATGCTGTCCAGACAGATCCCATTTGGTAGGGCCCTTGTTCCGGTCTGACGAGGTGCATCTCTCTTCTTGGGTATGGACATCTGGCTACATGGAGTTCAACATTCCCTGTTATATTGGCTACAGCTATAGCACCATTGGCGGGAGCTGGTCGGGTGGCTCTGCCCAGCTCTTGTGGCAGTAACAGCATAGGGCCAGATCCGTTTATGGAAATAGGCCTGCGTGCCATTTACTGGATATGGGGACCACCTTAAGGGGTCTTGTCATGAGCAAGCCTGCTCAGAGGCTAATGGCACTTGCCCTCATGGCCAGGTGGCAGGGGAGATCATGAAGGGGCAGTTGTCCATGTGATCCCCACAACCTGCCATTCCATGATCTTCACCCCGCTGGCTGGGTAATGGGGGTCATCGGCTGACAGTGGGTCATCTGATGCATCAGATCTGGTGGACCCATGCTGTGCCACTGCTTCTTACAGCTGTAATCAATAAAGTTGTTTCCAATTTAATCCACTTATTTTCCAAATCGGTTGTAAGTGTGGTGATTGCATGAGAGATTGTTGGCATCTGATCAAACCTCTCCATCCCACTTAAGAACTGGAGCTGTAAGTCACATTCCACAGTTCCTGAACTGAAACATAAGCTTGTATGAAATGTATTAAACACTTTTAAAATCCTTTGGGAATTTCAGAAAATGATGTATTTCCCAGGGAATGTTAAGTAGTCACACTCACACATTTCTGCTCTTCCCTTAGGGTGATTTAGCATCGCTGGGTGATTCTGTATCTAGCATTTGCTCCACATTTTCTCAACTGGGAGGAAAAAATACAACTCAAAACCACATTCAAATACCTCAGGACAACACCGTACTGACTGCAAAGTCACCCCTGAATGGCCATAAATCTATGCAGAAGGTACCATAAAATCCGATGATCAAAGGAAGTGAAAGCAGCATGCAATGCAGAGGGAAATTTCTGTTCCAATGTGGGTTTGGTAAAACAATGGAGGGAAAAGCCAGTGCAGAAGCAGCCACTGTGTCCTGTGTTCCAGCAGAAAGAAGCAAGGAAGATATATAGCAGCCATTACTACTGGGAGCTGATTGTTACATGAGGTGATCTGCAGTTCCACAAAGATGGTCGATCTGTAACTTACTATGTCCTAATGCCATCTTTCTCTTTGCATTTTTCTAAGAGAAGGTGCTATACATTTAATAGCCATAGAGGGGAGAAAATTTATAGGTACAGTTTAGATACCTATTGAGTACTGGGTCTGTACAAACATGCTGTTTCTCATTTCTTTCTCCCCCCATACTGTTGTACAACTTTTAGATCTGCCTAGTTCTGTTGCTTAAGTTCCCAATAGATTTTTGTCTCTTACAGCATTTTAATCCTATTTTGTGCCATTTGCACAGCACTTATATATTATGAACCATCAATACAACATTTATACAGAATTAATGTAGAAATGACATTGAACAATGTGTTAATTTTAATGAGAAAAATCATGACGAGCAAATAGAAAATGGCACACAAATACAGGTTTATTAGGCTGTTGACCAAGAGCCAAAAAATAACATATTGGTATCAGATAAGGTGGCAAAACTTCTTTATGTTGTACCCCCTCCAAAAAGAAGACATACGTCTATATATTACGTTTTGATGTGATAACATATTCTGATTGGTAGCATATGTTATTTATTATTTCATCAAGATAGCCAAAGCTATTCTTTCTTGTTCATTGCCGTTTTTGTGATATAAGGCTTAAATCAAAGGAAAAGTCAATTTTTATGATATTTTATAAGGCTTATGGCACATAGCACTTAACCTAAATCAGATAGTCACCTCAAGTATATTCAACTTTTTTTTGTCTTTCCAATTAGCCATAGCACAAAGAAATTCATTTGGTATGCCACCATTGGTAACATAAAGATAGACCCACATTTTATGTAATTTTTATCCAAAGCATGAATAATAGGAACTGTGTGTCACTGCAAAAAAAAAAAAAGCAGCTTTTAATTTTGTGAGTTCAGGAACTGTTCAATATGCATATGCTTTTGTTTCAAAATCTTATGTTATTTCATTATTTCATTTGCAAAGTTTACATTAGCATTTCACAGCGGCTAAAACCTAATATTTTTTCAAACTAATTTTAATGTTCAAGGTGAGTTTTGATTTGAAAAAGTGGGATTATGAAATTCATTTTATTGAGGGCCATGATCAGACATGATAATTTGTCAAAAAATTCTTCTTGAACTACTATTAAATATAAAAGACACTTAATATGCCAGAAGATACAATGATTCTGGGAACCCTGTCAGGAGTGGACATTTTATCCCATCCTGTTCCTTTATTATTTGTAAAACACTCCATGCTGCAATTCTCTCTTGATCCTAGTTTAACTAGAAGAATGTAAAAAAATTAATTCCAGAATGAGATACAGGGAATTTCCATGAGATTTTAGTTCATCTCCATTTCTCCTCTTCCTGCATTACCAATATGACATTGAAAAAAGTGTTCCTGGTATGATCATAAATAATTATTATATCATGATTGTGTACAATGTTTGACTTAAACACATACAAGCCTGCAGACTGGTTAAAAAAATCAGTAATACATATGATTACATCAAGACTGTTGTTTTCTAGTGATTTATTAATGCACCCATGCATATCTGTAATTTAGATGATGGATAAAATGAAAGAACTGAAACCTGTGGCAAACTGTGTATGATTTCTACAAAATTCAGATTAATGAAAAGATGTAAAAGCTGAAACTGAATCTGTGCAAGAGAGTCCTAATAATCACTGGGACACCTGAATACCTAACAGGAAACTGTTCTGTCAGTTTTAAATGGGGTGGTCTGGTGGACTATGTAAGGCAGAGGTGTCAAACTCATTTCTCATGAGGACTAGATCTGACATAAACGTCACTTTCTCAGGCTGGGCCATTTTTGTCATAAAATGTAATGCCAGGTACAGGAGACGTAAACTGTATAAAGGACAGCAGCTGGTAAGGTCCGAGTTGGTGTATCCTTGCTGCAAGGCCCCATGGGCTGGGAGGGGGGTGCAAAGGAAAGCCCATATGGGCAGACTGGAGAGCCAACAGTGCAGCACTGGGCAGATGCTCATACACAGCTTGACTGCTGCAGATGAGGTTGTTCTGCCATGCTGAAGCCACAATCGTAGTGGCTCCTCCCACTCCCCCCTCGAGCACTTTCCTATTCCCTCCCTTGTACTAGTTGCTCGCAGGCCGCATAAGAGTCCTTGGCAGGCCGGTTCTGGGCTCCAGGCCTTATTTTTGACACCCCTGATGTAAGGAGTCTAGAAGTACCATTGGTTTCGGCCAGGCTATTGAATAAGTAGTCTGGCCCTGCTGATACAACAGTTATTTTTCATCTGGTCTTAGCTGATCTGACTACACTGATCCATGATTCTGTATCTTCCAAGTGCAATTGCTGTGAGGTACTCTATGTAGGGCTGCTCTTGAAGACAATTTGGAAGCTTTAACTAGCCAAAAAGACAGACTGCTTATTTATTGACTGGCATGAGCCATTAAGATTATATAGAAATCCTAAAACGACTTCACTGGAAACTATCTGTTTCCAAAGTCTGTTCACAATGCTTACCTTTAAAGCCCTTCATGACCAGTGTTCTGCATATCTGAAGAACTATCTCTCCCACTATCACCTCACATGCCAGTCGTGCTCCTCACAGTAGTCCCTGTTCATTATCCTTTTCTATCAAGTGATGTACAGTTCATCAGTTCTCAAGCTCTTGCCTTAGCTGCACCCATTCTGCAATTGTTTGACTGAAGAACTGCAATAAGGCACCTTCACTGTCAGTGTTTCGGGAAGTCCCAAGACTATATTTTTCTGCAGGGCTTTCTGCCAAGTTGGTTGTTATGTTTAATTGTTGTCTCCCCTAGTGACTTGTTTCTTGAACTTTTTTTTTTGTTCTTATTGAAACCTTATTGATGTGCCAAAATCTGATTTTGCTGTTGAGTTGATAATTTGCTGCTATTCTACTGATTGTGCTGAATACATGTTTCAATATTTCTGTGATAATATATTGTATCTGTTGTCAATGATGATTTTTTAATCCTGTTTTTCAATAAATATTTTGGTAGCTAACTTGAGCTATCTTGTGGGGAAATAGATACAAATAATGCAAACAAAGAAATGCAAACAATGAAGAATTCCCCATTTTGGAATCAGGAACAGTTCATTTGGAACTTCAGAAATCAAGAAAAAAAATCTTATATAAGCATCTCTTATACAAATTCCCCTTAAACATCTAAATTATCATCTACCATTGAGACTACATACACGCTTAGAGTCAATGTTTGCAGAAAGGAGGGAAATTGCCTTCTTTCAACTGATAGATAGCATGCCTAATTGCTGAATAACAGGAAAATAGCATTGATGTCTGATGCCTTTAATTTTCAGGGATTTTTTTAAAAAAGATATTTTATAGCATTCACATTAAAAACAGTCTGATTGCTCAAGGCTCTTATGTTTCTGCAGATAAATTAGATACAGACCTTGTAGCCTATCTGCCAGAAGCAGGTACTGTACAACTGAACTGAAGTAAGCCACACAAATATTTTATTTTTTCCCCTTTAAATAGAGGTGAGAAGAGGTTTTCCATTCATCCTTAACACTTTCCTTTTGATACGTATGCATAGATGTGTATTGTACTAAAGGGAAGATGAATTATAGTATTTCAGTTTTTGAAAGAAACAGCAAGGGACTGATACTAACATGTCATTCAATGTTTTAGAATTTGCACAATGTTCTGATTTGTTCTGAACTAGTCTAGTAAGTATAGTCACTGTGAGCTGGTTCAAATCTCACTGCAGGCATTAGCCCACTAGCTGACTTTAGGCAAACAATTACCTCTCAGTATTAGCCTCAACATAATATGAGGGAAATGATGCTGACAGGACTGAGCTAGAACATATATGAAGTGCTCTACACACTCTAATGTGTTATATGAATATTATTATTTTATATATTTTCTTCATTACACAGAGATTTTGTTTCTGACAAGCTTCATCACCCTTCATCATAAGATTCTATTTTGCACATCACTGCCCTTATCCAAACAGTCAGAGCCTTCAAAATATTTACTCCTCTATGCTATGAGATATGTCTTCCAGCCATCATATCATATACCAAGCTTTGGAAGGGACTTTGGATACTGAGGGTGGGGTAGCCAGCCCTGAACCTGGCAATCCCAGGAAATTTGGGGAAGGGGGCCTGGAGGGTGTGTGTTTGTCATGGATGCAGCTGATCACCTGGAAATGGCATCACAGCCCCTGTGATCCTCTAGGAATTCCCCTCCCAACAATAAAGACCACAGAAATGCCTAAAACACTCCTGAAGTGACATCAGTTCTAGTCACCCAGAAATGATGTAACTGAATCTGCTATGTTGCCCCCCCCCATTTTTCTTCTGCTACTTAATTGATCAGGGGTGATGGAGGGAGGGGGAGGCAGTTTGCCCATGATACAAAAGGTTAGCTTAATTAAGAGAGGAGGATTTTTAGCCAAAAAGTTAAACATAGCCTAGTTTCTGAGGATTAAAGCAGTACAAGTTGTGCCCTCACTTTCTTGCTGAGGCTTGACCCTTTCCCAGCACCAGTGTGAGGGAGAGAACATAAGAACATAAGACAAGCCAATGTTGGATCAGGCCAATGGCCCATCCAGTCCAACACTCCGTCACACAGTGGCCAAAAATACCAGGTGCCATAAGGAGGTCCATCAGTGGGGCCAGGACACTAGAAGCCCTTCCACTGTTGCCTCCCCTCAAGCACCAAGAATACAGAGAATCACTTGCCTCTGAGTCCCTATCTATACCTTGTGGCTAATAGCCACTGATGGACCTCTGCTTCATATATTTACCTAATTCCCTCTTGAAGCTGTCCATGCTTGTAGCCGCCACAACCTCCTGTGGCAGTGAATTCCAAGTATTAATCACTCTTTAAGTACTTCCTTTTATCTGTTCTAACCCAACCGTTCAGCAATTTCATTGAGTGCCCACGAGTTCTTGTATTGTGAGAAAGGGAGAAAAGTACCTCTTTCTCTACCTGTTCTATTCCATGCATTATCTTATAAACCTCAATCATGTCACCCCTCAGCTATCGTTTCTCCAAGCTAAAGAGGCCCAAGAGCCTCAACCTTTCCTCATAGGGAAAGCTCTCCAACCCTTTTATCATTCTAGTTGCCCTCTTCTGCACTTTTTCCAAAGCTATAATATCCTTTTTAAGGTGTGGTGACCAGAACTGTACACAGTATTCCAAATGAGGTCGCACCATTGATTTATATAGGGGCATTATGATATTGGCTAATCTGTTTTCAATATCCTTCCTAATAATCCCCAGCATAGCATTGGCCTTTTTTATTGCAGTCGCACACTGTCTCGACATTATCAGTGAGTTATCTACTATGACTCCCAGATCTCTCTCTTGTTCAGTCTCTGCCAGTTCAGACCCCATCAATGTGTATTTATAGTCAGGATTTTTGGCTTCAATGTGCATCAACTTGCACTTGGCCACATTGAACCCTATTTGCCACGTTGATGCCCACTTGCCCATCCTCAACAGATCCCTTTGGAGTGCCTCACAATCCTCCCTGGTTATCATCTGCAAATTTAGCCACTTCACTGCTTACTCCCAATTTTCATGTGGATGTTTCTTTTTCACGAACTGTGTGCATGATCATCCAGTAAACTAGACCTGGTCCTAGTGATGCCAACCTCCAGGTAGGAATTACAGCTCATCTCCAACCTACAGAGATAGTTCCCCTGGAGAAAATGGATGCTTTGGAAGGTGGACTCTATGACATTGTACCCCATTGTGATTTCTATCCTCCTCAGGCTACATCCCCAAATCTCCAGGAGTTACCCAACCTGGATCCAGCCATCTTACCCCCCTCATCTAGAGTTGTCAGGTCCCCGGGGGGGGAGGCAGGGGTTTGCCCACTCAAAGGGCCCTTACCTGCTGGCCCAGATCTGGTCACTGGGGGGAACTCCACCTCCAACGTGCTGGGATCATGGCAACATGCCCAGCATGATGACATCACCTGGAGGTGATGTAAATCACACCAGGCACATTGTGGGGGGAATGCTCTATCATTTGAGAGAAGACTCTATGTTTTCCCCTCAAATGATAGTAGTCCTACAACCAACATGCCCAAAGTAATGACATCACTTCTGGGTGACGTCACTGCGGCATGCACACTTTGCGCATGTGCCGAAAAAGTCCCGGAGAGGGGCCGGGACTCCCCCACCACAGCTAAAGGTGGGACCTGGCAATTCTACTCCCATCTCCCACTGGCAGCCAAGGGGGACCTGGCAACCCTACCTGGTCCACATATGATTGGGCCTTATTTCTTAACTGTTGTTGAAACTACTTCCCATGGACCAATTTTTTAGTGCTCCAGTAATGTTGGTGGAATGGATTTCCTTTTCCCTGAAAGGCGAAAGGAGGGAATTTTAACTTGCTGGTTAAAGTAGCCTTTTGAAGTCAGACTTGATCACGTAATAATACCTAGACAGCAAAACCTCTGGTTCAGGCTTCCTCTGTGTGCCAATCGGTGAGAATGTTGCCTTGCAAGGAGCTTATCATGCTCTTATGGACTTATGAACCATAACTAATAACTGGACTATGCAATGAGTGTGCCAGGGGAATGGACTGTATAGTGACCACAAGCTGATGGCAACTGCCTGGACTGGGAACATGCACCCAGATGAGGGAAGCCTCCTCCTGAGACAAGATGCCAGACCAAGGATGGACCCATGGGTTACCTGCCACTTGCAATGCAGCAGAGATGAGCCAAGCACCCTGGCCACAGACAGCACACAGAAGCCTGTAAAATCATGCTGCAGAGGAATGCCATGCCATGTAAAGGGAAGCCCGAACTTCTCCCCAGAGATTCCATGAGCAGAAACCTCTGTTAGCATGCAGGCACTTCTCCCTCCCTCATCTTCACCAGATACTGTGCGTATGCTGCCCAGTATAACAAAAGATCTACATGCATAAAGAGATTAGCTGGCTGATACATCAAACCTGCCAAGCCCATCACCCAGAGAGATCATTGGGCCATCAACACTAATGACCCTGGCCATTGCTGCTATTGTCCTCTAAAGGTGTCACTGTTAGTAATAAAAGAATCAATATTGCCCAATCATTAGCCCCACCATCCTTTTGCAACTAGTTTTTGCTAAGCAACTCTTGGGGACTAGAGACGTGACAGGGGAAGTGGCCAATAAAGCCCACCCCCAAGTTCAAATAGTGTATAAAAAGACCCACCATGCTCTCTCTCTCTTCCTCTATACCTGACCCCTACCTATCTTGCTGACTCTTGGTGTAGTGCTGCCCAGAGTCTTCCACATGTTCTGCCAGTTCAGAATATGATCCTTTTTCCTTATAGTCTCCCTTCCCCCTTTTTGCTGTGGGATTGCTTCATTCCTTCAGGACAGGTACATATTGCCCAACCAATGATTTACCTGCTCATGCAAATGTCTCTGTACCATTTCTACCTAATTTTCCTAGATCTGTATTGCTGAGCGTGTGATTGTTTTTGTATAAGTGTGTGAATCTCCCAGTAAAGAAAATATTTCACTAAAGATTTGGTCTCTGTGTTTATGCTCTGGCTTGCTGGAAAAGGCGGGACTCCTAGCTCTGCCTGCCTTGAGCTTGGACATCTTGTGCCTGCCTAGTTGCCTTCCCCCAATGCAGAAAAGATGTTTGGAGGTTGCTACTGGGATGAGGGGGAGGGTGGGGGTGGGGGTGGGGAGAGAAAGCACTGGCTTCCCTTGGCTTGGGCAGCCATGGGGACTAGGCTGGGAGGGGGCTCAGTAAGACCGCATAAAAAGAGCACTGGCCCAGCTTCTCTCTCTCTCTCTCTCTCTCTCTCTCTCTCTGCAGCTCCAAGCCCTCAGGCCACTCCCCGGCCTCTGAGCCAGGATGGAGTCATGTTGAGGCACAGAGGTGGGGTGGGGAGTGGGGACTGGCCCAGAGAAAGGGGGAAGGCAAAGAGAACCAGCTCAGTTGGCATAACTGCTGCCTAAGTGGCTGGGTGGGAAGGGTAGAAATGGGCTTGGTCAGTCTGAAGCATGAGAAGCTGGAGAAAAAAAAGCCCCAATGGACATGGGACAGGAATATGGACACAGAGACAGGCAGCTGACTGACTGATCCGATAAACAAAGGCAATGCTACCTGTGAGGGGCCTGACTTGCTAGCTTGGGAATTGGAAAGATGGAGCTGGCTGGGACAGGTGATGAGAGAATAGCATTGAGTTGGGCCTTACTTGCTTTGCTGGCTAACAAGAGGCAAAGGAAAGAGAGGCAAGCTTAGCAGCATTGGACTGGAGGTGGGGTTTGCTTTGCCAGCCAGTGAGAGGCAAGACAACAAAGTAGCAGCATGGGAGTGGAGGACAGGGCTTTCCTTGCTGAGGAGAGATACAGAGAGCTGCTGGGAAGAAGGGTGGCACGAGGCTTGGACACGGCCCCTGACCGTGGCAGTGAGTGCAAGAAATAAGTTGGGGGCCCTGGTGGAAAATGCGGGTGCTGGGCCCCAAAATGCCCCACTGTAGCTACAGGCCTGTTTTTTCTAGATCCACTTTTACAATATGGATTGGGGTCCTTGGGGTAGGAAAGGGTGTTAACTGACTGCAAATGCTTCCCATGGCCCTTTTAGCCTTGGGAAGAAAAGAAAGAACACAGGCACAATACAGGTTCCCAGGGGTTTTTTAACATGGGAAAGGTTGCCTGGGGAGCTGTTTCTTTACTGGAAAAACACCACAGGAGGAAGAATTAACCTCTACAAGTGCCATGGCACCTATGCATACCCCACCCCATTATTTTTTATGACCACAAAGTTCATCAGAAATCCACACATATATAGTTTGGTCCTTAGATTGATCCTCAATGTCCTTTGCATAGTTCTGCCAGTTGTGTTTCATGCCCAGGATGTGGACAAAAAAAGCAGAGAATAAGTTTCCATTTTCTTGCAATCTGCATTGCTAAAATATACAAAGAATATTATAAAAATTCCTGAACATTAGGTGGTTTTATAGGGTAAACATCCTTTGCAAGTCCACTTGTGTATATAAAATGTAAAGCTGAAATAAAATATGAAAATGAATATTAATGTATGAAGTGTGAGAGACATTGTGACATTCTATACTGCAATTTTTATACATGCCAATAAGAAGTAAACACTGCATATTTCATTATTTGGTATATACTTTCTTTCAATATTTTCTGAAAAGCACCATAGAGCTAGCAGCCATTCTCAGGTATCCTTCATCGATTCCTACAGCAATGGTGAAGCTTTCACAGGAGTTGCAGATGGGCACTTCCTTGCAAGCAGTGGGTGCAATGATAGACTTCCAAATTGAACAAAATATTTAAAATGGAGGAGCAGTTATGTGTGAACTGCATCAGTTCTAGAAGCCTTTTTATAGGAAGGATACAGAAGCTTTATAGTGGGTGCAGAAGAGAGAGATGAGGATGATTAGGGTAGGCATGCCAGCCTCCAGGTGGGATTTGTGGATTGCCCAGGATTAAAGCTCACCTCCAGACTACAGAGATCAATTATCCTGGAGAAAATGGAAGCTTTGGAGAGTAGACTCCATGACGTTGTACCCCACTGAGGTCCCTGTCCTCCCCAGGCTCCATCCCCAAATTGTCAGGAGTTTTCCAACCTGGATCTGGCAACCCTACATTAGGTGTTTGAAGACTAAATGTTGTTTGAGATAGGATATGATTACCCTCTCATTTAAAGGCTGTCGTTTAAAGGAGGCGAGGGAGCTGTTTCAGTTGGTAATGGAGGACAGGAATTGCAGTAATGGATTTCAGTTGTGGGTATGATGATATCAATGGGATATTAGGAAAGACTTCTAACAACAAGAGCATTTCAGTGGTACAATTAGTTACCCAGGTATATTGTGGGTTCTCCCTCATTGGAAGTATTTTAGTGAAGGCTGAATGTCATACTGCATGGTGAGGGGGTTGGACTGATTTTTTTAGGCCCATTTTAATTCTATGATTCTAAAGTCCCTTAGATTGGTACCCTTCTTGGGACTCAGCATACAGTGAGTGAAGGGTGTGCAGCTGTTAATTGTAGCAAGTATTCAAGAGAAATATTTTTTCTAGTCATACACTGTTAACGTTATGCACCATCTTGTTAAGCAGATATAAGTTAGTTTGAATACTAGAATACTGTATATTAGCTGTATGAAATTCCTTAACCAAGTCAAACCTTTGGTTGAATATTCTCAGCTCTGACAGGTTAGCAGCTTTCCCACTACATCTTTTCTAAAACCTACAGCCCATTTACTAAAGATAGAACCTTTTGCATGCAAAACACAAATCATATGTAAAGCACATACTTGCTTTACTGCTGAGCTGTGGTCCTCCCCATAGTTATTCCAGAAACTGAGGTTTACTTTTAATTGGGTATAAAATTGTATAAAATTCTCTACTTCAGCCTGGATAATTGACGAATATACAACTGTTGTCATAGAATCATAGAGTTGGAAAGGATCTCCAGGGTCATCTAGTCCAACCCCATGCACAATGCAGGAAATTCACAAATACACCCCCCACCCCAGTGACCCCTATTCCATGCCCAGAAGATGGCAAAAAAAAAAAAAATCCTCCAGGATCCCTGGCTGAACTGACCTCAAAGTGGTGATTAACATTTCCTTGAGCATATAAGAAAGGGCTACTAGAACTAAGCACTGATGCAATCTTTCCTGCCCTCCTTCTCATGATCTGCCTAAGTTCACAGAATCCACATTGCTGTCAGATGACCATCTAGCCTCTGTTTAAAAACCTCCAAAGAAGGAGAGCCCACCACCTCCCGAGGAAGCCTTTTCCACTGAGGAACCACTCTGTCAGAAAGTTCTTCCTAATGTTTAGCCAAAAACTCTTTTGAGTTAATTGCACCCCATTGGTTCTGGTCTGACTTTCTGGGGCAACAGAAAACAACTCCATATCATCCTGTATATGACAGCCCTTCAAGTACTTGAAGATTGGTTATCATATCACCTCTCAGCTGGCTCTCTCTAAGCTAAACATATCAGCTCCTTCAACCTTTCCTTGTAGGACTTGGTCTCCAGACCCCTCACCATCTTCATTGTCCTTCTCTGGACGTGTTCCAGCTTATCTATATCCTTCTTAAATTGTGGTGCCCAAAACTGAACACAATACTCTAGGTGAGATCTAACCAGAGCAGAGTAAAGTGATACCATCACTCTGTGTGATCTGAACATTATACTTCTGTTGATACAGCCCAAAGGCACATTTGCCTTGTTAGCTACGGCATCACACTGCTGACTCATGTTCAGTGTATAGTCTACTAAGGCCCCTATATCTTTTTCACACATACTACTGCCAGGACAAACCCCCCCATCCTATAATTATGCATTTGATTTTTCCTACCTAAATGCAGAACTTTATATTTATCCCAATTGAAATGCATTTTGTTTTAGCCTAGTTTTTCAGCCTGTTAATATCATCCTGTATCCTGACTCTGTCTTCTACTGTATTTGCTACCACTCCCAATTTAGTATCATCTGAAAATTTAATAAGCATTCCCTCTATTCCTTCATTGGTTGGTCAGTTAATCAGTAAAGTCACTAGCCTATAAAATAAATGCTTATTTTTTTTGTAAAAAACAACAACAACAGCTTGGGACTCATTGCATCCATACAAGTTGGCCATTGTGTCCTTCCTACGCAATAATGCTGACCCAATTAATTCACTATAGTGTATTGGTACTTGCTGCAGGGACAATTAAAAAGCAGTTCTCCCATTGTTGGGACAACTGAAACAAACATGGATGTTGTTCCTTTTGGTGGCTCCATTAAATACATTTTCCTATCAGATATGGATGTATGTTTTTAGTCCCAGCCTACCATTGTTTCCCCCCCAATGTGAAGACTGGGAATTAGAATGAGATAAAACAATTGTATAAATTGCAAAACACTTCCTAATCCCCCACATGCACAAAACATGTATCCAGAACTTGAACTGAGAGTCATTTTCATGGACTGATAATGGAAATAGTAAGGCTATGTGTTGACCCGCACTCCCTTTCCCTTAAATATACACATAAACTGCACTCCAAATATCCTTTGAAACTGATACAGCTAGCAAAACCTGGTAAAGGCCATTAGCATGATCAGCAAAGGAAGTAAGAATTAATCTGCATAGTAACTTCCAAAACACCACAGGATTAAAGAAGTACAACAGACAGAGTAGGGTTGCCAGTTCTGAGCTGGAAAATTCTTGAAGCTTTAGGGGTAGAACCTGGAGAGGGTGAAGTTTGGGAGTGGAAGGACCTCATCTAGGTATAATGGAATACAGGCCACCCTCCATAGCATCCATGTTCTCCAGAGGAATTAATCTGTGTAGTCTGGAGATTAGTTGTAACTCTGGAAGATCTCCAGCCCCCACCTGGAGGTTGGCAACCCCAAGACAGAGGAAGTTACAGTGAAAGAACTTAAGAATTGCCCTGCTGAATCAAGCCACTGATTCATCTAGTTCAGCATTCTATTTTATACAGTGTCTACCAGTTGCCTGGAGGGCCAATGAATAGGATATAGAGAATAAAGCCTCCTCCAATTTTGCTTCCTGGCACTAGTAATCAGAGGTTTATTGCTTCTGGGTGTGAAGGTTCTCTCTAATCATCATGGCTTGTAGCCATTGATGTACCCATATTCCATGATACAAGGTTTCTCCTAGCAACTGTATCCATGTAGATGTCAACCCTAAATTATGACCATATAGGGCATAAAATTAGTGGGCTGGACATGGGTAGGGTTTTGGATATATTGAATGGCCACTCTTAGATTTTTAAAGAAAAGCCACATTGAAATGCACCAACTATCTTAAGCATTGCTAATAATGTAAAATAAGCTAAAGAAATGAACATAAGCTCTTGATGATTGTAAGGAAATGGAAATAAATACAAATAGTTCTTTTTAAAGAACCAGCAGCTTTCAATAGGAACTCACATCCTAGTCAATTCATTTGGCAGTTTATATTATACATAGTCATGATTTGCTCTGCCTTAAGGGGAAATACAAATTTCATCCTCATTACTTTGGAGTGTTACTGAGATGATTAAAAACATGATCTCATAAAAGAAACAACCTGGGTGGGGGGAACCATAAGATTGATAGCAGGGGATTGGGGAAAGAACTGGGGGGAAACTTGAAAGAAACACAACTTTTTTTGTACTGTCTGAAAAAAATCAGGAAAAAATGTCATTAAGCAGAAAACACAAAGTTATGTGGATCATACAAAATGCCCACAAGCTATGACAGAAAGACTTTAAAAATCGCCGAGCAACCATAACTGTTGATATACATTTTTCAGTTGTTAAATGCACCCAAAATGAGTTCATTGTATTAACAGAAAAAGCAAAAATGAGATAACGTATAAGGGGGAAAGGAGTGGGCTGAGAAAATGGTGAACATTTGCAGAATCCAATAGAAAACAAAGTGCAGTTACTAAGGCTACAATCCCCCTTTCTCTCCCTCTCCCTCAAACACACACAACTGCTATAAATCACAACATTTATGGTATATCATATTTATTTTAATTCATTAAAATTGTACTCAGCAATAATTGGACTACCAATTGCAGGGCTAAATGAAGTTGCTGGACCAAAAGAAAATTAGCATTGATTGCAGGTTGAATAAATTGAGCAGATTTGTAAGGTCCTGATTTATTGAGGTAGGAACTGCTCCTAAACCCATTAACACAAAGATTTAATTAAAGTGTCATGGTTTTTAGCAGCAAATGCAAGGAGAGGTAGCAGCCATAAAAACATTATTTTGTTATTTTCATAACAATAATAAATAGGAAAATTGTGAGTAGCAGCAATCTCAAATTAGATGACTGGACACTCACATAAAGGAGATTGGGATGACAACCATCAAACATATGGAAGCCTGTTAAAGGTATCACATTTGGTACTCCCTCATGGGTAGCTGATGAAAATCACAAGCCCTTTGCAATCATATGATTAAGCCTTGCTTTCTTGGAAAACATGACTTTTCAGGGAAATATTCATCACTCTTAGTGCTATAACCAGAAGTGAACTATCTTGGCTGCACGGAGGATAATCCCAGTGTATGATCCTATGAAGCTGCCAATCAGAGATCCCTAGAGCATTCATAAATGCTACTCCTAGTTATAATCTCCCTTCAAATGCTTTGTAATTTTATAGTATGATTCAGGGTGATACATTGTTGCTAGCATTCCTTCAGATAAAGCTGAAACTGAACCAACTCCCTGTGTGTAAGAGTTTATATAAATGGAAACACAAGCATTTCAGAATAATTTGAGGACTATTTTTAGTCATATATAAATAATCTGATCCTGATTAATGTTCTGAGTGAAAAACCCAAGATGGAACAGAAGTACCAGAAAAAGTCAAGAGAGAAAGCCACATCATTCTGCTGTACTGAGGCAGTGATTGCAGATCAGTGGTTTATGGCAAGTGCTGTAGTTCAGTAAAAGAGCTTTTGTTTTGTATGTTCAATCTCTGGCATCTTCAGTTAAAAGGACCAAATGCTAGAGACGAGGCAAAGTACCCCTGGCCTCCCCCTCAAGGGTTAATATGAATAATAATGGGCCTGCCCATCTTGCAGGTGTTACTAATTGGTCACTTGGCCTTATAATCCTCAAGGCCAGAGATGGAAGTGGCTTCATTACCTTCTCAAACGAATCTGTGGCCTGTTGGGGGGGGGGAGTCAAGGGTGATGAGGAAATTTTTAGAGGCTTCTCCTAAGAATGTGTCCTGATTGGATGTCATCATCACCTGAGGTTACTGGGCCAAAACTATAATTGAATTAAGGGCCAAAAGCAGAGAGGCTAGTGGAGATCCTGTTGGACCAATGACCTGAACTATAATCTGCTCGAATTGTATTGCTAGCAATGTAGAGAACACCTGAGCTTTGGCCTTTGATTCTGGAATTCCAGGTTTGTGCCGTCTAATGCAAATTCAAAGTGTTAGACAGTTGAGCTAGTTTTCTTGTTTTCTGGCTACGTGAAACTTTCTTATTGACACAAATTTGAAATAAGCTTTATATATCTTTTTAAAAAAGTTAACAATGGTTTGGTTACTTGTATGCAACTGCCCTGGGGACCCACAGGGTTCAACCTTGGACTCCTTGACAGTAGGTGGTATGATGTTTCAGTTCACAATCTGCAATCATTGATATTGCCACCATAGTTACTACTATGGGCTACTTTCATTTATATACCTGTGAATATTTTCTTCATTTTAGCACAAGTATATCATGTTAGATTGTTTTGCATGGTTGTATTCTTCTTCAGGTACCACCAGTTATTTTTACTGTTTCATGTCAAACAGTTTGATGGCTACCTGATACAGAAAAATGAAAGTGGTAAAAGAAACACGTATAAATGGTTTAAAAGATTTTTTAATTTAGGGGTGTTTCATTTCAATTAGACTTCTGGCTTGTATGTTTAGGAATATTTATTCTACAAATCTCATTTCCAAATCACAGCCATTGTCTGCTACTACTTTCTTCTATTCTTTACATCCAAAGGATTGGGCTACAATTTCAAGAATACTGTCTGGGTATATGTTATGTACAGCCTGAACTGTACTTACAATGAACGTAGCTTGGGGATGCATAACAATAGCTGGCTAGGATCCTAGAATGGACCAGTGGGGAAACAAGGGTCCTAGAGTAAACCAATTGAGAAACAATGTAATGTAAATAGCCTATCATTGGGAATGGGGTGTGTTTTGGGAGTAACCTTTTGCATGCATAAATACCCGGCTTCAGCCAGGGATTTGCAGTCTTCTTTCTACTTGCTGAATCACTAATAAATTATGAGCTGATCACTATATGCATCTGAACCCAGTGTATTTCACTGGCGATGAAGGTGGGATCCTGATGAGTTAGCCTGATCCAGATCCAGCCAGCACTGTACTGTGTAATGAGCTCCAGTGCCCCGCACCCTGCACTGCTCTACAGATCATGGCTGCCACTCTTGGACATCTACCAGAATTCGATCCTGCTCACCCAGAGTTGTGGGAAGCCTGGGTGGAGCGGCTCAAATACTTCATCAGGTTCCATGATATCGAAGACACTGAGAAAAAGAAGTCCCTCCTGCTCAGCACCTGCGGAATCGCCAGTCTGCGTCTCAGCCAGGGCCTCATCATGCCAAAAACCCTAGAAGAGGCTTCGTATGAAGACCTCCCCAAGGTGCTCACTGGCCATTTTGTACCTCAACCAACCAAGACGGCATGGCACATGGACTTCTTCTCGTGCCAACAAGGTAGCCACCAACTTCATAGCCAACCTCTGTTGGCTGGCTCTCAACTGCGGGTTCCCAGATCTCAAGGACGCCCTCCTCAACCAGTTTATCATGGGCGTCCAAGAGCAGAAACTCTGCCACAAATTCATCAGCCACAAGGAGCTCACCCTGGAGAAGGTACTACGTGAGGCCACCACATTCGAGAAATATCAGTGTGCCCACCAGACCCAAGGAAGAAATACATCAGGTTTGTTGCCCAGCATGCTGTGACTCACGACCCGCTGCCACTGCCACACCCCCATGAAGACTGTTGTACCAGCTCCTTGCACCAGCTGTGGAGATGACCTCAAGCAGCACTCCTGCCATTTCTGTGACATGGCCTGTAGAACCTGCTGCAAGACTGGCCGCATTGCTCGTGCCTGTTACTCCAGAGGCACACAGAGACACCCGGCCACCCAACAGGAATCAGCAGAGTTGCACACAATTGCCGTCCACCAACATCAGGTACTGAATTTGCCCTGGAACACGCCCGATAAAATTAAAGTGATTGTATTGATTGAGGGAAGGCCTTGCGAGATGGAACTGGACACTGGGTCCTCCATCTCCATAATCTCAGAAGAGACTTTACAGAGGCTCTGCCCACAGAGGGGTCCCCGCCTTCAGCCCATCGGCTTCACCCTCAGGGACTTCCAGAAGAATGAGGTGGCCATCAAAGGGTAGGGCAAATTCCATGTCCAATACAAGAACTTTAAGGGACTGTTGGACTTGGTGGTGGAGGGGCGGCTCACCAGATTACTGGGACTGTCGTGGTTCACACCCTTGGGTTTTGGAGTGATGGGGATGCACCACATGCGGGCCTCTAACTTCAATAACATATGTGACATGTCCCATGCCATCTTCAACGGAACTCTCGGTTGTTACACTGGCCCAAGAGTCTCCTTATAGCTTAACCTGGTGGTGCGTCCCATGCCGATGAAGGCCAAGTGAATCCCGTTCACCCTTAAACCCAAGATTGATGGGGAGCTGGATTGACTCATGGCCCAAGGGTTTTTGGTGCCCATGTCACACGCCCTCTGGGAGACCCCAATTGTGACTCCGGTGAAGCCCAATGGCAACGTCCGCATATGCATGGACTACAAATGCATGATAAATAAGGCCCTGCAGGACCACGTCTATCCAGTCCCGGTGGTCAGCCATGTCTTGGCATCCTTAGTAGGTGCCAAGATCTTCAGTAAGCTGGACTTATCTCAAGCTTACCAGCAGCTCCCAGTCAACGATACGACTGCGGAGGCTCAGATGATCATGACACACTGGGGTGTATTCTGGGTGTGGTGGCTACTATTTGGGGTTAGCGGAGCCCCAGGAATTTTCCAGAACCGAATGGACTCTCTTCTTAAAGGGATTCCAAGGATACAGCCATTCTTCAATGATGTTTTAATCACCACACCCATGGCGGAGATCTTCACTGAGAGACTGCACCATCCTGCAGCGGTTCCAAGCTGCAGGCCTCAAGGTGAAATGAGAAAATGTGTCCTGGGGGCACCATGGGTTGAGTTCTTGGGGTTCTCCATTGATGTTCAGGGAATCCATCCAGCTCCCAACAAGGTCCACGCTATCATCAATGCTCCGGCACCAACATCCAAGCCAGAACTCCAGGCCTTCTTGGGCCTGCTGAACTTTTATCATTCCTTTCTGCCCCACAAAGCTGTGATCACAGAACCCCTACACCACCTTCTAGATAAAAAAAAACCCTGGGTCTGGGGACAGAGGCAGGCCGCTGCATTCCAGGGGTCAAGGAGCTTCTTACTTGGAATGCTGTCCTTGCACACTTCAACAAGAAGCTGCCTGTCATCCTCGCCTGTGATGTTTCCCCACACGGGGTAGGGGCTGTCCTAGGACACCAACTGCCTGACAGCCGAGAAGTTCCCATGGTCTATTACTCCCACACCTTGTCCTTGGCCTAGCACAACTATACACAGATCGACAAGGAGGTGCTAGCAATAGTGGAGGAAGTCAAGAAATTTCATGACTACCTTTATGGGCATCCTTTTACCATCATGACTGATCACAAGCCCCTGCTGGGTCTGTTGGCTCCAGATTGCCAAATGCCACAGATACTGTCTCCCTGGGTGCTGTGCTGGTCCATCTTCCTGGTGTGCTACCAATATTTGCTCCTCCATCACCCAGGGAAGGCGATGGGGCACGCCGCTGCCCTCAGCCACCTGCCACTGCCCTCCTGTGACTTGGACCCAGCTCCTGTGCATCAGATCCTGCTCATCAAGGACCTGCCCAACTGTCCTCTTCAGATATCCAACGTGTCCCACTACACCACCCTGGACTGCATCCTCTCCTGCATTCTGGACTGGGTGGGGAGGGGATGGCCCACCAGCTGGGTGGGCTCAGAATTTGCTGTGTTCTCCTCCTGCTGGGATGAACTTTCAGCCCACAAGGGCTGCCTGTTATGGGGGAGCCGGGTCGTCATGCCTGCATCATTGCGACAGCAAGTACTAGCAGCCCTTCACAAAATGCATCCGGAGATCGTGCAGATGAAGGAGCTGGCCCACAGCTATGTATGGTAGCCTGGCATGGACAGTGAAATTGATGACTGTGTTCAGCACTGTCAGACATGCCAAGAAACCCAGCTGGAGCTCCCCAGGGCACCGGTGAGTCAATGGGAGTCCACCCACAAATCCTGGGCCCGGCTACATCTCAACCTTCTGGGGCCTTTCCAGGGGCAGTTCTTCATTTTGGTAGACTCCTAGACCAAATGGCTGGAAGTGGTACCAGTCCCTTCCACCTCATCCCTGGCGGCAATTCACGTCTTCCACAGGGCCTTCTGCACCCACGGAATACCCGACACCATTGTAACAGAGAACAGAATGGCCTTCACGTTGGATGAGTTCTAGGAATTCATGGGCCGCTACACCATTTGGCACATCCACTCCGCTCCCTTCCACCCCGCAACCAACGGCCAAGCAGAATGGATGGTGAGGACTATGAAGGAGTCCCTCTGCAGGATCATCCAAGGGGACTGGGATCACTGGCTCGTGGCTTTCCTCTGTCCACCATGTGACACCAAACACCACCACTGGCTGCAGCCCTGTGGAACTCCTCATGGGCAGGCGCCCAACAACCCGTCTAGACTGAATGCACCTGGACTGCACTCCAGAACACAGCCTGGCCCCTGAAAGTCAAGCAACATGCCATTTTTTTTTCCAGGTGACCCCATCTATGCCCAGAATTTCTCCAGAGGTCCACCATGGGTCCCGGCCAAGGTCATCAGGGTAACTGGGCCCCTGTCATATGAAGTGTCTATGGAGGATGACCAGCTGCTTCAGAGGCACATCGATCAGCTCTGCCGCTGTCTCCTCCTAGCCGAGCCAGGTCGGCCCTCAGCACTTCCAGAGGACAGTGATGAGGAGCTGCCAAGCCCCCAGGAACCAGAGCCAGAGAGAGACATGCCAGCAGTCAGAAAGCAGCCAATGGCCAGTGAGCAGCCATTGGAAAATGCAGAGGGAATGCCGGAACCAGCAGCCACGGGTGGTCTTGAGGTCATGCCTACACTGCCACCATCCACTAGTCCCTTGACAGAACCTTCCAACTCTGTTTCAGGGACTCTGGCCCCACTGTCGGAGCCATGTCTCTCAAACTGCGAGAGATGCAGACCAGCATACTTAAAGGACTTTGTTTGTTGATGGGGCTCTGAACTTTGAGGGGACAGGTGTTATGTACTGAGCCTGAACTGTACTTACAATGGACATAGCTTGGAGATGCATAACAATAGCTGGCTAGGATCATAGAATGGACCAGTAGGGAAACAAGGGTCCTAGAGTAAACCAGTTGAGAAACAATGTAATGTAAATAGTCTATCATTGGGAGTGGGGTGTGCTTTGGGTGTAACCTTTTGCATGCATAAATACCCGGTTTCAGCCAGGGATTTGCAGTCTTCTTTCTACTTGCTGAATCACTAATAAACTATGAGCTGATCACTATACTTGTCTGAAACCAGTATATTTCAGTATAAAAGAGTAAGTCCCATTGAATAAAATGGAATCTGGTTAGATAGGCTTAAGGTTTCTGTCTAGGTGTCTTAATTTTTTGATAGATGATAGAACTGCACAGGTATCTTTTTTTTTTTTTTTGAAATAACTCTCCTAAAAAGGAGAGAATTTTATTTTTTTATAAGAAAAGGGTAAGGTAGACAGATGGGAAAAGAAAAAAGAGCGGAGTGAGTTTTTTTTCTGTTAGTAAAGGTTAGTTTTATTTCTTCCAGTTGTCGGCATCCATCACGGTTGAAAGATCTTCTTTTCAGCTTTACAAAGTCCAAATCAATTCTATTAGTAAAGTTAGTAAAGTCCACTGGGGTTAAATCAAATCTTTTCAGATGTTACACTAACAAATTCTTTTTTAAGTCTCTCCAATTATCATTAAGTCCTTTGAACTTTAATGCCTCCCGTTCCGTCACTTCCTTCCCCCGGGCCGCCGTCTTCTTCAAAAATCCAAATTTTGAGTACTGCTTCCTCCTCTGTGCTGGCATGTCTCTTCAGAAATTTTTTAATCCATCTTCTTTCGCTTCTTTTTTCTTGTTGTTTCTGGCAGTCATTTCTCGTTGGCTCCATTAACACTCGGGTTGAAATTAGATCTCCATTACTTGCTAAGCTCAACACCCCTTTCTACTGGCAGAGTATATCCTTTTTTTGAAGGCGGAGTAGGCTTTGAGAGCCTTGTCCGCCTCTTCTTTTTATTTATTCGCTCCACTGCCAGATAGAGGTGTCAAGACTTTCGTCAAAATAAATCTGAGATCTTCTTTCCCTTCTTCATCCATAGCTTGGAACTTTAACATCGATACATTTTCTGCCATCAACCTTGTTAATTCCAAATATTTGTTTTTATAGTCTGATGAGAACAATTTCCATTTTAAAAGCGTTTCATTGATATTTTAGATTAACTCCAGCAGGTGGCGCAGTATCTCAGTCACTTGTTGATTGACAGCTAGTTCTGGGGGGGGTTGACTGGAGTGGAAGTCCCTCCTCTCTTCTCTTCCGTTCTAAGCAGGATTTTCCCCAGCATCGACATTTTGTTTTTTATTTACTTTTTCAAAGTTCGTGCCACATCCCCCAGAAAGCAACTAAAGCCGCAATCTTCTGTAAAACCCCAACGGTACTTTCACCAACATTTTTTCTTGTTACCCCCCTTCGCGTTTCCTTTAAAAATTCGCTTCTTTGAAGAGGGTGGAAGCTCCTCCCTCCTCCCATACGCTTATCCGCTTGCGGGGGGTTTTAATTTTCACTTCAAAATAGATCTTCAACTCACGATTAGATGCCATATCTTCTTTTCATGGTAATTCATCCGCTTTTCCTCACTCCTGGAAGTCGGCAGGGCTGCTAAGTCCCATTCGGGATGCACTACGCGGCGGGGCCGATTGGGGCGGGGAGAAAGCCTCAATTTCCCGGCAGTTTGCCGGCAAAGAGGCTACTTCCCTATGTGCCCCCGGTTCGGAGCCTTTGACTAAGGCTCACTAGGGTCTTTCGCAAACGCGAAGACCCCCCCATTCCGCGTGTGGGCTGACCGCCTCCGGGAGCGTCCCGAGAAGCGGCCGCCATTCGCAGCACCGAAACTGAAACCACCTGCACAGGTATCTTTTTAAAGGAACACATATTACAGAGATGTAATAGCTCTGAGATTGATGATATATGCTAATTCACAAATAAAATATCCAAATATTTAGAAACAGTTGTGTTACAGTACATGTGAGGGTCAATGCAAGTTTTTAGTACCTATGTGGTTTCTTTTACCATCTTCAGAGGCTGGAGATATAATCAGAGATGCCCTCAGTATCATATTTCTTCCACAGACATTTATTTCTTTCCCCTTCATTTGTCTTCAGCCCAATTCTCACATTTATTTTTAATCTCACAAGGTGACTTCTATCCATTATTTTCAGGTGATGAACATTTTGCCCACAAGGGGAGATCTGGGAATGATGGCATCCTGAAAAATGATTGAAAGCACAGTGTGATGTCACCTATGGAAGGATGCATTAACAAGAAATGTTAACCACTTAATTGCTGTGTTATAAAAGATGAATAGTTTTTTTCTGATTTGAAGAGTAAGAACATATGGGCTGAAATCCTATGAGGTTTTCTTGTGAGTAAGACCTATTGAATAAAATGAGACATTTCCAAGTAGACCTGCTCCATACAGTGCAATGAGATGTAGTTATTCCAGTCTGAGCCCACTGAAATAAATTATTCCATTTCATCCTCATGTCATCATTTTTAGTAATATTAGAAGCTATTGAAAGATTCATCCCATCAAACATGAATAGTGATTAATTTGAACCAATATTAACAAAAAAACTTACATATCACCCTCAGAAAATGTTTACTTTTTTGGCTATACCAAAGGTATACGAGAAGGATAATTAATATAATATTTTGTAAATACTATCATTCATATACTCTTATTTTTTATTTTTGAATCAGCAATTGGGATTTTTAAAATATGTCAACAACATTTAATTAAACTATTTTTTCTGGAGGAAAAAATGTTTTAAAACTACAAATATATATATATTTAATGAGACTGATGGTTGCTTCCTTGGTGAATTCTGATTATCTGTCAAGGCGTAATCAGGGGGCAAAAATTGTACATGACAGTGAAACACTTACTATTCACTGCAGAAATGGTTTGATTTTATGACCTGGTGTTAAATAATGTTAATTTCACCCTCTACTGATATATGCCTGTAAATAATTGCAAATTTTAATAGGTTTCAATAAATCAGACATGATATTAATAAATAAGATACTTTAAAAACAAATAATAATAAGATACAGTATTCCAAATAATAAGATGTAATATTACCTCATGTATGCTACAACCAAAATAATGTGAAATTATCCAACAGAAGAACTTGTCAACAGAAATAAGAATGACAATGAAATTCACTAGTATGAAGGCCATTCCTATTGTCCCTTGACTAATGAAGATATACTTAAAGAATATCCTAGAAGAGAGGTTTCCAGAGCCCAAGTATAGGTATGAAGGAAAGGTACACATTACTAAGACCCATTACCACGATATGGTCTATTTATGGCAGTTTAAAAATAAAATACACTTTTGTCCCAGATTCCCAAATGCGGTACCCTAAAGTGTGGGTTTGACTATTTTATTTAAAACAGCTGCACTACATCATCAATTGATGCCAAAGTTCCCTTTTTCTGGCAAATCCACACTGATGCCAAACTCTTCTAGCAGCTACCACTGGCCTTGTTTGTCCTTGCCAACACATAATGTGCTGAGAGGTGCCCAGCCCTCCTTACCTGATGCTCTATAAAGCTACTACCAGGTTTGGCAAGATGTTGCTCAGCACCAAAGGTACTCCTTTCCAAGCCCCATCCCACTGTCAAGCCAGTGATGTTCTGTTCAGGACACACCCTCCATCACACCAGATGGCTCAGGGAACTCGCCACTAATATGAGCAACCCACCCTACCCCAGCTAAACTTGTTATGGCCTAAACAGTCAATGACCAGGCTTAGTTAAAGCTTGATTAAAGACTACAACTTGAACATCACAAAACAGGTGAAAAAAGGCTCCACCACATTATCAATGAGGGAAAAGGCCCAAACAAATCCAAATGGTGACTGGCTAATCTGGTGATATTCCAGAGAGGATAGGTGGGTCAGCAGCAAGAGGCAACAGTTGGGAAATGAAGGAGATGCAACAATATATAACCTCTCCCTTCTGCCTTCCCATTGGATGGCTGTTTTCAACCTGCAGCTAATCTAGCCTTGAGCTTCATTAGAAGAAGGATTGGGGCAAATCAATCCCTAACTCAATGGCTGTGAATGCATCTTCTTCATGATTCAAGACATTGTGTGTGTATGCACATGTATGTATAGGGGGAATTAAATTTGGAAAGGAATCAAACAATGCCATCCTACGCAGTTTATATCCCTTTAATACCCATTTGGTTTATAAGGGTATCATTCTGCTTAAGATGTATTGTATAAAATTAGTTTACACCTAGCCCAGAGAAAGACCCTGAATATGCCTGGGTATGTTTTTGCCCAAATGAGGTTTTAGGAAATTAATTCAATATTTTGATGACCAAAACAAAATCAAGTGTGTGTGCATGTGTGTGGGGGATTTGTTAAGGTTTGAAACTTATTAATACTGTATTTAATCAGAAAAATAAACTCATAATTTATTTTATGTCACTCTTTTTGTTAGGAATGTTCATACACATTCTATGTCTAATGTAGCAATTCCCAATTAACTGTTTTTTAAACATCAAAACTGGGGAGGGGGGAATTGAAGGCAAGAGAGAAAATCCTGACCCTACTTTATGAATTGCTAGCAAAGACCCATGTTTTCAAAGGTGCTCTATATAAATGGAATCATAGCAATAGATCAGTTACCATAGTGTTAGCACTTAGATCTTTTAACAATATATGGATATCTATGAAAAGGTACATTAATACTTAGATTGTCAACAAATAAGTAACAATATTTTTGTACAAATATGACTGGTAGTTAATGTTCCTCATTCACCACCTTTTATTTCTAAATAAGATTTGGGGGAAAAATTAATCTCTTTAAAGCCTTTTACATAAATTTCTCCAAAGCTTCGAGAATTTTATTTTTATTTTTATTTTTTTGCTTTTTTAATATCCTCAGGCATTCTAGTTCATAGATTCTTAAGAATCAAGAATAAGTTTAAGGCTTTACAAAGCCTTTCAGAAAAACTACTTTTCTCTAGCCAAACTTCATTTTAAAACCTGAATAACATAAATGCTACCAGTAGCCAAAAGCAACAAAAGGAATTGTCTCCTGAAAATGTCATCTTCTAGTTCTCAGCAGAGTATGGCAATAGCCACATAGCAAAATGTGAAGAACTTCAAAGGGGGGGGGAGGTATAACAACCAAGATTTCCCCACGTTATCTTCTGGACACAAGTTATAAAAAGGAGGAATGGCTCATTAGCTGCAAATTTCAAAAGAAAGTTACCTGATCGATAACCTAATCAGCATATTAGAATATTATTACTGTGTACACAGAACTTAAACTGTAAGAACACCACAGCAACACAAGATAGTCCTTTCCCATGTTCACAATATATATATAAAAAAATATTTCATTGTCAGGACTCTTTTTGTAGTAGGAACTCCTTTGCATATTAGGCAACATACTCCTAATGTAGCCAATCCTCTAAGAGCTTATAGAGCTCTTCTTACAGGAGCTACTGTAAGCTCTTAGATTATTGGCTACATTAGGGGTGTATCACCTAATATGCAAAGGAGTTCCTGCTACAAAAGAGCCCTGTTCATTGTCATATAAAAAAATCTGCTGTAGTGTCATTTCTACTATTTTGCACTTTTGTCAAACCCTCCATGATCAATCTGTGGGTTCATGTCATTATTTATATGAAAGTATTAGTAGTTTTAGTATCACTTCTGTTTTAAAAGGGCAGCTAAAAACTTCCATTTTTTAAAGATTTGTACCAAATGCATGTAAAATGTATTTGAAATTAACATCATATATGGCCTGAGTATAAAGAATCTACAGTACTGCATCTGTCCCTAGGAACCTGCCCTTGATCTGTGATTTACTGGAGGCTCAGGTGAAAAGAACTCTACTTTGGGGCAAGAAGTTAGCAGGCAGCTATATGAAAGCTATTGCCAGCCTCTGTTGGCCTTCAGGTTTAAATTATAGATCAGTTGTACCAAAAAGAAAAAAGAAAAAACACCTTTCTAGGTTGAATTTTTTTTTCCATGGTGGGTACTTCATTTATAGCCTGCCTTTCTCCACAATGGGGATCAAAATATCTTACACCAGGGGTAACATATGCAGGGCTCAGATTTGGCCCAAGAACAACTTCCTTCTCCTTCTTCCTTTTCTAGAGCAGCTGTTGCAGCTGCACTGTAGCTTGCTTTTTTCCCAAGGTCCCTCAGTGGCTCTTGGCTTCCTGCTTCCTGCCTCTTGCCTCCCTTCCCCCCTTCCACACAGCTCCCTCAGTGGCTGCTTCCTGCTTCCTGCCTCTTGCCTCCCTCCCCCCCCCACAGCTTCTATTTCCTTCTCTGGGGCTGCCCCTCCTCTTTTAGAGAGGAAGGGAGGGGGAGAGGAGAGAGAGAGAAAGCAATCAAAGCTGGAATCCCTTGGCATGTTTTATTCCAAGCACACTTCTTCAGAGGGAGGGAGGGAGGATGGATTCTTCTGACAAGCACAATGTTGTGTCTGCTGACCGCTATAGGCATCAACGACAGAGCCTGAGCTTGAGTCCCAGAGAACAATGGGACTGAGGCTCCTGGCTCCAGCTAACAGGGACCAATGGGAATGGCAGCGGGAATTCAAACCTGCCAATGGCACCAGGGGGCATTCCCCTTAGCTTGTATACAGTTGGCCACCTGGCCAGATAACTTTGTCTTATTGTTGTATAATAGCGAACCATGCTGATCACTACATTGTTGTCTGTGGTTTCATTATGCGTCTAACCCACTATACAACAATGGCGACAAGGATGGGATCCTGTTGAGCACACCAGCCGGGCTGTTGGACAACGCTACCGAAGACTCTCTCCACCGCTCCACGTGCTTCGCACATGAGCACCCCCGAGGGTGAACCTAGAGTCGTGTCTCAGCCACCGACTAGCATAATGGCTGTTGCTCCAGGATCTGGGCTTCTGCCGCCATTCGACACCTCCCAGCCCCAGCGATGGGGGGCCTGGGTAACTGGTCTGCGGCAAGCCTTCATGTTCTATCAGATCACGGATGAAGATCAGAAGAGAGGCCTGCTGCTCTGCTCTTGCGGCCCCGTGATCGTAGAACTAGCCCAGCACCTTCTGTCTCCCAAGAAGGTAGAGGAATGCACGGTCGACGAGATTGTCCAGGCCGTGCAGAACCATTTTTCCCCAAAGCTGTCGGAGATGACCTGCCACGTGGTCTTCCAGCATAGGAACCAGCAGGGCAAGGAGACTGCCACGGAGTTCCTTGCGGAGCTCCGCCACCTGGTGGCTGACTGCGCCTTCTGGGCGTATTTGGACATGGCTCTCCATGACCAATTCATCGCTGGCCTCAAGGAGGAAAAACTCAGATGCCGGATTATGGAGGGGGAGATGGTGACCATCACCTCGGCACTAGCCACCGCCACCGTGTGGGACAGGTCCCACCCGGGTGCCACCTCAATACACTGGGTGGCCATCACCGGGAACAGCGACTCCGAGGACTCCGAGGTCCACTGCACGCAAGCCCAGCATTGCCCGCCAGCCCCGCTCGCCAGCTCCGCACGCAAGCAACCTGGCTTGGCAGGGCAGGAGTGTGCCAGCTGTGGTGGTCAGCATGAGTGAAAATCATGTTGGTTCCGGGACACCATGTGTCGGGACTGCAGCTGCATGGGCCACATTGCCAGGGTCTGCTGCTCCAAGACATCCTGCGTGGCACAAAAACCGCCCCGCCGCAGGGCAGAGGCACACTATGAGGACTGCGCGGCCCCAAAAGAAGACCTCTACCTCCTGACCAATGCCCCAGCAGCCCCCGAACAGGTACTGAAACTCCCCAGTCAGGCCTCTACCCCTAAAATATATGTCCGGGTTAAAGTAGAGGGGGTCCCCTTACAAATTGAGCTTGACTCGGGCTCCACGCATGCCATCATTTTGGAGGCCACATTAAGACAGATTTGCCCAAAGGGGGGCCCCCGCTTGCGGCCATTGCCCGTGATACTCATGGACTTTCAAAGAAACTGAGTGCCAGTGAAAGGGGTTGGGAGTTTCAGGGTGCAGTATCGTGGTTTCAAGGACTATTTGGACTTATTAGTGGTCGAGGGCAACCTAGTCAGCCTCCTGGGAAGGGCCTGGTTCGAATCCCTGGGAATCACAATTGAGGGGGTCCAGCATTGCGCAACCCGTGACTTCCAGGAGGTGTGCCATGAGTTTCCATCTGTCTTTGATGGGATGCTGGGCTGGTACACGGGCCCCCTGGTTTCGCTGCAGCTTGACCCCAAGGTGTCCCCTATCCGGATGTGTTCCAGGACAGTTCCGTTTGCACTGAAACCCAAGATAGACGTGGAACTGGACCACCTGGTGGCCCAGGGGGTCCTGGAACTGGTCTCCCATGCGGCATGGGAGACCCCAATTGTTACCCCAGTAAAGTCTAATGGGGAGGTCCGCATTTGCGCGGACTACAAATGCACGATCAACAGGGCATTGCAGGACAATTCCTACCTGGTCCTGGTAGTAAGCCACATCCTGGCCACATCCTGGCAGGGGCTAAGATCTTCGGTAAATTAGATCTCACCCAAGTGTATCAGCAGCAGCCGGTCGATGGGCCAACCGCTGAGGCCCAGACAATTGTGACCCACCGGGGGGTTTTCAGGTTCAAGCGCCTGCAATTCAGAGTGAATGTGGCACCCGGGATATTCCAGCAATTAATGGACTCTCTCCTCAAAGGGATTCCCAGCGTCACACCATTCTTCGATGATGTGATGATCGCTGCCACCATGCCCGATGAATTTGCCACCTGCCTCCGCATGGTCCTCAGCCATTTCAGGGATGCCAGGCTCAAGGTCAAGCGGGGAAAGTGCCAGCTCAGGGTGAACTCCGTGGACTTCTTGGCTTCACCGTGGATGTGGATGGTCTACACCCAGCATGGGATAAGGTCAAGGCCATCATGGAGGCTCCCACCCCGACCTCCAAGGTGGAGCTCCAGGCGTTCCTCAGACTCCTTAATTTTTATCACGCCTTCCTCCCCCACAAGGCGATGATAGCTGAACCCCTTAACTGCCTACTCAACAAGAAGGTGCCCTGGATCTGGGGCCTGCAGCAGGCCGCCACGTTCCAGGCCGTCAAGGCCCTGCTAATCTCGAACTCGGTCCTGTCCCACTTCAACGAGTCCCTGCCCGTGGTCCTGGCTTGTGACGCATCTCCTATGGGGTGGGAGCCATGCTGGTGCACCGTCTTCCAGATGGCCGGGAGGTCCCGGTCGCATACTACTTGCGGACCCTATCTGTGGCCGAACAAAACTACGCCCAGATAGACCGCGAGGGACTGGCAGTCATGGCCGGGGTGAAAAAGTTCCATGACTTCATCTATGGCCGTCCCTTCACCATCGCCACAGACCACTGCCTGCTGCTGGGCCTCTTCACGGCAGATCACCGGACGCCACAGGTACTCTCCCCTCGAGTCTTGCGGTGGTCCATCTTCCTAGCGGGCTACAATTACATGCTGCAGCACCAGCCAGACAAGGCGATGGGCCACACAGACGTGCTGAGCCGGCTTCCCCTGCCAGACGAGGGGGAGGACCCAGACCCGGCTCATCATGTCCTCCAGATGGAGAGTCTGCCAGATGCCCCCTTCCAGGCCACAGATGTTGCCCGCCACTCAGCCTGTGTCCCCATCCTCTCCCAGGTTCTCGGCTGGGTGGTGAGGGGGTAGCCTATGGCCCCAGCGGCCCCAGAGTTCAGTGCTTTCATAATGCGGTGGGGCTTTCATAATGCAGCGGGAGGAACTGTCGGCTCACAAGGGCTGCCTGCTGTGGGGGGACCGGGTTGTAGTCCCCAGCACGCTCAGGCACCGGGTCCTGCAGGCTCTGCATGAGGCGCACCCCGGCGTCATGCAGATGAAGGCCCTCACCCGGAGCTACATCTGGTGGCCGGGCATGGACGGGGAAATAGAGGCCTGGATGAAGCGTTGCCAGATCTGTCAAGAGGTCCGGCCGAGCCCACCAAGTGCACCTACACAGTCCTGGGAATCGACAAAGACCCCGTGGTCCCGGCTCCACATCAACCTCACCAGGCCCTTCCACGGATTGACGTTCCTGGTAACCGTGGACACGTACTCGAAGTGGCCGGAGGTTAGTCCAGTCTCCGCTACCTCCTCCCAAGCCACCATCCGGGCCCTTCGGAAGATCTTTTTGACACACGGTCTGCCGGGCACGATTGTCTCGGACAACGGGTCTGCATTCACGTCCGAGGAATTCCAGCAGTTCCTAAGGGACAATCTGATCCGACACATCCGGTCGGCTCTGTTCCACCCTGCTACAAATGGCCAAGTGGAGCAGATGGTCCACACTGCAAAGGAGGTGCTCAGCCGCCTGACTGAAGGGGACTGGGAGTCTCGCATCGCATGGTTCCTCCTAGCGAACCAGACTACACCCAACCTGGTGAGTGGCCACTGCCCCGCCAAGCTCCTCATGGGCCGGAGACCTGCAATCCTCCTGGACCGCCTACACCCCGACCGGGCCCCAGAGGCACACAACAGGATTGAGCAGTGGGAGGTGCCACGGGGGTTCTTCCTGAAGGACCCGATGTTTGTAAGGAACTATGGCAGGGGTCCAGAATGGGTCATCGGCAGGGTCATCCGCATCACTGGGCCAGTCTCCTATGAGTTGTCAACGGACTGTGGCCAGGTACTGCATCGCCACATGGACCAGCTGTGGCAGCGCATGCTTCCAGATGGAGGTGAGCTGCATAAGCAAGGGGACATGCGCGAAACCCCAGGAGCGGAGGAAAGTCCGGAACAGGAACAGGACTCCAGGGATGCGACCCAACTCGACGCACCAGCCCCAACCCCGGAGGGAATGCCAGACGAGCAGCCACCAGCGCCTCCTACACCGGCGTTGGAAGAAGGAGCGGTGGCCCCTCCCACGCAGCCCCTACTCAACAGGGAAGAAGTCCTGATTCCAGCACCATGGCGGTCCATTAGGGAACGCCGCGCCCCAGCATACTTGAAGGACTATGTTCCCTAGGTAGAGTCCGAACTATGGGGGGAGGGGTGTTGTGTCCGCTGACCACTATAGGCATCAGCAACAGAGCCTGAGCTTGAGTCCCAGAGAACAATGGGACTGAGGCTCCTGACTCCAGCTAACGGGGACCAATGGGAATGGCGGTGGGAATTCAAACTCGCCAATGGCACCAGGGGGTGTTCCCCTTAGCTTGTATATAGTTGGCCACCTGGCCAGGTAACTTTGTCTTGTTGTTGTATAATAGCGAACCATGCTGATCACTACATCGTTGTCTGTGGTTTCATTATGCATCTAACCCACTATAGAACACACAATTTACACTGAGGAAATTATTTTGGCTTATTCTGAAAGCGTTTTTTAAGAAAGAAAGGAAGGAAGGAAGGAAGGAAGGAAGGAAGGAAGGAAGGAAGGAAGGAAGGAAGGAAGATGGGATTTCTGTGTTCCTATCTGAATTTTTTCTTCTTTCAAAAAGACCCTGATTAGGAATTATAACATTTGGATTGGGCCTTATATCTTGAAGAGTGGAGTGATTTCAGATGCCAAATGACAATAGCACACATTGGCATGAGACAGGAAACCTGGGTCTCAATTCAGTCCTGGAGGATTCATTGTCTTGAGCTTCATTATCAATTGCAATTCAGCAGTCTCTCTTTCTAATCTCCCTTTGAAATTCCTTTGTAAGAGCACTGCTGCTCTTAGGTCAGAAACTGAATGCTGTGGTTTCTAACGTCAAACTTATATCCATTTCTTCTTTGGATCCTCCTGGACTAAATCCTCCTGGATGGAATTGAGACCTAGGTTTCCTGTCTCATTACCAATGCTGGTATCTCCACACCTATTAACCCTCTGCATATCACATCTAATCCAATCAAGTCTGCTATTGTCATTCACCTGCTATTGCCATTCAGCAACTGAAATCACCTTTATATCTTTGGTACCTTGTGTTACATTTTATGACATGCATGGCTTGGCCCAAGAAAGTGACATTCATATCAGACCTGGCCCTCATAACAAATGAGTTTGACACCTCTGTCTTACACCATTATCTTCTCCATTATATACTCACAATAACCCTGTGAGGAAGGTTAGGCTGAGATTATGGTTCGCCCAAGGTCACACAGGCAGCTTTCATGGCAGAGTGGCAATTCAAACCAGAGTGTCCAAGATCCTTGTCTGAAACTGTAGCCACTTACACCATATTAGTTTTTGTGCAATGGCTGCTGTTGAACAGTAACAAACAGCCAGTCCTGGGTGAGTTATGCAAATCAAGTGGTAACCAGTCATCCTGCCAAGCCTTGCCCCAGTGAGTCTTCATTCAAAATTCAAAATAGCTCTGGAAAGGGCCCTTGCCCTTCTCCTCTCCTTTTACTGATGAAACCCAAGGCTTGAAGAAGGCTTGAAGGCTGGCTTGGCTGTTGCAGTTGCCTAGAAACCCCCACAAAGACCACCCGCAGGACGTTAATTTCTTAAAGCTATTGAGTCAGCCTTTATTATTTAGGGCAGTTTAAACCCCCACTATGTCTATGTCTTAGATTTCAGATTATTCTGCAAACCTGGGGCTTTTTCAGGATTGTTGAAAGATTTGTTTCATTTGTTCATGGTTCCAGTCTCTCAATTCAAGTATCTACAGATTGGCCATGTTAAGAATTAGATCTATTGGTTTACTGGAAAATGCTTACATTTAGCACTAATTCGCAATGCCAGATTCCTAGACCCAGCTCTTGCTGTAGATGTTTACAAACTGAGAAAGACTAGAGTAAATTGAGGGACATACACTGAGAACTGTCAAATATAACCATAACTGAAGCTTCTGGGAATAATGAATAGCACATATCACTGGTAAGGCTGCTGGCTCCTTCGCCCCTGCAGTACTATGCATGTGTGTAGACGAATACAGTATCACAAAATGTTAGTGATTCCTAGGGTTTCATGGTGACCTTTTCAGCTATACAATTTTATTTATGATCCACCTATAATAGAACTTCTCAGAATCTCTCTTTAGCATTTAATGCTATGAATGATACCGCTTAAAACAAAAAGCCTCTTCCTTTATGAACAGAAATAATTTTACAGGAAAGAACACCATATACCTGTTTTGTGCAGAAAACATTCACTTGTCCCCAACTAGATCCTAATGGTCTAAACTGAGATGTGTGTTTGTGTGTGTACAATGCGAAATGCAACTTGAACATGGTGCAATGCATACCTTTTGTTTTACCATCTGCAAGTGTGAAGATTATATAAGAAAGCAATACAATACAATGAGGACTTTCTCATAATCCATTTTAGATTTTTTTTATTTAAGAAAAATCATTGTTGAATGCTAGAAGACTCCAAACCATAATTCAATGCTCACTTATAATCATGAAAATTGAACAGACAATAAAACATTAAAAGCCACATGATTTGGATATAGTCAATACATGCCTAAAGACAAAAGAAAATACTAAAAGTAATATACACTGAAACACTGGGAATACAGACTATTTTCGCAGGCAAAAAGATTAATTTCATACCATTGTTACTGTTTTTTCATACCATTTTATTACTGTTTCTACAAGGATCAGTGATGGTTCATCCTGGTGTCCATATGCTAAAGCCACATGTTCCCAGAATGTGTTATGAATGTCTCCTTTGCAATCATAGAAATGATCTGTGACAGCATTTCATTTAGTTGTCCTGGATTCCTCACTGTAATAGTAACAGATATGCAAAAGTTCCCAAGGCTGTTCATGTATCTCTGGGCAAAATGGAACTATTCCCTCTTGTGTTAGAATGTTATTGCTTTTCATTTTTTAATTAGCAGTCTTAAAATTCTTAAAATTGATTTTCCAGTGCTGTAAACTTTCACTCCATACTGGGACTAAACAAGTTGCAAACTGTCACCACCTCAATCCTCAGGGAGAAACTCCATGTTATCTGTAGTTCTATGATCATATTAAAAGACATTTTCTTCTTTCCCAAATATAGCCACCAGGACTGCTTTTCTAAGGGAGAGAATGACAGGAGGGTAAAAGGACCTTTCCCTCTCCTGCTGGGTTCGCACTGAAAAATGCAACTCCACATTTACCTGCACTGGGAGAAAAATATGGGCAGAATTCAGATATATCATACATCCCATGGCAGTCTTATGTTTGAGGACACCGCCTGCAAGGGAGCCATTCATTTATTAAGGCATTAGAAGGGTGTAACTCTGCTTAGGATGTCACTGTGTGGTAACTTAAGATTAACGTCCTGTTTTGCAGGAAATATATTAGACTGCTTAAGGATGGGGTTTAATTATTATTGAACTTGGTTCCTATTAGAAGGCTATGTCTGCTCTGTGATACCATTTTTTTATAAGCAAGATCTAGGTTAAATTATTTGGCAACAAAGATAAAATAATTCCTCATTTTTCCTCAGAAGTGATGCATTGTCCTGGGAAGCCACAACTAGGGTATTACCACAGTGACGCGCCAAAAACCTTTTAACAGCCAAAGTAGAAATATGAGGGTTTGCAAGACCTGAGGCCAGGAGTAAAGATAATGTTGGAGAAATTAATAGTTCAAAAGGGGGGGAAAGTATCTAATCTGCTACTATTAATACTTAGAAAAGCAGTGACTCAACTTAGGGCCTTGCCCTAAATACTGCCCAGCAAAAGAGTGTAACAGCTCCATGCATCAAACAAGAATGAAAATTCCATCTCATGTAGAGAAATGGGGAAAGAGACTAGCAAATGTTATAGACCCTGGCAGAATCTTAGCTGTACTTATACAGCTTGACTCTGATTCGATCTTCCTGGCAACAGGGCTTTTTTTTAAAAAAAAGAGGTGCTGGAACTCTCAAAGGGGAAATAAAGTTTTCAATATGTATACTGAAAATTCATGAACTTTTAAACATTTCAAAAATCATATTGTTGAAGAGGTTCCAGAACTCTTTTTTGGCACTTTCCCCCAGAAAAAAGCCCTGCCCCGGTTTTGGTTTCGGTGTTGCGAATGGCAGTCGAGCTTCTGGGACTCTCCCAGAGACAACCAGCCCACGCACGGCTGGGGGGGTCTCTGCACAAGCAGGGACTCTAGTGAGCCTTTGTTGAAGGCTCCGAACCAGGGGGCGCTTTGGGGAGCAGCCTCTTTGCCGGCCTGACGGCCGGGAGATTGAGGCTCTCCCCCAGCCCCAGTGGCCCCGCTGTGTTGTGCCCGGATGGGACTCAGCAACGCCACCGACTTCTCGGAGTGAAGCAGCGGAAGATGATTTAAAAAAGAAAGAATCGGCAGCAAACTGTGAGTTGAAGATCTGCTTGGAAGCGGTTTAAATGCGTTCCCCCCCTAATCGTACAAGCGCACGGGAGGAGGGAGGAATCCCCCCCCCAGAAAGCGGAGTGTACAAACGAGAAAGGAAAGTGGGGGGAGAGAAAAAGCGGATTAGTGAAGTTACCTTTTGGGGCTCTATCGAAGGAGAAGAAAGTAGCTTGTCTCCTGAGTTGCGCGGCATGGACTTCTTTAAAATAAACAATAAAAATGTTGGGGCAAAAAAGAATTCCAGACAAGCCGATGAAGAAGCTGGGAACTTCCGGTCCTGGCAACCTCCCCCTGGAGCCAGCTGTCAATCAGCAGAAAAGTGAGTCACTGCGCCCTCTGCTGGATCAAATGCAGAAGATCAGCGAAACCCTTTGTAACATGGAAAGTGTGCTCAATAGTCAGCAGAAGCAGTTAACAGACACGACTAAGAAGATGGAGGAGATTGCGGAGAAATGTTTGGTCTTGACGGAAGACACTAAGAAAATTAAGAAAAAGGTCAATAAAATAGAAAAACATCAAGAGATGCAGAAAAAAGAATTTTAATGCTTCAGATGGAAAAATCAAATTTGACTCTCCGCTTTCAGGGCATAAAGGAAGAAGAGAAAGAAGATCTCAGAAGTATGTTGGTGAATGCCTTGGCACCTCTAACTGGCAGAGAAGCACAAAAATTAAGCGAGGAAATGGATGTGGCCTACAGAGCCTACTCCAACTTTACCAAGAAAAATAATCTGCCAGCAGAAGTGGTTGTCAAGTTTACTAAGCAGCGTATTAGAGATCAAATTTTAAAAGCGACTTCAGCAATGCCCTTGAAGATTGGTGAGCAGAATATCAGGATCTTAAAAGATGTTCCATATGAAATTCGAATGAAAAGGAAAGCATACAAAGGACTGACCTTGTTTCTACAAAAGCATCAAATTGGTTATAAATGGGCGATTCCCGAAGGACTATTGTTTAAATTCAACGATAGGAGAGAGAAGATCGACTCCGTCTTCAAAGCCCAAGAATTTCTGAAGAGACACGCCAGTTCAGAGGAAGATGCACAACTCGCTAAATGGACAATGTTAAGCAGCGAAGAAGACAGTGGCCCGGAAGAGGGAGATGCAGAATCGGAAGATGGAGGAGCGAAGAAAGGACCATTTTATAATCTGAGAGATTTGAAAGGAAGACAACCCAAGATATAACATTGGTTCGTGAGGCGACAAGAGGGAGCAGTTTAATAATTAACCCCAAAGGACTTTACTAACCTATTTAACAGGCTGATTTTGGACTTTCAATAAGATGAAAAGAAGATCTTTTAACCATGGTGGAAGCCAAGAACTCTACTTGTACTAACAAAAAGATTAATGTACTAACAGAGAATTCACTCAACTCCCTCTATATACCCGTCCCCCTTTCTATATATAAAAGCAATAAAATTCTCTCCTTTTTAGGGGAGTTTAAAAAAAAAAAGAAAGAAAAAAGCCCTGCCCCCAACTTTATGTAATGTGTGAGAAAATCTGTTTCAGTGTATCTGAAGAATTGTAATACATGCCAAGTCTCTCAGTTCTTGCTTATACCCAGAATTGAACTTTGTTGGTCTTGGAGGTGCCACTGGACTTGAACTTAGTTCTCACATCTGTTTGTTAACTCTTATATTTGTATGCCAGTTTGCTGCCATTCACATGTTTTACCAACTGCTTTAATCCAATCTCAGTTATACTCATCACCCAGTTACTTATGCATCTTGACTCTAACTAGCCTGTCCTGGCAACTAACCCCCCATCTTTTCTATATATAAGGCTTGAGGAAAACTGTTTCAAATGTATCTGAAGAAGGGTGCATGCACATGAACGCTTATACCCAGAATAAAACTTTGATGGTCTTAAAGGTGCCACTGGACTCAAATTTTGTTCTATAGCTTCAGACCAACACAGCTACCCACCTGAATCTATGAGATATGCTGTGGAAAATAGGAAACCTAGCAGTTCACTATTGTCTTTTACTCATTTTTTTTTACTTTTAACCCAGTACATTTCCTAAATGCATTAAAGACTTTATCTTCAAGACTGCTTTAGAAAAGGCTGGGCAGAGAAATCTGCAGGCCATGGGGCAAAAAAAAAAAAATCTAAAGTACTTCATTCCTCCACATGCAGACATCTGCAGGCAGTCCAAACCCAGAAGGGAATGGGACAACACATTGGACCTGTATTAGAAGCCCTGTCACTATTGCAGGATCAGCCATGTTACTACATAAAAAGGAAATATCACTTGGATAAAGTTTGCCATTTGCTTCAAGAGTTCCAGCAGAGCTTGACGAACATCCACCATATGGAATCCAACAAGTGATTCTTAGTGACTGATATTATGAACAGAAGTACTAGCCAATTAGAAGTGGACACAGGAGCATCTGCCACCATCATAGAGTAAGGAACATTCCAGAAACTAGCCCATCAAGCATCAAACTGAAGCCTATGATGGATATCCATAGGATATACACAGAGGGGTACAATTTAAATATTGAGTTCCGGAAAAGTTGATGCCACCTCTATTAGTCACAAAACTAGAGATTCCCAGCAGCTCAGGGCCAGGAGCCAAATACTTTTTGGGTTTTTTAAAAAAAAACTATCTCCACATTTAAAGACTGGATTGGCAGAACATTCTTTGAGGGCATAATTTCCATGAGCTGGTACAGTTTCCTATTTGATAGGGCTTACCCTTGAATTTCAAATGAGAACACAATTATGCAACTGGAAAGAAACTCATTCATCCTATTGAATATATATGTTTGAATGCACATGGGACTTTGAATTGGACATAAAATTTGGATGGAACTTGTATGTGTATTATATGCTGTCAAGTCACTTCCAACATATGACAACCTTATGAATGAATGACCTCCAAAACATTTTATTTTTAACTGCCTTGCTTCGGCTTCCTTTATTGAGTCAATTCATCTCATGTTGGGTCTACCTCTTTTCCTACTACCTTCAAGTTTTCCTAGCATTACTGCCCTTTTCAATGAGTCTTGCCTTCTTGTGATATGACCAAAGTATAATAGCTTCAGTTTAGTATTTTAACTTCTAAAGGATATTCAACCTTGATTTGATATAGAACTCATTGATTTGTCTTTTTGGTGGTCCATGTTTCAAATAAATCGTCTTCCTTTCAGCTTTCTTCACTGTCCAGCTTTGGAATCTGCATCTACTGAAATCAATGAAAGGTTTGTTTAAATTAAAGATACAAAGTTATTTTTAAAAGGTAAACAATATTGCTCAGTTTCTTCTTACATATCCATTTTTCCTTATTTTTAACAAAGGAAGCACCACACACAACAACTGCCTTAAAGCTATTAAATTCTAAGACACATAAAACATGACAATTGTCTTGGTTCATTAAATTAATTAGCTACTTCTTTTTGTCTCAAGCTAACATTAAACCTGCAGCTTTCCAGATAGATGCCATTTTTCAAATGACAGCAGTTTTCCATTCTATCAACAGAATGCTGTGAAGTTCAACATTTAATAGCCAATTTTTCATTTCTAGAGTTAAAACAACTTTTCAGGAGCTGTTCAGTAACTATATCATCACAAAACCTTAGCTGACTTGAGCTGATGTCATTTATTAATGAATATACATTGTGTTAATCATTCAGCTCTTCTTCTAATTAATCCAGAGGCCTGCAAACATTTCATTTTTATACTTCACCATTTTCCTTTTAAATGCATTGATAATTTATTAAAGTTTTATTACACATATGTCCTGAGATCTCTGACACTTGTTAGTATGCTGTTAACAACAGACCAGGTGCTAGGGAGGGACAGAGAGAGTGACAGATGCCCCTCTTCCTGTCTCTGATGTTGCAGCAGCAAAGTAAGTAGACAGGTGTTGGCAGGATGAAGAAAAGAACTCCTCATTGTAGATTGTAATTCAAACAGGGAAAAAAAACTCTAGGGAAAAGGTAATGACATAAAGATTGCAACTTTGGATGACAGCCTGGAGGACAGACAATTGTTTTTTAAATGTTGAAGGAGGTATATTAGATCTTATGGCATTTTTCCATTGGGGAACAGGAGGTCATCAGGAACTGCCTTCGGATTTTATGGTCCAAGGTGAGGAATGATGATCACCTCTAGGAACCTCTTAGGGCAGGCTCCTCCCTGCAAGTTATATGGCTTCAGGGGTAGGTGCTCCTGTGTGGCAACCAGTTTGCTGGGCTGTCAGTCATGAGCCAGACTGTTGGCTTGAGACTGGAACTGGTGATTCACCCATGATGGTCAGGGAGTAACACCTGCCTTGCCTGTTCCGTGCTCACTTAGTTTGTCCCTTGCCGCACTGTTATGTTCTTAAATATATATATATATATATATATATATAAAGAAAGTTCCCTCAACATAAAATCAATAGCTGGGCCAAACCCCTGGACCTAGAAATACGAAATTTGGGGAGAGTGTTCCTACCATGATGTAGATGCTCACTAAGAAGGGATTTTTAGAAATTCAACCCCTAAGGGGGTCAAAAGGAATAAAATGTGCTTCCCCCATTGATTCCTATGTGGCTGCCAGGCTGCTACCTCCTTGTACCCCCTACTCTCTGATTGGTCAGCTGCAGAGCTCAGTGTTCTGAGAAAAAAAAACAGTTACAGGAGACTGCAGAGAGCTCATGACAGTTGAGGAAATCAGGAATGGTCAACAACTACCTGTGAAGTGCAGTAATGCTGCTGGCTTCCAACACACTCCCCCCTCCCCTCCTATATCTAATAGGTAGTTGTCTGTCAGGTACAGCACAGTTGCAGGGTGCTTAAAGCCATGGGGGAGCCCACCCCAGCAGTAACACCTTAGTGATCCTGCCAGCCCTGTCTCCACAGTGGCTTCTAATACTCCTCCCCTTCCCCTCCTACACTGGACAGGCAGCTGCCTGTCAGGGGTAGAAGAGGAGGTGGGATGCTTACAGCTGCTGGGGAGGCTTGCTCAGCAGGATTGCCTTATCCCTGCTGCTGGCCCAGCCTCCCTGCTGCCTTTAAACATAATCCCCCCCAACACCAGACAGGTGGGTGTCTGTCACGTGTAGGAGCAGGACCAGGGTACTTTAATCCATCAGGGACACCACCCCAGCAGGATCAACTCAGCAGTGCTGCTGGCCCAGCTTAACCACACTCCCACCCACAATGGAAACCGACCCTAAATTTGTAGAAAACTGGTTTCCTTTATTAGGTTATTTAACTTCTCACAATGTGGGTTCTAGAAAATTGGTTCATATGAACTTGCTTAAAATCTGATTGCTCGGATGGTGTTTTGAATACATAGTTATGTTCCAGTTTTTAAATGTAACATAAATGAGAAGCATTTTTGTTAAAAAGGGGGGGTTACCCTAAGGGGGTAAAAAGGGGCAAAATGTGTTCCCCCAATTGTTTTCCATGTGTCTGGCAGGCTGCTGCCTCCTTCCCCCCACCCCCGAATGGTCAACTGTGTAGTTCAGAGTTCTGAGGTAAAACCTGCCTGTTTGCACCCACCTTGCTCTGATTGCTCAGCTTTGGATCTCAATGTTCTGAGATAAAAACACAGAAGACACTGCAGACAGTTGAGGAGTTACAGAAATCAGCGATTCAAGACTCTTGAATAGACATTTTTCAAAAAAGCTAGCATGGCAATTGAGTTAATGAATGTTCATAGGGAGATAGTAAAGGACCTTTCTAGGAGCCATTTTGATGTGTGCCTCCCTCATGAACCTGAAGAAATGTCCATCACATCACCACTCCCTCATACCAATTCCCCCACACACCTCTCACACCTCTCACCTTTTCCTACCCCCAAGAAAGTTCCTGGCAAATGTCAAGCCGGATACACCAACTCTACAAAAAGGAGGCAACTTAGGAATGTGGCAAAGACATATAGTACTCCTGCAGTGCACTGAGCTGCACAGGCCACCTTTTCCTGCCCCCAAGAAAGTTCCTGGCAAATGTTGAGCCAGATACACCAACTCTACAAGAAGGCGGCAACTTAGGAATGTAGCAAAGACATATAGTACTCCTGCAGTGCACTGAGATGCACAGGCCAAGTACCAGCAAGATCACCCTGATGTGCTCAGAACAACACAGTCTCCATATGAGCAAAACAATCCAGGAACACGAGTAGAGTGGCCATCACTTTCGTGGAAGGTGGCAGGAATTGACTTAACAGATGACTGCTTCTTAAATGGACAGTTCTATGTTGCCTGCTCCAGAGTGAGCTCATCAAGCAGCCTGGTGATCCTAGCACCTGAGGACAGAACCACCAATGTGGTCTACAGAGAGGTCCTTCAGTAGAGAGAAAAAGAGTGCATATGTCTCACTTCATTTCTTTACACTACAGTCTTCTCCACTAGAATTCCTACAACAAATGTCACATTTCAGACTTCACATCATCAGTATTATAACTGGATTTATGGAACTTAAATACCATAGCAAAGTATGGATATCAGGCTAGTAGTTAATAAAGTGGCCCTTGGTTGCTTCCAAACTGTTGTCTGTCTCATTATTCTAATGGGGGGGGGCAAAAAGTAACTCTCACAGGTGACATGTTGCTTGGGATTCTCTGGAACATTTCTCTTTGCCTCCTGCAGCACCCAGCTATATCTCGTGGTCTGTTGAGTAGGCTAGTAGGATTGGAACTAGGTTCTGTAGAACATTGTCCATATGAAATGTACCTTATGATAGGACCCCTGTGGTAGTCCACTGATTCTTTTGGTTTGCCACAACTTATGTGCAAACATCATCATGAGGCCAGGACCAGAGCCCCGGGAGGCCCAGGCAATGAGTGGGAGCCTCTGGGGGCTCAGCTAGAAGAGAGCACAGCCAGGCCAGCAGTGGCAATCCAATGCTGCTGGGGGGGCAAGGTCAAGATCAGGATGACCAAACTGCAGCTCAGGAGCCGCCTGTGGCTCTTTCACACAGTCTAATTTAATGTTAATAAAAAGCAAATTTGCATATTTTTTCAATAAAAATGTGTGTGTGATATTTGTTTGTGTCTTGTGGCTCTCAAACATCTGACATTTATTCTATATGGATGTTATGTTAAGCAAGTTTGGCTACCCCTGGTCAAGATCCTTGGTCAGGAGCTTAAAAAGGGGAGGAGTTACCTGTGAAAGGAGAGAATGGTGCAAAGGTGGAGGCAGAACTGTGGGACTGGGAGTGGAGAAAAGAGGTAAATTGCCAGCAGACACCAGCTGGGGCCAGGGATGTGCTGGATCTTGGGGGAGTCCTGACCATGGAGACAGCTTGCTCTGATACCCAAGAGATGGCCCCATGTCTGGAGATGCAGGAAGGGGCCTTGAGGGACCAGAGGAGGAGGTGGCAGCAGAGGCAGCACACTCCAAGGCTTGAGAGACGGCCCCAGATTGGGAAATGCTGGGAGGCATCATAGAGCATCCTGGTAAGTCAGGAGTGCATGTTGGAGGAGAGGGGGGAGTGGCCAGAAGTGACAGGGCACTGGCAGCATCAGGACTTGTTAGCACCAGCGAAAGAAGCAGTTTTGGGGCAGGAGACATCCTTAAGAAGGAGGAAGAGACAGACATCCTAAAGAGGACAGTAGCTGATGAGAGGAAAGGGAGATGTAATGAACAACAGCCTGAAGAAGGAGACATCATTCCACCTGTGGTAGGAGGAACCCTGGGAAGCATTGGGAGGGCTCACCTGGCAGGAATGTGAAGATTGTTACAACAGACTTACATGGACTGGAAATACTGAACTAATTAATCAGTGGCCTGGCAAAAGTATGCACTATGACCTCTGATTTTTAATTTATTTTTTATTCTTCTTTTCCCCTTCTTGAGTCAATTCAGTACAAATAGCTTTTAAAAGGTCTGCCTTCTGTATAGTAAAAAATGAAGAACTGCTATGTTTGGGTTGGTATGGGGAGGGGGTAAGGATTCCTGTAACAACTTAAAAGTTTAAAAAATCACAGTCAGGTTCTGGCCCATGAAAGCTTATGCCACTTATATATTTTAGTTTTTAACTGTAGTCTAACCTTTTTTCATCTTTAATTGTGAAAAGGAATTTTAATTGTAAAATATTGTTTCTATTCTTTATAAGAATTTAAAAAAGCTAAGAACCATAAGGCCATGACTTGCAAGAAATAAATTTAAAAAAACATATATATGTGATACAAAAATGCCAGCAGAGTTTTGGTAAGCAAAAAAATAACATACACCATTAACATTTCCCACAAATGAATTTAACTGCAGTCTATATGACTTGTAAATGTGATGTACTGCCTGAATCTGAAGAAGCCTAATTTGGGTCTCTGCAGGTCATTGTAAGTCTAGTCTGGTCTTGTGTAAGATAATGAAGCTGCCACCCCTGTTTGTATGGGTCAGTAAGCATCCAGTCATGGTCTGTCCACGGTAGTAATAATTCAAAGTTGGTACTTTATACAGTAGAGCTATGCCAGGGTGCTACTGTTTACATCAATGAACAGTTTGTGGACAGTCATATTTTAATTGCTTTTCTCAAACAGTTCCCCTGCCAGTTGAAATAAATTGCATGTTGAATAGCTGCTGTTTGAGATATTAGAGAATATTTGCCAAACTGATTACAGCAGGTTGCTTTATAAAATATAAAGGCTTGGATGACATGGGCCAATGGTCTGTAAAGTCAATGGGAATATCTGTGCTGATATCAATGAAAATGGAAGACCTGCAAGAGTTTTAAAAACTTAAAAGAGGACCTAAATAACAAGATGGAAATGTAAAACCCTGACTTATATGCAATATTTTGGTAAACATGAGATAGATGTATCTCCTTTACAAGCCAAAAAGAACACAGGCCACATGGAACTAAAGATGAACATACGAAGCTTCTTTTGAATCACCCTTCTACTGAATCAGACCCTTGGTCCATCAAGGTCAGTAGTATCTATTGTCCAGGGTCTCAGGCTGAGGTCACCTACTTCCTGGTCCTTTTCAAGCTGGAAATGCTGGGGATTGAACCTGGGACCTTCTGCATGCCAACCAGATGTTCTACCACTAAGCCACAGCCCCTCCAAAAGTGGAATTCAATATTCAGATGGGTACTGGGATGGGTGATGAGCTTGAGACAGCATAACTTATAGAAACTTACAGTGCATAGTATGTGCAAATATACTTGCAATGGTAGCAAATAGACTGTTTATATAGCATCAGGAAAACTCTTTGTACAGAATTATAGCTTCAGATTTTTTTCCAGGCATTAAGATTTTTCTGCCAGGTCATAACTGATGTGGATGGAAAAGGATCCTTTTGTTGATAGGAATCCTGTGTTCATGGAAACAGTTTTCCACTAAAACTTCCATAAAAGTTAGACTCCTTCTGTGAGTGCAAGCTTCCTTTGGATCAATTCCATTCTACAATTAATGCTGCTTTTGTTGTTGTTGTGGAAGATTCTGTTTGTTGATTTAATGTGTTTTCATTTTACTGAAAAATTAGTTACTGGACACATTAGTATACATTATATTTGTGATGTTGAGGTACACAGGGTGAGGGAGTAGGCCAACATACAGAAGATTCCTCAATCTAACCGGGACTGCTCAAAAGTAAATCCTATTTTATTTACTGGGGCTTACTCCCAGGAAAATGTTTTTATGATTGCAGTCTAGATGTTAGGGGTTATCTCTTTAAATTATTAAAACAGCCAACAAGAGATTGTAGCAATATTTACCAAATTATATATATGAGTGAGGCTTTACACTAACTACTAGGATAAATAAATGTAATTTTAAAGAAGTCTATAGGAATCCTTTGGACTGACCTGTGATAAGAATTTATCTGTATAATATTATTTGGTTTTAATCTATAAACTGGGACACTTTGTGGTATGTTCGTGTGGCACTCACATAACTGTTGACAATTAATTTTTGCCCACTGTGTAATCATATTGGTTTTCTTTTCTGAAGGGAAACAAGTAATTCAACCTGGTTTCAGTGGATCAATATCTTCAATGTGCCCAATTGGCATGTGCTATCAGAAATAGTAATGTACACTGACAGTATCTGATTTAAGATTTTTAAAAATAGATAGTAAATGTGCACTTTTGTGATAAGAAAATGGAAAGTTTTAGAACAGGGCTTCTGGAGTGCTGGAAAGGCTTTTAGCATTTTATTCTGCATCATATGTTTGCTAAATTCTACTATTTTTGCTTATTTCCAAAGGAAATGGCCAGTACTGGTAGAAAGAATAAATATAATAATGGATTCATTGTGCAGTGCAAAACCTGTTGAATAGGTACAGTATTTAGAGCACCTTTTGGCTCAATCAACGTTAATGATGTGGGGAAAGGCCAAAGATAGCAGAATTACCCTTGAAGAATCCATTTTCAAACAATCGTATAAAGATCTTTCATTCCTAACCAATGTTGATTTTATTTGTTGGGATTAGGGACTCAATCCAGCCACCTGGGACCTGCCCCCTTGTTATAGCAGTCAAAGCTGTCAGAAAATATTGTAATGATTGCCTTCTCAGGAGGGTAGAGGGAGAAGTTCCTCCATCCCAATTGTGATCTCTTAATCAATATGCTTAAAGTACATTTGACACTGAGCCTTGACTAACCTTTTTATTAACCTAGAGCAACCCATACCTTGTAAGAATCAAAAAACACAATTATCAACAGGACAAATCATATTCTGTACTTTAAATAAAGCCATAATAAAGGATTTATTGAATAAGGAAAGCCACTGCATGTTAATATAGATCTGTAGTTATGGTTTTCATTTCAGTATCCCAATGAATACTAAGGCTTGATTGAGACGAAATCCAAACATGGAAAAGTGACCTGCTTTCATTCACTCACTCACTCACTCACTCATTCATTCATTCATTCATTCTGTTGCTATTTCTGAAGACTCTCCAACTTAAAACAAAACACCTGCATATTCACCATAAGCCTGCTGAGCTAGTTTTCTGCTTGTAGGCAACTTTTAATTCAAAATGCACCTGCCATTCATCTGCTGTCTTCAGTTTGAGGTAGTAGGGACCACTTTATGAGAAACTTGCCACTCTGTATTGCCTGGACATAAATTATTCAAGAATTTGAGAGATCATTTACTAGAGATAAAAAATATCAATTAGCATTTAAAAAATCCATAAAAACTTGCTTTGTGCAACTATTTTTCCAGTAAATGGATTTAAAAGATAAAAGCATAAAAACTGTAAAAAATATATGGGATAGGAATTTTTTAATGGAGCATTATCAATAACAAGGCTCACAATCTCTCATTCAAGAGTTTAAAGTCCAGGTCTTTATTCAGGACAAGAGCTGCATTAACATAATCGTAGGGACACAATACAATTTGTTCTGATGACCATTCTGAAGACCATTTGTCTTGCCATTCTGTAATTCAAGAGACCCTGTGATTTCTTTTTAACCTGTTTGCTGATAATTCCACTTTTGCTTCTGTATCCTATCTACATTAACTCACACTTTTTCTCCTGCCCTCGGTGTTCTCACTTTCTTTCTCTGCATCCCATAAGGATTTCTTGCTGTTGTTTTCATCTTGCCTGTTACCTCTTTTTCCCATTACATCCTGCATTCTTCTCCCTTTTTTTCCCCTCTGTCTCACTTGCTCTTCTGTCTGCACTATCACAGATCTGCATTTCCATCTCAGTCATTACTATTTCTGTTTCTCTGCGCCCATCTTTCAAATTTACTGTTTTTTTTTTCTTCTGTGCCTTGTAATGAACTCTTCTCCCCACTAGTCTCTCTCCATTTAACAGCTTTCATCCTCTTATCTCTTTCATCATCCCATAGGACTCTCAATACCTACATCTGTTTCCTTTTATGACTTATATAAGCTGACCCAGATGAGCTCTGAGAAGGAGAAGGAGCTGCTAAAGGGGTGAGTGGTTTTTTAAATTATTATTTACTTCCAGCTGAGGTGATTTAGCTGAGAAGGTACTGTGTGGGGGACTGTATGTGGGAGTGTGTGGGTGAGTTGTGAGTTGTTGCAGAGTCCGGCTGCTCGAGGTAGGGTGTGAAAGGGTCATTGTTTGCCTGTAATTGAGTGCCTGGGTGGATTTGAATAGCTGCTGGCCACACCCTCTCCTGGGGGAAGCTTCTGTTTAAGGCAGGAAGCTTGCAAGAGGCATGAGCCTCTGGCATGAGCCAAAGGGTGAGAGCCAAAGGGTGTGGCTCTTTGCCTGTGGCTCTTTGCCTAGGGGCTCTTAGACTAGGGTCTCTGGAAGAGCCAGGAAGAACCAGAAAGCCAGGGACCTAGGCTCCTTGGATTCCCAGTAAGGTAAGTAGACTTCTACAACAGGAACCACATAAATACAAAGGATTTTAAAAGAGGGGTTATATAAAAGTATTATTTTAAAAGCAATTATGAAGCCAGAATGCCAGCAGGGGGGTTGGGGGCTATCCAGTGTTTTGCATGGAGTGTCACATGTATGACTATCTACCCACTGGTCAGTCTTGGGTGTGTGCTCAGTGCAAGGAGCTCCTGGTTCTCAGGGAACGAGTTTGCTCCCTTGAGGACAAGGTGGCTGACCTGGAGAAGCAGAGACAGTCTGTTAGGTGCACAAAGAAGACTCTCGGGGACTTGATAGATATGCCCTACTCTGGATCTGGCAGCCCTGCTGCTGCCAGGGAGCATGAGGGTCAAGGGGAAATGGGGCACCATGCTGAGGATGAGGGGAATGTGCCCTCAGAAGGGACCTCTTCTTCAGCTGGTGAACGGGTATCCTTTCGTACCAAGGAACTGTCCCTGGGAAGGGTGGGAGGGGGACTCTTGGTAGTTGGTGATTCAATCCTTAGGGAGGTAGACAGCTGGATGGTGAACCCGCATACTGACCGTATGGTGACTTGTGCAAAGGTAGTGGACATTACGTGAGTTTTAGATAGGGTGGTAGATAGTGCTGGGGAGGAGCCAGTGATCGTGGTGCATGTCGGCACCAAAGATGTGGGGAAATGCAGTCATGAGGTCCTGGAGGAGAAATTTAGGCTGCTGGGCAGGAAACTCAAGGCCAGGACCTTCAAGTTAGCCTTCTCAGAAGTGCTACCTGTTCCACGCGCAGTGCTGGAGAGACAGGCACAGATCAGGAGTCTCAATGCGTGGATGAAACGATGGTGTAGGGGAGAAGGGTTCAAGTTTGTTAGGCACTGGGATGCTTTTTGAGAAAAAAGGGAGCTGTACAAAAGAGACGGTCTTCACTTGTCCCGATAGGGAACCAGGCTGCTGGCGCTCAAAATCAAAAAGGTGGCAGAGCAGTATTTAAACTGATTATTGGGGGAAATCTGACAGGAGATGAAAAGTCTCTGGTTCGGGATGGCTCATCTCAAAGAGATGAATGGGTAGCTGTTACTTTTGTACAAGGAAATTGATTACAATTGTCCACTGAGACTGTTCCAATTGCTTTGGGACATGGGGGTTTATGTGGGGAGAGGCTCCCAAAGCTACCCTGAAAATGTGGAGCCTCTCCCTCAAATCCCCTCCCCCCAGAGCCGCTAACAGCACTGTGGAGAAAAAGTAACTTTTTCCCCACCATAGAGAACAATGGAGGGGATGGGGGCAACCTGTTTGGGGGCCCGTAGATTTGGACCCCCTGGTCCAATGTTGTTGAAACTTGGTGGGTATCTTGGGGAGAGCCTCCAGCAGCTACCCTCAAACCCCCTCCCCTCCAGCCCCCAGAATATACCCTATTTTTTTCCATTGACTTCAGTGGCCCATAGGATATAATAGTGCCAAAATTGACATTCGGCTGGCTTAAAGACTCCTGAATCAGTTGGTACTGCCGAAATTGACATGCAGGAGTCTTTCTGCTGGCCAAAATTGATTCTGCCCGATTTGGCCAAATCCGAATCGGGCTGATTTTTTTTGTTTTGCACAGCCCTAGAAAATTCTATCAAAGGTACAAGGTAGCAAGGGCAGGCAACTGGAAGAAAGTGAAGCATGCATTGCACAGTCTGATGAATAAATTGTGTGCATATGAGCATCAAGAGAAGTTCTGTGACTTAGAAGAATATCTGAACTGCATGCAGAAGGTCCAGGGTTCAGCCTCTGACATCTTCATTTAAAGGACTGGTTAGCAGGTGATGTGAAACCTTGAAAACTTGGAGAGCTGATACCAACAGCCTGACTCAATATAATATAGCTTCATGTGTTACTGAAGACCCAGCTCAAATATTTTTGGGAAAACAGGAAGAATGTAATGTATAAGCATTGTTGACAATTTCCCTTTAAACAACTGGCACCATTACTCAAACTCCTTTTGGAACTTGGCATTTAAGCACAATGGTGGGTTGCGGTGAGAGTTTTTTTGAATAGCAAACAAGAGCCAATGCCACTTAGCCAGTGTGTTCAAGCACATTATATTATGCTTAACTTTTGAGGTTCTGTGGATTCTAATCTATCATTTTGAGGATGACAGACTATTCTGCCCACCTGCTAAAAAAAACCATGCTTTTCCAGTTTGGCTAGCACAATGGCTGAACAGGTTTAAAGAAACAGACACAGATAGAAGATATAGAAGTAAGCATTCATCCTATCACAGTGAAGCACCTCTTTTAGCAGGAGAAAGTTGTAGGCAAAAGTATGTTTACTATTATAGTCTCAGCAGGTTTTGCTTTTAAGTGGTTAAACTTTGCACAACCTAAACCACATAAACCACATTCATCTTCTCATTTAATCAGCATGTTTCTTTCCTTCAGCGTCTTCCTCATCTATTTTCCATACATCACGCTTGCTGCTTGCTGCTTTGCATGTTCTGTTCTATGTATTGTCACTATCATTCAAGTCTCGTTCCTGTTTTCCTTCCACTAGACCTTAGAATCTATATTTTACTTCAAGACTGAATGCCATCTTTTTTACTGCGCTTTTCTAAGCTAATTAATTTTTGTTCGTCTCTTGATGATCAGTTTTTTGTTAGTTGAATCTTACATCTTGACATCCTCTATTTTTCTTTTTGTGTTATATAGTTTAAAAATAACAAAAATCTATGCTAATATACAAGATAAAACAGAACTGAGCATCTGCAGTTACAATATTTCCCGCCTTCCTGTTGGTGCAATGAAGTTGGTAAGACTGGGAAAGAGATCTTTTAATAAATTCTACTCAGTTTCCTTTCCTCTATTGACAAAGAATCACACATTTAGAAACCAAGGCATGATTTATAGAGATTTTACATACTTGTTTCAAACCTGTCTAACTGACAAATCTTTGACAACTTGGTTTACATTAGGACTGGTAGACATGGCTACTATGAATGTTCAGAGACCTACTGGTTCAAATAATGGTTTAGATCCAGACAGCTTTTTTGTTTTTGGAAATTCCAAATATATAAGGTCTACTGGAAAACCTTGTGTTAGGCTAACTGGCTTGTAATTTCCTGGATCTCCTCTGTGGTCCTTTTAAAAAATTGATGTTAAATTTGTTAATTTCTACCATTTAATTTTAATGACAAGTTACATATGCCAGTTAGTTTCATATGGGAATCTTAAGAATCCTAAAGTGTATGACATCTGGACCCAGAGACTTACTAGTTTCTAATTTTTCTGTTTGTTCTAGACATTTGTGTCTCAACACTTCTGTTTGATTTAGTTCTTCAGAGTTTCCAAAATTGATTTTAGATTTAGAAAAGAGAATGCAGATTTTAGCTTTTAGTATTTGTGATATCAGCAGCTTCTGTTGTATCCTGCACATGTTCAAAGGAATCTGTGGTTGGTTGTGGAAAATGTCATCAA